>CAWUFW010003367.1:0-1200000 GCA_963921515.1 Calotriton arnoldi
AAAGATATAGAAACTGATAAAAGACTACGGTGGGTGGCGTGAGATTTGGTTTGTGCTTGTGCATTGTTAACCATAAGTGGCATATATATATGTATATCTATATTCACACACATACATATATGTATGTATGTATACATATATGCATATATATATATATATATACATATATATATATATATATATATATATATATTTATATATATATTATCTACTGGCGGTCGCCAGTAGATAGTTATAGTTACAACCTATTATCCATAGGAAATCCGCGACATTCTATTTGAAATAACGTTGGCGCCGGTTGACGAATCTTCGTGAAAGTTTCCAACTTGTTGGGGCGCTCCGCTCCGCTCCTACCCTGAAAGTCTCGGGGTGATACGTGAAGCGGGGGCCGGGGAAAAAGGGGGTCCCAAAACGCGTTTTCCCCATTCATTTTTCCATAGGAACCTTTAGTCGCAGCTACAGCCCGAACTGCTGAACGGAATTACCCCAAATTTGGCAAAGAGGTAGCCCTTGGTTCAGACTGGTGCCTTTTGCTAAAATGGTGTAAATCCGTTCAGTAGTTCCTGAGAAATTCACAATTAAAATCACATATATATCTATGGGCGCGTCGGATCCGCGTACCCTCCCGATCACGAGCTGCATGCTAATTGGCTGTCAACACTCCAAATCAAGAAGTGTTGGCAGCCATTTTGTCCCTCGGTAGAACCGAGGGACAGAAACAAGTGCGCAAAGCGCAAAAAGGGGGCAGGGTAGAAACACCCTGACCCCCTAGGTCTGCTCAGGGGGTCCCACAAGGACCCCCTGGGCAGAAAAAATATATATATTTTTTTTAAATCGGCGGGATGCGCTTAGGGTGCGCGTATCCCGCCGAGAAAAAAAAAAGAAACAAGTGCGCAAAACGCACAAAGGGGGCAGGGTAGAAACACCCTAACCCCCTAGGCCTGCTCAGGGGGTCCCACAAGGACCCCCTGGGCAAAAAAAAGCATTTAAAAAAAAAAAAAAATCGGCAGGATGCGCTCAGGGTGCGCGAATCCTGCCGGAAAAAATTAATTGGCCCCCGGGTGGCCCAAGTCCTGGGGGCATGGTGGGGGGGGGGATAATTTAATGTGTGGGGGGCCTCAAAGGGCCCCCAAGCCCGAGGACCGCCACCCCCGGGGCTTTTTAAAAATGGTGCGGGAGGGCTCTGAGCCCTCCCGCAGCCCCGAGGACCACCACCTCCCCGGGGCTTTTTTAAATTAATTTAACAACCTGTGTGGGGGCTCCAGCCCCCACACGCCCGAGGACCGCCACCTCCCCGGGGCACTAACAAATTAAAATGGGGTCCGTTTTGGACCCCCAAAGCCCCAGGGACCACCACCTCCCAGGGGCTGTGCTGATGTAGGGAGGGGGCCGCGCGGCCCCCTCCTGGAGCCCTTGATGGCCCTGGGGACCGCCACCCCCCAGGGCCGGCTCCTGCAGTGTCCCGGGGTGCCTACCCCCGGGACACTGTAGTTTGCTATGGCAGGACGGGAGCCTGCTCTCTCTTCCAATATCCAAAGCCGATTGCTTTTCCACATGGGGAGCAGCATGTCAGCTGCTCCCCATGTGTAAAAGCAATGCCGGCTCCCGTAGGACACGGGGAGCCGGCGGGACTGTGGGGGGATTGGGGACCCCCCCACAGTCCCCAACGAAAGGCCAGGCCCCGGGGGATGGGGTCCCCGGGGCAAGTAGTGGCCCAGGAGGGGGGCCACGCGGCCCCCCTCCCCAAAAAAGAAAAATTTAAAAAATTTAAAAAATGGAAAGGCCGGCCCCGGGGGATGGGGTCCCCGGGGCCTTAAATGGCCAGAGGAGGGGGCCACGCAGCCCCCTCCAAAGAATAAAAATAAAAGGCCATGCCCCGGGGGATGGGGTCCCCGGGGCCAATACAGGCCCAGGGAAGGGGGCCACGCGGCCCCCTTCCCGTTTTTTTTATTAAAAATTTAAAAAAAAGGGGTAAGGCCCTGGGGGATGGGGTCCCCAGGGCATAAAAACAGGAAAAAGGAAGGGGGGCCACACAGCCCCCTTCAGAGGACAAAAAAAATAAAATTTAAAAAAAACGATCGGGCCCACAGGCCCCGCCCCTTCCTTCACCACTCTGCAAACGCGCCCCTGGCGCGTTTGCAGAGAGGACGAATTCCCCTTGAATACTGGGGGTCCCTGGAGGCCAACTAGCCCACCAGGAACCTCCAATATGCGCCAGGGGGCTGCATTGCAGAGACGTGTAGAGAGGCCACACCCCTTTTTACACCTCTCTGCAACGCAGCTCTGTGGCGCTTTTGGAGGTATATGGTGGGCTAGTTGGACTCCGGGGACCCTCAGGATTCAAGGGGACTTAATCCCCAACTTAAAACGCGCCACGGGGCGCGTTTGCACAGTGGTGAAGGGAGGGGCGGGGCTTCAGGTGACATGTGTGCAAACAGGCCCCGTGGCGCGTTTTAAGATGGGGAATTAAATCCCCTTCAATCCTGAGGGTCCCTGGGGGCCAACTAGCCCAACAGGTACATCCAGAAAGCGCCACAGAGCTGCGTTGCAGAGAGGTGTAAAGGGGTGTGGCCTCTCTACACGTCTCTGCAACGCAGCCCCTGGCGCATATTGGAGGTTCCTGGTGGGCTAGTTGGCCCCTAGGGACCCTCAGGATTCAAGGGGACTTAATCCCCCAACTTAAAACGCGCAACGGGGCGCGTTTGCACAGATGTCACCTCAGGCCCCGCCCCTCCCTTCACCATTGTGCAAATATTCCTCTAAAATCAGCCGAAATACGAATTCCGATTTACTCACCTGTTATCAGGAGAGACCTCAGTGCTGTATCTTTCAGCCCAGTACTGGTCCTGAAAAGTAATTCTAACCATACTTACCAGTAACTTGAATTTCCTTCCATAGGCTAACATTGACTGGTTTCACTTGGAAATTCTTCTAAGTGTGGAGTTTTGGAACTTTAAAATATTCCTCTAAAATCAGCCGAAATACGAATTCCGATTTACTCACCTGTTATCAGGAGAGACCTCAGTGCTGCATCTTTCAGCCCAGTACTGATCCTCAAAAGTAATTTTAACCGTACTTACCAGTAACTTGAATTTCCTTCCATAGGATATCATTGCCTGCTTTTTGCTGAAAAAGTTTCTAAGTGTTGATTTTTGAAACATACAAATATTCCTGTAAAATCAGCCGAAATACGAATTCCGATTTACTCACCTGTTATCAGGAGAGACCTCAGTGCTGTATCTTTCAGCCCAGTACTGGTCCTGAAAAGTAATTTTAACCGTACTTACCGGTAACTTGAATTTCCTTCATAGGCTAAGATTGACTGGTTTCACTTGGAAATTCTTCTAAGTGTGGAGTTTTGGAACTTTAAAATATTCCTCTAAAATCAGCCGAAATACGAATTCCGATTTACTCACCTGTTATCAGGAGAGACCTCAGTGCTGCATCTTTCAGCCCAGTACTGGTCCTGAAAAGTAATTTTAACCGTACTTACCAGTAACTTGAATTTCCTTCCATAGGCTAACATTGACTGGTTTCACTTGGAAATTCTTCTAAGTGTGGAGTTTTGGAACTTTAAAATATTCCTCTAAAATCAGCCGAAATACGAATTCCGATTTACTCACCTGTTATCAGGAGAGACCTCAGTGCTGCATCTTTCAGCCCAGTACTGATCCTCAAAAGTAATTTTAACCGTACTTACCAGTAACTTTAATTTCCTTCCATAGGATATCATTGCCTGCTTTTTGCTGAAAAAGTTTCTAAGTGTTGATTTTTGAAACATACAAATATTCCTGTAAAATCAGCCGAAATACGAATTCCGATTTACTCACCTGTTATCAGGAGAGACCTCAGTGCTGTATCTTTCAGCCCAGTACTGGTCCTGAAAAGTAATTTTAACCGTACTTACCGGTAACTTGAATTTCCTTCATAGGCTAACATTGACTGGTTTCACTTGGAAATTCTTCTAAGTGTGGAGTTTTGGAACTTTAAAATATTCCTCTAAAATCAGCCGAAATACGAATTCCGATTTACTCACCTGTTATCAGGAGAGACCTCAGTGCTGCATCTTTCAGCCCAGTACTGATCCTCAAAAGTAATTTTAACCGTACTTACCAGTAACTTGAATTTCCTTCCATAGGATATCATTGCCTGCTTTTTGCTGAAAAAGTTTCTAAGTGTTGATTTTTGAAACATACAAATATTCCTCTAAAATCAGCCGAAATCCGAATTCTGATTTACTCACCTGTTATCAGGAGAGACCTCAGTGCTGCATCTTTCAGCCCAGTACTGGTCCTGAAAAGTAATTTTAACCGTACTTACCAGTAACTTGAATTTCCTTCCATATGCTAACATTGACTGGTTTCACTTGGAAATTCTTCTAAGTGTGGAGTTTTGGAACTTTAAAATATTCCTCTAAAATCAGCCGAAATACGAATTCCGATTTACTCACCTGTTATCAGGAGAGACCTCAGTGCTGCATCTTTCAGCCCAGTACTGATCCTCAAAAGTAATTTTAACCGTACTTACCAGTAACTTGAATTTCCTTCATAGGCTAAGATTGACTGGTTTTCAGCAAAAAAGTTTCAAAGTGTTGATTTTCACAAACTACAAATATTCCTTAAAAATCGCCTGTATGACTTAAACGCATTCTTTCAACTGTTTACAGGAGATGCACCAGTGCTGGATCCAGGATCCAACACTGAGTAAGAAAAAGTAACGATAACAGTTTTTACCTGCTAAGTGAATTTCCTTCCATAGGATAACATTGGTGATTCTATGAGAAAAAGTTTCTAAGTGTCAACTTTTAAAATACAATAATATTCCTTAAAACTCACGACTGTAACCAAAACGCTTTTACTCAACTGTTTACAGGAGATGTACCAGGACTGAATCTAGGATCCAGTCCTGTGGTTACAAAAGTAATCCATAAAGTAACTAATTGCATTTAACTAGAAATTCACATTGAGCTGAATGTTGCATTGTGTTTGAAAATGTGTTGCCCATTGCAACAACTGTAACTACTGTACTTAAAAGTCTATTGCCTATCTGCAAAGTATTTAAACTAAAGTAATTCATTCTGAGAAAGTATTTTTTGTAATGTAATGTATAATGTAATTACAATGTAATTTAAAAAATAAAATATGTAAAAAAAAATTGTTTCTAAAAATGTAGTAAATCAGTATGAAAAAAATTAATATAACAATTAATACATTTAAAAATTGTCATTTACAAAACCTTTGAAATTCACTGAAAAAACCGTAGGTTTCAAGCACGTTATAGTTAGAAATTAGCATTTAAAAAACCTTTGAAATTCACTGAAAAAACCATAGGTTTCAGACACGTTATAGTTACAAATTAGCATTTAAAAAACCTTTGAAATTCACTGAAAAAACCATAGGTTTCAGACACGTTATAGTTACAAATTAGCATTTAAAAAACCTTTGAAATTCACTGAAAAAACCATAGGTTTTAGGGACAGTTATAGTTACTTGGACATTGCACTCGTACAAAACCCGTGAAATTCCCCCGTTATAGTTAGTTCAGCTAACTATAACTCGCGCCCGCAATGCACTGCTGATGACGTCACATATTACATCACTCATGACATGGTCAGTAACATCACTGATGACATCACTGATGACATCTCAAATGACATCACTGATGACATCATCCACGTGATAATCTGATGCACCTCCTCACACCCTAATATAACCTTTGATACACCCACTCTAAATTACAGACTGCCATTCGCAAAACCATAGACACTCCAACACCAATAACTACATACCCACTCACTGATTCTTAGGTCTACACACACACATCCACTCACTCACCCGTACAGTCACTCATACTTACGGTCACTCAGTACAGGACTATCATATGCACTCTTACTCCTATATAGACACTCAAACAACGCCACTCATCCATAGAGATACTCACACACCTAGTCAGTCATGCAAATAATTAAACACACTGCCATTTACTCACCTATACAGTTATACACACACCAGCTCACTTACTCATACAAATAGTAGCACATTGTTACGCTCTTATACAATCACTGATACAAGCACACACTCATCCATACAGCCACTATCACAATCACTCACTCTTGCTTATAGCTATTTATATACTCCAACACACATATATACTGCCTTTCACATATGTAGTTACTCACACATGTACCACTGGAACATACATTCACTCACTAACACACTCTTACACACACTTACCCACCCATACAGTCTATCACAGATGCACTCTTGAAACCATCCACCCAGTGAATCACCCACTCACACATCTATGCACAGAGTTGCACACACCCCTCCCACACAAACACTCAGGCACCCATACAGATACTCAGACAAGCATTCAATAACTCATATAGACACTCATGTAGCTATTCACAAACACATGCAGCCACTTACACAGCAACAGACAGACGGATACAGACTTTCATCCAGTTTAGTCACTAACCCATGCATTCAGTAAGATACGTTAAATCACTCACTTATAGAGTCAGTCACGCACCTACTAAATCATCCATACAGACACTTACACACCCACTCATTCTTCAATACGTCTTTTCCTATATATATTAAAAATATTTAAACTTTACAGAAACACACAGTCACTGGATGATGTCATCAGTGATGTCATCAGTGATGTCATCAGTGATGTCATTTGAGATGTCATCAGTGATGTCATCAGTGATGTCACTGACCATGTCATGAGTGATGTAATATGTGACGTCATCAGCAGTGCATTGCGGGGCGCGAGTTATAGTTAGCTGAACTAACTATAACGGGGGAATTTCACGGGTTTTGTACGAGTGCAATGTCCAAGTAACTATAACTGTCCCTAAAACCTATGGTTTTTTCAGTGAATATATATATATATACACATACGAAGAGAAGTTTGTTGGCATCAATGACGGGAGACTGACCCACTCTGATTCCAGGATTTACCAAATAATCACTTGATTGAAAGGAGAGGAGTAAGGGACCCAAGACGGATATTTTATCGCTTCTTGTGATGTTGAAATGAGACATTTGCTAAGGTAATGCGGCGACACACAAAAGCATCAATTTATTTATTTTTTGCACCTTGAGAGACTAAAGCATTTTGCCTGGATTGGTACTCACCGAGATGGTGCATTGTGGGACTAAGTTGCTATTGATTCCTCTATGATTAAAGCTAAGAAGCTGAAACGCGTCAGAGATGATTAATCACGTGCTGCCGCCCAAAGGCACAATAAATGCTCTTTTCAACCCTACCGGTGCCTCGGCCATTTTTTCATTATGCTGGCTGCAATCGGCGGGATGCTTCGTTCCCGTGTCTTACCGAGGCTGCCCTGCTGGGTCATGGGCCCCCGCTTACGAAGAGAAGTTTGTTGGCATCAATGACGGGAGACTGACCCATTCCGATTCCAGGATTTACCAAATAATCACTTGATTGAAAGGAGAGGAGTAAGGGAACCAAGACGGATATTTTATCGCTTCTTGTGATGTTGAAATGAGACATTTGCTAAGGTAATGCGGCGACACACAAAAGCATCAATTTATTTATTTTTGCACCTTGAGAGACTAAAGCA
The DNA here is from genome assembly GCA_963921515.1 of Calotriton arnoldi. Classification (NCBI taxonomy): domain Eukaryota; kingdom Metazoa; phylum Chordata; class Amphibia; order Caudata; family Salamandridae; genus Calotriton; species Calotriton arnoldi. Next base: position 7,595 of record CAWUFW010003367.1, read on the forward strand.
TTTTGCCTGGATTGGTACTCACCGAGATGGTGCATTGTGGGACTAAGTTGCTATTGATTCCTCTATGATTAAAGCTAAGAAGCTGAAACGCGTCAGAGATGATTAATCACGTGCTGCCGCCCAAAGGCACAATAAATGCTCTTTTCAACCCTACCAGTGCCTCGGCCATTTTTTCATTATGCTGGCTGCAATCTGCGGGATGCTTCGTTCCCGTGTCTTACCGAGGCTGCCCTGCTGGGTCATGGGCCCCCGCTTAGGAAGAGAAGTTTGTTGATATATATATATATATATATATATATATATATATATATATATATTATCTACTGGCGGTCGCCAGAAGATAGTTATAGTTAGGACCTATTATCCATAGGAAATCCGCGACATTCTATTTGAAATAACGTTGGCGCCGGTTGACGAATCTTCGTGAAAGTTTCCAACTTGTTGGGGCGCTCCGGTACGCTCCTATCCTGAAAGTCTCGGGGTGATACGTCAAGCAGGGGCCGAGAAAAAAGGGGGGTCCCAAAACGCGTTTTCCCCATTCATTTTTCCATAGGAACCTTTAGTCGCAGCTACAGCCCGAACTGCTGAACGGAATTACACCAAATTTGGCAAAGAGGTAGCCCTTGGTTCAGTGTCGTGCCTTTTGCTTAAATGGTGTAAATCCATTCAGTAGTTCCTGAGAAAATCAAAAGTAAAGTCACATATATATCTATGGACGAGTAGGGTCCGCGTACCCTCCCGATCACGAGCTGTATGCTAATTGGCTGTCAAGTGGCTGTCAACACTCCAAATCAGGAAGTGTTGGCAGCCATTTTATCCCTCGGTAGAACCGAGGGACAGAAACAAGTGCGCAAAGCGCAAAAAGGGGGCAGGGTAGAACACCCTGACCCCCTAGGTCTGCTCAGGGGATCCCACAAGGACCCCCTGGGCAGACAAAAGCATTTTTTTTTTTTTAAATCAGCGGGATGCGCTTACGGTGCGTGGATCCCGCCGAGGAAAAAAAAAAAGAAACAAGTGCGCAAAACGCACAAAGGGGGCAGGGTAGAAACACCCTGACCCCCTAGGCCTGCTCAGGGGGTCCCACAAGGACCCCCTGGGCAGAAAAAAGCATTTATTTTTTTTTTTTAATCGGCAGCATGCGCTCAAGGTGCGCGGATCCTGCCGGAAAAAAAAAATCGAAGCGCGGTCTCCCGCGCTTCGATGTTTATTTGCCCCCAGGTGGGCCAAGTCCCGGGGGCATGGTGGGGGGGGGTTTAGATTTAATGTGGGGGCCTCTAAGGCCCCCCAAGCCCTGGGGACCGCCACCCCCCAGGGCTTTAGAAAATAATGGTGCGGAAGGGCTCTTTGCCCTCCCGCAGCCCCGGGGACCACCACCCCCCGGGGCTTCTTCCTTTTCTTAACATTTTTTAACCTGTGTGGGGGGGCTCCAGCCCCCCACACGCCCCAGGGACCGCCATCTCCCCGGGGCACTAAAGATTTGAATATGGGGGTCCGTTATGGACCCCCAAAGCCCCGGGGACCACCACCTCCCCAGGGCTTTACTAATGGTTGGGAGGGGGGCCGTGCGGCCCTCCTCCTGGAGCCCTTGATGGCCCTGGGGACCGCCACCCCCAGGGCCGGCTCCTGCAGTGTCCCGGGGTGCCTACCCCCGGGACACTGTAGTTTGCTATGACAGGACGGGAGCCTCGCGGCTCCCGTCCTGTCATAGCAAACTTGGTTTGCATTTTGAAAGAGAGAGCAGGAAACCTGCTCTCTCTTTCAAAATGCAAACTAATTACTTTCCACATGGGGAGCAGCATGTTAGCTGCTCCCCATGTGGAAAGCAATGCCGGCTCCCGTAGGACGCGGGGAGCCGGCTGGGACTGTGGGGGTTTGGGGACCCCCACAGTCCCCAACCAGAGGCCAGGCCCCGGGGATGGGGTCCCCGGGGCCATAAGTGGCCAGGAAAAGGGGCCACGCAGCCCCCTCCCCAAATAATTTTTTTTTTTTTAAAAAGGGCAAGGCCGGCCCCGGGGATGGGGTCCCCGGGGCCTTAAATGGCCTGAGGAGGGGGCCACGCAGTCCCCCTCCAAATTTAAAAAAAAAATCGAGGGCATGCCCCGGGGATGGGGTCCCGGGGCCAATACAGGCCCAGGGAAGGGGGGCCACGCGGCCCCCTTCCCGTTTTTTTTTTTATTTAAAAAATAAATAAAATTGCTCAGGCCCCGGGGGATGGGGTCCCCGGGGCCAAAAGTGGCCAAGGGGGGCCACGCAGCCCCCCTCCCATTAAAAAAAAAAAAAAACACGACCGGCATCGTTGCGGAGGCCCCGCCCCCCTCCCTGCAGTACTCTGCAAACGCGCCCCCTGGCGCGTTTTAAGAAGGGAAGTAATTCCCTTGAATACTGGGGGTCCCTGAGGGCCAACTAGCCCACCAGGAACCTTCCAGTATGCGCCAGGGAGCTGCGTTGCAGAGAGGTGTACAGAGGCCACGCCCCTTTTTACACCTCTCTGCAACGCAGCTCTGTGGCGCTTTTAGAAGTACATGGTGGGCTAGTTGGACTCCAGGGACCCTCAGGATTCAAGGGGACTTAATCCCCCAACTTAAAACGCGCCACGGGCGCGTTTGCACAGTGGTGAAGGGAGGGCGGGGCTTCAGGTGACATGTGTGCAAACAGGCCCCGTGGCGCGTTTTAAGATGGGGAATTAAATCCCCTTCAATCCTGAGGGTCCCTGGGGGCCAACTAGCCCAACAGGTACATCCAGAAAGCGCCACAGAGCTGCATTGCAGAGAGGTGCAAAAATGGGCGTGGCCTCTGAACACCTCTCTGCAACGCAGCTCCCTAGCGCATACTGGACGTACAGGGTGGGCTAGTTGGACCCCAGGGACCCTCATGATTCAAGGGGACTTAATCCCCCAACTTAAAACGCGCCACGGGGCGCGTTTGCACAGATGTCACCTCAGGCCCCGCCCCTCCCTTCACCATTGTGCAAATATTCCTCTAAAATCAGCCGAACTACGAATTCCTATTTACTCACCTGTTATCAGGAGAGACCTCAGTGCTGCATCTTTCAGCCCAGTACTGATCCTGAAAAGTAATTTTAACCGTACTTACCAGTAACTTGAATTTCCTTCCATAGGATATCATTGTCTGCTTTTTGCTGAAAAAGTTTCTAAGTGTCGATTTTTGAAACATACAAATATTCCTCTAAAATCAGCCGATCTACGAATTCCGATTTACTCACCTGTTATCAGGAGAGACCTCAGTGCTGCATCTTTCAGCCCAGTACTGATCCTGAAAAGTAATTTTAGCCGTACTTACCAGTAACTTGAATTTCCTTCCATAGGATATCATTGACTGGTTTCACTTGGAAATTCTTCTATGTGTGGAGTTTTGGAACTTTATAATATTCCTCTAAAATCAGCCGAAATACGAATTCCGATTTACTCACCTGTTATCAGGAGAGACCTCAGTGCTGCATCTTTCAGCCCAGTACTGATCCTGAAAAGTAATTTTAACCGTACTTACCAGTAACTTGAATTTCCTTCCATAGCATATCATTGCCTGCTTTTTGCTGAAAATGTTTCTAAGTGTCGATTTTTGAAACATACAAATATTCCTCTAAAATCAGCCAAAATACGAATTCCGATTTACTCACCTGTTATCAGGAGAGACCTCAGTGTTGCATCTTTCAGCCCAGTACTGATCCTGAAAAGTAATTTTAACCGTACTTACCAGTAACTTATATTTCCTTCCATAGGAATCCATTGTCTGGTTTTCAGCAGAAAAGTTTCAAAGTGTTGATTTTCACAAACTACAAATATTCCTTAAAAATCGCCTGTATGACTTAAACGCATTCTTTCAACTGTTTACAGGAGATGCACCAGTGCTGGATCCAGGATCCACCACTGAGTAAGAAAAAGTAACGATAACACTACTTACCTGCTAAGTGATTTTCCTCCCATAGGATAACATTGGTGATTGTATGTGAAAAAGTTTCTAAGTGTCAACTTTTAAAATACAATAATATTCCTTAAAAATCACTACTGTAACCAAAACGCTTTTACTCAACTGTTTACAGGAGATGTCCCAGGACTGAATCTAGGATCCAGTCCTGTGGTTAGAAAAGTAATCCATAATTGCATTTAGCTAGAAATTCACATTGAGCTCAATGTTGCATTGTGTTTGAAATTGTGTTGCCCATTGCAACAACTGTAACTACTGTACTTAAAAGTCTATTGCCTATTTGCAAAGTATTTAAACTAAAGTAATTCATTCTGAGAAAGTATATTTTGTAATGTAATGTATAATGTAATTACAATGTAATTTAAAAATAAAATATCTAAAAATAAATAGTTTAAAAAAATGTAGTAAATCAGTATCAAAAAAAATAAATATAACAATTAATACATTTAAAAATTGTCATTTACAAAACCTTTGAAATTCACTGAAAAAAACTATAGGTTTCAGACATGTTATAGTTAGGAGTTAGCATTTAAAAACCTTTGAAATTCACTGAAAAAACCATAGGTTTCAGGCTTGTTATAGTTAGGAATTAGCATTTTAAAAACCTTTGAAATTCACTGAAAAAACCATAGGTTTCAGGCCTGTTATAGTTAGGGTTTAGCATTTAAAAAATCTTTGAAATTCACTGAAAAAACCATAGGTTTTAGGGAAAGTTATTGTTAGTTGGACATTGCACTCGTACAAAACCCGTGAAATTCCCCGTTATAGTTAGTTCAGCTAACTATAACTCGCGCCCGCAATGCACTGCTGATGACGTCACATATTACATCACTCATGACATGGTCAGTGACATCACTGATGACATCACTGATGACATCTCAAATGACATCACTGATGACATCATCCATGTGAGAATTTAATGCATCTTCTCACACCCTAATATAACTTTTGATACACCCACTCTAAATTACAGACTGCCATTCTCAAAACCATACACACTCCAATACCAATAAGTACATACCCACTCACTGATTCTTAGGTCTACACACACACATCTACTCACTCACCCGTACAGTCACTCATACTTACAGTCACTCAGTACAGGACTATCATATGCACTCATACACCTATATAAACACTCACACAACGCAACTCATCCATAGAGGTACTCACACACCTAGTCAGTCATGCAAATAATTAATCAAACTCCAATTTACTCACCTATACAGTTATACACACCAGCCCACTTACTCATAAAAATACTAGCACATTCTTACGCTCCTACGCAATCACTGATGCAAGCGCACACTCATCCATATAGCCACTCTCACAATCACACACTCTCACTTATAGCCTTTTATATACTCCAACACACATATATACTGCCTTTCACATATGTAGTTACTCACACATGTACCACTGAGATATACATTCAATCACTAACACACCCATACACACACTCACCCACCCATACAGTCCATCACAGACGCACTCTTGAAACCATGCACCCAGTGAATCACCCACTCACACATCTATGCACAGAGTCACACACACCCCGCCCACACAAACACTGAGGCACCCATACAGATACTCAGAGAACCAATGCATAACCCATATAGACACTCATTTAGCTAGTCAGAAACCCATGCAGCTGCTTACACAACAACAGACAGACGGATACAGACATTCACACAGTTTAGTCACTCACCCATGCATCCAGTAAGATACGTTTAATCACTCACTTATAGACTCAGTCACGCACCTACTAAATCATCCATTCAGACACTTATACACCCACTCATTCTTCAATACGCCTTTCCCTATATATATTAAACATATTTAAACTTTACAGAAACACACAATCGTTGTGTGAGTGTTTATATAGGTGTATGAGTGCATATGATAGTCCTGTACTGAGTGACTGTAAGTATGAGTGACTGTACGGGTGAGTGAGTAGATGTGTGTGTGTAGACCTAAGAATCAGTGAGTGGGTATGTACTTATTGGTATTGGAGTGTGTATGGTTTTGAGAATGGCAGTCTGTAATTTAGAGTGGGTGTATCAAAAGTTATATTAGGGTGTGAGAAGATGCATTAAATTCTCACATGGATGATGTCATCAGTGATGTCATTTGAGATGTCATCAGTGATGTCATCAGTGATGTCACTGACCATGTCATGAGTGATGTAATATGTGACGTCATCAGCAGTGCATTGCGGGCGCGAGTTATAGTTAGCTGAACTAACTATAACGGGGGAATTTCACGGGTTTTGTACGAGTGCAATGTCCAACTAACTATAACTTTCCCTAAAACCTATGGTTTTTTCAGTGAATATATATATATATATATATATATATATATATATATATATATATATATATATATATAGTGTTTTTGGTTTGCTAATAACTTTGGTGCTGTTCACGAATCTTCACGAAACTTTTTTTTTTTTAAAGCAAATTCACTTCAGCTTCTTCCTGGAAAGTTTTGGGGTGATCCGTCAAGCAGGGGCCATGAAAGAAGGAAGTCAAAAAACAAATTTCACCATACATTTTTCATAGACTTTTTTAGGCAGGGGTACAGCAAAAATTGCTGAATGAAATTACACTAAATTTGACAGGAAGTTAGATCTTGGTTAGAAGATTGTGCTTTTTTGTGATTTGGTGTAAATCCATTCAGTACGTTTTAAGAAATTAAGGATTAAAAATATTTGAATATCTGGATGGTTGGGTCTGCGAGAGGCTCGCTAGAGGATCGTGAGAGTCTCACGGGAGTGCCAATTTAAAAATAGTAAAAAGAACAATTGATGGACAGAATGCCGAACAATGTCATATATTCACCCCAGTACAGAGATCTGGGCCTAAATCCATCGTTTTTTTGCTCACCATGCCATTCCAGTTTGGACCCAGCCATATGCAAATCAGTCTTGACCCTGTGCCTGGGGGTGAATGTTTGCCAATGTGCAGCATTCCGTCCATCATCTTGTGTGTTTTGCATTTTGTCCTAAGTGGGAAGGGTATGCCCAGACGTGGGTCCCGTGCTCACTACGCCACTGGAGTCAAGCTATCCTGGCTGATGAAGGCTGATAGCCTGAAACCGGTCCTAGGATGCTTGATTCCGGTCCAGGGAAGACATGGCTTGGCAGTTCGGTCTGGACTGTTCCCATGAGGCACAGGGTCAAGACTGATTTGCATATGGCTATGTCTGAACTGGGGTGGCGCGGTGAAGCAAAATAACGATGGATTAAACCCAGATCTGTGACTGGGGGTGAATGTTTGCCAATGTGCAGCATTCCGTCCATCATCTTGTGTGTTTTGCATTTCGCCCTAAGTGGGAAGGGTATGCCCAGACGTGGGTCCCGTGCTCACTACGCCACTGGAGTCAAGCTATCCTGGCTGATGAAGGCTGATAGCCTGAAACCGGTCCTAGGATGCTTGATTCCGGTCCAGGGAAGACATGGCTTGGCAGTTCGGTCTGGACTGTTCCCATGAGGCACAGGGTCAAGACTGATTTGCATATGGCTATGTCTGAACTGGGGTGGCGTGGTGAAGCAAAATAACGATGCATTAAACCCAGATCTGTGACTGGGGGTGAATGTTTGCCAATGTGCAGCATTCCGTCCATCATCTTGTGTGTTTTGAATTTAAAAATAGTGCAATCTGATTGGCCCAGGAAGCTTTTTATCCCTTTGAGCCATCTCACTCTCATGGGAGTCAGACTCCTGCGGGAGCAAGCCCTTGGATTGGCTGCCAGTAACATGAGAAAATTGTTGCTGGCAGCTAGTAAAGGACTCAGAGACTAAGTCACCTGTCCTGAATTTAAAACAAAAAATAATATAAGGGGCATGGGAGGGACCCAGAGGAACCCCCCCACCCCGGGCTAAAATGTAACAAAAATTGGCAACATTTGCCTTGAAACCACAGGATTGCAGCTAAAAACAAAACAAAATGGCGGCCCACCATTTTATAATAATTATATGGGGAGACCTGTCAGTAGGGCCCCCTCCCCAGCCCATTTAGAGCCCGGGGACCCCATCCCCGGGGCTAGGTATATTTAAGGGGAAAGGGCACGCAGCCCCTCTCTCTAACCCATTTTTGGCTCTGGAGACCCCATTCCCTGGTGCCCTGAACTATTGTGACCCCATCCCCAAGGCCCAATGTAATTGTTATGGGTGCACAGCCCCCCTGCCCAAGCCATTTTGGCCTTGGAGAAACTATCCCCCAGGGCCCAATGTATTCATTAAGGGTATAGGGGCCGTGCAGCTACCCTCCCTGAGCCTTTTTTGGCCCTCGGGACCCCATCCCCTGTGGTTTTCTTGCTTACTGTGTCCCGGGGAGCCAACCCCCAGGACACAATAGTTTCCTTTCCCGCACTACCACTTGCAGGGAAACATGTGTTTGCTCCCGACTGGCAAAAGTATTTTTAAATTTCCCACCAAACAGGAGCAAACACTAAGGGCCAGATTGCAAGGCGGTGGTTCTGCCAAGCATATGGTTGCCTCTTGACAGCATCAAAACTGCCAGGTAATGGCAGTTCCCTCACGGCTGCGGCAGGGCTGTGGTGGTCCCACTGCCCATCTCATAATAGGCCAATGGGGAGACCGCCACCCTGCGCCCCCATGAGTCTGGCAGTCCGTGAACCACCAGACTCGTAATCAGCCCCTCCCCTTAATAATTACATTTGCTTAGGTCCCAGAAGGTGGGTATCTAGAGGGTACTGCTCTCAAGGAACCTCGGTGCATGTCAGAATAACGAGCCCAACATTATTAGTTCCTCCTGAGCAGTGCCTTCATGATGTCTTCCAAAAATATCTGTCCAATGCCAGATTTGAAACGTCAGCGTGGGCCAACCAAGTCACCAAATTAGAAGGCGTGATTGGCTCACAAGTTACAAGCAACCCAGCTACCCGACCTACTCCCACCGTTACTTCCCCAGTGATTTCCCAACAGCCTCTGTTACAATCCCCACGCCAGTCCTGTTGGCACCTCCGGAACACTTCTCAGGTGACCTCTCTTCGGTACAAAATGTCCTGACGCAGGTGCAACTACATGGTGCGACGCACAGCTTTCCCAGACGCTCAATCTCGCATTGCTTTCCTTATTTCATATGTAGAAGGGGACACCGCTATGTGGGCCACAGCTGTAAAACAAGACATTGAATTACCAGAAGAATACAGACCTTTCCAAGATGTTTTTGATAATGTACATACAGAGACTTTGCCACCACACCGCACTTACGATTGCAAAATTGATCTAATACCAGTAGCCAAAATACTTTGCAGCAGAATTTATGCCCTAACCGAGCAAGAGTCATCTCCTCTGTTCTTCATTCCAAAGGCCAATGGAGAACTAAGAACCTGCAAGGACTATAGAGCTCTTAATGTCATCACTGCCCAAAACAGATACCCCCCTTCCGGTAATCCAAACTCTGCTCGATCAAGTGAAAAGTGCTACCATCTAAACAAGATTTACAAGGGGCATATCACTTAGTGAGAATTTGCTCAGGGGACGAGTGGAAGATGGCTTTTTGCACTTGTTATGGATTGTTTGAATATTGTGTCATGCCGTTCCGACTATGCAATGCCCCAGGGGCATTTCAATTCTTTGTAAATGATATCTTCTTAAATACCTGGACAGATTTGCCATTGTTTACATTGATGATATTTTAATATTCTCTACATCCCAGGAAGAACATATGAAACATGGCAAAATTGTCTTATCCACCTTCAGGCAACATGAATATACTGTAAACTATCAAAGGGCTAATTTCACACTACCGAGATCAGGTGTTGGAGTTTTATCCTCACACCATCAGGCACCACTATGGCAGAACAGAAAATCCAAGTAACTTTCCATTGGTCAAGGCCTTGAGTGGTAAAAGATGTCAAAAGGGTACTTGAATTAAAAAAAAAAATTCCAAGGATTTATCTGTAATTTTTCTAAAAAAGTAATCCTTACCACGAAACTGCCAAAAATAAGGGAACACTCTTTCAGTGGGAAAAAGAAGCTCAACAGGCTTTTCAAGACCTTTAAAAAGGCCTTTATCTCTGCACCAATCCTTAAATACTCTGACACTGCTCAATCTTTTGTGTTTGAAGCTGACGCCTTTGCTAGCACCATTGGAGCCATCCTCTCATAGAGATTCGATGACAGGGCAAATCCACCTGGTAGCTTATCTATCTAAATAACTCCTACCCTCAGAACTGAGCTCTACAATAGTGGAGAAGGAATTGCTATCCATCAGACAAGCTTTCAAAAAATGGCATCACTACCTGTTAGGAGCCAAATTTCCAATCACAGCCTACAATGATCATCACCTAGACAATTACGTTGGACATTATTTTTTGCAGAGTGTAATTTTGTGATTCCTTTTCGTCCAGTGAGTGCTAACAACAAGGCTGGCAACTTATCCCACAACAAGCCTAGTCATGAGCCTTCAGATGTAAAGAATACTTTTTTTCCACAACAGCAAACCATCAATGCAATTCAGTCAGAATATTTACTTCACCAAGTTAGACTAGCAATGCCAATAGATAAACATGTTCCCGTGGAAGATTAGAGACCAGCATCGCTCAATTATTGAATCTCTTCCATTTCAAGAACTGAGGGGCCAATTCACAGAACTAATCTGAGATAAAATCCTAAACTTACTACTTTTGGTATTCACAGAAGGCATTTAGTAGTAGTAAAGTTAGGACTCCTAGCTTTACTACTACTAAACTGAGATAAAATCCTAAACTTACTACTTTTGGTATTCACAGAAGGCATCTAGTAGTAGTAAAGTTAGGACTCCTAACTTTACTACTACTAAATGCCTTTGTGAATACCGAAAGTCGTAAAGTTAGGATTTTGTCTCAGTTTAGTAGTAGTAAAGTTAGGAGTCCTAACTTTACTACTACTAAATGCCTTCTGTGAATACCAAAAGTTGTAAGTTTAGGATTTTATCGCAGATTAATTCTGTGAATCGGGCCCAAAGACTTTACGTACGCACCAAAAGACAACAACAACAAGTCATCCAATGGTGGCATGATCATCCCATGGCTGGTCTCCCAGGGCGAACAAAAACCTTGGAATTAGTGAACAGGAATTTTTAGTGGCCTAGTTGGAGGCAGGACATAATCACATAAGTTTGTAACTGTGACAGTTAAGCTGGAGCAAAGTCTTATTGTACTAAAAACAGGTTTACCTCCAACCATTGCCCATTGCTCAACGAGTATGGGAAGAAATGTCCTTAGATTTGATGACCACTTTACCGCATGATCATGGAAAATACTCCGGGGCATATTTATGAGCCCCTGCGTCACTTTTGCACCACCATTGCGTCACTTTTTGTGACGCAGCGGCGGTGTAAATTATGCACCACCTTGCACCATATTTACGAAGTGACGCATCTAGGCAGATGCGTCACTTCTTAACCCCCTGCTCTACATTATACCTGCATCAGGTATAATGTATGCAGGGTGGGCGTTCCCCCGCAAAAAGCCTCGTAGAAGTGCTGCAATGAAATCTATCAGATTTCACTGCGCCACTACTAGGACCCTACTGCGTCAATATCTTACTCCTGCCTCACAGCAGGCGTAAGACTGACGCAGGCCCTTTCACGTGGGGCTTGCCCCATGTGAAAGGACACACTGCTGGAGTTGCGTCTGTTTTCAGACACACCCCAGCAATGCGTCACTTTTGCACCGACAGATACCTCAGTAATACTGGTGTATCTGTCATTCTTTGCGACATGATGCGTTATACAGTAAATATGATGCGTCACTTCTCATAAATAAGGCCCTCCATTTTAGTGGTATTGGATAGGCTGTCTAAAATGGTCCATGTCATTGCATGTACTGGTCTTCCTACTGCCTCTGAATTAGTCATGTTACTTTTAACTCATGAATTTCATTTACACAACTTGGCCAAATCCATTATTTCAAATTGGGGATTCACAATTCACCTCCAAGTTCTGGAAGGAAGTGTTCCGCACTGCACATTAAAAATCACTGGTCCACCAGCTTTCATCCCAAAACCGATGGACAGACGGATTGTGTAAACCAAGACCTAAAACAGTTTCTGCGCTGTTATCTCTCCTCAGCCACCCCAAGATCTTGGGTAGAACTATTCTGGGAAGCAGAATTTGTATATAAAAACCTCTGTCAGGCCTCCATCAAGACGGCTCCATTTTATGCCAGCTATGGCTTTCATCCCCACTTTCTACCTCTGATAAATCCACAAATGGACTCTACTATGCCATTTCGCATCGCACAATCACAATCCATTTCTATGTTAACACAATGTGTCTGTCAAAATGTTATGAAGGCCAAAACCCAATAAAAGACTTTTGCAAAGCGCAAAAGATATCCTGGTCCTCTGTACCATATAAGAGACAAGGTTTGGCTTTCTGCTAAAAATCTTTTTCCAAACAACAAAACACGTTTCATCCCAGATATATTTGACCACTTACTGTTCAATCTGTTCTTAACCTTGTAACATTCAAATTACAACTTCTGCGATCCATGAAAATGAACCCAGTGTTTCACACCTCTTTCTTAAAGTCAGCGTCATCCTCTACCCGCACTGTCCATCCACCACCTCTATTGATACAAAATCATTGGGAGCATGAGGACCACGTCATCACCAATGTCAAACGAGATGGAGCAAATTGTGGTACCTTGCACCCTTGAAGTGCTATGATCTGGAAGTAGACTTGTGGGAACCAGTGGAAGTCATTCATACTCCCGCTCTCCTACGTCCTTTCCTGATGAGATATCCCGTTTCTCCTAGCTGGGTACTTGTGAGATGGATTTTTGGGGGGAAGTATTGTTATTGCTTGGATTCTAATGCCCTTACTGCGATGTAGCCGTGAACCTACGTGCCATGCGCATCAAATAAACACTCTTTCCTATTTCACTTGCTGTGCCTCCCAACAATCACTTGCTATTCATACACACATACCCTATTTGCTGGGCCTTTAATCAGCTTCACGCACCATTCCTTGCCTCATTGAAATGCTGTGCTTACATCAGCATTCTTGCTTATAAAAGCATGGAATACTATTTTCATATAATGCATAACACTGTGCATGTCCGCTGTACACTAAACATGCGGAGAAAAGACCATCTCGCAAATAACAGGCTCTCAAAAGAGTATAGATGACAGTGCAACAAACTGTTAATTCTGCAGCAAAATCGTTGATTTTTGTTGTACATTCTATGCATCCTTGTTTCCTTTTTTTTGTTCCTGTTGAACGCAAAATCTCACGGGAAGCCCTGTGATGGTGAGATCTCACAAAATCACTCTAAATCACGACCACCATCTTGAAGGAAATCCAAAGCTATAAAAAGCAGCCTCTTCTGCATTCCGCGGCTTGTTATTGTCGCGGTTTGGAGCAGGGCAGCTCTTGATTGGCAGGATTCCTGAAGATTGTATTGTATTGTAATTGCACTTATATAGCGCTTACTACCCCTGACGAGGCGTCGAAGCGCTTTTTCGGCGAGTAGCACGCTACTCCGGAACCCATAAGGATTAGTGTTGAAATAGTATAGTGAAATATGAAAGTGATTTAAGTGGTGGACAGGTTAGTCAATTATTTGGATTCAGAAGGATAGCGGAAGGATAGAAGAGGGAAAAAAAGGTTTGTATTTATATAGCGCTTGTTACCCCTGATGGGGTGTTGAAGAGCTTTTTTTTGGGCGAGTAGCACGCTACTTCGGAAACCCATAAAGGATTAGTGGTGAATTAGTATAGTAAAATATGAAAGTAATTTGAGTGGTGGATATTAGTCAGTTATTTGGAGTGAGAAGGATAGAGGAGGGATAGAAGAGGGACTTTGCACAGATTGAATCCTATATCTTCAGGTGTTACAGGTAAAGAAATGTAAAGATTGGATAATGCATTTAACCTCTTTGAAAGAACCAATTGTCAGGTGTTAATGTTATTAGGGAAGAATGCTATCCTAAAGCAATCCCCTGATCAGCATACACCATCTCATTCCGGATCTCCCTTCCCCCAGTACCCTCCTCAATACCCTGCCCCTGTCTGGCCACTCTGAACCTCTAGTTGTACCAGCTGCAGAGTTGGTGCTGCCAGAAGGTGGGCATCTAGAGGGTACTGCTCTCGAGGAACCTTGGATCGTGTCAGTTACCTTGACAATAATATGGTAAATTAGTTAAATGGCTTCTCTATATTCCTTGTGCACAGGACTAGAACACTAGAGTGAACACATGCCTCGGATTCCACTGCAGAGCTCAGATTATTTACCATAGCATAAAGCAAAGTAGCAACATATGTGTGACTTTACCGCTGCATTGATAAGTATCGGGGGATGTAGGGTTTTACTTCCGTGATGCAGTACGTGTATGTGTTAGGCGCAGTGACTAGGAGATACATTAATGGGAGTAAACTAGAGTCAACCAGAGATAGCAACTACTACCTCTTGCTTGCCGTTTGCTACCCCAGGCACTGCTTTGCTACCCCTTTGTCTCAGGGGTCATAAGGTCAGCAACAGGAACTGTACAAGAACAAAGGTTTGATTTCACTTCCCTGTCTCCCCAGAAGCCTATCGAAAGGTGTTCAGTAAACCTTGTAATGTTATTACCGGTCAAAAGGAGCATTATGTCACGCCCACTACCCTGGAATAGTAAAACGGTGTCTATGGATGAACTTAGGGTTTGCTTGGCATCATTTAAAACACAAACTTTCAAAAAATGATAGAGAGGGCTAGTTAGTTAAGAAATACTCCATTTTGGCTTTGAATTATTTTTGGTGTCGGACGCCAGGTTAAGGTTTGACTATCTCCAAAATCACACACTCACAAGAACTATGCGATTCCTTAGCAGACCACTTCAGACAAAAGACAAAGGGCCACATGTATCAACCTATTTTGCATTCTCAAACTGTGCGAATCACTAAATTTGACCGTTTACAAATGCAAAAATAGCCTTTCAAGATGCATGGAACGCTTTGGCAATGCATTTTAGGTAATCACAATTTTTTGCGACTACCTAAAATGGCCACTCCAAATAGGGAATCACAGTTTGTGATTCCCTAAGTACAAGTAGCAAGCATTTCCTAAATGCAAACTGGGCATTTAGGAAATGCTATTACCATCAACTCCAAGTCGATGGTAACCATGTGCAATTTTTGAAAATGCACAAAAAATGCATTTTTCAAAGTGCCACGTAGTGCACACATGCCCCTAGGGCATGTGTGCACTTTACCTGTGCACATTTCTTGGGTGGGGGGCCTTAGGTCCCGGGCACCCTTGGTTTTGCATTTTCTAATATGCGATTACCAATTAGGTAATCGCAAATTAGGTAATGCAAAACCATTTGCACCTATGGGTCTTTAGGCCCATAGGAATGAATGGAGTAGCATTTCCTAACAGCGATTCCCTAATTGCGATTGCGACTCTGTAGGAATCGCCATTAGGGAATCGATATTTTCCTACATACCATTTTGCATTCCCTAAATAGCGATTACCTAAAATTCACTATTTAGGGAATGTACAATGGAACTTTTATACATATGGTCCAAAGTTCTGGAAAAATATTTTAATACAAAACGCTAAAGAGGAGACAAAGCTCAATTTGGACAATAGTTTGGCCTCTCACCCATCACACGATAGAGACGGCACTCCTTCAGCCCACTATCTGCAGATGATTTCACCAACATTACTTAAGTTTATGGCACATCTATATCATAAGTAGACCCATTTTCAGCACAGATATTCAATACAATTTGAATTATTAGTTCTGAGGCCACCCAGCCACAGCTCACTGGAATATGGTTCATGCCCGGGGACACTCAAAACTGCCCACATAAAATTAGTTCTAAAAAAAATACTGCCAGCTACCCACTGGTCACTTCCAAGTGTCGTCCAGTTAGCAATGGTCTGCTCCAGTGCACGAGGACAGAAAGAGCACCCTTCATAAAAATATCAGCATTTACAGAAGAAAGCAGTCTAATCTGTGACATACAAACAAGGTTCCGTCCCAGTAAGTGCACAGAATTTGCACTGATTGACACATAATCCATCATCAAGATTATGGTGTATTTAGGTAGGGTAGCAGCACTCCTGCTATCTGACTTTTCTGCTGCTTTGATACGATCGATCATCCTTCACTCCTGCGAAGATCTAATGCTACAGGAATAGAAGACACTGTCAGCAAATCTTGTGCTAGCACACACTGCCTCTCTGCTCAAAAGGTTAAGACATAGAACTCAGTCTCTGATAGGACAAGAAAAACTGACAGCCGTATTGGATTCAAAAGAGCATTAAAAACAGAGATAGAGTGAACAAGAAAGAGAAGAGAAAGAGAGTTTGACTGAAGGTGAGAGAATAAGGACACAAGAGTGAGAGGTATAGAAAGGGGCAAGGGTTCTGTCCCTAAGAGTATTCAAAGCCTCTACCTTTTCTCTGCTGCAGATGTCACCGAGATTGCATGAGATGTCCCTGAAACAGAAAACAGAAAACTAGAAAAATGCAAATGCCCTCCTTCTCCCGGGAGGCCATGTGTGTCAGGTTACAGCGGGAAGTGTATACTGACATGCAGAATGAGTATTTGAACATAACTTACGATCTTGATGACTTACTTTCCTCTTCTTGTGTTTGCTCCTACTATAGAGCATAGGCATTTTACCAAACTACAACGTAGGACGGACTGCATACGTCACACACAGAGCAGCACATGAGCCTTCTGTTGCTCCCAGGACCTCTCAAAATAAGTCACATGCAGTCCTAGAGTCCTCTTAAAATAAGACACAAGCAGTCCTAAGAAGCGTAAGAGGAGGAGTGGGTGAAAGGGTGAAGAAGGATGTGGCGCTTGACTTCGGAACTGGGGCACCTGATTCAAGTCTCGGCATCGGCTCAACATCCTGTGATCCTGGTCAAATCACTTAAACTTCCCGTGTCTTCAAATTGAATGTGGACTTCTTTAATGTAATTGGTGGCCATGTACAGCGTTTAAATAACTTTAGGTTGGGCCGTTTTTGCACTATAAAAAAAATAGCAAAAAGAAGAAATATCACCTCAGTCACGGCGCGAGCAGCGGGTGGACACTAATTAATGTAAATTAAGCTGTACTTGCTCCATGCGCCACAAGAAGTGACACTGACTTAGTTATTTCATTTAATCTACTCACTGATGGTAGTTTAGGTCGGCAAGTCCACCCAAGGCAACTGTGTCCTTGTGTGCTGATTGCTGAAGCCAGCAAGGCAGGCAGACACTAACTTCTCTTTCGTGCAATGCCGTATTCGGGAGTCGGAACTAGAGGCCCGTGGTGTTTTTAAGCCAAACCAGTGTGTTACTACTGCCTAGTTCACTAGTGCACATATAATGTACTGAGAAGAATGAAGGTCTAACTGTAAAGTGGGGGCAACTAAAATGTAAAGTGCTTGTCAGCAAGAGCGCAAAATGTATGTAACAATGTCAACCCTATACAACTTTGCATTTCTGTGACTTTCTTTCATACAATTATTTTGGGGTGTTAGTCAATTGAATTGAATGTAAACTACACCCCCGATGCATCACTGACTTGTTCAATAAAAAGCGAAACGAAAACAACGTAACGTTTGAAAATCTGTTAATTTAGGAGCGCGTGAATTAAATAAATCCCAGAGTCCACACACTTCCACCAAAAATATTACAAAATTCAAAATAGAAAGTTGCATAAATTCCTCTAAAAACGTCAAAGGCACAGTTGCGGCTCGCAATACTCGTGGGGGGGGGGTCGCGCAGGGGTGGGGGCCGGGGGAGTTTAAAATTAAAATAAAAACTTACCTGACCGGGTCCCCGCCGCCTCTGCTCCTGGGCCGGGGTCCAGCGTTGGCGCTCTTCAACTTGTGAACAGGAACAGCCGCGTCACTGGCAACCCCTCTCAGCCAATACTGACGCTGCTCCAGCAGCGCCAGGATTGGCTTAGCAGGGATACTCGCCGCCCATTAGGAGACCGAGGGTTGCGGCGTTGATCAACCCTCGCTCTCCTAATGCGCAGCCGCCAGCCAGAGCAAACACTAGTGCGCATGACTGGGCTGGTCGGAAAAATTCTCCGACCTAAACCCAACATGCGCACTTGTGCTGCTGCCTGCTGTGCGCTCCGCGCCACCCCCTGGTCTGACAATGCATGTCAGTCAGCATGACGCCGGACCGCCTACCCCCTTCAGACTCTGAAGGGTGTGGGCGGTCCGGCGTCATGCTGACTGACATGCATTGTCAGTTCAGACAGAGCCGCCGAGGGAGCTGCGGGCGCGGCTTGTGGGTCAAGGCCCCAGCGCACTAATGGACGCACCGCCACTGCCGCCTAGTCTCATGCAAGACCACTAGTCATCTCCAAACCTGACCGACCTCATTCAGTACCTCCCATACAGATCTAACTACAATCTACACCATTTTCAACCCTCTACTGGCGCCCACGTACTTTATGCAAATCGGAGCCATTCACGACTCTTAGAACCAGTGGCATCTTAAGGATTTGGGGGACCCTGGGCAAGACATACTTTTGGGGGCCCTGTCCAGAACTATTTAGAATTTTATTTATCAGAAATCATGACTGCATTATGTCAAAAATGCTTAATCATATGCTAATCATATGCTAAATGTCCAGTAAAAGATTCACACAAAATAGTTAAAATATGTCCTGCCAAAGACCCCCCAAATCCATAAGGTGTCACTGGATAGAGAGACAGAGTGTCAGAGCTAGGGGTAGGCAGAGAACAGGGAGAGATTTTAAGTTCGGGGAAAAGGAAAAAAGGGAAAGTTCAGTTTCCCAGGGCCCCCCTGGAAGGTGGGGCCCCTCGGCAATTGTCCACTTTGCCCTTCAAACAGTCAACTTTTGAAACCGTAGGCTAGACAGGGCGTCTAAGTCAGCACAGGTACAGATGCTGTATTATGTCATCAGTGGGAGGTGGTTATGTAGCCATAAAAGATTTAGGTACGCAAAGTGTATAATTCGAATATTCACCTGCTTGGCAATAAAACGTGAATATAAAAACATTGACGACTGGAAGGCGCTAGACATAGTCGGATGCTTTGGGGTGAGCCGAGCTGTGCAATCCTACAAGGTTTTGTTTATGCTGTTTCAAACGCAGGCCGTCGCACACACCCTTGGCTGGCGTCACATTGATTGACGGCCACTGTCGGCCAACAATGAGGTCTCTCCTTTATACTTTAATGGAGCAATTGCTGCAGCGAACATTAACGCAGCATCATTTTTTGCACTATAATGAGGCATTCTGATATACTGTAGCCCCTCGGGGAAAATCAATAATAGGACTAAAGCTTTATTGTCCTCTAAAAATGATTAATGGTCCCGTTTACGCAGACATGTAAGACTCAAACCTCTCCCAGTACAAAAGAGCCAAACTGGAAAATAAATATTAACTTTCCTTTCTACCGCTGTCATGTATGAATGAAAACAATATTTAGGTACAAACACATATGTAAATATGAACACACACATATATATATATATATATATATATATATATATATATATATATATATATATATATATATATATATATATATACACATATACTATATCTATATATATAGGTGTGAGCAAGGCAGCAACGCTGCCGAAACACATTACAACAGTGGTAACAGCATAATAAAGAGTGCGATTTTTTACCTACCTGCGGTGTCGGTGTCCAGTGTCACGACGGCTGGAACTTGGAGTGTATATATATATATATATAAAAGCAGGGAGCTCTGGGTAGTTCCCAAATTTAGGTGGAGAGCAGCTCCTTTATATGGAGCACCCTACATTATCACCGGCACTCTCAATATGCTCAAATGTCTGTTTCTCTAGCAGTTTTTAAGCATAGGATTGCCAAGCTAGAGTGACAAAGATGTTTGCAATTTTTACAGCAAAGCCTTTAAGTATAGAATTAGCAAGTGCCATCAACACCGAGCTGATAAATGACAAAAGCCTTTTACCACTCCAGGCAGAGTGTTACAGCTTTGGATTGGTAGAATACAATCCAAGCTAACCTGGAATGAACAAAAGCAACCCCTGACCCGTGTTTCACTCTAGTTAGAGCTCATCAGAGAGGTAAAGCTTTGTCCAGACACAAGTATAAATCAGGGCAATGCCCTTTGTGCATATATAGATATGTGTGATCAAGGCCATTGGACGAAAAGCGTTGCAGCGGCTGGAGCACCTTTAATAATAAACCTTTCTTACTCATCATCCTGAGTGCTCGTGACTCGTGTTTTCACTGAGTTATATATATATATATATATATATGCACATATACATATATATGTGTGAATGTATATATGTATATCTGCAAATATATATATAATGTGTGTAAGCATATTCTGCAAAAAAAAGTAGAGATACTTCACAATCAAAGGTTAGCAGTGTACTATATAAACTTGTTCATCCAATTAAAATAAGTCTGCTGCTTTTGAACTTTAAGAGGAAGGGGGCTCTAGTTGGTTAGGGAGAGTATTCCATGAAAGAGAATCCAGTAGCTCAAAGGATCTGAGCCTTGACGGGCAACATGGAGGCTTTGTAGTGTTAGGAGACTGAGGTTGGGTCACGTTAAGATGTGGATTGGGTGGTGGGCGTGACAAGATGAGAAAGACAGAGAAGGGTTGTACCATGAATGACTATGAAAACCAGGGTTAAAACCTGGATGAGGGCCTTGTGTTAGGCAGATAGTCATTAGCATGGTATAGATGTAATGTGGTGGGCAATTGTCGTGCAAGATTGTAGAGGGTGAGCACGTCCAAATTGGGAAACAAAATCATCATCAGTCCTTTATTTCGGCTGCATGAACCATAAAAGGTACAATAAAACATGAAAAGATTAAAATATTCTCTTAATCGCAAGATTTAAAATTCATACCTAAAATGATTTTCATATAATAGAGTTGCATCATAAAATTATGCAACAGCAATGCTCTGTGTACCAAATGCTTAAAGACTTGCAAAGTGACATTTTCGTAGTTAAACCAAATACGTCTACTAATAAGTAGCTAATTTCATAAACAAAAAGAAATACATTCATAAAATTCAGGTCTTATCTTAAAAAGAAAAAGGCAATAAGAATTTCCTGTATCTCTCCCATTTCAAAGCCTACACCCTGGTGTACAAGATCGAGGGCAAGTAGCCAAAACTAGAATAAACAATACAAACATCCGCGTTGGTCCTCCATAATCTTAATGCTATATGACATTCAGTAGTATGCCAACCAATGACAAAAGGGGATAATCCAACAAGCACGTTGTTTGGTATATGCTTTACAAACAAACAGCACATGTTCGTCATTCTCAATTGCTTAGCAGCCCATAGGACATAACTTAGATAATTTTTCTTTTTTATTCCATGAATGGGTAAAACCTGCCAAGGGTAACATTTTCGATCGGAATTTAATATAAAGTGCTCGTACATCGGCCTTTGGTAAAAAATCCATAAAGGGCTCAAAATCAAATTCACATTTAAAACTCAAATAAGAATTTACTAAACTACCCTTGCTAGCTGTGGCGATCTTTGCTCCTAGCACATAGTTTGTGAAGTTTCCTTCACCCTTTCCTTTTCTACTCGAGTTAAAGCAGTGGGGTTAATCCAGTAATCTTTTAAACCCAATTCAAAGAGCCATGTTTTTACATGCAATAGCCAAGGTATCTTGCTCACTGATTGGCCCTCAGTTAAAACTCTCACACAGGGCCTCATTTATGAGGCCCCTTGCGCTGCCGGAAAGTCGCTTTTTGTGACGTTCCGTGGCGCAGAAGCCTGCTCCATATTTATGAGGCAAAAGACACACAATTGATGGACGGAATGCTTGTTTCCAGTCCAGGGAGGGCCTGACCTGGCAGTTTGGGCTGGACTGTTCCCATTGGGCACAGGGTCAAGACTGATTTGCATATGGCTGGATTCAAACTGGAATGGCTTGGGGAGCAATAAAACGATGGATTTAGGCCTGGGGTGAATGTATGACATTGTTCTGCATTCTGTCCATCAATTGTTCTTTTTGCATTTGTCACCGCGAGTGGGATGGGTATGCCCAGACGTGGGTCCCGTGCTCTCCATGCCACTGGAGTCAAGCTATCCTGGCTGATGAGGGGTGAAACCCCGAAACCGGCACTAGGATGTTTGTTTCCAGTCCAGGGAGGACCTGGCCTGGCAGTTCGGGCTGGATTTGCATATGGCTGGGTTCAAACTGGAATGGCATGGGGAGCAAAAAACGATGGATTTAGGTCCAGATCTCTGTACTGGGGTGAATGTATGACATTGTTCTGCATTATGTCCATATATTGTTCTTTTTGCATTTGCCACCCCGAGTGGGATGGGTATGCCCAGACTTAGGTCCCGTGCTCTCCATCCCTCTGCATTCTGCAGCACACATAGAAAGAGAAAAAAGCAGTAAGGTTTCCCTTCCTGCACAAAAAAAATCATCCCTGCCGCGCAGGCACCCTTGCACCATGGTGCAAAGGTGCCTGCATTGGTGCACAGCAGCCCATTGTTCGCCGGCGCGGGGAAAAGGACAGGAATGCGTTGTATCTGAGAGATATGGCACATTCCTGCCCTTTTCTTTCACCATACGGCAACGCAGCAGGAAGGCCAGCAGCGCTGCCCTACGGCAAAACCTCATAAATGAGGCCCACAGTCCCTATAGGGGCCCAGCTGACCACAACCTAATCCAGTACAAGATGGGTTTTTAAAGTGGCCACGTCCGATATAGACCTAAGATTTAGGTCTAATCCCACGGGCAGCGTCAGGGCACCTTTGGGAATTCTCAGCAGTGATTTCACAAAGGTATTTTCTGCTTTTTCAAGAGAAGAGGGTTTACAATGTCCCCACAGTTCGGCCCCATACAAAACAGCTCCACAAGCTTGACTTTTATATATCTCGATCAGGGGGATATGGGGAAGGTTGACGCCCTATTTGCAAACCTTAAAACAGATCCAGCACTTTGCTACAGGGATAGCACACTCTTTTCTATCTGGGGTTGCCTACTAAGAGATTCGCTTATCTGAACACCCAAGTAATAAAATTAATTTACTCTATTGAAAGTCGCTCCCTCAAATTAAGCCTTGCCCTTTACTTTTCTCCTGTGGCTAAACACCATATATTTGGTTTTATCCATATTAACCTCTAGACCATGCAGCTTGCAAAACAAGTTGAACTTGGCCAAAAGTGTCAACAACCCCTTTTCAGTTTTGGAAAAGGAGCAAGGTATCATCTGCCAAGAGGAGGCCTGTTATTTTTTGTCCCACCATATTTTGGCGCATCATTCTCGCAAACAAACAGATAGGGAATGCAACTATTTATAAATAAAAGAAAGAGGGTGGGATCCAGGATACACCCTTGTCTGACTCCTCTTCTAATTAGAATAGCCTCGGTCAGTTGGCCTTCTGATCCCCACCTCACCTTTGCATAATTTTCAGAATACAGGCCTTGTTTTGACAGTATACCCAATGGGACCCTTAAACCCTGCACAACTTCCCATAGTTTGGATCTTGGAACAAGATTAATGCAAGCAAAATTATATCAGGGAACCCTACCATACCTGCCAACTTACAAAATAACTTCACTGTGTGAGCATGGGGCAGGGCCTTAGAGAGGGCGGGGCTTGGTGCCGAGAGATATCTTAGAGGCATTCTGCCTATCACCAAGCACCCCACCCCTCACAAAAAAAACAAAAAACAAAGGGTCACCGAGGCTGTCACCGATGTCCTGTTGTGTTTTAACACCTTTTAATGGACATCGGCTGCTTACAGCCTCTAAAAACGAGTTGGAAATCCACTGTTTATAGTGGTTTTCAGCTTGTTTTCCCTGCCACAGTGTGCATTCAGCTCCACACCGGGTGACCGTGTGATGGGAGCCGAAATAGGGTCACACACAGTAGCACTGTGTGATTTGGCAGGTAGACCCTACCCAGTAATCATTACAATTTCCAGTTTGCTTATAGTCAGAATGTCAATCAGGACAAGGGCGGTGCTAGTAGTTTTTTGATGTTCAGTAGTGTCTAATATTAGCAGTCAAGATTTAATGTTGTTAGTTATTACAAAAGGGTAGGCTTTGATATATATGTACATATTAAAATGTGCTGCTATATGCTTACTCAGTCATTTAGAGATTATTCGATCTTTTGCGGTAATACCAAGATAAGGTACTAGCATTACTACAAATGGTAATAGTATGATAATATAGCATTTTTAGCATTAAATGGGGAATAATAAGTGTAGACTGCATGCCTGTATTTTGTTTTTTTGATTTAAAGGTGCAGTTTTACCTCACGCTTTTTGCTTGCATAAACAGGCATAGATTTCCAGGGCAGTAAAGAAGTACCATGCATTTATGATACGGTACTCCCAATGCACTTGAAATTGCAAAACTGTATTGAATGTTTGGAAATCCTTCTTCCGCTCCTTTAATATAACTGTTTGAGCTTCCCAGCATTCTCTTTAGGAGCACCTCAGGGTAAAACATTTTAAATAGATTTTCAATGTATTTATATCAAACAATGATTCTGGTACACACTATAATCCTGCAGATGGAATGTCTTGCTTCTTCTGAAATCATAAAAATGTTTTATCATATTACAGTGACATAATTTCCAAGTTACATTTCTCAGCATGCCATGGGTTATCATTGTAGTCTTATTCCAATGAACTGAGGGTCAATTACTTTAACAAATCTTCAAGACCATTTGGCCTTGGGCTGCTAGATTACATCTACCAGCAAGACGAAAAATATTTCTTGAAACTCAGGAAGCCAGAGAATGAGTGAGGAAGCAGAAGAGGGTTCATCTAGTGCAAAAGTCAGCCGCGGCCCATCCTAACGGTTGGAGGGGCCACGCCCCTCACCTTTAGCCCAACAAGAAGAATGTCTGTGAGACTGAGCAAAGGTCAGCCTGACAGACACTCTTTATTTTCAGGTCAGGCAGCCAGGAACTAGACATGAGCTAAATGCTCCGACTGTCTAAGCTTACATTTGCCGTGCTGAAGATGTCCCAGCTCTTGTAGGTGTGACCTCTTCATCCTGGCAAGGCATCTCGAGGCCCTCCCCCTCATGATGAGGAGGAGCATCACTGATTGCCCTGGACCAGGTCGCTTCCGTTTTTATCCCTGGAGTGCCATGGGCCGAGTGTCAATCAGTTACACCTTGTCACAGAGTGGGGTGGGGTCAGCAACTCTCACTGACCCCATCCCACTCTGTGACAAAGTAGGAATTGTTGCCTCTCTGTAACAAAGCAGATTCCTCAGGAATGATGATGAGAAGCCAGTATATAAGTGTTGAATAACATGTTTATTAAGTACATGTCACAGAAGACAGATCCCAGCTGCCCATCAAGGTCCAGGCTCCAGTTACAAATCATATCAATACATTCCAATGGAACATACACATGTAGAGGTTGTAACGGAATGCTCCAGCTTGTTACACTACGTAGGCAGGGATGACCCACTGCATGCAAGTACCAGTTACCACACACCTCCCACTCATATAATAAAAAACAAATTACCTAAGAGGAACAAATAATAATAAAAAAAAAACTTAACAAACAAATAAAGTTACCATAAATGCACCGGGTAAAGATAAAAAAGAGACCTAATAGGAACATACTAAACTTAACAGAAAGCATTAGCATGAACATAATTCTCTAAATACTTTGGGGGTGTCACCATTCTCAAACTCCTTCTCACACTCACGCTTTCCCTCTCAGAGTCCTTCTGCCTACATTCATCTTCCTCTGCCTCTTCTTCCACTTTGCCAGACACACCATAGTTCACCACTGTAACTCTGTTAAGAGACCTCACCCTTGTGTCCATTGACTTTATGGCATTCTCAAACAGCTTCACAACACGTATTGGCTCGGAGAATCTTTTGCAACTCCCCGGTAATCTGATCCTCACCCAGTCTCCAACCTTCACTTTAGTAACGTTAACCCATTTTCTGTCATCAACCAATATCTTTCTTGCTTCCGTTTTCATCTCTTCCCTTTCTTGCACCGTCATCTTATCCTCTTTCCCCTTGCATTTTGCAATCACCCATCCAGGTGCCATTAAACTATTAGCTATTCTTTTCATGAATAATTCAAAAAGAGATTTCCCAGTCACTGAATGAGGGGTTAAATGATATACACAAACTTTCCTGCGTATCTCCTCTTTCCACTCCACAGCATTGTCCTTAGCCATCCTAATCGTCTCTTTTAACACCCTGTTAAAGCGCTCCACAACGCCGTTGGCCTCTGGGTGATACAAAGCACATTTAGCATGCAAAATACCCTTCTCAGACAAAAATCCCTCCATTTCACTCGATAATAACTGCACACCATTATCAGTTGACAACTTACCAGATACACCCTCCCTATCGATAAGTTCCTGCAATTATGCGACCACATGTTTGGTTTCAACACCCTTGGTAACAGCTATTTCAGGCCATCATGAAAACAAATCAATTAAAGCCAACTCATAGAATGTACAACTTTGGCCATGAATGGGACCCAAAATGTCAAAAGTGACTTCCTCCCACGGACCTTTAGGTAGCTGTCTCAATTCCATTGGTTGCGTCCTTGGCTTCAAAACCTTCTCGCTCATTATACACTGAACACACTCCTGAACTAACCTCTCAGCATCAATGTCAATGCCTCGCCACCTGTAAACTGATCTTAACCTCTCCTTAGTCTTAGAAAGGCCTAAGTGACTTTAATGCACCAGCTTGAGCAACAACGACCTCAAGGCATCAATCTAGTTCCTCAAAATAACAAACTATTTAACTCAGACAACTCTTCTCTCACTGTCTTAACTTTCTGACTCTCCTTGCCAACGCACTCCTTCTTACTCCAACCAATCCTTAATCTCTCAAAAACTTCTTGAATACCACCATCCTCACTCACAGCTTTTCTCCATTCCTCTTCAGAAATGGCTGTCCCATCAATTACACAAACACACTCATCCTCTTCCACATCCTCTTCTTCAGACTCAACATCTTCATGTTCTGGCACTAATCTAGACAAGGCATCAGTAAATATGTTTCTAACTCCAGGGATGTACTCCACTATGAAATTATACTCCTGTAATGCCACCACCCAGCGAGTAATTCTCCCTGACAATCCGTCAATACCCTTGCCGAAATATTTCTCTCAAAGGTTTTTGATCAGTTTTTACACAAAACTCACACCCCCACAAAAATGACTTCATCTTCCTGACCGCCCAATTTATGACTAAGGCCTCTCTCTCGATAACCGAGTACCTTGTTTCTGGACTACGTAAGCACCTGGATGCAAACATGACAGTCCCAGTGGTAGGACTTTCTCCTTGCAATAGAACCGCTCCTAATCCCTTAACACTGGCATCAGTATAATGGTGATTTTCATGTTAGGGTCAAAAGTCCTCAAATTTGGAGCCTGAAAAAGCACCTTTTTTTAGCCCTTGAATTCTTTTTCGCAATCCTCATCCCAGAGGAACGCCGCCCCTTTTTTAACAGCAGTCTCATCTTGGTACTTTTAGATGCAAAATTTGGGTTAAATTTACAATAATACTCTGCCATCCCTAAAAACTTGAGCATTTCCTCTTTATTGGAGGAAGACGACAAACAATTTATAGCATTAACCAAGCTGAGTTTTGGCTTAACTCCATCGTTAGAAGCATCATGACCAAGATATTCGATGGAAAGCTGCCTGAATTTACATTTCTCTTTTTTTTTATTGTCAAATTAACAGCTTCTAATCTCTTAAGCACCAGCTTCACCCTCTCATCATGCACATGCAGTTACCACACACCCCTCATTGTCTGACCTACGGTTAGCAAATGAGAGACGGCAGCAGTCCCAACCCTCTTGGAACCTCGGAGGCAGTTCTGAACAGGTAATAGTGATTTGTTTTAATGTTTGGTGCGTGCGTGTGTTTAAGAATATTTGGGAATGAGTATTGTGAATGGATGTGTGTGTGTGCAGGTTTGAATGCATGGGTGTGAGTGAGTGTGTATGTGTTCGTGTGTGTCCCGTCCGCCCACCTCCCTGCTGAAATTACCAGTCGCCACTGGCAAAGGAGGTCCTTAACGTTTACAGGTGCACAATTTAAAGGTAGGTATGTGCTTACAGTTTAACAATATCTTAAACTCCCTCTGCATAAAACAATACAAGTCAAGGCTGTAAAGCTGAAGGTGAGGGTTATTTTGCACCTAGGTCTGAACACTTATCCGAACTGATTTGTAATTAATCAGTGAAACTGCAGACCTAATGAGAAACGTTGACTCTTCTTAAATTACCCCGAGAACAAACGTTTTTAAAACTAACCTTCATAGTAGAAATGAGGCAGTCTAAATCATAACATTTTCATGGTACAGACTCTGAACTGCTCAACATTCAAGAAATATAATTTCTGGAAAAGGATGAAGGAATACCAAAGGTTTACTTCTAGGTCTTCTGTGGATTACATACACAGATGTTTACACCTTTTGGGATTTCACTGCTGGTCTTAGAATGTCCTATTACTTACCGGTAATCTTCATTACTCCTGGTCCCGTTGTCCTCGTCCCATTCCTTAACTAATTGGAGATGACCATCTCCGCGACAGAAAAAAAGAACAGGAGCATGCTGGGATACCCAACCCACTCCCTCCCACTGGGAGTACATAAGCGGTACCAGCCCAGCATGCAGCCTGAAAACACCAAGCCAACAGCCGGAAGGCCGGCCGCCAGGGAGGGAGGGAGGGGCGTAAGGAATGGGACGAGGACAACGGGACCAGGAGTAATGAAGATTACCGGTAAGTAATAGGACATTACCCCCAGGTCCCTCCTGTCCTCGTCCCATTCCTTAACTAATTGGAGAATACCAAAGCAGAGAACCCGGCCTTCCGGAACCCCACCAACGCCAGGGGCAGCAGACCGAAAAACGGCACCCCCACGGGAACAAAAGAAGCCCCCATGAAAGGGGAAAAAACGCAGGTAGGAGCACACAACCAACAACGCCCCCAACCAAGCGGACAGAGCCGAGACCCCAAAAACCAGCAGGGGACGACAAGAAAGAAAAAAACACAAGAACCCCCCAGGAAAGTCAGAAGGGGGCCCACACGCAGAGCCAAGCCCCAAGGGAACAACCAGAGGGGCCAAAACAAAGACCCACCCCCCTGGAACCACAAAAAGAAGTCCAGGAGAAGCGGACGCGCCCCAAAGGAGAAACGGAGCCAGAAAGGGCAATCGACCAGGGAGAAACCCCCAAGGACGAAGCCCAAGGCCCCAGGCAGAAGGCAGCCACCCAACCAG
This sequence comes from Calotriton arnoldi, assembly GCA_963921515.1. Lineage (NCBI taxonomy): Eukaryota > Metazoa > Chordata > Amphibia > Caudata > Salamandridae > Calotriton > Calotriton arnoldi. The sequence continues at coordinate 36,741 of CAWUFW010003367.1, forward strand.
GAACCCAACAGGCCAACCCAGCCCAACGGCCAGGAGCAGAGGAGAACAGGCCGCACAGGGCGGCAGGGTCGAAGGCCTGGGAAGGAACACCGCAGAGGCAAGCCAGAGAGCGAACCTCCCCCAAAACAGGGAAGAAGGAGAACCACAGGCGCAGGAACCCACAAAGGACCACACCAAAAGCGAGGGGAAGGAAGACGAAACCGAAGAGGCACGCCAAAGCAAGAGAGCAAGGAAAGACACGACCAACCACAGGACCACCCCAACACACCAGGGGAAGCCACCAGCAGAGCCGCAAAGACCAAAGAGGGCAGACCCGGACAATAAAACAGGCACAGACCCAGAGGAACAGCCAGGAAGAAAAGGGGGCAGGGACCCCAAGCAAGGCCCCCCCCGCCGACAACAGCAGCAACAGGGAACCCAGAGGCCAGAAACCCACAGAAGGACCAGGCCACAGGGCAGGACCGACCAACGGCCAACCCCAGCCAAGACACCGAAGAGCCGCAGGAACAAAAAGGCCGCCCCACCGGGAGAAGAACCCGGGGCACAAGAAACAGCCAAGCGGCCAGGCCCGAGGCACACCCCCAAGCAGGAGACACCGGGACACGTAGCCCAGCAACCCGCCCAACGGAGGCCAGGGAGAGCAAATAAGCACATCCCGAAGCAGACCTGGCAAAAAAACCAGGGCCCAACCCAGAAAGACAACAACAGAGGCCGAACACAGAACCGGGGAAACCAAACCCCAGAACCGGAAAGGAGGAAACACCTCCAAACAAGAGCCGACCACCCGTCAGGAGGACAAAAGAGGACAACAAGGAACCACCGAAGGTGAACCCCAAAAGGAGCAGCAGAAGGGCAAAACAGGAAAGACCAACAAGGAGGCCAACAGCCCAACCCCGCAGGACCCACAAACGCCCAAGAAGCCAGCCGGAGAAACCGGCAGACCAGCCAGCCAGGAGGCACGCAGCACGGCACCACCAGGACCCGGAAGGAAAACCAAGAAGGGGCACAGGGAAAGGCACCGCAGCCAACCACAGCCAGGCCACCCAGAGAGCAGAGAAGCAGAAGGACGAAGCCCAGAAGCCCAGCAGCCCACACAACTGACCCAGCGCCACAGCCAGCCGAAAAGGAGCGGCACAGGAAAAGGACAGAAGACCAGCCCAGGACCGCGCCAAAGCCCAAGAGAACGAGCGGCCAGGAAAGGACCCAAGCAGGGACCAAAAGAGGACCCCAAGCAAACAAGGGCCCCACAGCACAAAGCCCGACACCACCAAGCCGAAAAGCGCACCAGCGACCCACACGCATAAGCGAACGGGAGGCCAAACACAGGGACCGCAAGGGCAAACCCAACAGGGGCAGAGCCCAGGCCCCAAGAGCACACCGGAACAACCCAGGCACCAGAAACCAAAGTAGAGGAGCCCGGAGAAGCCAAAGGCGCACCACCCAACAGGGGAGCGGGAACAGACCCAAACAAGGGGAGAAGAACACCCCAGAGCCAACAAGAGAGCAAGGGACACAGACACCACAGTCTGAAAACAGCCCATGAGGGAAAAGGCCAGAGCCCCAGACCCGAGGCAAAGCCAACCGCAACCCAAGTGGAGCGAGAGGAGCGGGAAGCAGTAAAGCGGCCCACACACCAGGGGAGGCCAACACCCAACACCCACAAGCAGGGAAAGGGCACAGCAAACAGGGCAGGGCACAGGAGCCGGGCCCCCGAAGAACAAGGGGACACCCAAGGCAAAGGCCAAGGAAGACCCACGACACCCAGCCACCACAGGAGGCAAAAGGAGCAGAATGTGAGAAGGCAAGCCCAAACCACAACAATCCAACAAGGGAAACACAAGCGGGGCGAAGGAAACCACAACCAGAAACCAAACCCCAGCAACCCGGCCGCAGGCGAGAAGCAAATCCAACACCATCCAGAACCCACCAGGGCCACAACCAGCACCGCACCGGAGCCAACAGCCCAACAAAGCCAAGGCCCCCCGGGACAGAGGGAGAGCACAACAGCCCCCCCTACGAAAAACAAGGGGGAGAACCCAGCGAACCCGCGGAAGCAGACACCCTGAGCACGGGGCAAGAAAAAGCCCCCGGACAGATGCAAGAAGCGCCCAACAGCGAACACCGCAGACAGGCACCCAGACAGGCACGCACCAGGCCCGAACCCACAGAAGGGCAGGAACCAACGGGCGGAAGGGCAGCAGGCAGCCGAAGGAAGCCCAAGAACAGCAAGGCACTAGGACTCGAAAAGAGGGCAAAACGCCAGACAAGCAGCCAGGGCCAAACAGAACAGGCCACAGCAACAGGCAAACCCAGGCGTAACCCAAAACAGGCTCCAACCAGGGCCGACCAGGGACAACAGAAGCCCGCAGGGCAGGACGGCCGGAGGCCCAGAGGACAGAGCAAAGAGGCCACAAGAAGAAGCCAACAAACCCTAGAAGAGACCGCCCAAAGCGAGCCACGTCCCAGCAAGCAGACACCACCCCAGGGAGGAACCAGGGCCGACCCGGCCAAACCACAGGGTGGGCAGCAGGTGCAACAGAAGCCAAGGCCGCAGGCCAGCATAGCCAAGGAACCGCCAGGCGGCAAGCACCAAGGGGACGGGCCAACAGCAGACCCACAGGGACCGACCCCCAGCCCAGACGCCAACCAGCAACAAGCGCCGAGCAAGCGAAAAGCCAGAAGGTCAGGGAAAGCGAAGGCAGGGGAGCCAACGGCGCAGGTAACCGAAGAGGCCAAGGATCGCCAGGAACCCAGGAGCAGGGGGCAGCTGATTCAGAGTACCAGGCCGGAGACACCAAAGACCCTGGACCGAGACAGCAAACGGACCCACGCCACACGCCACACAGAGGGCCAGCACGCAGGAACAGGAGCCAACCAAGAGAAGCCCCACAGGAATCCAGCAGCACCAGGCGAGACCAGAGGACGACGGGACCCAACAGCACCGGACAGAAGCAAGGAACCCACACGGCAAAGCCCCAGGGAGACCAGCAGGCAGCAACCCAAACCCCCGAAGAGGGCAAGGGGGAAGACACACCAGCCAGGGCCGCAAGCGAACCCTACGGAAAGCTCAAAAGCCCACCGAACCAGGAACATCCAGGCGAACACCCATCCAGGAAGAACCAGACCCGACCCTGCCAACCAACGAAAGCAGACAAGATCAGGGGGACACAGGGAGGCATGGCCGGAGGCCAAGACAGTTGATGCAACCATGGAAGGACCAGGAGTCGAACAAGACACCTGCAGAGCAAGAGTCAGACACCCAACAGGGTAGCCAGGCGCTGAATAACAGATGCACAGTGAACGCCAACTCAATGGCACCCATCTTAACAACCCCAGAAAGGAGAAGATGCTCCGCCGGGACAGGAACCTGTGACCATGAGTACACACACAGGCGCCCGCAGCGGATGCTGGAGTCCACCAAGCCACCAGACCCAGCACATGTCGCCCACAAAGGAGAAAAAAAGGGGACCGCTATGCGGTACTCACCAAGGGGGCAGGAAGGGCGCACCACAAGCCCACAGCCCCCCCCATCAGCCAGCCCAGGCACGCACCAGGAGACCAGCGCCGGGTGGAGAAGTCCGCCAGAAACGGCCTCCGAGGCCACAGCAAGGCCAGGCCATGGACCGACCCAACCGAGCACCAGGGGCGCCAGGAAGAAGAGGAGGCCGGCAGGACGTCCAGCAGGGAGAATCCCTGTCCCTCAATGCATGCCCGGAGTCCTTACACACGCAGAAGAAAGCCAGAGCACATCCGCTGGGCAGACCGTCGAACAGGAACCAAACTCCAGGTAGGGGGCCCAGGAGCATCGCCCAGCAGAGCCCCAGGACCCGCCAAACAGCCGAAGCACCGCGTCTCCCAGACCGGCCAAGCCACAGGGAGACACGCACTGCAACCCGGAAGAGACCGGGAGGAAGTGCGCCCCAGCCGCAAAGGGCCGGGCGGCAACAACGCGTCTCCTGGCAAGCCCGGCAGGCCAGGAGAACGCGGAAAGAGGACGGCGAGGACAGCCCAGCAGCCCCGACGAGACGTCCAGCGAAGAATCCATCAGGTAAGTCCAAACACGTCCCATTCTGTCGGAAGACAGAAAAAAGAACAGGCTGCATGCTGGGCTGGTACCGCTTATGTAATCCCAGTGGGAGGGAGTGGGTTGGGTATCCCAGCATGCTCCTGTTCTTTTTTCTGTCGCGGAGATGGTCATCTCCAATTAGTTAAGGAATGGGACGAGGACAGGAGGGACCTGGGGGTAATGGATTTACATGTTTTCTGGCAACTTGATCATAAAAAGTGAATGATAAGACAGCTGCAGCACGGGGAGCCAGAGGGATACACCTTCTCACATTTCAATCAGTGCATGAATTGGCTAGTTGAGGTGAACAAAGTACAACTTTACAATGAAAAATGTATGAAGACACTCCACTTCTGTTTGCATTAAAAGAATGAGAAACTATTTATCAAGGTATAAACTGACTCCATGACTATTTGAGAAGAAGTCACAGTTGTCTGCAGACATCTGAGGTAGCAATAAATGGACCGGGGGAAAAAGTCCTGAAATGTGGACTGCCCCATACAATTCAAGTAGCCATTGTCTGGAAAAAGAGTCATGTTTGGTGGAGACAGCAATGTTTAAACACCCCAATGTTGTAGGTGCTGATTGTCACCTTTCACTCAATAGTGGCTGGAACTTTGCACCTCATCTGTACAAGGTTCAGTGGAATGTACTTGCTAGATCCCCTTTTGTGTCAAGTTGATTAACATTACAATGTTATTTGCCCTCAATGTGGATCACTCTGTTGAAAATATTCAGAAATGCCTCCCTGCTTTGGAAAAAGACTGACATCTAGAGCTCCTGCTCCTCTCTGAAATTCCTGCTGCTCTCTCTGCCTTATACAACCAAACAACCTACCCGATCCTTCCCCCACATGCAGTCACTATATTCGTGTGTACCCAGCTAAACAGCGATGGAGACCTGCTGTGGCTCCAGAAAAGAGGCTGGTAGTCAATACTTAGGGCCTGATTACGAGTTTGGCAATGCGGTTCACCAACAAACTCGACCGCCGGCTGCCCGCCAAATTAGGAGTTTGCATGGCATGGACTGTTAAGGGGGTGTATGTACACAGTGGGGCACACCATCTGCCCCCCTGCATGCACCCAAGGGCCCAGAGGCAATAGAGGGCCCTGTAGGGCCCCCTTTGTTTCCTCACCATCAGAATTTCATGGCGTGAACAACGCCATGAAATCCTGGGGGTTAGGAATACTCGTAATATGCTTGGCAGGGCTGCAGCGGCCCTGCCAAGCATATTGCGGCCACACACCACCGCGCCACCGCCAGAGATCGCGGATTCAACCACCCAACTTGTAATGGGGTGGTCAGACCACCTCGCCACCATGAGTCTGGCAGTCCATGGACTTATAATCAGGCCGTTAACCTGACCAAAGCTGCTGGTGTGGCCCATTTAGATCCAGAGCAAGAGAGACAAAAACATAAAAAGGGGAAAAGGGGGAAGAGAGTGACAGAAAACCAGTGCCAAAGGTGGAAATTGGGGTTGTAAAAGAACCTGCAAGTTTGAGATAAAGAGGTAGGGAGTGTCTGGTGGTGGGTTAAAGAAGCATGAAGTGGAAGCAATACTACAGAGTCTTGGTATGTGGTACCTCGACCTTAGATAGAGTTGGCCGCTGGCCTCTGAGCAAACGTTTGTGCACCAGTACTTATTCTTTTACAAATTAGCACCAAACTCAAGCCTTAATTCTGCTTACCAGTAGATCACTCTATTAGAATGCTATGAGGTAGGAAATAAGAATGCAATTTATATATCTCGTGAATGCTAATGAACTCCAAAGAAGTGCTTAATTTGTAAAACAATAAGTGCCAGGCCCAAAGTTTTGCTCAGTTCACCCAGCGTTATGAATATCAGGGATGCCAAACACCAGGGTTGTATAGTCTTGATTCCACCGCATGTCTTTCATTCACCACCCGCCACTTCTGCCCCAGTTTCACACCTTCTATTTGTTTCTCCCCTTGTCACTGATTTTACAAATTTCTCTTCCACCTTCTTTCCCTCTTTTGTGTTTGTCTCTCTCTTGCTCTGGATGAAAGTCTGATGAGTAAAAATAAGTGGCAGTCTCACCTGCAACCACCAGCTCAAATTAAGCACTGCTCCATAGACATATAAAAACGTTGCAAATGTTACATGTGTTCAGATATGCTGACTTGAATATTGAACTGAAGTTTTGGAATGCCGGTAGACTGGGTCATGCAAGTCGAATAAATACAAAAAATTCCTGAGGTTCCATATGTTTTTTTCGGTGATTTTTAGATACAGTCCTTTTTTTGTGCTACTGTCAGGCAATGAAATAACTCAGCAAGATTCTAATACTATTGTTCAGAGCCATTAACCTTCTCAGCGCTGAACATCAGAAAAGCACGCCGGCGGGTGGGACATTGATCAAGATGAAATGAGTTCTGAACGTGGTTCATGAGGTCACGATAAATTAGGAAAGGAGAGGAATGGAACAGTGATGTATTTCTGATTTTTACATTGTTCAGAATCCTCGGTTACAAAAAATGAGCAATCCAATAAAAAGAAGGACGATTTTGGGAAATATAGGGGTAAGACCAGGCGAATGTACAAGCAATTCTATTATACATTTTGACATCCACAAATATCAGGAATTTCACTCCATACTAAAAATTCACCCTTATGCCAAAATAGCTACAGTGAAAACATTAAAGTTGAAAACATTTGGACAATTCAAAAAGATGTCTGTGCGCGTGAGTGTAATATGCACATTTTGTATACACAAAACTTGGTTATACTTGTAATGTGATTTACTCTCAGGTAATGTCACACCATGCAAGCAATATCACATCACTGTAGTGGGTCTTTCAATGCTGGATTACAATGAAACGTTGCTGAAAGTTCGCAATTTTGTAGACATTTAGGGGCACATGCATCAACCTAAATACCGATCGCAAACGGGCCGATTCGCAGAATCGGCCCCTTTGCGGCCGGTATTTAGGCAATTGGGATGCATCAACCTAAAACCCATTCGCAATATAGGTAATTGCAAATTTTGCGTTTACCTAAATTGCGAATGCTTTTAGGGAATCGCAAATTGCGATTCCCTATTTGGGATGCATCAAAGCCTTTCCTAAATGCGACTTCGCATTTAGGAAACACTAATTACCATCAACTGCAAGTTGATGGTAATTTGCAAAAACTTTGAAAAATGCACAAAAGTGCATTTTTCAAAGTGCCATGTGGCGCACACATATGCCCTTAGGGCATATGTGTGCGCTACATGAGCACAGATACCAAATCTGGGGGTGCAGAAGGGTGGCCTTTAAGGCCCCCTAGCACCCTTCAAATTGCATTCGCAATTTGCGAGTACCTATTTCATCATCATCACAAGCTTTATTTCAACATAAAAAGTCATAAAAGCAACATAGAACAAGGGTAACATAACTAATAAAATAAGTATAGGTAAAAGAAGATACAATAATAAATATACACTTAATCATCCTAAAATCTAGTAAAAAAACAAACAGTATTTCATCATTTTGTTTAAACGCAGTGCAATACATGGGGAGACTTGTCATTTACTTGCGCTAGTTATCAAGAGTTAAAAAAATAAAATGCTTGTGCATGGTGATTTTAACGGGGATACTGTTGTGGCTTTGAGGTCTTGGTTGTTTGTCTGTGCAATGGAAGCTATGTCTTTCTCGCAAGCGCTTTCCACCGTATCAGCCAAGCTTGCCCCAAATACTTTGCTATACAACAGGATAAAAAAGGTCTAGAATCTGACTTAAGAATGCGGAGTGCAACATGGTGCTCCCGTGTACCAAGTTGCCGGCAAATCGGGCTCAGCCATTTTCTCTGTGATGTTTTATACGCTGGGCAGACAAACAGTAAGTGGGCAACGCTTTCCACAGGGGCTTGGCAACTAGGGCAGTGTTTTCCGTTAATTACGGACCATTTTGCTATCGCTTCACCCACTGGAAGGGAGCCATACCTAAAATGCATGTAGAGTATTCTGTCTCTAGGTACTTTAATTAGGTCAAGGTAAGGCTCATAGTATCTGCTTTGTTTGTGGGAATAGAACTCAGTTGTCAATTTACCCACATTGGGTCTGCTGATCGCTCGTTGATCCACCCATTCCCAGTACAGGCGTTTGAGATCCTCTCTCCTTGGGGGCTCCTGGCTAGCCCAACAGCCACAAAGCCTATTTGGTACTCGCAAATTGCGAATGGCTTCCCATTCATTCCTATGGGCCTCTAGGCCCATAGGAATGAATGGGAAGGCATTCCTTAATTGCGAATCGCAATTTGTGATTCGCAATTAAGGAATGTGTAGGAATCGCAAATATTTTTGCAAAACCTACATGCATAGGCAATTGCGATTCCTTAATAGCGATTCCTTAATAATCGCTATTAAGGAATCGCAATTGCCGAGCTTGATGCATGTGCCCCTTAGAAAGTTTTACAAGACGTGTTCTCATGTTATGTCTTTTGCGAGGCACTTTCTCCCTCTGGGCACCCTTCCAATATTTACTCCTGTCAAGGACCGGTTCATATTCATGTGCATTGTGATCAAGGGACGGCGAAACTCCCAATATTGGTGGAGGTTAAGAGGAAAGGGTTTCTTAATGAGGAAAATAATTTCCCAGAAATTTCCTGCCTCTCCTTCGACCGCTGCAGTTTTTCCTGCCACCCACTCATTATTAATCGTACACTTCTCTTTGTTTGTATTTGTGTATTGAATCTGATTCAAAAAGCCTATTCTGTCAATGCCTAATACCACGTGGGGCATATTCTGGAACCATACCCCACGAATAATATTTTGAAATTCATAGAACCCTATTTGGAAATAAGCCCTACTTCATCCAGTGTAATATTCCTCTGCATCCATAGTAGTACACAATAGAAAATGTACTTTCAATGTGCAAACGTTTAAGATTCTAAGGGGATGGAATCAAAAATAGGGGATCCCAACTCATTAGCAGGTGTGAAAGGGGAAAGTGAAGGAGCAGCACTCTGAGGTAAGTACAGAGGCACTGACATACCTACAGAAGTGTAAGTCAGTGATACAGCGCGATTGTGCTTTTTCATTTGTAGGGGTGAATCATAATCACAAGTAGTTTGCACCTGCATTTATTCTTTTGTTGTATTAACATGGGAGGGTAGAATGTGTACTGTAATAATATGAAAGGTGATGTGTTAGGGATATTTTCCATATAAACGTGAGGAAACTAACATTGCAATGCATACTTGTTTATCTGAAAACGTTAACATGCAGAATTTGTGTATGATGCTTACAATTTTTCACGTATTTCATGTGCTTATGTAACGTGTTGATTTAGAAATGTTCAGGAAAGTGTTCATTTATATGTAGTTTCATAAGGCCTGTGTGCTATTCTCTTATATTTGCCGATTTCTGTAGGCCTGAAATGTATTTTCCCTGGAAGTTCTCGCATTAGATTTAATAGGTGAATTTCATGTACATGTTGAATTTGTTCTTTCTCACGTTTCTGTTGCAGGCAGAGAAATTCATCTTTGTTAGTTAGAATAACGCTTTTGGTTTAGGAGTTAGGCTCAGTGAGGAGAGGATACATTTGTACAAGGAGTGCTGATAATGTGAGACGGTGTTCTTTCTCTCTGCAGAAGGCCTGGGAATTAAGGTCATCGAGCCAGAGGATGGGAGTATCAAAACTAAGTGGAAAATCACCTACGAGGAGGTGTCCAGCTGGATGAGGCGATTGCATGATGTGTAATGGGCGTTTCTTAAGATTTTCGTGTTGGAATTAGGGATAGTGCTCCGGGGGTTTGTGTTAGGAGAGGAGAGGAGCTCGATGGAGAGAGAGGGAGCATCTTAGAACGAGCTCCGTAGCTTTAGGCTACTTGACCCATTCAATGTGAGTGCACTTCTTAGGAAGTCTTCAGCGCTGACACCTTTTCCTCAACTTGCCTGGGGAATGCTAAGTAGGGATGTCACGTTAGTGGTAGTGTAGGGACAGACTAATGCTTTTTACCTACGAACCTCCAATGAAGACTGATATTGATGTAGGGGCACTCATTGTCTGCGTTCTGATTTTGGAATTCATCATTCTTTTCATGCTCCAGAGATTGAATTTCGCCCGCAGGTTTGGCTTTGTATTAGTTCCGATTTATTTCTACAACCTCTTCTTGAGGTGCTTGTATGTCCAGTTATTTTTTGCTTTGTAATAAACCAACTAACCTAGAACCTGGAGTCTGTGATTCTTTGGAGTCATGGACTATTGTGCTCGTGAACCTGATGTGACAAGTTATTTCTCCCCTCTACACTTCTAAGCAGGTGCAAACGCTCCATTGACCGGGGTTCCAGAGTATATTGACAAAAGTCAACCCGGCCCCATCAGTTAGTAGCACTGTCGGATGGTTGCCTCTTGGAGTGAGGGGAGAATCTAGAAATGTTAGGGAAAGTTTAGCCCATAGAGCCCCAAAGAGCCCAAAGGATGAGAGCCCAAAATATTGAGAGCGGAGAACGACGGGACCTGGCAGAGACCGACGGAGAGTGACGGTGCGACGAGAACGGCGGTTCACAGTGGAGTGAGTATGAATGGGGATGTGTGTGTTAGATTGCAGTGATGATTTGATTGTGTGATGTCTTGCGGAGTTAGGATGAGAGTCGAGTGAATGTGGTTTTGGGCCGAATGCGCGCGGTCCATGAGATATGATTTGATTTTGATGTCAGGCTCACGGAGTAGCCTAAGATCCCGGGATAGATTTGAGGTGTAGAAGACACCGAGTTGATGTAATTGTCTGACCAGTGATTGTGGGGAGTCGTGAAGCGCTATCGACAACCCGTTGGACATTGGGAACGAGTGTGAGCGAGCTTGTTAGAATTGTGTGGGAAGTTTAGTGCACAAGGGCGGACCACAGCGATTCGAGTGGCCAGCGCAGGTCGTGGGTCAAGGTGTGTGAATGGTTTGAGAGATTGGATCCTATTGGTTTTATTCATGTGACTGTCCGGTTGTTTCGTGGACAGACAGCCTGATTTATGTAACTGCCCGGTCGTTTTGCGGACAGACAGTTGCTTGAAGAGAGGCAGACAAATACTCGAGATTGTCTGGTCGTTTCTTGGACAGACAGTAGGATATGGACAGACAGTTACTAGATTCTGTGAGTGAACAGTGTGAATGAGTAAGGTGAGATTGTGAAGGAGGGTGAACCACTGTGTGAGGAGGAAGAGAGATGTAGGAGTGTGCCATGCTGTGATAGGTCGGTTGGTGTAAAGCCGCGCTGAGATTGGTGGATTGTCACCAGGAAGTTGAAACAAAAACATTTTGTGGGTAAAAGAATTTGATTCAATCATGCGATGCTTTAGAGTGTTACGAGATCTTTGTAGAGGAGATAGAGGAGTAGTTACTCGAGTGAGTGAGGAAGCACCACCCGAGGATACCCCAGCACATTACATGGCCACAAATGTAGGACTTCATGCCATAGTGTAGCTTCAAAATTGGCATAAGATTACCGATAAGGAGGGAGATTTGGCTTTTCCACGTTATGGTACATTTAGATTAGAGGTGCTGTATTAGTTGAGGGGAGTGATGGCTTCATTGCGACCTCCACCTAGACCAACATAGTTTGAGGCATTAGATGCATGGATGAGAGCAGCACAGGCAGAGAGTAGAGAGTGAAGTCAGGGAAGGATGAAGACGGCGATGAAGGAGCATCAGGATGCACAATGGGATGCATAGTTGAAGAAGTGGAGGGTAGACACCATTAAGGGAGAGAGGCTATTTCCACTATTAGTGAAAACAGGAGACGCTCAGAAGAAGAAGGAAGAGGATGATAGTGACACTGATGACAGCTTGTTAGAAAGGTTGCTAGCAGAGTGTCCTCCTCCATATAATCCAGATTCAGATGAGGGAAGACGAGCACTCATGGAGAAAACGGGAGAATCACAGACGAGCCCTAGTGCAAGAGTAGTGGGAAAGATTTCAACGGTAATGGAAGGAGTAGGAATATCAGCATCAAGAGGTACAGAGACGAACGGAGCTAATGCTGCTGCGCGGTTGCCGGAAGCCCTTACGGTGCCGGTCACCATTGGCCCTATAGTGTCAGTGTATGATCCAAATCAGGGGGAAAACAGTAGCCAGTCACAGTCAGAAGTAGGAGAAAGGATCACTTCTGGAGGAAATGGTACTGTAAGCGGGAATTGACCATTTTTGGTGCCTATAGAAGCTAGTACTCCGTTGCCAGCCACTGCAGACTCTTCTAGAGTGCGTGTTGGGTCTAGTGCAGTAAGATCAACATCATTGACGGACTCACGTTCGGATTTGAGGATGTGGGAAGCTCCAGTTAGAGGACCCACATGGAGGATAACAGGAGGAGGAGTTGATCTGGGAACTTCTGGGAGTCAGTATGTTCCACAGAACATGGCGGAAGGAAATCCCCGCAGGAATCAGAGCAGTGAAAGCGAGGAGCTGAGTAGTGCATCAAGTCAGGGAACAATCAAGGCTGCAGTGAAGGCTAAGGTGCTAGACGCAGTAAGATTAAAGGTAGAAGTGGATGAGATAATAAGCGGAAATTTGCCCCTGGGGAGGATATAACATTATGAACAAGATGAGTTGTTGTTTGTGGTGAAGGATGTTACACGTAAGGCAAGGAGGGCACATGAGAAGCTGACGGAAGTGGCACAAAAGTATGATGTGTCTAATGCCAAAATGTTACAGGGAGGTCATAGGTTAAATTACGGTGATCAAGAATTGGAAGAGAAAAGAGTCATAGGTTTGAAAACCCATATTCGAGAATTGATTGTAGGGATACGCGCATGGAGCATGCTTGATAAGTTGGAGGAAAGGTGGTCCAAGAAATGAATGTCAAGAAAGGGATAGGAGATACGACGCCTCCGGGAGGAGGGACAGCAGGAGTAGAGGCTTACCCTTTGGGAGAGGTACCAAGCGGAGGGTATGTGCATATGCCATTCAGCAGGGGTGACTTGGCAGCGTTTACAAATGATTTTACTCGGCTGAGGGAGAAACCTGTCGAATGGTAATAGCAAGCTGATTGCTTTGTCAAGATTTCAAAAGTACTGTGGATTGATTTGAATACTTTGTTTGGCATTGTGGTACCGAGTGATTTGTGGTCTGCATGTAAAATTGCAGTTGAATAGCCATCTACTGAACCCCACCGAGACATCATAACACATGGTCCTTCACCTGTGGTTATGAAAAAGTTTGAGCAGGTAATCACATGGTTACAGTCCAAGATCTCACCACAAGATATTGATTGGGTTAAAATAGATCAGACTAGCCAAGAGCCCAAGGAATCAGTATATGCTTACTATGAAAGCCTTTAAGCAGTATAGTGGGTTGAACACTTGACATTCAAAGGACATGGGACAGTTCGTTTCCAAGTTCGTTCTAGGATTGAGGCCAGAAATTAGCTTTATGATCAAGCAGCATCTGATCTGTTGGCAAAATAAATCAGTGGATGAGATTCTATGTTACGCCAGATATTGTAGTGATGAGGTAGACTCCAAACATAGGAAACTAAAGGATAAGCTAATGTTAGTCCAGATGAGGAATGCAGATAGGGTAGACCAAGTGCAGTCAAGTGGAGAAACATTGGGACGGAAGCAGGGAATCAACCATGGAGGATCCCAGAACGCATCGGTTCACGCGGGTCGGGGAAGAGGGAAACCCATAGATCCCAAAACGGGGATTGAGGTTGGTACCCTAAAGAGAACCACTGCATGTCATTTTTGTCACAAAATCGGGCATTGGAAGCGTGAGTGTCGATTAAATCCAGCGAATCAGATCCAAGATGAGGAAATAGTGCAGGTACCTGAGGTCATAAATACTGTGACGAGGTCCAGGTCCGTACATGGAGGGGGTCTGAGTCCACAAGTGCAAGTTCCCCAACCCCAGAGAATCCCACAGGGGAATCGAGTGTACCAGCACCTCTTGCAATGACGGTGCCTGAGGGGGGGAGCAAGACTGTACCCTTGGAGCACTCTTAGAGGTAGACCAGAGAGGACCGTGTGTGGAGGCAGATGTGGACAGTCATCCCATCACATTCTTGATTGATACTGGTGCTACCCGTTGTACTGTGAGGTCCACAGTAGTCCCAAACCTACTCCTCCAGGGACAATCGATCCAAGTTGTAGGAGTTGCTAATAAGAGAATGACCAATCTGTTGACAGATAGAATACCTGTGAGAATAGGAACCTTTCAGGATCGTCACCAATTTGTGGTGTGCAATTCGAGTCCAGTCTGTTTGTTGGGTCATGACCTGTTGTGTAAATTAAATTGTACCATCTATTGCACACCCAAGGGAGTGGAGTTGCAGACTAATGATGATGGCATTGCATTCAGATTGGCGAATCAGAATCTCTGCATAGAAATGTTTTCTGTGTTGACAACAGAAGATCTGCCATATGACTTGAGGAACTCAGTCTCTCCGGTGGAGTGGGATTTCACGGGAGAAGAGATAGGACTGATTCGAGGGGTTGAGCCAGTTAAGATACAGATTAAGCCGAATGTTGAGTTTCCAAGAATGCCCCAGTACAACCTGATGCCGGAAACGGTGGCAGGAATTAAGCCTGTGATTGAGTCTATGATCGAACAGGGCATTCTGAAGGAAATAATGGAGAGCCCATGCAATTCCCCTATAATGGGACTGCAGAAGCCTAGTGAGAAGTTCAGAATCGTGCAAAATCTTCAAACGATCAACATGATTGTAGTTCCATGTTGTCCTGTGGTGCCAAATCCATCAGTGATCCTGTTTCAAATTCCTTGTGAGGCTGAATGGTTTACAGTGATTGATCTATGTCAGGCGTTCTTCTCGATACCCTTACACGAGGAAAGCAAATTTTTGTTCACTTTCCGTCTGGAAAATCGTGTGTTAACTTAGTGTTGCATCCTACAAGGGTATACTGAGAGTCCATCGATTTTTAATCAGATTTTGAAAAAGAATCTTGAGAGTCTGGTACTGCCACAGAGTTCAGTTCTCGTGCAGTACATTGACGACCTCCTGATTGTGTCAGAAATGGAGGAAGCTTTTAGGATTGATAGTGTTGCACTGTTAAATCACCTGGCAGAGAATGGACACAAGGCGTCCCCAAACAAACTCCAGTACTGTTTGCCTGAAGTCCAGTATTAGGGTCATCACATTAAGAAAGACAAGAGGAAGGTGTCACCAGACCGCATTGAGGCGATCATGAAAATGAATGCGCCTACCACACAAAAGCAGGTCAGGATGTTTTTGGGAATGATTGGGTTCTGTCGTCAGTGGATTCTCAACTTATCATTGAAGGCAAAACCTCGGCAGAGGTTGACACACAAGGATGTGAGTGATCCGGTACCATGGTATAAAGACTGTTTGGTTGCCTTTCTGGAGCTGAAAGAAAGCCTATGTCGCACTCCGTCTCTAGGAATGCCTGATTACAATAAATCATTCTTGTTATTTTGCTGCGAGCGTGAGGGTTGTGCACTGTCTGTACTCACACGGACACATGGAGGTGTCCGTAGACCAGTTGCCTACTTTTCAGCTACATTAGACCCTGTAGCTTCAGTGTTACCCAGATGTCTCAAATCAGTTGCTGCAACAGGTGTCAGCATTGAAAGGTGTGAGAGTTTTATGATGGGCCATCTTCCTACTGTATATGTTCCACATTCAGTTGAGCTCCTGGTGACAAGAACTGACACAGCATTTGACGAATAACATACTCACACGCTATAAGTCATTCTTGCATCAGAGAATGTGACTCTGAAAAGATGTTCGGTACTGAATCATGCTACTTTGATGCCTATTCCAAATATTGAAGATGAAGATTGTGAGGGCCATGACTCTCTCGATGTGACTGAACTTTGCACCAAACCGAGACCTGACATTGTTGATGTACCTCTGCCCGAATCAGGTGAAATCCTTTTTGTAGATGGTTCATGCTTAAGAGACAATGCAGGTTATTTGAGAGCAGCATTTGCTGTTTGTACTATTTCTGGAGTTGTGGAAGCTGCTTGTCTACAGGGAGTACACTCCGGACAGGTAGCTGAAATCATTGCCTTGACACTCGCATGCCTGGTTTCTGATCAGATCCGAGTCACCATCTACACCGATAGCCAATATGGGTTCGGTGTGGTTCATGACTTCGGACAGCTATGGTCACAGAGGGGGTTCCTAACATCATCAGGATCTCCCATCAGAAATGGGGAATATGTGAGACAACTGTTGGAAGCCTTAAAACGACCAAAAGAGATAGCTGTGGTCAAATGTATTGCCCATGGGAAAGGGGAGGACTTTGTAACACTTGGCAACCGGTATGCTGACGAAGTTGCACGTTTCTGTGCTAAACAAGGGTGCATTTTCAATGGGGAATATACTGGAGAGAGCACAGAAAGAACCGAACTCAGCATGATGTTAGCCATAGCGGACACTTGGAATGAGGTCAAGCGTCTGCAGGGAGAAGTGTCAGACCAGGAAGAAGCTGGATGGATTAAAGTAAGTTGTGAGAAGAGAGATGATGGCATTTGGGTTTCAACTGATGGTCGAGCAGTATTGCCAGATGGTTTACTGAGCCCTCTGGCGAGGCAGATTTATGGAGCAGTTCACATTGGAAGAGATGCCATGGTGCGAGTGTTCAGACAGACATGGCTTAATCCACGGTTTTGTGCGTTTGCTGAAGCAGTGTGTCATAGGTGTGTTACATGTCAACAAATGAATGCTGGAAAGAAAACTGTGGTTGCATTGAGTCACATTGGAAGATCTGGGGGTGTCTTCAATAGGATCCAACTAGATTTTATTGAGATGCCTAGGTGCAATGGATTGAGGTACATTCCGGCAGTGGTGTGTGTTTTCTCACGGTGGGTGGAAGCATATCCAATGAGAAGGTGCGATAGACTCACAGTGGTGAAGCTGTACTTAGAGAGTTGATACACCTTTCGGATTTCCAACTTCATTGGAGTTGGATAGAGGAACGCACTTCCACAGTGAGATTATAAAGCTGCTTTGTACTGCCTTACAAGTTGATCAGAGATTGCATTGTAGCTACAGACCAGAGGCATAAGGCCTTGTGGAGCAGATTAATGGGACTCTCAAGATGCGAATGGCAAAGGTCTGTTCGTTCACGTCTCTGAAATGGCCTGATGCATTACCTCTGGTGTTGATGAGTGTGCGTAGCATCCCCGATAGGAGGACAGGACTCTCGCCCACAAGATCTTAATGGGAAGGGCGATGCAGTTGCCAGCAGTGCTGTCTACAGCGTTGATAAATATCACCAATGATTTGATCCTTGATTATGGCAAGGGACTGGCTGACGTGGTCCGTTCTGTGTCTTCTCACCAGGTGGAAGCTGCGAATGCCCCGACCTCGAAGGACCTCTGCCATGATCTGTGTCCAGGCGATTGGATACTAGTTCGAAAGTATGTGAGGAAGAACTCTCTTGCTCTCTGGAGAGGTCCATACCAAGTGATTCTGGTGACAAATACAGCCGTGAAGTGTGGAGGCTTGCCGAACTGGATCCACGCCTCACACACCAGGAGAGTTTCAGGACCCATGGAAGAAACAGCTCCTCTCCCAGAAGGAAATCCAGCCGTGGCTGCGAGACCACTGGAGAGGACAAGTCAAGCTGTGGGGGTTACTGAAGAGGCTGGTTACCCACCAGAGCAAGCTGAGGGGGGTCACGCTACACAAGGCCCAGGTATTGACTCTGAGGGAGATGGCAACGTTGCGAGTGGTACAGAGTTAGACTCAGCTGGAGGAACTGGTGTGCAAGGTGATCGGGTGCAGAGAAGGAGAGCAGAGTTCACAAGAGAGTCGTGGCCTGTGAGACAGAAGAGGCAAAACTTGAGACTGGCATCTGAAAGAGATCTTGCCCCTGTGTCTGAAACGTCTGAATCAGAGCTAAGTGATACAGAGCAAGCACAAGAGGGCTTGAGGAGGTCGAGAAGAGCAAGGGTGCCCTGTCAGAGGTACGCTGCCCCAGAGCGGACTTATCTGATCACAGATGCCGGGAACAGTAGGGACAGGGAGGCTGCGGTCTTCACGAGTGGTCAGCAAAGTTCCAGAACTGATCATTGAAATTGAACTCTTAGTTCCTGGAATAGAAGCCAATGGAGTGTTGACAGTGACTGTACCAAGACCTCCGATATTGAGTGGTGTGAGGGCTTTGATTCTGCAAGATTTGTCTTTTCCCACTTTTGGATTTCAGCCACCAGCTCAGGAGATCGCAGCAGTTCGTCTGGAGATTCTACAGCGTGTTATTGATGAAATTGGCTCTGAGCTTGTGAGAGACTGTTGATTGAACTGTGAACTGTAAATAAAACACCTATTTTAACCCTTTCGATGCTAGGCCTTTTCCCCCCTGTGCTGAGCCTTTTTTTGGCTATTTGGGGTAGTTCGCGCTTAGGCCCCGGTAACTTTTTGTCCACATAAGGTATCTACGCCAAATTTGCACCCTTTTCTTCCAACATCATAGGGATTTTAAAGGTACTCAGGGTTTGTGGATTCCCCTGGAGGGGATCCAGAAATAAGCCAAAAAACAGCTAAATTTTGTTTTGGGGGGGAAAATGGGGAAAAAGTGCTGCTGAAGAAAGCATCTGGTTTTTCCCCTGCAAATGGTATCAACAAAGGGTTTGTGGTGCTGAAATAATCATCTTTCCAGCTTTCAGGGACAAGCAGACTTTTGTCAGAAAACCAAAATTGTTTACACAGTTTTTGCATTTTACTGGGAGATAGCTTATTTTTGCTACATTTGTGCTCTCAACCTCCTTCCAGTTAGTGGTAGAAATGGGTGTGAAAGCAATAATGGATCCCGGAAAGCTATACATTTCTTAAAAGTAGATAAAATTCTGAATTCAGTAAGGGGTCATTTGTGTAGATCCTTCAAGGTTTTTTTATAGAAACTAACAGTTGAAAATAAGAAAAATTTAAAATGAGTTGAAAAAAACAGCCATTTTGCCAACGTTTTCACCTGTAACTTCTTCTAAATATGACAGATGTTTGAAAGAAATATACTGCTACATCCGCTGGACCCTTCTAGTTGTGGGGATATATAGGATTTGTAGGTTCACCAAGAACCCGAGGAACCCAGAGCCAATAACTGAGCAGCGTCTTGCAGTGGTTTTTCATTGTGTACCGGGTATATAGCATTTAATTTGGTAAAATATAAAGAGTGAAAAATAGGTATCAAAGACACCTATGTATTTCCAAAATGAGAACAAAATATAGGGGCTTATTTCCAAGCCCCTTGGGCCACCCGTACGTCACTTTTCCCAGGTTAAAAATGACGCAAAAGTGGCGCAAGTAGCTTGTAAATAAGCCCCATAGAGTTTAGAAACAGTAGCTATTTGCACATCTCCAAAATTGTGGTTACCCATACTAGCCTATGAATTGTAGGACATTTTTCAAAGTGACTTCTTTTTTACACATTGCCTTACATTAGGAAAGCAGAAATGCATAGAAAGTCAATAGGTAATAACAGTTGCTCTACAATTATGACTTCCCTTAAGTCTCCCAATAAAAATGGTACCTCACTTGTGTGGGTAGGCCTAGTGCCCACGACAGGAAACGGCCCAAAACGCAACGTGGACACACCACATTTTTACAGTGAAAACTGACCCTTTTTTTGCACAGTGCCTAGCTGTGGATTTTGAGCCCTAGCTCAGCCAGCACCTACGGAAACCTAGCAAACCTATACATTTTTGAAAACTAAACACCCAGAGGAATCCAGGATGGGGTGACTTGAGTGGCTCTCACCGGGTTCTGTTACCCAGAATCCCTTGCAAACCTCAAACTTTGTAAACAAAAACACATTTTCCTCACATTTCTGTGATGGAAAGTTCAACAATCTGCGTGGATCTACAAAATTCCACCCACCCCGCGTTCCCCAAAGTCTTCCGATAAAAATGGTACTTCACTTGTGTGGGTAGGACTAGTGCCTGCGACAGGAAACAGCCCAAAACGCAACTTGGCCACACCACATTTTTACAGTGAAAACGGACCCTTTTTTGGCAAAGTGCCTAGCTGTAGATTTTGAACCCTAGCTCTGCCGGCACATAAGGAAACCTAGCAAACCTATACATTTTTGAAAACTAGACACCCAGGGAAATCCAGGAGGGGGTGACTTGTGTGGCTCTCATCAGGTTCTGTTACCAAGAATCCCCTGCAAACCTCAAAGTTTGTCAAAAAAACAAATTTTCCTCACTTTTCTGTGATGTAAATTTCTGGCATCTGTGTGGATCCACAAAATTCCACCCTCCTCGCATTCCCCCAGGTCTTCCAATAAAAATGGTACCTCACTCGCATGGGTGGGTCAAGTACCCGCTACAGGCAAGGGCCCAAAACGTATTGAGGAGACATCAAAATTACCTATCACATAACGACCTGGTTTTGCAAGGGGGGGTCACTTGGGTTTTTGGCCCCGGGCTCGGCGGCCATCTATGGAAACCTACCAAACCCACACATTTCTGAAAACTAGACACCTGGGGGAGTCCAGGTAGGTATGGCTTGCGTGAACCCCCCAATGTTTTCCTACCCAGAATCCCCTTCAAACCTCAAATTTAGCTGAAAAAAAATCACTTTTTTCTCAAATTTCTGTGTGCGAAAGTTGTGGGATCACTGGGCTGACACAAATTTCCTACCACCCAGCATTCCCCCAGGTCTCCCGATACAAATGATACCTCACTCGTGTGGGTGGCCAAAGTACCCGTGACAGGCAAGGGCCCAAAACGTATTGAGGAGACATCAAAATTACCTATCACAAAATGACCTGGTTTTGCAAGGGGGGTCACCTGGGTTTTTGGCCCCGGGCTCGGCGGCCATCTAGGGAAACCTAGCAAACCCACACATTTCTGAAAACTATGGGTTTCAGGGAGGTATGGCTTGCGTGGATCACCCAACGTTTTCCTACCCAGAATCCCCTGCAAACCTCAAATTTAGCTGGAAAAAACACATTTTCCACATATGTTTGTGTGGGATCACCGTGCCGGCACAAGTGACCTACCACACATCATTCCCCTCAGTCTCCTGAGTAAAATGATACCTCACTTGTGTGGGTGGGGCAAGGGCCTGTGACTGGGAAGAGCCCAAAACATAGGGATAAAGGGTATAGCAGAGCAAATTCTAAGCGCATTGGACACCCACACAAGTGAGGTATCATTTTACTCGGGAGACTGAGGGGAATGCTGGGTGGTAGGAGATTTGTGCTGGCACGGTGATTCCACACAAAAATATGTGGAAAATTTGTTTTTTTCAGCAAAATTTGAGGTTTGCAGGGGATTCTGGGTAGGAAAACGTTGGGGGATCCACGCAAGCCGTACCTCCCTGGACTCCCCCAGGTGTCTAGTTTTCAGAAATGTGTAGGTTTGGTAAGATTCGTTAGATGGCCGCCGAGCCTGGGGCCAAAACCCAGGTGACCCCCCTTGCAAAACTAGGTCGTTTTGTGATAGATCATTTTGATGTCTCCTCAATACGTTTTGGGCCCTTGCCTGTCACGGGTACTTGGGCCACCCACACGAGTGAGGTATGATTTTTATTGAGAGACCTGGGGGAACGCTGGGTGGTAGGAAATTTGTGTCAGCCCGGTCATCCCACAACTTTCCCACACAGAAATTTGAAAAAAAGTGATTTTTTTAGCTAAATTTGAGGTTTGCAGGGGATTCTGGGTAGGAAAACATTGGGGGATCCATGCAAGCCATACCTCCCTGGACTCCCCCAGGTGTCTAGTTTTCAGAAATGTGTGGGTTTGGTAGGTTTCCCTAGATGGCCGCCGAGCCTGGGGCCAAAAACCCAGGTGACCCCCCCTTGCAAAACCAGGTCGTTTTGTGATAGGTAATTTTGATGTCTCCTCAATACGTTTTGGGCCCTTGCCTGTAGCGGGTACTTGGGCCACCCACACGAGTAAGGTACCATTTTTATCGGGAGACCTGGGGGAATGCTGGGTGGTCGGAAATTTGTGTCAGCCCGCTGATCCTACAACTTTACCACACAGCAATTTGAGAACAATTTGCTTTTTTCAGCTAAATTTGAGGTTTGCAGGGCATCCTGGGTAGGATAACCTTGGTGGGTCCATGCAAGCCATACCTCCCTTGACTCCTCTGGATGTCTAGTTTTCAGAAATGTGTGGGTTTGGCAGGTTTCCCTAGATGACCGCCGAGCCCAGGACCAAAAACCCAGGTGACTCCCCTTGCAAAACCAGGTCGTTTTGTGATAGGTCATTTTGATGTCTCCTCAATAAGTTTTGGGCCCTTGCCTGTCGCGGGAACTTGGCCCACCCACACGAGTGAGATACCATTTTTATTGGGAGACCACGGGAAATACTGGGTGGTAGGAAATATGTGTCAGCCCTGTGATCCCACAACTTTCCCACACAGAAATTTGAGAAACATTTGATTTTTTCACCTAAATTTGAGGTTTGCAGGGGATTTTGGGTAGGAAAACGTTGGTGGATCCATGCAAGCCATACCTCCCTGGACTCCCCTGGGTGTCTAGTTTTCAGAAATGTATGGGATTGGTAGGTATCCTTAGATGGCCGCTGAGCCCGGGACCAGAAACGCAGGTAACCCCCTTGAAAACCCAGGTAGTTTTGTGATAGATAGGTGGGCACCTGTATTTTTGGTCCTGGGTTTGCAGACATCTAGGGGAACATAAAAAACCCAGACATTTCTGAAAACTACACACCCGTGAGAGTCCAGGGAGGTGTGGCTTGTGTTGATCCCCCAACATTTTCTTTCCAAAAATTTGCTGCAAACTTCAAATTTAGCTAAAAAGTCAAATTTTCCACTAATATCTGTGTGGGAAAGTTGTGGGATCACTGCACGGCACAAATTTCCTACTACCTAGCATTCCCCTCAGTCTACCGATAAAAATGATACCTTACTTGTGTGGATGGGCCAAGTGCCTATGAAAGGAAGGGCCAAAAACGTGTCGAAATTGAGGGGGGCCCAAAGCGGGTTTAAAAGGGCAGTTGGTTTATACGCTTTTCGGCTGACGCTACTTTGGGCATCCACACAAGTGGGGTATCATTTTTCTTGGGAGACCAAGGGGAATGCTGGGTAGTAGGAAATTTGTGCCTGCACGGTGATCCTACAACTTACTCACACAGAAATGTGAGGAACATTTGACCTTGTAAGTAAATTTGAGGTTTGCGACGGATTCTGGGTAAGAAAACGCTGGGGGATCCATGCAAGCCACACCACCAGCCAAGAGTCAGTACACGCACACAACCATCCACACACACCACCAGCCAAGCGCCATCCACGCACACCACCAGCCAAGCGCCATCCACACACACGGCCAGCTAAGCGCCCCTACGTATAAATAAAACAACAAAATCCCTGGCTCCTAGTGGGCTTTTTGCCCCCCGGGGGGGCATATTAGGGACTATTGCCCCCATCTGCCTCCCGGGGGAGGCAGAAAGGCTGTGGGAATTTTTTTTGGGGGGGTGGAGGCATTGGCATGCCCATTTTGGGCAGCCCCCACCTCTACGTATGAAAAAAAACAATCCCTGAGGGCCTACTGGGCTTTCTGCCCCCCAGGGGGGCAGATAAGGAGCTATTGCCCCATCTGCCTCTGGGGGGGGCAGAAAAATGGTGGCATTTGGGGGGGGCATTGGCATGCCCATTTTGGGCAGCCCCCACCCCTAAATTCAATTTTAAAAAATCCCTGGCGTCTAGTGGGCAGAAAGACTGTAATTTTGCGGGGGTGGGTGGGGGCATTGGCATGCCCATCTTGAGCAGCCCCCACCCCTAATTGCAGTGGGAAAAAAATCCCTGGTATCTAGTGGGCATTCTGCCCCTCCCCGGGGGGGCAGAAAGGCTGGAATTGTGTGGGGGAGGGGTGAGGGCATTGGCATGCCCATCTTGGGCAGATCCCCCCCTAAATTTAATGGGGAAAAAACCCTGGTGTCTAGTGGGCTTTTTGCCCCCCTGAGGGGGCAGATTGGGGGCTACTGCCCCCCAGGGGGGGCAGAAAGACTGAATATGCCAAAAGTAATTGGGGGGAACAAAGGCCCTTGCCCAAGGGGCCGCTCCCCCCTCCCTGGTAGCTAGTGGGGATTTATTTTCCCCCCCAACAGCCTCGGGAGCTGGGGAAGCTCTTCCCCAGCTCCCGAGGCTGTTGGGGGGAAAGAAATCCCTCTGGTGCCCGCACCAGAGGAATTTCAAATGCCATGTGCGAGGAGGGCCAGGAGCCGTCCTACGCACATGATCTCAGTACACGTTATCAAAGACTTATGGTAGTTGGAGATTTTAATTACCACTGGGAGAAGGAACCACGGGAACCCCAGCTTAGGCAGTTTGATATGGGAATGTCTAATTTGGGGCTCCATCAATTGGTGGGTTGCCCCACCCATACTAAAGGGCATACCCTAGATTTAGTCTGGTCATCTAATCATCTTGTCAGACTAACAAGTATTCAACCATGTGCCTGGTCTGATCACTTTTTAATCTCCTGTTGGGTCCCATTGGATAGTGTTCCTGCACTTCCCCCGCTTGAGTGGAGGAGAGTGCGAAAATGGCACAATATTCAGGCAGACAATCTAGCGGACACATTACAGAGGCTAGCCCCACTAAACTTGGCGGAGGGCAATATTGATACAGAAAGCCAAACCCTCAGCAATACTCTTCAAATAGCCATCGATCAAATAGCACCAGAACGAAGAGAAAGAACCAGACTCAAAGGGAAGGTGGCCCCCTGGTTTAATGAGGCATTGAGGGAAAGCAAACAGAGTCTCCGCAAAGCTGAGAGACAGTGGCGGAAAGCCTACGACCCCACGGATTTAACAAACTATAAAGCTATTTTAGCCCTCTATAAAAAATCTATCATAACCAGGAAAGCCGAGTATTATGAGGCTCGCATTATTGAAGCTCCAAACAAACAGAAGGTGACTTTTAAGATTCTAAATGAACTTAGTAAAAAGCCAGATGTAAATTCTGTAGCAGCGCATCTAGACTGCAATGTACTGCAGTCCTTTTTCTCTCAGAAGATAACAGATATCCTTCTGGAGATTGAAAAATTCCTATCACCTTGAGCTCCGTGGAGTTGCTTACACCCCGCTTCCTACCGGCCAGCTCCTCACTAGTTTCCCTCCACTAGACCCAGAATCTTTGATGCTTCTGATTAACAGAACCAAATCAGGCTCCCCGGCTGACCCATGCCCGCCTAAGATCTTTCGGTTGGCTCTGCCGGCCTTGGAGAGTCAGATTCTCACTCTCCTGAATAATTCTTTAGCGAGTGGTCAAGTCCCCCTTAATTTTAAGGAGGCAAGAGTCATGCCCTTATTAAAGAAACTGGGAGCAGACAAGGCCGAGCTCAAAAACTATAGACCCATCTCCCAACTCCCGTTCCTGGCGAAGGTTGTGGAGCAACATGTCCTGAAGACTACCTCAGCGTTCCTGGAGGAACATGAGTTGCTCCAACCTCGCCAGGCTGGGTTCAGAGCCCGCCATAGCACGGAGCTAGTCATGCTATCGGTACTTGATGATCTTAGGATGAAGGCCGATAACAAAGACCCGAGTGCCCTGATTCTTTTAGATCTTTCTGCGGCGTTCGACACGGTCAGCCACACTACGCTATTGACCCGGCTGTCGGCCCTGGGCTTTCGAGGGCACGCCTATAACTAGCTAGAATCTTTTCTATCAGGTCGCTCACAGAGGGTCCAACTTGGTGCCAAGGTATCGGAAAAGGGCAATATTTTCTGCGGAGTCCCTCAAGGCTCTGCATTGTCCCCGCTCCTTTTCAATATATACCTGCAGCCCCTGGTAGCTGCACTATCCAATATGGACTGCCGGGTTTTTAATTACGCGGATGATACCCAGCTCATCCTGAGGATTGATAACTCGGCTTGTGCCCAAATATCAGTTCAGAACATCCTTAGGTTTACAGTCAACTGGATGACTTCAAACTCCCTAAAAATCAATCCTGACAAAACCGAAGTACTAGCCTTCCCATCAAAAAACAACCCCTGGAGCAGCCTGTTTTGGCCTAGAGAGTTAGGGGCCCCCCCTAGCCCATCGCCAGTTGTAAAAAGCCTGGGAATTAAGATCGACTCTGAGCTTTCTATGATCCATCAAGTTAACTCAGTGGTGGGCACATGCACTGGCCTCCTAAGACAGCTGAGGAAATTAGTTCCTCTGCTTTCAGTGTCATCTATGAAAACCATAATATCAGCAACCATTGTTTCACGACTCGACTATGGCAATGCGCTATATGTCGGGCTTCCTGAGAAACTCATGAAGAAACTTCAGGTGGTACAAAATGACGCAGCCAGGCTGATCTTCAGGTTGCCTAGAAGAACTCATGCCTCCCCACTGCTGCGTAAACTGCACTGGCTGCCAGTTAAGCAGAGAGCGAAATTTAAGGGACTTTGTATTGTCCACAAAGCTCTATATGGACATGCCCCAGGGTACATAAAGGAACACCTAAATAAATACGTACCAGGACGGGCCCTTCGGTCAGCAGAAGCCGTCCAACTGGTCTGCCCTCGGAGTAACCTGGTTTCCAAAGGGGGTCGAGCTTTTTCGGTCCTCCTGCCACAACTCTGGAACCAGCTGCCCGATACCCTTCGGAAAGAATCTGGTCTGCTTCTTTTCCGGAAGCAGTTGAAAACTATCCTCTTTAGGGAAGCATTAGATACAACATATGATCTCTCAACACCATGAAGACCTCCCGCCTTGACGCTGTCCCGCTTCTTCCAAAGCGCTAAGAGACCTGTCGGTGTATATGCGCTATACAAAAATAAAATAACATAACATAACATAACATGAGCACTGGTGCGTCAGACGGCCCCCGGCTGTCCGACGCACCGAAGGGGTTAAAGAAGATAACCTAGGCCCGAGTGGAAGAAGAAAAAAATTAGGGACTTTCCGTAGAAGAAGAAAGAGGGCTAAGGAAGTCTTTTGAATAGTGTAAATAAGTGTGCAACGAACTCTGAATTTGATTTCCAGGACTCCAACGAGCTGTGCGTGAATTTTGTTGACCAGCAATCAAAGGCAGAGAAAGACACTTTGCGTTGATCCTCTTGCTGTGCTGAACCGAACTCAGTTAAGAATGGAGTCTGGATATCTGAACCATAGAGCAAAGTGTGTAATAGGTGCACTCATAGTAGGGGTGATCGTAGTGATAGCAGTAGTTATTATTGTCTGTAAAAAGTTCACACGAAGCAGAAGTTGATGGGGTGGGAACGCAACGGACATCCACACCTACCACTTCTAGCACAAAAGAGGGTACATTAGGAGCAGATAAGGCTATGCTAGATCAAACTAGTCGCATGTTGCATGTACATTTGTCTAAGGGTGATTATACGTTGAATGCCTATGTGAAGTTGTTGTATAAGTATGTGAACACAATGGATGTGAGAGATTGTTATGTGTGTATGCAGCTACCTGCGTCGGTGGAGGAGGGGATCCGTTATCACCACAAACTGTCTGACATATGGTAGTATATGTAGTTTATTGCTTAGTATGTTTTAGGGTAAGGGTCACTATGAATACTATTTCTCCAACTACGATGTGGTGCTTTCCGAAGTTCCAGCTTATAAGCACCTAAATAAGTATGATTATTACAAACAGGAAGAGAGAATAGGGAAGTATTTCATACCTACCGTTACATTAGATACAGCTTATGCTCATCGCCATTACCTAACTTGCATGCTGACTGACGTAGAGAATTAGTTCATAGATCAAGTAGAAGATAGACATAGGCAATTAGCAGTAAAACTTAATAGTAGAGAAGGGAAATTTGAGTGGACCAAGGAGGAGTTAGGACATAAGGCGAAAGGGAGCTATGGTCCAATAGCCTTAGATTTTGAACAGCGAGGAAAACTTTGCATTAGACAGGTACAGACTTCTTATGATAAAATCTTTGTCGGACAGAGCGTGTGGGATCACATTTTCACAATTGAAGCCACCGGTAAGAAGTTTTAGCAAGAAGCGGTGCAAGCGGTACCAAATGTGTATTTTGTGTGTGCGAAAAATGCGTATGTGTGATTGCCACTGAATTGGTATGGCACATGTTATGTGGCTGTTGTGTTTCCAAAGATTTATCATGTTGAAGATCTGGGACTGTTGTAAGGTGGACTACACCATAGAGAGAAGAGAGGTGTGAGTGCAGGAGAGCTTGTTGGAGATGTATTTGGAGCAATGATACCAAGTTTGGGAGTGGTTCTGAGCGATATAAAGATTAGAAGGTTGTCAACTATTTTGGATAAGTTGTCAGCGAATACAGCTCAGTCTTAGTTGCTTGTGGATGGAGGGATGGTGTTGATAAGAGCAATGGTGATGCAGAACCGTCTTGCAATTAGATGTGTAATTAGCAAAAGGAGGGCGGAGTCTGTAAAATGTTGAGGGTTCAACAGTGATGTACTTATATCCCAGACCATAGCAAGGATCTGAGGAAATATATAAGTAACATCACTGAGATTCACCATGAGGTACATGACTTGGCAACAGAAGGAGTTTGGGACAAGGTTGGGAAAGGATTTGGAAAGATTAAGAGTTGGTTTGCCAACCTTGGTAAGGGAATTCTTGGTTACATTTTGAAGCCCGTCATCATAGTAGTGGTTTGTGTGATTCTCTTGATTGGGGTGGTAAGGGCCTACAAATGGCATAAGTCAGGACAGGCTGAGAGATCTCTTAGAGAGCAGGAGAGGAAAATGGAGAGACTGCAGGACAGTCACTATGAGAATCTCAAAAGTCTAGAAAAGTTCAGACAGGGAAGACTGGCTACAACTTCTGTTTAGGTTGGTTCTTCCTACAGGGAATTGTGATTGGTTGTGATGACAATTGTCATCAGCGGAGGGGACTGATAGAGCGCGATTGTGCTCTTTCATTTGTAGGGGCGCATCATAATCCCAAGTAGTTTGCACCTGCATTTTTTTTTTTGTCGTATTAACATGGCACAGTAGAATGTGTACTGTAATAATATGAAAGGTGACGTGTTAGGGATATTTTTCATATAAACGTCAGGAAACTAACGTTGCAATACATACGTGTTTAGCTGATAACGTTAACGTGCAGAATTTGTGTATGATGCTTAAAGTGTTTCACGTATTTGATGTGCTTATATAACGTGTTGATTTAGAAATGTTCAGGAAAGTGTTCATTTATATGTAATTTCATAAGGCCTGTGTGCTATTCTCTTATGTTGGCCGATTTCTGTAGGCCTGAAATATATTTTCCCTGGAAGTTCTCGCATTAGATTTAATAGTTGAATTTCATGTGCATGTTGGATTTGTTCTTTCTCACATTTCTGTTGCAGTTGGAGAAATTCATCTTTGTTAGTTAGAATAACGCTTTTGTTTTAGGAGTTAGGCTCAGTGAGGAGAGGGTACATTTGTACAAGGAGTGATGATAATGTGAGACCGTGTTCTTTCTCTCTGGAGAAGGCCTGGGAATCAAGGCCATCGAGCCAGAGGCTGGGAGTATCGAAACTAAGTGGAAAATCACCTACGAGGAGGTGTCCAGCTGGATGAGGCGATCGCATGATGCGTAATGGGCGTGTCTTATGATTTTGGTGTTGGAATTAGGGATAGTGCTTCGGGGGTTTGTGTTAGGAGAGGAGAGGAGCTCGATGGAGGGAGAGAGAGCATCTTAGAACCAGCTCCGTAGCTTTAGGCTACTTGACCCGTTCAACGTGAGTGCACTTCTTAGGAAGTCTTCACGCGCTGACACCTTTTCCTAAACTTGACTGGGGAATGCTAAGTAGGGATGTCACGTTAGTGGTAGTGTAGGGACAGACTAATGCTTTTTACCTACAAACCTCCAATGAAGACTGATCTTGATGTAAGGGGCACTCATTGACTGCGTTCTGATTTTGCAATTCGTCCTTCTTTTCATGCTTCAGAGATTGAATTTCGCCCGCAGGTTTGGCTTTGTATTAGTTCCGATATATTTCTACAACCTCATCTTGAGGTGCTTGTATGTTCAGTTATTTTTGGCTTTGTAATAAAAACAACTAACCTAGAACCTGGAGTCTGTGATTCTTTGGAGTCATGAACTATTGTGCTCGTGAACCTGATGTGACAAGTTATTTCTCCCCTCTACACTTCTAAGCAAGTACAAACGGTCCATTGACCGGGGTTCCAGAGTATATTGACAAAAGGGAACCCGGCCCAATCAGTTGGCAGCACTGTCGGATGGATACCTCTTGGAGTGAGGGGAGAATCTAGAAAAGTTAGGAAAAGTTTAGCCCATCGACCCCCAAAGAGCCCAAAGAATGAGAGCCCAAAAGATCGAGAGCGGAGAACGACGGGACCTGGCAGAGACCGATGGAGAGTGACGGTGCGGCGAGAACGGCTGTTCACGGTGGAGTGAGTATGAATAGGGATGTGTGTGTTAGATTGCGGTGATGATTTGATTTTGGCTTTGTTATAAACCAACTAACCTAGAACCTGGAGTCTGTGATTCTTTGAAGTCATGAACTATTGTGCTCGTGAACCTGATGTGACAAGTTATTTCTCCCCTCTACATATCTAAGCAGGTACAAATGGTTCATTGACCGGGGTTCCAGAGTATATTGACAAAAGGGAACCCGGTCCCATCATCAGCTATGAAGAAGAACGATTCACAAAAGGAAAACACCAGTGGTTAAATTGCAAAACAATAAGTGCTGGGGCTCTCGTCAGAAGGCAACTTTCACCAGCTCATTTCTCCTATTTGAGCCGCCTAAAACTGGACCAACTACTAACAATGAAACCCTACAAGTGGGGAGATGATGTGGCATACTGGCAAGAGCTGCCAACTTCGGAGCTAGGGAATCAGGTTCTAGTCTCGGCGTCGGCTCCACATCCTGTGATTCCAGGCGAATCACTTAATCTCCATGTGCCTACCAAAAATGTATAAGCCCTTAACTGGTGCTCAAGTGCCTGTGTCGATGATTAAGTGCCGGTGCTGAGCACTGGAAACCACCAATTCAAAGTAAGTACTGGGAAACACCCATACCTATTTAGTGAATTGCAATTTGCAACCTACCTAATTAACATTCATGAGGTGGATCAGAGTCCGATTTACTACGATTTGGATTGTTAAAAACCAACTATATTACACACTGGTGGTAGCCACTGTGTATTTATATATTAAACACAAGGATCCACCTGTAGATGGATGTATTTCAGTGGAAGTGTACTCACCGTTTAGGGTGTGTTTCCTACAATGGTTGAAAGCACACAGTGTTTGCTTAAATACCCCTCACACACCAAAAGGGCCCTTGGTGTCATGCTTCATCATGGGGGTCTTCCCATCCCGCTGCGGGACGGGGCGTGCTACGACCTATGATTACGTGGGAGCACTGATCTTCCGGACTATGTGTGGTGGACACTGGTTAGAAGGGCTGCCGGCAGGCCTGCTTGCTTTGACCAGGTCCATAAATTAATCGTATGAAATTTGTTGGAAGGAATGGAGAGTCTGGGTTTGCGTACTCTTGGATTGTTGTTTTGGAATAGGGTCGGTGCTGGTGGTTTTTCTTTGTTTTAAATATAAGTCCAACGTGTCTGCTTTGGTCGTGTAATGATTTGCCAGTTTGTCTGTGAAATCTTGAGAAATGGGATGAGCTTCTTCTAAACAATTTTTTTTACGAAATTCAGTGAGAATTTTATAGAATTCTTTATTTGCACATTTAGTATTTTGACTTCTGTCTGAGTAGTATCTTTTTTTAGCTTTTTTGATAGCTGACTTGTATAATCTGTTACATTTCTGTAGTTGAAGTTTGGCTTGATTGGTGTTTGTTTTGAGCCAGGTTCGTTGCAGCCTTTTATTTTGCTGTTTTATCTCTTTTAGCTCTGTATGTCTCCAAGGTGCCTGTTTTCTTTTGTTCTGTTGTATTGTTCTTAGTGGTATTAGGATATCAAAAGCTTCCTGTAGCCACTCATATCGTTTTTGAATGGAATAGATCTGTACCGGATGTTAGCTGTATTTTAAAGTGTTCAAAAATTGAGTTTGTTCCACGGTTAATAGGTGGATGCATGTGAGGTGGTTTTAGGTGTGTTGCTTTGTGTTATGTGATGTTGGAAAGCAAGCAAATGGTGATCTGACCATGTGACTGGAGTAATTGTTTGAAAGGTAACTAGTTCTGTATTTGTAAAAATGACATCTAGGATGTATCCAGCAATGTGTGTGGGTGTGTGGACGATCTGATGTAGGTTCAGTGCATCTAGTCTATTAATGATTGCTTTTGGATGGGGCATATTGGGTTTGTCAAACCAAATGTTGAGGTCACCCAGAAAGCATAGGCTGGAGCCTGGTGTTATCAGGTTTGAAACTGTGTCTAGAAGTGTCTCTGGGAATGTTGCATTGCTAGGTGGAGGTCTGTAAAGGAGCAGGAAGTTACAGGAGGAAGATGGTGTGGGGTTGCATCTGGTGAAGAGGGCCTCACAACCTTGTATCGAGACGTTGTCTGTTTTAGTGATATTTAATGTTTGCTTGAACACAACAGCTAGGTTACCTCCTCTTTTGCCTATACAATTTTGGTGATAGTTTGATAGCCTAGAGTAATGGCTTCATACAAGACCGGAGCCATATCATCTTCCAACCATGATTCAGTTATGATCAGGCCCTATATAGGATATATGTCAGTTCTTAAAAATCTTTACTAGTCACAAAAATACTGGTCATGGTTTGGGACCAGTATTTTTGCAACTAGTTATTTATAGATCTGGCCCCATGTCCTCAATTTGTAATCAAAGCCTAAAGTGAATAACAAAAACTCATACACATATGCATGAAAATCTGTGCAAATCGTATGTTACCATGGATGCGCACACTGCCCTGTACGGACTGTGATAGATTGTCTTCATATTAGGCTATCTGAAAAGTAAATGTTCAAGACATGGGCATCAGAAGATATGACTTTTTTTCTCTTTTTTCCTCATTCTTGAAAATAATTTTCAGGCATAGGAATCCCATATACCTCCCAAGTAAATATATGAGTGTTTAGGCATTTCCACTGTTATTGTAAAAACCTAGCCCAGCATTTTTTGGTACCAACAGAGACTTAGATAGTAACAGAAAACATGAATTGTGGAGGAAAAACCTAAACCCTTCTTTGGATCCTCTCTTGTGGAGACTTCGAAGACAAAAATACCTTCACTATAAGTTGAGTATTCTATTCTCCACCAATACAGAATCATCCACTGGGGACACACTACCTGCTTAACAAATCAGAGAATTCTGCATTACGGTTATAATCTAAAATTGCAAAAATTGTGTATGAAAAACTAATATGATACTATGTGAACACCATCGCAGTTTCATTTTTTGGAATGTCCAATAACTTTCTAATGGCAAAATGCCTTACCCCGCCCTTGGACACACACATGTTCCCACATCCAACCCTAAATTTACAACTGCTGAAAAAAAGTTGTACTTGCAGATTTTCCACACATTCATAAACTTCATGGGTCTCATTAACGATAGAATGGTGCAGCGCGGTGCCACAAGCAATTTTGCAGCGACGCGCCATTCTAAACGTGCAGGAATGCACTGTATTTACAAGAATATGGTGGATTCCTGTACTGACCCCTACGCCGGCGCTAAAAAAGCAGCCTAGCACCAACGCAGTCACCCTTGCGCCCTGTTGGAAGGGTGCCTGCGTTGAGAGGATGATTGATTTTGTTCAGGATGGGACACCTTTCTGCACAAAATCAATCAATTGAGGCGATTTCCTCCTTCAATGTGAGCTGTAGAATGCAGCACTCATAGAAAAAGGAAAAAACAAGGAGAAATAAGGATCTTCTCCTCGTTGCACCTCCCTAACACCACCCATGGGGTGGCGTTAGAATCTGACACATTCCCAGGTTTACGATTCCTCGTAAATCTGGAAATGCTTCAGATTCTATGGGTGTTGCGTGGGAGCACCCACAGCAACACCCCTGGAACTCCCCTTTCACTCAGTGTTCTGCGTGAAAGGGGCACTTATTTACAAGGCCTTGAAAAAAAAGGTAAAGTGACTTTGCGTGGCCTTGTAAATGTGCTCCGGCACACTGCGCCACCAGAGTGTCAAAACATTGACGCTCCAGCGGTGCAAAAGTGCCGCTAGGGCCTCGGAAATTAGGCCCCATGTGTGTGTGTGTGTGTGTGTGTGTGTGTCGATGCCCAAAGATCCTGATACAATTTGCCCCCAGAGTTGGCAGGTGTGTAACCATCGTTATAAATGCAGCCTTTCGTTATTTTATTCACAATCTCAGCAGGCGAGCCTTTGCAGGAATTAATACTCTATTTTATATTACTGGTGAAATCATATTAAGCTTTCCCTTTTTGTGCGCAAACTGCAAAAGTGTCAAAAAAATTGGGTTGTCACCATGCAAATGAAGACATTGTATGAACGCTTAGATTAAAAGTGATTACTAGACTGCTTGGTAGGCAAATTGACTCGTGTATTTCAAATAAACAGTGTACTCCGGTTGGTTCAAAATAAATAGCACTATCTGTTTTCTTTAGACTATAATAGAATTCATTTTGCCAATGCAAATTATACATCTGCAGCAGCCATAAAGCTAATGCATTATGCTTCCTTGCACTTAAACTCGTATTGTACAATAAATAAATGCAACTCAGCTAAAGGCTAATATCCATAATTGCCAACCTTTCCTTTTCCTTCATCAGGATGCCTGCGTTGTCCTGCATATTATATGTATGTGTGGATAGTGGTACCTTTTCGGAGACAAGCACTGACAAAGCCAATAAATAGGTCTGGCTTTGACAAACTGGTATAATGGTTAAATGTTTGTTATTTTTATTGCAAGCATATTCCATATAAATAAATTTAAAAAATCATGACACCACCTATATGAGGAAGAGCTATGCTTGCAATATATATTTAATTAAAATGGGGCTTGCTCCCCATTTATTGGTATTGACAAATTTCTAGACTTAGGGCTTGATTTAGAGTCTGGGGGATGGGTGCATTATATTCTATGGCACTTGTGGGCAGGATATCACGGAGTAACCCATTCGCCAAACTGTAAATGAGGCCATTAGTTGACAAACATAGCTTGGTATTTACCTGCTGTTTGCTTAGATTCCCTCCTAATCATTCTGAAAAATGAAGCTCCCCTGTTGTGTAGGATACATCTTTAAATCATTCCTTCCAAACGGCAGAGGCTTTAATGTGTATTAAGCCTACTACTTTATTCAAACTCTTTCAGCTATGTATTAAAAATGAAACTCCACCCAAGACACGTTTCTTGGGATCTAAATTTCCCCAATACAAAATCCCCAAATCATCCTGTCATTTTATTATTCCAAGGTAACATTTGTCACCCTTTTCCAACTTTAACAGCTGAAAGTTATCAAATGATAGCTACCATCTTTCTACGTTCTAGCTATTCTGTGAGATACTTCAGGTAGAAGAGAGACACATTACTTTTTTGCTATGTGTGGATGCATTGGTGTTGGACTTGGATCTCTTTGCAGGGTCACAACAGATTTTTGCCTTGCTTTGCTGAACTCATTTTTGTTGGCGTTTAGGACTCTGTGCACCTGTTCCCTGCTAATCGGTGGTAAAGTGCTTCTTCTCTCCCTTGAAAACATGGTAAAATTGGTCTACACCTGATTGTTAAATGTAATTTACTTATATTCCCCCAGTAATGGTACTACATGTACTCAGGGACTTGGGTGTGGGGCAAGATGTTGCTCTCCCAACCAGGATGTCCTGTGGGGTTGCACTCAGCCCTTCTGTGCTTCAACGTATAGCCTCAAGGCTTGCCCACCACCTTCCTGTCCTCTAAGGGCTGCCTACCCTTCCACTGATAGCTCACACCTAGGCCTTTCTGCCCTGTGTTACCCTACACAGTTTGGAGACAAACCCAGGAAAGGGGGAAGGTTAGACAAATGGGCAACCCCCACCCACACACTGGCACTGGGGAGCAAAATGGAACATTCAGAACTTCTCATCAGACCACTCCTGTACTTGTGGAAGAGTCACAAGAAGCACTGCACTGCTGTCGGAAGAAGGAAGATTGGACCTGCTTGCCTTAAAACCAGACTTCCACATTGACTCGAAGGATCAGTTGGCTGACCTCCTGTTTGAGCTATAGGGACACAACAAGCTTCAAAAGGCCTCCCTCCAACTGATCATCACCAACTGAACCTGCCTGAGCCCTGCTGCTGGCCGCTGCTGGAATGAGTCCTGATCCTCAAGAGATGCCCCCAGGTCCTGTACTATTGTTTGGAATCAGAGTGTACTCCTACTGACTTTAAGGTTAAGATTAGGGATAGGCAATAAATTCCGTTCCACTGGCGAAGTTGGCAGAGTTTTTGCCACTCTGCTTAACGCATGTAACGCTGAGTTCTGGCCGAATTCCGCCAACCACTGCGAAGTTGGCAGAGTTTTTGCCACTCTGCATTACGCATGTAACGTGGCGTTCTGGCCAAATTCCGCCAACCACCGTATTGTGGAGGTTTTTCTTGTGCATGGCTCGCCAATAAGATTTGGTGTCCCCTAGCACAATTTTTGGTCGCTAGGAGAGCATCTGATGAGATTTCCCAAAAAGCGGGCAGTCGCGCTCATTTGCATTAAGAAAGCCTCCGCTCGAGTAGAAAATCTACTAGAGTGGCAGCAAAATCAGTCAGAAAAAGAGCCCACTAACGCACCATGTGGTGCCATTCGCGCTGATTTTTCAGTGCGGAACGAGCACCTAGAACTAAAAATCAGAGCGAGCAGCGTGACGTGTCAAATTCTGCTCATTCACACATCTCTGCAGAATTAATTTATTTTCAAATTCTCCTTGAATGGCTATTTTGTCCTTATTTCCAAATTAAATTCCTGCCTCCCATTTTTGCACCTGTGAGACTTTGCAAGCATGGAGGTGATACTCAGCAATTTTGAAAGCTACAGTATGGCAATACAGAAAAAGGTGTGCAGGGAGAAGGAACTGAAGTTGGTTGAGGGCTGCCAAAAGTTTGAGTACTAGATAGCCCTTGGAACCTGGGAGGAGGTCCGCATGCTGCAACCTGCAGCACAGGAGCAGGATGATGATGATGAGGAGAAGTCAGAAATGTAAGATGAGGAAGAGAAAAGAGACAACCTGGCAGCAGCCCCAGAGCCAGAAGGAGAAGAGATCCTTTTGCCCCTGGCAGCAGAACCAGAGGAGAGAAGGAGACCCATAGGAGAGAGGTCCACTGCTGGTTCCAGGGCACGTAGCAGTGTGTCCTCCCACAACCTGTCCTCTGAGGAACTGGAGGACAGAAGAGCAGAAAGAGAGTTTAAACTGCAGCTGGTCCAGCAGAAAATGGCTGCAAAAGAGAAAAGGACTGAGGCAGAGAGAGCCCTAGCCCAGGAAATGGCTGAGGAAGACAGACTAATATCCCAATTTCTTACAATTGACATGAGTG
The DNA here is from genome assembly GCA_963921515.1 of Calotriton arnoldi. Classification (NCBI taxonomy): domain Eukaryota; kingdom Metazoa; phylum Chordata; class Amphibia; order Caudata; family Salamandridae; genus Calotriton; species Calotriton arnoldi. The sequence continues at coordinate 74,043 of CAWUFW010003367.1, forward strand.
CTCCACTGTCAAATAATAACACAAGTTAAAAAGCTCATGTTCTGGAATCAGGCAGAGTCAGATGACATCTGAATTGGACAGGAAGTGCACGAAAAACACAAACGTCTCAGCTATTACATCCTAGTGGCACACCCACAAATGCACCTCAAGAGAAAACATTACCAAATGTGTACCCATCCACTTTGGCACACGATCATGACCATATCCCCTCTGAAAGTATCTAAGGATCTAACTACAAAGGATAAAACAAATGTGCAGGTGCACACATATAAACACTCTACACTGGAAAAGATTACACTAAAATGAGTACTAATCAGCACAACCACACTGAATAGGCTAAGTTAACTCTCAACCATGCCTCCTGTCCCCACCCTAGTAAGACCATGCACTCATCCCCAAGTTGTACACACTAGGATGCTGGAAGCATTTCACACCCCAAACATGTAGGAACAGTAACATCCAATATAACAATTCCACTCAAGATTCACATTGATACACAATAAGCAAGAATAGCAAAAAGAAGGCAGGAAAGAAAGGAAAACATCCTCTCAGGAAACAAACTAGCAACCTAAATCCAAATTCATTATTCTGCATGGCTCACCAGCATCGTTACACAATGTGCTATGGATTGTACTATCATTCATAAAAATAGGTATGCTGCTTGACTTCACACAATCATAATGACTGATGGACTGTAATGTGACACTCAAGTAAAGAACTGCAACCCTACAACACAACCCAAGCTGAAAGGCGGAGGTAGGGTTCCATGGCACAGGAATCAACCAGCAACTTCACACTGTCTAAGCAATGAAATGTATTCATCCTTATACAGGAGACAACATCTACTAAAGAAAGGCACATGCCATGATGTGCTGCAATCCAGTGCACACCCTGGAGGTCATATGTGAACAGAAACCCAATATTACCCATCTCTCATTCACTCATCAAGAACAGCACACACCTACATCCTAAAGCCATAAACCAATTTTAAGCACATGCAAAATCAACCTGGTAAACACCTGCCACCATTCCTCACCCACCCCATGACAAACAAGTGGTGTTCAGTGAAAAGACGAGATGCAAAACTCTTCAACAAAGACATTTATTAAAGTGTTCCTGAAAAGTGAACCCCCACTAAGCATGCATGTGGGCGCTCATAGGAACTGTCGCCTACAGCAGGTCTACATCATATGATTCCATAGAACATTCAGGACGAGGGGTCATGGCTAAGAAAGCCTGGATGGGAAACCCACTAACAAAATCAAACTCAGGGCAATACATCCTCTTACATAAACCACTATCAACACACAACAAATAATTTTTTCCTAAACAAATACAACATGTGACAGGATGAAACCCTATGCAAAATATTCAAACTTAAAAGAGGGAACTCATGATACCCTGAAATGATGAGTCAGTGAAATCTGAGCAACACCCTTTGAATGCAGGTACTCATTTGAATGGGGGGCAAAGACCTGGGTTCCTCAAAGCTTACCCCTGGCTGTTCATCCCCAAACTCGATCCCCCGAACTGTTGACATTCCAACATTGACGTGTTAGCACCCTCAAAGCATTCCCACACACTTAGTCAATAGAAACCAGGTCACCAAATGTGTTTTCTTCTTTCTTGACATGGCTCAGTTTTGTTTTTATGAGCACAATATTCTGCACCTTAAAAGGCACAATTTTCACACCATTCTTCAGATGAAACTCCTGCTTTTGTCTATCCTGCACCTCTTGGACCCTACCTCTGACAATGCTGTCCAGCTTTGTCAGAGACACTCCCTTTTTTAACCATCTGGCAATCCCCACCAGAAATAACTTCGACAAAGGTCTTCTAACTTGCAACAACTCAAAAGGTGACATCTGAGGGCACGCATGGAAGCGGAGGTCATTCTTCATCCGATGGATCTTTTTAGTTGACTGAGAGGCAAGGTAGTTAAAAACAAATTTACAAAGTAACTTTTCGTGTAGCCCATTTGACCACACAATGATGACCAGGAATTAGTCGGTAAATTTAGTATGTTTATTACAAATTAGTAATCCATCCAACATAGGTGCATATCAAGATCACATTATAAAGATACAGAATCTTAACCAACAGGCTGAAACGCTGGAATAGGTTTAGTCTCAGCAACATAAGTCATACAAAGAATACAGACACAGCAATACAGATAATAAGAAACAGGAATTGGTTTTCCTCAAAGAATCTTCCATCCTACTTTCTAAACATTAACCTTGTTGCGGGAACCCATTTCCACCTTGTATCAGTGGCATTCCCTGCTGATACACTCCTTGCATAGGACCAACATTCCCTACAAAAGGTTGACTTTGACCTCTTCCTCTCTGTGCAACTTTCATTTGCGCCACCATCAACTTCTCTTTTGGTCTCTTTTGCTTCATATCCAATTCATCACTGCAATATTTCACATATCTCAGAATGTCATCAATTGATTTATTCTGCCAACAAAATAAATGCTGTTGAATCATCAAGCTAATCTCAGATCTCAATCCTGTTACAAATCTAGACACAAAATTTCCCATGTCTTTCGTCTCAAGTTTCCATTCCACTGTGCTGCTTAAACACTTGCAACAATCGCTCATAATAGGCATGCATTTACTCTTTGGACCCTTGGGTTGTCCTATTCATCTCAACCCAATCAATGTCTTTAGCTGGTATCTTCCCTTTCAAAAAGGTCATCACATATTGATACTTTTTCCTCACTAACCGTGATGGAGCACCTGACACCGGATTTCTCTGTGGCTCTTTCTCCGGCCACTTTATAGCCACCTTACATTCTGGCCACAAATCACTCGGTACCACAATGTCGAAGAAAGTATTCAAATCCACTTACAGAACCTGCTAAATTTTCACAAACCACTCAACTTGCGTGTACCACTCCACTGGCTTTTCTCTCAATTTGTGGAAATTATTAGTGAATGACGCAAGATCACTTCTGCTGCAAGGCACATGGGCATAACCTCCACTGGGCACTTCCCTCAATGAAAAAGTTGGCGTGCCCTCTCCCTCCCCTGTGGACGGAGGTGGTTCTCCCTTTGTTTCTTATCTCTCTTCTCTCCCAATTTGCTTTCCCACTTATCTAATTCCTTCCATGTTTTAATGCTATGAATCATTTCCTAAATTTGCATTTTGATTCCTGGGGTTCTCATGCTGCAAATGTCATTCTCATCAAAACGCACACAGTAGCTTCTCTGCAACGACTTGGTTCCACCTAAATCTATGGCATATTTTTGACCCAATTAAGACAATTTATCATGTGCTTGTCCAGCACGTTTAGTGACGATCTTTACACATAGACAGAAGTTTATTCTCTTGATAGGTATTTAATCGGCAAAGATCAAGATTTCCAGTTATCATTTCATCCAGTTCTAACTTCAATTTGACCACATCCACTGTATTTTCTCTCACCGGAGACAGAATTGTCCCTCTGTTTATTTCTGAGCTTACACCTTCTCTGAAGGTTTCAACTAAGGCTCTATGCCAATCATCAAATTCTTTAGCACTAAGACCAATCTGCGTTACAGGGTGATTAGACACTATCCCTTTTCTGAGAGTACTATGATTAACACTCAGAGGTGAATTCCAAATCGACATGTCAAGAATTTGCAATCTTTGGGCTGGTTCCCCTCTATGGGAAAATCCTGTCTGATTTACTATAGATGATACTGGAGCAACATAGGGTGTACTCACCTTAGCCAGGACCAAAGGAGTACCTCCAGTTCCTCCCCATCCAGGGACAACAGGAACAGTAGTTGATGCATTTACCCCAGTAGGAACCCTCAAAGCATGTATTGCAGCGCCTGATGATTCAGGCTTATTTAAAGGAACTGCACGACCAATAGTAACTGGAACTGTAATTGAATCTGGGGCACTGTGAAAAGGAGGGTTAACAAGGGTTTTAATCCCTGAACTCCCTCCCATCAGGCTTTAACTCACATTTACTCCTGCATTTACTGGTGTGGAGGGTACTCCAGAACTTCCATTGGGAACTGCACCACACATTTTCACAAGTTGGGCCTCATTTTATGTGGGTGGATGCGCAGATAACAACACATCCAAGAAGTCATCACTAAAGTCACTATCACTATTTTCGTCAGTACTTTCTGTGACGTTTGTCTTTTCCCCCATCTTTTTCTTTGTCTTTCCTTTCTCTTTCTCTTTCTCAGTCTCTTCACTCGTCATGGCAGGGTACATTCTAGCCCCCTCTATTATGTCAGCTCTCCACCTTATTTGTTCCGCATTCCATCTAGCATCTGCACAAGTACACACTGCCTTTCGGACTCTTCCCTGATATCTTTCCTTCTACTTAGCATGAGCTGCATACTCCCCAGCATTAAGTGCTTCATACTGTGCAGGCCTAGGTTATGGTTTCATCTCATACAATAACCTCCTTAAATTTTCAATGATTCTCAAATGTGCCTAGCATGGAAATATCAATGCACCTGTTTTCTCTGTGATCTTATGCCATTGATTCAACCAAATATAGGTGTGAAGACCCACATTTATAGCCATATAATGGCCTGGCGTATCTTCGGGTGGCGCCTCTTCTCCCTCCCGAACAGGTATTTTCACATCTCCCCTAACTAGATCTTGGATGGCCTTAAAACATTTAATTTTTCAACAATATTGTCAAAAATCACAATTACGAATCCGTTCCGAACCCGGAAATATCTCTTTACCACAATTCTCATTCGGCAGCAACAGCCAATATTCAGCATCAACCAACCAATCCCAGCGTAGCACACTGTGACATCAGTCTCACTCATCATAGCAGATCACCCTCCCTTACAATTTTTCACAAATGCACTCTTCTCAGAACTAAGCACGCAAACAAAACGCAAAGTAATTTCAGCAAAGAACTTAGTCGGCTCCACTAAAGAAATTAAAGTACTCAATCACACAAGAAATGGTCCAGAGTGACACTTTCTGACCTACTCTGACTCATACTCAAATGAAACCTCGACCAGCAGGAAATCACCCGGGTTGGTGCAGCTTCGCCCTGTGCACTACACCAACCACATCTTCCAGGAGTATCCATATCTCTTAACACGTCATCAAAAACCCAATTTCTTCTATTTCTCACAGTGTGCATCTGCAACATCCGTTGATTTTCCCATCCCACAGAACTCGAACGACCACGACAACCTTGGGCACACTCATTCCTGATATGCGATGGAGAGGAGTCTTCTTCTGCTCATCAAATTGGCCAGTTCTTGCCAACATTTTTCTTCTCAGGCATCACCATCTTTAATTCACAATACTCCCTTCTCTAGCTGTAAAAGAACGCACCTGCAAAAGGAAAGAACATGCAGAGCAAGGAAAAAGACATTTCATGTTAAGAAAATAGAAAGGCCTAGTCAAGCTAACTTTAGTTGAGAATTTCAATGTGCACCTCGAATACATGATAATGTGTGCACGTATAACTTCAAAATAACATCAAAAGGAATAATGTGTCCATGGTTACATATGCAATATGCTTCAAATAAATGCAATAAGACTTGAGACATAAGTATTAATATAAATGAGAACTCATGTTTCATAATTAAGCTAAACATTAATGTGCACACATTCATGAGTCTCTAGCTTTCTTTAGTGAAAACACTTCAGGAGTACATTTAATTGCTTCACTCCACGTTAATAAAGTTAGGCACACAGACCAAATGGTTGAATATATGTAAAAACAACATTTCTGTGACGTGTAAGAGTGGAGCAAAAATTACGTTTTTGCTCCACACCTTAGTGAGAGAATGTGGAGTAGTACAGTAGAACCACAAGACTAACTTCACCATGTATATGAAATAGCATCTATTCAACTTTGCCCATTAGATGCAGTCTCCCAAAACTCTATTCATGCGTTCCACCTGCTCGTTGGTTGCAGGGTGTTGCAAAGCACCCTACAAATGTGTCATGTATGCAAACTCTAATAAAGACATAATGTCTGAACTCACAAACAACACCCCATTATCTGACCAACCATTCTTGGAAACATTCTCTCACAAAAGTATCTTTCAAAACCTCTACCTCTTTCTCGGATGTTGGCTCAGCCACAAACCTAACCTCAGTCCTGTAACAATAGAAATCTATTAACACCAATGCAAAACAATGTTGCATCATTAATGAATAAAAAGGTCCCACAAGCTCCGTATCCACTTTAGACTAGGGCCCAAAAGCAAATTTGATAGTATGCACAGAAAGTGTGCTTGCAATTGGTGCAAATATTGCACCTTTTGACACTCTCGTCCATGTCCTTTTCCTTACACGCCCACCAGAAGACCGATTGCACCACTTGTTTTGTAATAGTGTACTCTTAGTCACTCTTGTTATGACTTTGACTCAGCTTTTCTGGAGGAATAAATCTGTCATCACACACTAAAACTCCATCTTAAACTGGCAATAGACGAAGTCTTGAATGTAGCATCTTGTCCTTGGGCCAACCTTCTCCGATAAATACCACCACTTGTTTCAATGTCTCATCCACCTGTGCTACTTTATACCATTCCTATTATGTACAAGTTACTGCTTGCTCCACATCTACAGCTCAAACGTTCTCCTGTTCATCCTCAATTTTGAACCCATGATCATCCATAGAAGGAAAACTCGACAAGAAGTCAGTCCTACTATTCTTTGACATGATGTGGCTAGGTTGTGTGAAGTTCATGTGTGGTCATATATCTGATAGCTAGAGCCAATAGGCTGGGAATCCAGATTTTTCCGATCATTCCACACAGTCCCTTTCAGACATCTTAGGGAAATGGGTGGTCCCTTCCGGTGTATGTGTCACTGACACAAATCTTGGGATAGCGCCACACTCTTTTGCTTTCTGGGATTTCAAGGGGACTGGATAGTAGTGCTAGATAGACCACCCAGTACTTGAGTGGTGGTGATGTTGGCCCTGTCAGGGATTTCCGTATTTCTCCAGGATTACTAGTCCTTCGCGTCTAATGCAGCTATCTCTGGCCTTCCCTATGCTGCGGTGGCGAAGTGCAGATGAAATGCCATGTCTCCAGAGGGTTCCCAGCATTCCATTTACTCCTGTTAAGACACCTTAGTGGATTGTGTATTCCATCATGTGCACGTGACAGAGATGCAAACACTTGATGATGCCATTGTCTTCTACCCAGCAGCTGCTACTGGACTCTGCTGTGGTGGCAGTTGCCTGACATCATTACTGTATAAATGTGTCCCTTTCACACACCTTGGTAAATTCAAGTAAGGTAATCTCAAGAGAAGTTCCAACACTCTACCTGCCACAGTGGAATCAATTAAATGAAAGTAGCAAATGGTACAATAACCCGTAGCTCTACTATGCACTGCTTAAAAGTCAACTTGCCAAATGTATATTAAAAAAACCTTTGCAAAATTCTTATACGTTTATATTCAATGTTTTTATTTATTTTGATTCTTAATTGTTCTCTTAATTCATCTTAGCAATCGATATTCCACAGTAACATCAAAATCTTGTATTTCAGATTCATCTCCAAAATAATTATAAATTAATACCTTTGTTTATCGTAAAAGCTCTTTCAGTGGATTTTGGACCCGAACAGCTTCTTCTGCAGGGATAAAACTATTCCCTTCATAAATAAATGTGTCTAAGGAAAATAACATAAACCGAATGAAATATAAGGAAATAATTAGTCATAAATATTTTTCTTTTCACCATATTGGAACAGAATGATGTGGTTTATTACCAGGAACAGACACAGGGGTTGTTTCTGTTAACGTTCAGAGATTTTAAGCTTTACTTTCACTCGACTTTTAGTTTGTCCTTCAAAGTACTATATTCAAGGGTTATTCTGTCGCCATAGGTGTCAGAGATTACTGATACAGACCTATTATGAGTTTGGTACCTTGCATTTTGAATTGATACAGCATGGAGCCTGTGACGGCTGGTATTTGAAAAATATATAATATGTATGCTACAACGGTTCGGATACGCAATCAAAAATGAAAACCAATAATGATTTTGCACGATAATCAAAATACATAAATAAAAATTATTTATGTATTTATTTATGTATTTTGATTATCGTGCAAAATCATTATTGTTTTTCATTTTTGATTGCGTATCCGAACCATTTTAGCATTCATATTGTTTACATGCCCCAGGTTTGGGTTATAGGGCTTCCTCTGTTGGTGGTTATCCGGCTAGTATTTGAAGGCGGTGGGCAGGCCGGTTGTGAAGACAGGGAGAGTTGGGGGAGGAGGAATGAAAAATGAAAATGCATCCTTACCTGTCTTCCGCTGCCGCCCGCCGTCATCACTGCCTCCTCTCGGTCCTCTTCCCCGCTTCCAGGGCAGGAAGCAGGATGCACCCAGCTCCCAGCCTCCCGATAGCCAATCGCAACACTGCAATGTAGCGTTGAGATTGGTCTCAGTGCCGTGGCTCAGAGCTCAGCCAGAGAATGGGAGGCTGGGTATGTTCTCCATGCGGGCTGTAATGCGGCATGCCTGGAGAACATGCACAGTGTGCCTGACGGTTTGGCTGGCCCAAGACGTCCAGCCAATGCCTCATGTGCACTTGGAGTGGGCAAATCATTCCTCCCCAGCCCTGCTCTGTGAGCAGAGCAGCCCCGCCCTTACCCAGCTGAGCAAGGGGAAAAATAAAATGATAATAACAATAAGTTATTATCATTTAATTTTGTCCTTTTTTCGACCTGCTCAGTGGGGCGACGCTCCTACGCCTTAGCAGAGGAGCCGCCACTGCATGGAGCCCGTAGAGTCCCGATTACACTTCACCACAGCCCACTTCCACTGGGCTATCTGTAAACACGCACGCACACACACACACACACTTACTCTAAAGAGTTAATGCTCTAATGTTGGCAATCAAACATATGTGGTTTGTATGTAACATGAATGTCTTACCAGGAAATTCCTGCTACACACTACGCTGGGGTGAATGGGTTTAGTAGTTTTTACTACTAAACTCCTAATCAACGTATTTGTCTTTGTAGCCTCTATCATATCAGCATGGTTGTCTGCTCTTTACCTTCAATGAGCTTCCCTGTGTTTGATTTTTCTTTTACAGGCAATAATAGAATTGTTGGCTCAGTCTTCAATTATTTTTTATTTTGGCACTCCTTGTCCTTGCTACAAACAATGAGGGATGGAGAAAATAATGTAGATAGATGTATTTCATTTGAGAATTGTTTCTTGATGCCAGTTACATTTAGATGCAGGTGGGCTTTTATAATATGGATGAATGGACAATTGGAATGATGTTCAGTGTGTCTTCTTATACTTTTTCATACATTTAGATTAACCCAAGTTACACAATCCTACTGTGTCATATCTTGACTTATCCCTTCCTTTCCAATATGAGTTGTTTTGTTACAACGTTATGTAGGCTTGTAAAAAGGGTTTATGTCTTTTAGGTTTGCCATACTTTAAGCACCACTGACATAAATACATTTTACGATTGGCTTATTCAAATTAGGAGTCACAATTGAGTGGCTATCTTTCTAGCATGCCATCTTGCACTATCCCACGTCTCTTAGAGTCGCACATTTAGACACTTAGAAGCATATTTATTAAAAGGTAACGCAGCGCAGCAAGTCACCTTCCTGCACTGCGTTACAAGGAAAGTGAAGGATTGCGCTGAATTTAACACAATACAGTTCATTCCTGCCTTTTGCCCAGCGCTGGCGCACAATGGGCTGCCTAGAGCCAATGCAGGCACCCTTGCACCATGGTGCAAGAGTGCCTGCGTTGCAAGCAGGATTGTTTTTGTGTAGGAAGGGGCACCTTCCAGCACAAAAACAATCCTCTGAGGCATATTCCTCTTTCTAGGTGTGCTGATAGGTTTCTATCAGTAGCACTTTCAGAAAACGGATTGAACATCACTGACAGCACTCAGAATAGAAGGCCAACACTTTTTGGTAAGGACTAATTGAATATCGGTTAAAATTGGGTATCCCTCTGGGAAAGAGAAAATAATTGACAACTTAAAGTAATTAAATTAAAAAGTACGTGTACTCCATCCCATCCGGAGATCATTAATAGACAGTATTGGTAACATACAGCATATAATTTACCGCCACCTAGATGTTTGAATTTAGAAGGGGTTAATATGAAAGAATCATGCCTACATTGCATTTTAATAATATTCCTTTGTGTGGTGTGATAAATATTTGACGTCTGTAAAAAGAGTCGTACTGAATTAGATAATGAAAGTGTGATGTATATATTTTAAACTACTGTCTTGTCATGAGTGTTTTGTAAATATTGTAAATACAATTTGTGTTTGTGTATATTATTTGTAGCCCTGAAGAAGTCCGAGAGGACAAAACGCATTGGCTACGGTTTTATTTGTTGTGAAGAAGAGTTCACGAATAAAGAAAATTGAAAAAACACCTGCTGAATTGATGTTGTGCTTAACCATGTGATGTAATTCAAGATGTTGCAATAAGGAGTGCTGGACCAAATTGTTGTCATCCAAAAAACGTTGTAATAAGATAGGTTCTTCAAAGGTCGTATACTTATTTTTATGTCACTTTGAATAAACATGGATGAAAGAGCCCAAAACGGGCATTGATGTTACGAAGTGCAGGTCTCGTGTCCAAAAATGTCTTTCTCCTATCTGCAGTTTCTTTAGCATAGTCTTGGGGAAAGAAAAGAGAAGATCCCTGCCAGGAAACTCGACCCTTAAGCTTGGCTGTATGAAGAACTTTCAATAAATCAGTGTATTCCAGGAAGTAGATGATGATTCCTCTTGGTTTAGTAGATGATGTCGCCGAGCGAGGCCCATGACCCAGACGATGAGCTCGTTGAATATTTAGGACTGGAGTGTTCTGGGAGTCAAGAACTTTTGGAAGAAAAGATTTGAAAAATGGAATGGTATCAGGACCTTCAAAGCCTTCTGCCAAACCATTAATGTGTAAATTATTAGGCCTGCTTCGATTTTCAAGATTTTCCACTTGTTTTTTGAGGTGGACAATTTCCAAGTGCATAGGGGCAACCTTATTCGCCACATCTTGAAAGGAATCTACACGTTGTTTCATTTGCACTACTTTACTTTCCATGCACGACCATTTGTCGTCTAAATTTTGAAGACGTTTGTTAGTTTTTTCCATATATGGTCTAAGAGCCCAAATCTCTTAAAGAAGTAAATCTATGGAAGTAGGCGGAGGAGAGATAACAGGTGAGCGAGGGTTTTTTTTTAATTTGTTTGCCAGATGAAAGTGTAGAGGAAGTAGTTATTTTAATAACATGTTTGGCAGTTGTGAATGGTATATTTGATGATGGGGGCGTATGACCCACTGGGGGAAGTAATATATTGCAGTCAGATTCCTCCATGTTTGACTGAAGAATAATAAAGGGATTATGATCTTCTAAAGGTGGCGGGGAAGACCAAGTAGTGGGTGTGTGACAAATAGATTTCATTCTCCCCATAAACAGGCAAGAGAACTGCGTCAACTAGATATTTGAAACTGCTGCAAAATATGATGTACCAATCACACAGCAACAACTGTCTAAAGAAAATGAAGCAGAGGAAACAAATAGAATGCTGCGAAAAAAACAAATGTTAATTCAAGGAGGAGCCCAGAAGAGACAGCTCAAAATAAGATATGTTGTGGCTGTGTTGATTTTAAAATTGGTTCATAAATAAAAGCATGTCCTTGAAGAGCGGAGACAATTTGTCAAGGAAATGAGTAAGGATTAAATGTCACTCCATGTGTTGACAAGGCATAATTGCGTCGCGGTAAAGATTCAAAATTGTGTTGCAGTGAAAATTTAAAATGGCGGGCGCAAGTCTATGTGGAACAACACACCCGCCAAATAAGCAGAATAGACAATTACCGGTGCTCCCCCACGCACGCCAACCACATACCGGGAGTCCTGAGTTCTTCCGCAGTTGAAGTACTTTGTTGCCGATATGAGTGTGGTGCTCAATCCGCCGAGAGGCCGTCGACCCTCCCGAGCCGCACCGGAGCTCTTCTATCGGGCGGCCATCTTCTTAGGCATCAAGTAATGCTCCCATCTTCTTAGGCGCCACGCCCCCTGTACATTTCATTTTTAAATGTCCTTATCCACAGTATATGTTCCCATTTAGAGTAGTTTACACACACTGTGTTTATATATGGATACATACAAATTAGATTTGTCTGTGATTTTGAAGGAAAGTTCACTTACAAGAAGAACAATTAAATATTTATGATCTCAATGCAGAGGCATGCATAAACATGTATATACCCATATTGCCATGCACACGGGGAGCTGTCTGAATACATGCCATTTTGATCTGTCTATGATTTTTAGTGGGGGTTTTTTGAACTCCACTCTCTTATATTAATGTTAGTCTTTTTTCCCTTTTACAGTTTTTCAAACGCCATTCAAAATACTTTTTTCCTCAAATATAATATTCAAATGTGACACGTTTTGTTGTAGGTGATGAGGTAATTATCTAGTAATCGTTACACCTCTTTTCTTTTTTTTTTTTGCCTTGTGTCACATTTCTCTATACATTTACAATTAGTAATGCAGGTATACCACAAGTAATATCCTTAATGTCAGAGAAAGGAGCCCCAGATCTCTTCGAAAATCTACAGCTTATCATTCAACATATAAATGAATCTCTCAAAAAGTGCCACTAAGTACATACTCTCCAGCCAAGTCTGAGAGAAGGAGATGCAAGGCCACCTCCAGAGATGGAAAAATGTCTTTTCGGCCACACCTCTTTTCAACAATTTTCAGCACATGCTCAGCACCTCTGGGCCCTGCGACTAGAGCAAGCGTGCACACGGATATGCACGCATAATACATAGAGGACATTCAATTGCATGGCTGATGCTTCTGCTGATACAAATGATCCTTTCGAACATGGTACAGAAGCATTTATGTTATAATAAAATGTATAACAGATAAAATTTATGAAATTAGGAATGTCAGTCTTGAACATTAGACAAGGAGGGAAACTTGGTAGGAAAAATCCTTGTTTCCACTAATAGCGAAACTACTTATGTGGAACTTGAAAAGGCGCAAATATACATACAATACGAACATTTGCCAGGGCAATAGACAATTGGTGGGCTATCAGGCGGAATATCTTTTATGAGGCTAAAGGAAGAATTTAGCAAATTACCTAAAGACTAAGAAATGTGGTTTCTTCATTACTGTAATTAAGACAAAAATTGGAGACATCTTCACATAATAATGATACAACCTATTAAAGTTCTTTAAAGAGTTTAAGTTATCAGTATAAATATTGTGAGGTCACAAGCATTGAATTTGATGTACAGATTATGATTTGTATGATTGCTATGCGAGTTACGGATTGTGGTCCTAACCATAACTTTTGAATTTCAGTGATTTTTCTGCTTTAATTTGTAACTATAACTGCACTTGAACTGCATTTTTTTAAAGGGAATTTAAGTGAACATATGATTAGGTGTTATAACTGAAGCTAACCATAATTTCATTTTAACCGAAGTTTTTTTCAGTAAATTTTGTGTTTTTTAATTCTATACAACATGCAGCAGTTCACTGTGTTAAATCAGCTCTTGGTGGGCTTCGTCTTGCACAGCAGGAGTTGCCCATAGGATACCCAACCTGCTGTGACCATACCCCGCCTTTAGCCATCTGCAGCAGCGGTTGGATTTATGGCTAGGTCGGAAGCCAGACTCCACTTGTTTTTTTAAATGTTTTATGAGTTATAAGTTTGCTATGGTTTAGGTTCGCAGATACTTACAAACTCCTGTACTCATATTGGACATCCTGTGGGTTTGCGGTCCTCCTGTCATGTGCGCAAACTGCACAGCCTGTCCATCAAGGATCCAAGAGCCCTTGCCATGGGTTTGCTGAACCTTTACCTGGGTTTCTGGACCGCAGGTGCCATGCTGGGGACTGCAAGACCATGTCAAGGGTCTTTAAACCCATCAGTAAGATCACAATTTTTTTAATTTAAAAACCACAGGGGTTGCTTTGCCCTCCCCCCACGCATGAGTCACGGGATCAGGAGATGCTCCCCCTGTGCCCTTAATGATCTTCTATTTTTCATTCAGGAGGTGTGGACCAAGTCCCATCATTCTGTAATGGCAGCCACCATTTTTTTTCCTGTTGCAATCATAGAGCTATGGTCCACAGAACTGCTTCTGAGTTCATGGGCCAGAATTGGACAGAGGGAAAAATAGCTCTGTTGCCCAATCAGATTTAAGTATTTTTTTTTATTTCAGTCTGCAGATGGTCCACGCAAGTCTCTCTATTGATTCACAGTTGATATTATTTGAGACCTACAAAAACGCTTGTCTAATGCTAATTTCTCAAACTACTGAACAGATTTACATTAAACCAAGCATTGGCACCTCCTTAAGTAGAATTCTTATTTCATGCCAAGTTTTGCATAACTCCATTCAGTTCTTTCTTCTGAATTGTACAGCAAAGAATCCTAGGAGAATTACTGAAGTGAATTGTCACTTTCTTGCCTCCTGCTTGATGGATCTGCATGAAACCTGACAAACTGTTTTTATTAAGTTTCATGAAAATTTGTCACACAGCACCAAAGGAATTAGGAAATGGAAAAGACAGCTTTTTAATAAAAAGGTAAGCACAACTAACTGCAGAGGTGCTATATAAGAGCGTGTGTGTGTGTGTATTTATATGATATATATTGTTTTATAGTTAGGATTGTGTTTTCCATATGAAAGGCCTTTTTTCTGTTGCTAATAACTTTGGCACCTTATGACAAATATCTATGAATCTTTCCAAAAAAAGTGTTACTCTTTGACTAGTTTGTACATGGAAGGTTTGGGGGGGATCCATCAAGCACGGGCCAAGGAAAGAAACTCAGCGTAAATCACTGTGTTGCAATACTCTGCACCAGGGAGGCATTTCCATGGGTGTTGCATGAGTGTTCCCACACAACATCCATGGATTTTGACTCATTCTCAGATTTACCAGAAGTGGTAGACCTGGGAATGCGCCAAAAACCTATGCATCCCCAGGTGAGGTGTAACGAGAAGAAATATGTTTATTTCTCCTAGTTTTTTCCTCTTTCTATGTGTGCTGCATTCTGCAACACACATAGAAAGAGGAAAAAGCCTCAAGCGGTTGTTTTTATGCAGGAATGTGCCCCTTCCTGTACAAAACAATCCTCCTTACAACGCAGACACCCTTGCATCATGGTGCAAGGGGGACTGTGTTGGTGCTAGACAGCCAAAAGGGCACCACAACAGGGGAAATGGCAGGAATGTGTCGTATTGACTTAAATACAGGGCATTCCTGCCCTTTCCCTGTCATGCAGTGCAGCGCAGCAAGGTGACACTGCACTGCATGACTTGGCCATAAATATGGCCCAAAGTTTTTTAGCTTTAATTGCTCAAAAGCTACTGAACGGATTTACACCAAATCCCAAAAAGCACTATTTCTGGACCAAGATCTAGCTCTCTGTCAAATTTGATGTAAATCCGTTTCTGAGGTTTGGGCTGTAGCTGTATTTAAAGATTCTATGGAAAAATGAATGGGGAAAATGCATTTTGGGGCCCCCTTTTGTTCTCGCCCCTGCTTGATGGATCACCCCAAAACTTTCCATGTGCAAACTAGTCAAAAAGTATCACTTTTCCGGAAAGGTTTGTAGAGATTTCTCTACTATAACTACTATAACTACCCAGTGGCGACCGCTGCTGGTAATATATATATATATATATATATATATATATATATATATATATATATATATATATATATATATATATATATATATATATATATATATATATAGATAGATAGATAGATAGATAGATAGATAGATAGATAGATAGATAGATAGATAGATAGATAGATAGATAGATAGATAGATAGATAGATAGATAGATAGATACAGGACAAGGGGGGATTTTCTCAAACGGGTCTATGATTTGCCTTGGGAGAGTGATTTCCTATTGGCAACTATTGATGTTACCACTCTTTATACCAGCATCATACATGATGACGGTTTGAATGCTGTTAAGTATTTTTTAGTAAACAGACCTGTTAAAGTTTGGTCCCACGCACGGATGCCCATTGAAATGACAGCTATCTGTTTGAAGAATAATTATTTTCTTTTCAATAGTGAGCTTTTCCATCAGGTCTGCGGTACGGCAATGGGCACCTGCTTTGCCCCCAGCTATGCTAATTTGCATATGGGCTGGTGGGAGGAGCAGGTGGTCCAGAAACTGTACCCAGACGAATGGCAGAATAATGTCATGCACTGGAGTCGATTCATCGACGACTTATTTGTCGTATGGAAAGGTTCTGAGGACTCGCTAGTTGAGCTCATTAGAAAACTGCAAAGGAACAATTTAAATCTTAAATTCACTAGTACAGTCAGTGCAACTAATGTCAATTTTTTAGATCTGTCAGTTTATATCAAGGATGGAAAATTGGAAACAGTATTGTTTCGAAAACCTACTGCGGGCAATACTCTGTTGCACGCTACGAGTTTTCACCCCCAGAATTTGATCAAAAGCATCCCCTATGGGGAATGCTTAAGAACAATACGCAATTGCAGCAATCAGGTTAGCTGTAGCAATGAACTAGAAGTACTAGAGTCACGTTTTAAATCTAGAGGCTACCCTGATGAATGCATAAAATCAGCTATCTTCAAAGCAAGAAAAAGGACAAGGGAAGATATTCTTTTTAATAAAAGCAACACAGAGAAGAGAAAAGATAAAATGAACAAAAACCAGTGCAGGATGGTAACATCATATAACATACAACATAAACAAGTAAGGAACATTTTGTCCAAACATTGGCACCTGATATGTAATGATCCGATTTTGGGCAAAATTGTCCAGAGAAGGCCGCAAATAACATTCAGGCGAGCGAGATCTTTTAAGCAAATGTTGGTCAGTAATGTGTTACAAACCCCTCAACCAAAGGCGGCTGCCTCAATGTGGTTAGTAAAGAAAGAAGGGTTTGTGAAATGCACTAAGTGCAAAGCTTGTGTGCATGGGATTAATACCTCCATGTATACACCAGGTTTTTCTGACAAGCAAATTAAAATCAAAGGCTACTATACGTGCAAAACGGATTTTGCTGTGTACGTGCTCCAGTGTCCATGTGGCCTGAGGTACGTGGGCAGCACTATCCTGCCAGTCCATAAACATGTGTTGCAGCACTTAAGAGCCATCAAAAATGGTGATAGAAGTTATCCGGTGGCACGCCATTTCGAACAACAACACCAGAAAAACACAGAAGGGCTAGTGTATTTTGTGATCGATGCAATAAAACCCAATGTGAGAGGTGGAAACCGGGAGAAGCATTTGAGAAGACTAGAATCTTCTTATATAAAAAATTGAATAGCAAAACCCCGGAAGGTTTGCATATGGAGGAAGATCTGCATACCCATTTGTGATTTGTATTTAATTATTGAAAAATTCTGTGCTTCCTTTCTTCATGTTTTTAACCATTCACGAATTTATTATTAATTAATAAATTAATTTATTATTATTATTATTAATTATTAATTATAAAAGTACTCACTTTTAAGCAACTGGTATGGTTAAAAGCAGAAAAAATGCATTGAATTAATGTAACATTAAGTTTTTATAGGGGAACTACTAGTCTGTTTTCTGATACACCGTGATAGTAGTTTTGTGCACGTGACACG
This sequence comes from Calotriton arnoldi, assembly GCA_963921515.1. Classification (NCBI taxonomy): domain Eukaryota; kingdom Metazoa; phylum Chordata; class Amphibia; order Caudata; family Salamandridae; genus Calotriton; species Calotriton arnoldi. The sequence continues at coordinate 91,651 of CAWUFW010003367.1, forward strand.
CCATTCGTGGCATTTAAAATGGCTGAAAACTTTATTGTAAAATGTTGGTGAACAAGCCTGCAGGACAGGCGAAACGCGTCCAGCAGCTGACGATTAAATTATCATTTCAGCAAGACATGGCGTCGTCATCCTTTACCTTCGGGAAATGGGAACTTTTCTAAATTCGTTATGGATCGAGCTTGGGTGATCCGAGTAGACGACGCGCCCTTTGTTCAGGAGCAGCAGCGGTTCTTAAACCAAGCAACAAGCCTTCATATATATATATATATATATATATATATATATATATATATATATATATATATATATATATAATTATTTTTTTCACTGAAAAAATCAAAGGTTATAGGAATGTTATAGTTAGGCTCAGATTTCACTCATACAAAACTATTGAAATTCAGCAGTTATAGTTACCTGAGCTAATTATAACTCACGCCCCCACAAAGCACTGCTTATGGCCTCACATAGTAAATCACGCATGACATGGTCAATGACATCACTGATGACATTTCAAATGACATCACTGATGACATCATCTAGTGAGTGTGAGTGCTTTGTAAACATTTCTTAGACTTTAAATATATATACTAAGCTACTTCATAAGTTAAATTACTATTTTCTTTGTACTACTAATAAGTGATATTGTTTCTAATATATGTGATCTGAGTGATTGTCTGTATCAGTGTAGGAGTGGGTGTCTGAGTGGATGTATGAGTGTGTGAGTGGCTGTATGGGTGAATAGGTGGGTGTGTGAGTAGCTATATGGGTGAGTGAGTGACTGTGTGAGTGGCTGTATTGGTGAGTGAGTGGGTAGGAGAGTGGCTATATGGATGGGCGAGTGGCAGTGTGAGTGGCTGTATGGGTGACTGAGTGGCTGTGTGAGTGGCTCTATGGGTGGGTGAGTGTGTATGTGAGTGACTGTGTGGGTGACTGAGTGGCTGCGTGAATGGCTCTATGGGTGAGTGACTGGGTGTGTAAGTGGATGTGTGGGTAAGTTAGTGGGTCTTTGAGTGGGTGTTTGGTTAAGTGAGTGGCTGTGTGAGTGGCTATTTTGCACAGTAAATATCTGTGTGAGTGGCTGTAAAGGTGAGTGGATGTGTGAGTGCTTGCATTGATGTGTGAATGGGTATGTAAGTGGTTTTGTGGATGAGTGAATGGATGTGTGAGTGGCTGTATGGGTGAGTGAGTAGCTTCTTTAGTAGCTGTATGGGTGAATGAGTGACTGGGTGAGTGAGTGGTTGTGTGAGTGGCTGCATGTGTGTGAGTGGGTATCTGAGTGGTTTTGCGGTATGGGAGTGGGTGTGGGAGTGGCTCTATGGGTCTGTGAGTGGATGTGTGGGTGGTTTTGTGGGTGTTTGAGCGGCTGTATAGGTGTGTGAGTGGCTGTATGGGTGAGTTAGAGGTTGAGTGAGTGTGTGTGTCAGTAGTTGTATGGGTCTGTGAATGGGTATGTGAGTGGTTGTGTGGGTACGTGAGTGGGTGTATGAGAGGTTGTATGGGGATGTGTAAGTGGTTCTGTGGATGATGACATCAGTGATGTCATCAGGGATGTCATTTGAGATGTCATCAGTGATATCACTAACCATGTCATGAGTAATGTAATATGTACTTGCTAGGTCGACATGGCAGTTAAAAAACTGCGCACACAGGCACTGCAGTGGCAGGCTTGAGACATATTTGAGCCAAACAAGAAAAACTGGCTAGGTATACAAGGCGTACTCTACCCCTTTGTTTTAAAAGTACAAAAATTAAGATGTAAAATTATGAAAATAGTCCATCTGGTGCTTCAGGAGGAGAGGAAGCCAGCCATTCCCTCTCAATGAGGACAGATCCAGAAGTTATGAAGCAATTTCTCCAAGCACACAGAAATGCAGACTGAGGTCACCATTTCAGAAGTCTTTTATTCCAATATCTTTGTTGATGCCCATATGCCAACACGTGTTTTGTCTACAGCTGTTTTAGTCACAGCAGACTTCATTAGGGCGATGCATCTAAAATATAAGCATATCACAGAATCAGCAGGAGTTATCTTCTATCAGATTATAGTAACCGTCACCCGGGTCATATGACCTCGAAACCTCACCAAAGAGTGATATTCGTAGTAGTAAGAGAATCCATGCTTGTCAGTTAATGTTGTTAAATTAATCATGAAACAGTTTCAGTTTCACTTGTGTCCAGGTTTCATCGTCCCAATACTGTGCAAGTTTCGTGCATGAAAGTAAACAACATGCAGTGCCATCTAATATTAAAAGACCGTAAATGGTGGGAGAGTAAAAGGCTCATACTCACTAAGTCAATTGAAGTGAATTAACATGAGATCCAAGTAAGGGTTGAGAATATTAAAATAGAAAATCTGCAAAAAATAATGTCTATTACAGAATATACTGCCCAAAATACATCTAGTGTACATAATATACAACGTGGTCAGATGGCTGGCTCTTTACCTTATGTCCAGTGTCAACTATCTTAAGTCCAAGGTTTAGGAAATCTAAAAATCTAAATAAGAGTCTCATCAACATTCATGAGACTGCCAATAGCCAATTTAGGTCCACATCTTTACACAACAGTATAAGTTCATGTGGTCACACAGCCCACCAGCTCCTATATGAAGCATATTGGTCAATATCCTAATTCATGGCTCAAACGTATAATTGCCCGTTCAAACCCCATAATCTTAATCATCATTAGCAGTTTTAGTGAACAAAAAGTTGATACTAGCATGTCCGATATGTAAATGGCATGCGTGAAAAATCTATACAAACTATACAAGAGCCGGTATATACTGCCAATGTGTCACTCCAACTTTACAGACACTAGAATTGATGTTTACAAGTATATAAGAAAATTGAAATTGGCAAAAATTCATGCAACCAAACCTGCTGGGTCTAAGGCCCAAATACCAAAAACACCAAAAAACAATGCATTAACTATAGAACAAATTCCAGATCTCAAAAATATGTTTGATCTCATGTTTGATCTCAATGAAGAAGACATAACGGAAAGTGAACTATTGTAAGAACTATCAATAGAAACTGACCAACATTCTTTTAGCAAACTCAAAAAGAAATTTAAGTATTGCCCTTCATTGCCGCCTGGAAACAAGATTGATCTTTTCTCAGATGCTATAGTTGTAGAACTGCAGAAAATGACCAAAACAAGACAATCTAAAAGCGAAAACTTAACCCCGATGGAGCGCACAGCTCTAAAGAATCTAATGGAGAATGACCAAATAATAATCAAGTGTTGATAAGGGAGGAAATATAGTCCTATTAAATAGAAGCGATTACATGCAAGAGACATACAGGCAACTGAATGATAAGACAAAATATGTGAAATTATTGTCTAATCCAACCAATCATTGACAATCGAGTTGATGGAACAACTGAAACAATGGTATGAGGCGATTCTTATCAATAATGATGAATATCAATTTTTAATGAAAGAGCAACCAACAATGCCAACTATATATTTCCTATGAAAAATCCACAAGACTCGCATCAACCCTCCAGGGAGACCTATTGTCTCATCCTGTCACTCATTATATGAGAATTTATCGGCATATGTGGATACCTACCTAGAACCTATAGCACGAAGTCTAAGCTCTTATATTAGAGACACTGGTGATGTTTTACCTACACTTGCAGAGACCAATTGGAATGACAACTACATGATGGCAACCATAGACATAATATCTCTTTATACTTCCATTGAACACAAGATAGGATATGCAGGCCTGCACCTACTTTTTGAGACAGAGGAATATTACAGAATTACAGCATTCTAAAATGCTTCTAACAATGATCGAAACATGTCTGACGAACAATGTTTTTCTGTTCAACCAAGAGCTCTTTCATCAACGATGTGGCACAGCAATGGGAATTTCCTTCTCACGAACTATGCGAATATTATGATGGGCTGGTGGGAAAAGGAAATAGCGTGGGGAATTGAAAATCAAAAGGAACTAGAAAACATAATACTGTGGGTCAGATATATTGATGATCTATTTTTGATATGGAATGGTAACAACACTGATTTTATGGAATATTTTGACAAATTGAATCGGAACAACATAGGGCTATCCTTTACATGCACAACCAGCAAAACAGATATCAATTTTCTAGATACACAGATCTATATAGATAAAGATGCAATTCATTCTACTTTATTCAGGAAGGAGACAGCCACTAACACCATACTTCATGGAGAAAGCTTTCATCCAACCTCGTTAATAAGAAGCATGCCATATGGAGAGTTAATAAGAATGCAATGGAATTGCTCCAAGGATGAGGATGCGGAGATAAAGTTTGCAGAAACAATATCACGGATGGAAAAAAGAGGATACAAACAAAAGATTTGACAAACTGTCTCAAAACAGTCAGAATGAAGTCATGTGCAGACACCTTAATTACTAGGAAAGGAAAACAATATCAGGGACTTGAAGAATCGCAACAAGAAGCTCCAAGATTGATAATTACCAACAGTAAAGAAAGTAAAAGAATTGTGAATGCAATACAAAAACATTGGCACTTGATATCAAAAGATCCAGATTTAGGCAATCTCCTGGAAACCCGACCATTGGTCACCTACAGGAAAACCAAGTCTTTGAAACCCCAATTGGTCCGAAGTCATCTACATAAAATAACAACAAAGAATTGGCTAGTTGAAGCTAGAAAGGGATTCACCATATGCAATACCTGCAAGGTGTGCAAGAAAGGAATAAACAAGAAACATCTGATTGATAAAGAAGGAAAAACAATCCACATTAAACAAAGCATCACGTGTAAAACAACATACGTAATCTATGTGATAGAGTGCAGCTGCGGCTTACAATACATAGGCAGCACTACATGTATGTTAAAGAAAAGAATACTGGAGCATATAAGAGCGGTCAAAAATAAGGATATAAATTATGCCACAGCGAAACATATGATCCAGTGTCAAAATGCTGATTGGAGAGTGATGAGATTCTTCTGACTCTACACACTCCTACAAAATGAATGTGGGGGAGACAGAACCAAAAGATTGAGACAATTAGAATCCTGTTATATAATAAGACTCAGAACAAGGACACCGACTGGCCTGAACAATGATGAGGAACTTTTATACATTTATAAATCACAAGTATTGATGAGTCATGTTGACAACCGTCAAGTCCAGACACTATGCAAATCCAAATTATTAGAGGGTTTATTGACCATGGTACTATACCATCAATTACAGCATGCCAACTATATGGTTGATATTAGGATACTGCACACGAACTGTTACCAAATCATAACAACTGATTGATTGATAATAGCATTACTCTTACATGATAATGGTACTATACCATCAATTATGGCATGCAAACAAACCCCTAGTACCAACTGTAATGTACAATAGACGTAATTTATGACACAGTGAATGTTGTTTCCATAAAATGTTGAATTGTGATAACCAACATACTGATAACTGTGTTAAATAATGTTAAATAATGATTTTTGACTACAACTCCCATCATGCCTCATAATGGGATAAAGATGGAGAGGGTATATACAGAATGAGAAGAAAGACTCACCTACCGTGAAAAAGACCCTGTGAGGTCAAAATGCATTGGTGGAGCGGTGGTGTTTGCTATTAAAGAAGACTAACTAAAGATTTACTGAGTTCTGCGTCTTTGTTATACAAATAAACCTTTGGTGCTAAGTTTCAGCCAGTCGCCGGCGCCCGCAGTGGAGCGCGCCAGGATTGAACCTGATTGAGCAAAAAAAAAAATATATATATATATATATACATATATATATATATTACCTACTGGCAGTTGCCAGTAGGTAGTTATAGTTAGGACCTAGTTTCCATAGGAAGATCGTTTCTTCATTTGCCAATATCGTTGGCGTCGTTTGACGAATCCTCACAAAACTTTTCATAACTAATACGCCACTCAGTTCAGCTGCTGTGTTGAAAGTTTTGGGGTGATTCGTCAAGCGGGGGCCGAGAAAAAGGAGGGTCCTAAAGCGCTTTTTCTCCATGTTAATTTCTATAGGAAACTTTAGACACGGCTACAGCCAGAACTGCTCAACGGAATGACACCAAATTTGGCAAAAAGGTAGCTCTTGGCTCAGAAAGCACTCTTTTTGTTAAATGGTGTAAATTTGTTCAGTAGTTCCTGAGAAATGTAAAGATTTCTCAGATATACAACTGTGGCTGCAGTGGATCCACGAACCCTCCCGTGCCTGAGATCTGATTGGCTGCCAACACTTCAAACCAGGAAGTGTTGGCAGCAATCTTGTTCCTCGGTTGAACTGAGTCACAAGAAAAAAATTGAAAAACAAGAAAAGGGGGCAGGATAGAAACACCCTGACCTACTAAGCCTGTTCAGGGGTTCCCACAGGGACCACCAGGGCCCAAAAAATTATTTTTTTTAATTTTTGGCGGGATTCGCAGTAGATCCACGAATCCGGCAGAGAATTTTTTAAAAATGAAACGCGGCCGCCCGCGCTTTGTTTATTTTAGGCCCACGGGTGGGCCAGGTCCCAGGGGCAATAACAAATGAAGATGTGGGGGCCCACATGGGCTGCCACCTTCCCTGGGCTAATACTTTGAAGTGCGGGCGGCCATGCAGCCCCCCTGCAGCCCCGGGGACCGCCACCTCCCCGGGGATATTTTTAATTACAATGTGTGGGGGCCTCCAGCCCCCGCCCCCGCAGCCCGGGGAACTAAGATAAGATGTGTGGGGGGCTCCGGCCAGGCCTAGTATTAAAAAATGCGAGGGGCACGTTCCACCCCCTCTGCCCCAGGGCCCACCACCTCCCCGGGGCTATTTTAAAAATGGGAGGGGGGCCTCCTGGAGCCGTAAATGCCCTGGGGACCGCCACCACGCAAGTGCCGGCTCTAGCAATGTCCTCTGGTGCCCACCCCCGGGACATTGCAGTTTACTATGGGATGGCGGGAACACTGCTCCAGCTATCCCATAGCAAATAAGTGCTCTGCTTTGAACGATCGAGAGCATTTTGCTCTCGCTTGTTCAAAGTGGAGCACTTTGCTTTTTACCCCCAGGGAGCTGCATATTAGCAGCTTCCTGGGGGTAAAAAGCAATGCCGGCTCCCGCAGGAGGCGGGAGCCGGGAGCCGGCCGGGACCGCAGGGGGCCTTCAGGCACCCCCGTAGCCCTCAAGGAAATGGCCATGCCCGAGGAGATGGGGTCCCCAGGCCGAAAATGGCCCGGGAGGGGGGCTTACTGGAGGTAACAGGTCGGCTAGTTGGCCCCTAAGGGCCCTCACCAGTGAAGGGGACTTCATCCCCCAACCAAGAGCATGCCAGGAGGCGCATTTGCAGAGTGGTGGAGAAAGGGGGCGTGGCCTGCTATCAGAACTCAGCAATTCTGCTGTATGGGACTTACAGGAGATAATAGGAGGGGTAGTTGGCCCCAAAAATGTCCTTGGGGGACAACTACCCCTCCTGTTACCTCATTGCTTAGAGGTTGTCAGAGGCCACTCCCCCTTTCTCTACCACGCTGCAAATGTGCCTCCAGGTGCACTACAAGTTGGGGGATAAAGTCCCCTTGGCTCCTGAAGGACCTTGGGGGCCAAGAAGCCCTCCTGGTAACTCCTGTAAGTCCGACGCAGCGGAATTCCTGAGAGCTGGTTGGAGGCACAGCCACCTTTCTCCATCAATCTGCAAACGTGACTGCTAGTTAAAAAACCTGAGAAACTCACTTAAAAAAACAAAGGTTACAGGGACATTATAGTTAGCAAATTGAATTTTAAAAAACTTAGAAATTCACACACAAAAAAAAGGTTACAGGGGCGTTATAGTTAGGCTGACATTTCACGCGTATAAAACCCGAGAAATTAAGCTGTTATAGTTAGCTGAGTTACCTATAACTCGCCCCCCCGAAATGCACTTCTTATGACCTCACATATTACATCACTCATGGTCAGTGACATCACTGATGACATCTCAAATGACATCAGTGATGACATCATCCACAGCATGTCTGACGCACCCACTCACACCCCTATAAAATCTTTCATACACCCACAGGCCACTCCCACACAACCATTCACAAATCCATTCACAGAGCCATACCAGTACTTACACACCCACTCACTGATTCATAGATCTAAACCCACATCCACTCGCTCACCCATACTGCTAGTCATATGCCCACTCACTCACTAATAAAGCCATTGACATATCCACTCATACATCCATACATGCACTCACACACTGAGTCAGTCACCCATACAACTACTCACACCCCTAGACACTCACCCATACAGTCAATCACACAGCCACTTACTCACCCATACAGTTACACACACACCCACTTACTCATACAATTAGTACCACATACTCACTCACCTATGCAGTCACTGACAGATGCATGCACTCATCCATATAGCCACTCTCACATTCACTCATTCATGCATACAGTCACTCATATACCCCGTGACTCACCTATACTGCCTTTCACATACTGAGTTACTCACCCATACTGACACATGCACTCAATCACTGACACAGCCATGCAGACACTCACTCACCCATACAGCTTTTCACACATGCAAACAGTACCCGATACAGCCACTGACTCACCTACTCACTCTTCACCCAGACAACCAATCAATCACCCATATAGCCATTCACATACCCACTAACACACTCATACACCCACTTAGACTTCAACTGACAGACAGATATACACATTTACACAACCAGTCACTCACCCATACATTCACTGAGACACCTAATAACTCACTTATACAGTCAGTCATGCACCCACTGAGTCATCCATACAGACACTCATACACCCACTGATTTACCAATACACCTTGGTATATATATTTAACACTCATAAACTTTTTAAAAACACTCACAGTCACTGGATGATGTCATCACTTATGTCAATTGAGATGTCATGAGTGATGTCACTGACCATGTCATGAGTGATGTAATACGTGCGGTCATAAGCAGTGCATTGCGGGGCGTGAGTTATAGTTAACTCAGCTAACTATAACAGTTGAATTTCTCTGGTTTTGTACGAGTAAAATGTCAACTATAACGTCCCTGCAACCTTTGTATTTTTAGTGAATATATATATATATATATATATATATTATCTACTGGCGGTCGCCAGTAGATAGTTATAGTTAGGACCTATTTTCCATAGGAAATCCGTGACATTCTATTTGAAATAACTCTTGCGTCGGTTGACGAATCTTCGCGAAATTTTCAAACTTTATGGCCCGCTCCGGTCCGCTCCTACCCTGAAAGTCTCAGGGTGATTCGTCAAGCGGGGCCGAGAAAAAGGGGGTCCCAAACCGTGTTTTCCCCATTCATTTTCCCATAGGAAACTTTAGACACGGCTACAGCCCGAACTGCTGAACGGAATTACACCAAATTTGGCAAAGAGGTAGTTCTTGGTTCAGAAAGAACCCTTTTGTTAAATGGTGTAAATCCGTTCAGTAGTTGCGGAGAAATTAAAAATAAGAGTCAAAAAATCAATTTCCCATAGGAAACTTTAGACACGGCTACAGCCCGAACTGCTGAACGGAATTACACCAAATTTGGCAAAGAGGTAGTTCTTGGTTCAGAAAGAACCCTTTTGTTAAATGGTGTAAATCCGTTCAGTAGTTGCTGAGAAAATCAAAAGTAAAAGTACATATATATCTATGGCCGCGTCGGATTCGCGCACCCTCCCGATCACGTGCTGTCTGCTAATTGGCTGTCAACACTCCAAACCAGGAAGTGTTGGCAGCCATCTTGTTCCTCGGTAGAACCGAGGAACAAGAAAGCAGTAAAAAAAGTGCGCAAAACGCACAAAGGGGGCAGGGTAGAAACACCCTGACCCCCTTGGCAGGATGCGCTCAGGGTGCGCGGATCCTGCTGAAAAAAAAAAAAACGAAGGGCGGTCTCCCGCGCTCGATGTATTTTGCCCCGGGTGGCCCAAGTCCCGGGGGCATGGTGGGGGTTAAATTTATGTATGGGGGCCTCAAAGGGCCCTCCAAGCCCGGGGACCGCCACCCCCGGGGCTTTCATTTTAAAATGGCACGGGAGGGCACTCGGCCCTCCCGCAGCCCCGGGACCACCACCTCCCGGGGCTTCTTTTTTAAGAAAAATTTCCTGTGTGGGGGCTCGAGCCCCCCACACGCCCAGGGACCGCCACCTCCCGGGCACTAACACATTTAAAATGGGGGTCCGTTTTGGACCCCCAAGCCCCGGGACCACCAGCTCCCCGGGGCTGTGCTGATGTGGGGAGGGGGCCGCGCGGCCCCCTCCTGGAGCCTGTGGTGGCCCTGGGGACCGCCACCCCCAGGGCCGGCTCCTGCAGTGTCCCGGGTGCCTACCCCCGGGACACTGCTGTTTTCAATGACAGGACGGGAGCCTCGCGGCTCCCGTCCTGTCATTGCAAACTGCTTTGGATATTGGAAGAGAGAGCAGGAAACCTGCTCTCGCTCCAATATCCAAAGACAATTGCTTTCCACATGGGGAGCAGCATGTTAGCTGCTCCCCATGTGGAAAGCAATGCCGGCTCCCTTAGGACACGGGGAGCCGGCGGGACTGTGGGGGTTTGGGGACCCCACAGTCCCCAACAAGAGGCCAGGCCCCGGGGGATGGGGTCCCCGGGGCCATAGAGTGGCCCGGGAGGGGGCCACGCAGCCCCCTCCCCAGAAATAATTTTTTTTTTAAATAAAAAAAAAAGGCCTGCCCCGGGGATGGGGTCCCCGGGGCAAAAGGAGGCCTGAGGAGGGGGCCACGCAGCCCCCTCCTTAAAAATTAATTTAAAAGTGTGGCCATGCCCCGGGGATGGGGTCCCCGGGGCAGGATTCGGCCACGGGAGGGGGCCACGCGGCCCCCTTCCCGTTTAATTAAAAAATAAAAATAAAAGGGGGTAAGGCCCTGGGGATGGGGTCCCCAGGGCCCAAAAATAGGAAAAAGGAAGGGGGGCCACACAGCCCCCTTCAGGAAAAAAAAAAGAAAAAAAACGATCGGCCCCGCAGGCCCTGCCCCCTTCCTTCACCACTCTGAAAACGCGCCCCCTGGCGCGTTTGCAGATGGGGAAGTAATTCCCCTTCAATACTGGGGGTCCCTGGAGGCCAACTAGCCCACCAGGAACCTCCAGTATGCGCTAGGGGCTGCCTTGCAGAGAGGTGTACAGAGGCCACGCCCCTTTTACACCTCTCTGCAACGCAGCTCTGTGGCGCTTAATGGAGGTAGCTGGTGGGCTAGTTGCACCCCAGGGACCCTCAGGATTCAAGGGAGTTAATCCCCGACTTAAAACGCGCCAAGGGCGCGTTTGCACAGTGGTGAAGGGAGGGCGGGGCTTCAGGTGACATGTGTGCAAACAGGCCCGTGGCGCGTTTTAAGATGGGGAATTAAATCCCCTTCAATCCTGAGGGTCCCTGGGGCCAACTAGCCCAACAGGTACATCCAGAAAGCGCCACAGAGCTGCGTTGCAGAGAGGTGTAAAGGGGTGTGGCCTCTCTACACGTCTCTGCAACGCAGCCCCTGGCGCATACTGGAGGTTCCTGGTGGGCTAGTTGGCCCTTAGGGACCCTCATGATTCAAGGGTACTTAATCCCCCAACTTAAAACGCACCACGGGGCGTGTTTGCACAGATGTCACCTCAGGCCCCGCCCCTCCCTTCACCATTGTGCAAATATTCCTCTAAAATCAGCCGAAATACGAATTCCAATTTACTCACCTGTTATCAGGAGAGACCTCAGTGCTGTATCTTTCAGCCCAGTACTGGTCCTGAAAAGTAATTTTAACCGTACTTACCAGTAACTTGAATTTCCTTCCATAGGCTAACATTGACTGGTTTCACTTGGAAATTCTTCTAAGTGTGGAGTTTTGGAACTTTAAAATATTCCTCTAAAATCAGCCGAAATACGAATTCCGATTTACTCACCTGTTATCAGGAGAGACCTCAGTGCTGCATCTTTCAGCCCAGTACTGATCCTCAAAAGTAATTTTAACCGTACTTACCAGTAACTTGAATTTCCTTCCATAGGATATCATTGCCTGCTTTGTGCTGAAAAAGTTTCTAAGTGTTGATTTTTGAAACATACAAATATTCCTCTAAAATCAGCCGAAATCCGAATTCTGATTTACTCACCTGTTATCAGGAGAGACCTCAGTGCTGCATCTTTCAGCCCAGTACTGGTCCTGAAAAGTCATTTTAACCGTACTTACCGGTAACTTGAATTTCCTTCATAGGCTAACATTGACTGGTTTCACTTGGAAATTCTTCTAAGTGTGGAGTTTTGGAACTTTAAAATATTCCTCTAAAATCAACCAAAGTACGAATTCCAATTTACTCACCTGTTATCAGGAGAGAACCCAGTGCTGCATCTTTTAGCCCAGCACTGACCCTGAAAAGTAATTCTAACCGTACTTACCAGTAACTTACATTTCCTTCCATAGGAATCCATTGTCTGGTTTTCAGCAGAAAAGTTTCAAAGTGTCGATTTTCACAAATTACAAATATTCCTTAAAAATCGCCTGTATGACTTAAACGCATTCTTTCAACTGTTTACAGGAGATGCACCAGTGCTGGATCCAGGATCCAACACTGAGTAAGAAAAAGTAACGATAACACTACTTACCTGCTAAGTGAATTTCCTCCAATAGGATAACATTGGTGATTCTATGTGAAAAAGTTTCTGTGTCAACTTTTAAAATACAATAATATTCCTTAAAAATCACTACTGTAACCAAAACGCTTTTACTCAACTGTTTACAGGAGATGTCCCAGGACTGAATGTAGGATCCAGTCCTGTGGTTAGAAAAGTAATCCATAAAGTAACTGATTGCATTTAACTAGAAATTCACATAGAGCTCAATGTTGCATTGTGTTTGAAATTGTGTTGCCCATTGCAACAACTGTAACTACTGTACTTAAAACTCTATTGCCTATTTGCAAACTATTTAAACTAAAGTAATTCATTCTGAGAAAGTATATTTTGTAATGTAATGTATAATGTAATTACAATGTAATTTAATAAATAAAATATATAAAAATAAATAGTTTTAAAAAATGTAGTAAATCAGTATCAAAAAAATAAATATAACAATTAATACATTTAAAAATTGTCATTTACAAAACCTTTGAAATTCACTGAAAAAACCATAGGTTTTAGGGGCGTTATAGTTAGAAATTAGCATTTAAAAAACCTTTGAAATTCACTGAAAAACCATAGGTTTCAGACACGTTATAGTTAGAAATTAGCATTTAAAAAACCTTTGAAATTCACTGAAAAAACCATAGGTTTTAGGGACAGTTATAGTTAGTTGGACATTTCACTCGTACAAAACCCGTGAAATTCCCCTGTTATAGTTAGTTCAGCTAACTATAACTCGCGCCCCGCAATGCACTGCTGATGACGTCACATATTACATCACTCATGACATGGTCAGTGACATCACTCATGACATCACTGATGACATCTCAAATGACATCACTGATGACATCATCCACGTGATAATCTGATGCACCTCCTCACACCCTAATATAACCTTTGATATACCCAATCTAAATTACAGACTGCCATTCGCAAAACCATAGACACTCCAACACCAATAACTACATACCCACTCACTGATTCTTAGGTCTACACACACACATCCACTCACTCACCCGTACAGTCACTCATACTTATGGTCACTCAGTACAGGACTATCATATGCACTCTTACTCCTATATAGACACTCAAACACCGCCACTCAGGTACTCACACACCTAGTCAGTCATGCAAATAATTAAACACACTGCCATTTACTCACCTATACAGTTATACACACACCAGCTCACTTAATCATACAAATACTACCACATTGTTACGCTCTTATACAATCACTGATACAAGCACACACTCATCCATACAGCCACTATCACAATCACTCACTCTACGCTTATAGCTATTTATATACTCCAACACACATATATACTGCCTTTCACATATGTAGTTACTCACACATGTACCACTGGGACATATATTCACTCACTAACACACTCTTACACACACTTACCCACCCATACAGTCTATCACAGATGCACTCTTGAAACCATCCACCCAGTGAATCACCCACTCACACATCTATGCACAGAGTCGCACACACCCCTCCCACACAAACACTGAGGCACCCATACAGATACTCAGAGAACCATTCAATAACTCATATAGACACTCATGTAGCTATTCACAAACACATGCAGCCACTTACACAGCAACAGACAGACGGATACAGACATTCACCCAGTTTAGTCACTAACCCATGCATTCAGTAAGATACGTTAAATCACTCACTTATAGAGTCAGTCACGCACCTACTAAATCATCCATACAGACACTTACACACCCAGTCATTCTTCAATACGTCTTTTCCTATATATATTAAAAATATTTAAACTTTACAGAAACACACAGTCACTGGATGATGTCATCAGTGATGTCATTTGAGATGTCATCAGTGATGTCATCAGTGATGTCACTGACCATGTCATGAGTGATGTAATATGTGACGTCATCAGCAGTGCATTGCGTGGCGCGAGTTATAGTTAGCTGAACTAACTATAACAGGGGAATTTCACGGGTTTTGTACGAGTGAAATGTCCAACTAACTATAACTGTCCCTAAAAAATGGTTTTTTCAGTGAATTTCAAAGGTTTTTTAAATGCTAATTTCTAACTATAACGTGTCTGAAACCTATGGTTTTTTCAGTGAATTTCAAAGGTTTTTTAAATGCTAATTTCTAACTATAACGCCCCTAAAACCTATGGTTTTTTCAGTGAATATATATATATATATATATATATATATATATATCCAGACTGGTAGTTGTGCAGTTGATGGTCAGCATAATGTGATCTTGGAGTTCACCATAGATTACTTTTTCAATAATCTTGCCAATGAATGGTAGCGGATTGATGGGCTTGTGCTTTTTCAATGATCTTGACAATGAACGATGGGTAAGTGATAGGCTGGTAGTTGTCAAAATCATCAGGTCTAGTTTAGGGTTCTGTAGGAGTGGGAGAATCTGGTTCGACTTGAGAGTTTCTGGGAAGATACCATGTGTGAGGGAGTTATTTACAATGCAGAACAGGGGTGAGATAGTGTCCCCAGAGAAAGCTGTAATGAAGGACTAGGGTAAAACATCATCTTCATAATAAGTGACTTTGAGGGAATTGAGTAGGTCAATGAGATCTGCAAGAGATAAGGCTTTGAAGGATGACCACAGGAAAGGGTGGGTGTAAGAGATGAAGCAGGCTTGGTTTTGACAATGTGCTGTCAGACTTCCTGCATCTTTTCACTAAAGTAGAGGTTGATGGCATTCAGGGTGGCCGGCATAGCTCGTGGGTAAGAGGGCGGGCACGCGGGGGGTGTTCGGCCTCCACAGCTCACCGCGTCTTCTCTCCTGCTCGCCTGTGTCTGACTCCAGGTCGGAACAGGAAGCAGGCAGCTAGGCTATCACCCCTAAGCCAATCACAACGCTCCAATGGAGCATTGTGATTGGTCTGAGCGCCGTGACATGGCGCTCAGCCAGGGCTGTAGGGGTGGGCATGTTTTCCATGCAGGCTGCAATGTAGCCTGCATGGAGAACAGGGAATTGCGCATGACCGTTTTGGGCGGCCACTCAGGAGTGGGCAAACCCCTCCTTCCCTGCCCTGCTCCGTAAGCATAGCCGCCATGCACTTTTCTAAGGAGTAAGTAATAGGTGGGCCAGGCACGGCATTGATGCAATGCACTTGGAATGTGTTCCACTTCTGTTGGCGGCTTCATTGTTGGTGTTAGTACAGTATTTTGCGTTGGCTGATGTGTTGAGCTGTCTGCTTGTTGCATGGAGGGATTTCAATATTTTGAGATCATAGGGAGTTCTGTTTTTGTTCCAATTTCTTTCCTGTTGGTGGATTGATCATTTACTTTTAGCATGGCCTTTAGCATGCTAAGGTACTAAATGCATTGGTTTGCACTTAGGTATTTTAATTGGGGTGTGGATGTTCACATAGTTTTCCAATATGGTGTTGAGGCCGTAAAGTTATGTACTGATATTACTTTACTTGTTTTTAAGGTAACCTTTTTTGTCGTTACCTTTTCCCCATATTTATCTTATATATGTTCACATATATTTTATGAATATATATGCAGACGTGCAAAGTGTGATATATATTTATTGCCATTGTTAAGTGTGAGGAAAGGCCATGATTCACAAGAGATGAAGCCTCTAGTGGGGCATGATGCCCATTCCCAAACTCAGCACGGGCAATAAATGGCTTATTATACACTGTGCATCTGCATATATAGTTTATGCCATGACATTTTTTCTTGTGTGTTTGTCTTAATAAAGGGTATTTAAACAAAACCAGAATGCAAGGGGTTGCTTTTTTGCAGTAAGATAAAACCACATTGAAGAGGACTCTGACTATAGTTTTTTCCATGTGTTAAATACTTGTAATATGCAATCTGTGAGGTAGTAAACAGTGTGGTAATGTGGTAATAAACTGGAATTTGACCATTGCACTGTAGTACTAAATCAGTTGACATGTTTTCATTTGTATGGATGCTCCAAATAACATAGGGTAGTAGGCCACATTTATTTTCACTGCCATGCCATCTACAATATGATTGTACCTTACTGCAAACATTTAACTCCTTGTGGCCTGGTTTTAGTTAAATATATTTTTAATGCAAATAAACATAAAAGTACGGTCATAAACGAGATATGCATATGAACAGAACGTAATATCTTATTATAATTGTTGAGGGAGAGGAGGGGCTTCATGATCCACTCGAGCCTTCACCTCTCGTGAGTCTTGGCCCCTTCCACACTTAACAAGTGTAATAAATAGCTTATTACATGGTGTGCATATGGATATATAATATATTTTTATATGAGTGGGAGAGGTGTGGCGTAGTAGCCAGAGTGGCTGACTCTGTAGCTTGGGGGTCCCAGTTCAATCACCGGCGCCTGGCGGCTCAGCTCAGCATCATGTGACTCTGGGCAATAGCTCACTTACTCTCTCCGATGGCCCCCACCACCTGGATACCCTTAGGGGTGATAAGCCACACTTTACAAATCTGGAATTATGTGTATATTTTGCATGTAATGCAAAAAGTTAAGAACATAAGGATATTTTTACATTTTAATGCTTAGTTGTACTTGCCTGCGATGTGGTGACTCTCAATGTAAAAGCAGAAAAATGTGCCTGTGATTTAGTGCCTCTGATGTAATGGCTTCCAAAGTAAAGCTTTAGATGTAAATCTTTTGATGCAGTGGGGGTGTACCTCTTGAAATTCTATTTCCTTTTCTTTAAGAAAAAACATTGCAAGATGGTCACTGTGCACATGGGTGACAATTTTGCCATGCTATTAAAACCATTCAAAGTTGGTCGCTCGTCAATGGAGAGGTGGGCATAGTGAGAGGACTGTGTGGGCAAGTGTGCACTGGGGGGGGTATTATTTAAAAATAAAAAGACAAAGGAGGGAAAGGAGGGAAAGGATACTGGAGCAGGAAGAGACAGGGAGGGAGAGAATATCGATCCTTATGCATTTCAATGCGAGCTCCTGGCAGCAGTAGAAGGATACAACTCATCCAAACAAAACACAGAGAGACTGAAATGCTTTCTGGGTGGGACAACCACAAGAATATGGAGAAAAGTCATTAATCCAGCAATAGAGAGTTGAGATAGACAAGAATGCCGTCAAATAATGGGCAAGGAGCAGACACAAAGCCCACTTTGTCAGGAATAGAAGGGTTGTGTGGAGAAAGAGACTTATTTTGGCGAAAGGGTCCGGTACGGCTATGGAAGACCAGTCTATGGTGGCTGGGCCATCAGTATCACCCCTCGGAAAGGTGAAGGGGAGGGACTTCCAGGTTATAAGTGCCAGCAAGGCTTTATAAGCAGTGCACTTCCCTTAGGCAACTTTCTGTGTTTTATTGGCTCCTTCCCTATCACTTCAGTTCGTTCACTGTTATTGTGCCCCTCAACTTTGCTGTTTTGTTTCCCTTCTCAGTTTTCTCATCTTTTTGCTTCAATGCTGAGTTATCTCTGATTTGTTTTTGTTTGCTGACTGGTTGCCTGAACTCTGACTTGTCCCTGGATCATGATTTGGTGTTATTTGCTGAACAGTGGCCTGAGCGCTGACTTTACTCTGGATTACCCTTTTGTATCGGTTGCTGTTTTTCTTCTCGCACTTCCTCTCTGAATTCCAGGTTCACTTTTGACCCGTAATTCCATTGTGATGTTACCAGTTTCCTTTTGCTGAGGCTTGTTTTAGTTTTGGCCTGCCTTTACAAAACCAGTAAGCACTACCACCAATGCCTTCTTTGTTAACATAATTCCCATGTTCATGCTCAATCACACACTCACGGAGTTACGTTCAGGGAAGTAGGGTGGATTGTCTTCAAACTGTCGATCAAGTCCTGCAAATCCTGACACACTTTGAGGGCCAGATTTACAAGAAGTTATGCATTGCAAGGCAGCAAGTAAAGTTGCTATGCTGCATTGTGCAAATGGGAGTGAGCAGAAAAGTGCCATATCTTCTAAGATCTGGAACTGTACTACTGTCTCCCTGTGCCAGTGCACTTTGGTTGCAATGTGCCAACACAGGCACCCTTGCGTCATATTCCAAGGGTTTCTGCATTGTGGGAAGCATATGTTTTGTGCTGGAAGAGTCCCCTTACAATACAAAAACTATTCTTTATGGTGCTTCCCTCTTTGTACATGTGCCGTACAATGCAGCATATATGCAAAGTGGAAAAACAAGGAGAAATTAAAACATTCCTCCTGATTATGCCTGCCTCGAGGGGGTGCATGATTTTGGTCAAATCCCTTTCTACATTTCTTTGTGGATATGGATTTGCATCATAATTCATGAGTGGTTGCATGGGAATACTCATGCACCACCCATGGAACGCCCACTTGATGCAAAGTAACTCCGGCAGCAGCTTTGCATAACTTTGGACTACAATTCAATGCAAGTCATGATTTGCATTGGATTGTAAATCACACCAAAGCACTTTGCATCAGGTTTGCGTTAAAAAAGTAAGACAAACCTGACACAAATTTTTTGAGAATCTGAGCCTAAGTTCATATTGAATATAACAGGTCTGTTGCCAATAGGCAACTAAAGTTGTCTCTATGTGAGATGTAAGACTTTACAATCATAGACACATATACATCCATCAATAAACCTTGGGTAACTTTCTTCATTAAGATCAAAAGAGACAGTACTAGAGAGTTTGGTAAAACCATTTATATTGATCTGCGTGAGGATAAGTAGTCGAATATTTAAGTTAACATCCAAATCCCAAATTTCTGCTATGATTGGTTAATCAAGATACCTCTTTAGCCATGAATGCCTTGCCATTCTATAAAACATTTAGATTGGATTTAATAAAATACGACACTTATTGAGATTCACAATCTACTAGAAGTACCTTTGTGAATCTAATGCAAAACCTCAAAAAAGTGAGACTGTTTTGGGACAAAATCACCAAAGGTTTGCCATAGAATCATAAACCGCAGTATTAATATCCATTTGGCCATGGTATTTTAAGATCATTTGTAAAACCACCACAACAGCAAAATAACAATTTGCACATCCTACTGCTAGCCTTTGTAATAGCGATTGTGCCAAACAAATTATCTGAAACTTGAGAAAGGCTGAAGACGTATTACACAAGGTGGTTGTGGGTGTGGTAGACATGCAGATGTGATGCCAAAATACTTTGAAATTTACACTTCAGAAACATCAATGGGACATGTTTATTGGCCAATTGTGATGCTGAATACCATAGACTAGATACTAAAGTTCATGTAGCATGGTGTTATTGTTAGTATGGGTGAAGCAGTCAAGGACCCCATTCCTCCCAAGCACTATCATATCCCTAACAGGCCACAGATTAAGGTGTGCCACGTGACTCATTCTCTCCAGCCCCAGGAACAGTGTGGCGAGTTGGTCATCTATATAATTTCATGTGGGGCCTGCCTTGAGGCAGAACTACTCATGATGCTCTTGTTTGTAAAAAAGCCAGGTTTATTTGGAAGCTATCAGATCTCACACCATATGTCAATCGTTGGCTTACCCATACACGTTAAATGGTCCTTAACAGCATTCTTACAGTAAACTCTGACTCATGGCCAAGTCCCTAAACATTATCCACCCTTTTAAGGCCTAAAAGCCCCTACCCCTCATTTAAACTCCAAACACTTCAAATAGGTTTCTCTATTAAATTCCTATTTCCTATTCCTTACGCCTCAATCCCCATTGACTTCTTGTTCATCTTGCTGTCACTGCATCCAGGCTGCATCCTAATTTACTCCGTGTTTCTTCCCTGTACTTCTCTGTTTCTAACCTTCCCAGCTCTCTACCCCTACTTGCCCCTGCCTTACTCTGAGATCCCTCTCACCGGAAGAACTCTCTCCTGTGGTGTACTTTCTATCCCCTCCCTCTTTCAACCTCTCACTATCCACCAATCATATAACACTTCTTTTGGACAGAAAAGTCCTCTACATTGTAAGAAACATGTACCCCTGCCCTGAGTGCCCAACTTTACTGTTTCTGGATCCCTAGTACTGATTTTTTGTCGCAGGCGAATATGGATTGTGTGTGTGCACTGTGACATAGGCCTGTCTCAAAGATTGCAGTCTTGTTGGACCAGTAGGGGCGTCCAAAACACTAACCCCATAGTGATAGAAGGCTACCGTTTTCAAAAGGGGTTAAGCAACACAAGCTTGGTGGTGGCCGCATTACATGTAGTGATTAGTAGTAGTGTAAAGGACCTATTTTACCCTGTGTCACTGAAGTGAGGCCTACAGGCTCACTCACCTTTTTTAAATGTTCTCCTGCTGTGTACTTAACTCACCGTTGGCCTACATTAGGTAGATGTGGAGTGCTGCCCAGCTCAGGGGTAGTGACTCTGAGGTGGAGGTATGTGTATCTGGGAAGGGCATAATATAGGGTTAGAGCAGTGTAGTATATGTGTTCTTAGTGCACGTACTGAGTGTATGTATGCCTGCTGGGAATTCAAGACATGAAAGATGTAGTGCTGTGCAGTGCATGTGCAGGGTAGGGTGTATGTGTGCTTGCGTGAAGTACAATATATGAAAGGTGAAGTGTTGTGCAGTGTGCACATGCTGAATGTGTGTGTGCTGGCAGTGTGTGTTTGTAAATAGCACACCCTGGTACAATAAACAAAGGCTACAGTACTGAGCAGCTCGCACAGACTGAATGTGTGTCTTTAGTGGCACAATGCAGCAAGGTAGCAGTACTGGGCAGTAAGTGTGTTGTGAATGAACACTGCGTAAGTGTGCCTGAAATGGTACATTACATAAAGGGCCCTGCATTCCATTTTGAGAATCCCAGGCCTGCCTGGTGAAGAGATTAGGAGGAGAGGAATCTCCAAGACATATTTGTGTACTGCTGCATTCCTGTGAGCTCAGTGGGACACAATAGAGGAAGGGACCCTCCCTACACACTTCAAAAGGTTGCTCTTCGATTCAGTGATAGATCACAAGGAAGAGGCCTGGCCACATCTCAGGAAGAGAGATGGGGTTTATAAGTGAATCATAAAGAGTAGGGCTGGGAGCCCAGGTTTAACCTTTTGATGCACATATTACTGTGGCTGACATCCAGGTGTGAATTCTGGTCACTCCCAAGAATTATGTTGTTGGTCAATCAGCTTCGGGCCATGTCTGCTGTAACAGACACCCTTTCAGGAGGAAAGAAGCAAAGGAAAAATGTACACTTCAAAAGGAGTATAACCACAACATAAAACTTCAAAGACTCAGACCCTACATCACATTTGGCATCTTAAAAAGGACTATAATGGGAGGTTGAGACCCGAAATCTTTGTCATCTGACAAGCAGGCAGACGCACTGTGTGAGAAGGGGACACTGCAAGACTTCTGCCTGTCACCAGGACTGGGGGTAATGGCCTGCTAGTCTCCCTGCTGGATGAGGGGATATCACCCAGAAAAACCACTTGCCCTGGAGCACCTTGCAAGCAGGGAGCTGCTCCAACATCTGAGAGACCTCTGGCAACGCCACTCAGGAGAAAGAGCCTGTTCCGCTCGGTGCTGCCACATGGGCTGCAAGCAACCCAACTTCTACAACTGCGCAGGACTCGCAGGTTCATGTTTAACCCACTGCATTGTTGAACTCTTCCGTGCTGCGAGTGTGAGTAAGACGTGAACTGGGCCTGTTGTGACCCAGGGAACTCACTGCCAACAGCGCCGCTGCACCATAGACACTTTTGACTAAATTCCTAAAGAGTCAAAGGAAAAACTCTTGAGTACGGCCTAATAGTTTGCATTTCCTAATGTGGCCACCAGTGAATGGAGAATAACCCAGAACATGTTACACGAAGGAGGGTGGACAGGGTTTAGCCTGACAACTACTAGAGCCCGACCTCAAGGGAAATGTGTTACTGCTTTTTCTTATAAAAGCAAGTATTTGACTGGGCATTGATTTATTGTTCATACTGTTTGCACTTTGAGTTATGAGTCATGTTCACTTACATGTATCTTCAATTCACCCTGAAGGAGCCTTTGACTGCTCATCCACAGCTACCACTGAGAGTCAAGTGCAAAAGGCATACTTGGCACAGTCGCTCAGGACCCATAGTAGGCTGGCCTCCTGGAAATCAGAAGTAAAAGGCATCAGCCACCACAGTTGCACCCAGTAGCCTCTACGTGTCCTGTGGTACTCTGAAAGGGGTTCTGACACTAGCTATCTCTTTAATCTCCTCATTCAACACCCCCATGAAGCAGCTTGGCTATCCCATGGTGTTAGACTCTGTTTGGGGGGTACGGGGCAAGCTGGGGCTACTAAACATGAGCTGTGGGGCTTGGAGTTGTTTGCCTCTGATATCCACAGTCCTTCCTACTATGACTGTACAAATTGCGCCAAGTACAACCTCTTTCAGCACCTGACTCTCAGTAATAGCAATGGCGAGCAGTAACCGACTTTGTAGTGAGGTTAGTGTAGGGGTACAACAAGCTCAATTATCAACAGACACCAAACATAACATGATTGTCCAACCCAGTGTTTTACCTTAGAAAAGTACTAACATCTACACACTTAAAACTCAATACTACAGTGGAGCTGATAACAGATACAATTAAAATACACTGGTGGTTTGGTTAAGGTACCTTGGATTCTGGCCACCCCACCATCCCCTTTCCTTGGTGCCTCCTTCTCACGAGTCTAGATAGGTCCCCCTAGGGTTTAGAGTGTCAAGCATGCATTAGGGATTAGGTGCAGATTATCCCTGTTCAATATGTTAACATTCAATTAAAAAGAGTCCCTTTTGGTTCAATCTCACTAAGGCGCAGTTCTCTGCATTCTTTTCTGCGGTCGACAGGGAACTGCAGCATGTGTCTCTCTTCACTGCCACTTCGGGGAAGAGATGTGATGTCTGTATGCTCAAATCGAGAGAAGGATGGGCGACAGTAGAATACAACAGTGGTTATCTGCCCAAGGTCCTCGGATATGGGTGCAGGCACTGGACATCGACAGAGGCTCACAGCAGGAGTCAGTCAGTTTCTGGGTCTCATTGTGAGTTGTTGCAGATTAGCCATTATGGGGTTGGGAATCACAGTGACAGGAGGGCAGTTGCTTGAGCAATACTCAAATGTGGCAGCAGCATCCTTTGCGTATACAGTTCTTGGCTGTTGCAGCGCAATCAGCCTCTGGCACAGTTCTTAGTTGTAGTGGTATAGTCCACCTTGGCACACCTCTGGGCACAGAGGTGATTTCTGCTTCAACACAACTCAGGTCACAGTGGCAACGTATGCTTCAATTGCATTTTTTGGTCATAGCTCCAACAGCTGCTCTCTGCAATTCCCGCTCAGAGCTGAGATCTTAGAGAGACTTCCCACCACATGTCTAGGGTGTGCAAATCGCTCTCTTCCATCATTTGTTTCCTGGCAGATCCTCACACCATCAGGGGCAGGCTGCAATCGGCATTCTCTGGGCATTCAGTCCTCCTGCAGGGTGGCAGGCTCCTTCACCCTCTCAGCAGGCTAACTGGCTTCTAGGCATTCTGGTCAGAGAAATAACTTCTTCCAGCAAGGCAAGACTTCAAGTGATGTCCCCTCACCTCTGGAAAGCTGGCAATGAGGCAAGGACACGCTGTGGTTTCACAGCAGTTGTCTGAGTACTCTGTGGAGCAACCCTTTCCTTGTTCAAAGAGAACTTGGAACTGGAACAGCAAGTGGGTCAGTGGCTCCCACATCTCTACAATGAAAGCAGACAGGAGATTTAGGTTTCCTGTCTGCACTTTCAGAAACAATGCGGGGTGGTTCTTCCTTCAAGTGTGCTTTTCAGGCTGCTCTCCAGACAGAACAATGATGCTGCTCACAGCAGGATTGTCTTCAACCGGGGGTATCCACAATAGAGGCACAATGAGGTGTTGACTTACTGCATGTGGCTATTAACAGTTGCACTGAACAGTAATCAGAGTATAGACAAAAGCTGACCTCACCTAAAGGGGTCCCTTTCACCTTCAACAACAGAGAGAGCAGTCTCACCCTTCACCCCCACCATCTTCCAAATGGTAGCGCTACAGGAAGACTAATCAGCAGCTTCTCTCAGCAAAAAGCCTAATCGAATTTCTACAGGAACCTTGACTCCACTGTGCCCACTTGAGTGTCTAGGTATCCTCCCTCCAGCTTCCGGAATGTCGGCAATACACTTCTACTGTCTGGATAACCAACCCCACCTCCATTGTGTCCACTGGCACAGGCCAGGGACTTTCAAAATATAATTCATAGCCCTCCAATTCTCTTGCTCGCTCATAAACAAAATGTATGTACCTCCAATGCCACATACACAAACATGCACAATATACACTTGGAATGTTAGCACTAGGGTCTGGGTTAGTGCATTGAAGTGGAACTTTGCACGAGTGGTCTACTATGCCCTCACTCCAGTGATGCATATAGTATCACAACTATGGATTCACAAAACACGGCATGCTGCCACCGCTGCTCTGCATGCTAAGCAAGTAATGCAGTCCACTGCCAGTAAATGAGGATAAGCTAGGTGCACCCCTTCAGGGATCCAGACAGATCCAGGACCTCACGTATTTCAAGGGACAGGTCTATGCCTTTCTGCACTCACTAGATTAGTGTGAGGGGAGGGCAAAATAAAACAAGCATTTTCAATGCAATAGGTCTTGCATTTGCGAGAGTTTGAGCCTTTTGCATTGTAAATGACAACACGTTTTATTTATGTGTTGGTTTTGAAAACAGATAAATAAAAGGCATTGAATTTACAATGCCAATAGCTTAAACTCTCGCAAATGCAAGACCTATTGCATTGCAAATGCTTGTTTTAGATGTAACCATGGAGTGAGGTCCAATTAACAAGAAGACGGAAGTTTCCCACAGAGAATCAAACTTGTTTCTTAAGCTACCAAGCCCTTTGTTGTTGCTAGTAAAGCGCATTTGTTGTTTTATGCAGTTTTTTGTCTTGTCAGACGGAAGTCGGTTTGTCATTTATCTATTGTTTTAATATCACGCAGTTATGCTTCAATCTATAGAGAGTCATGAATTACTCATGCTTGTTTTGCCTCATTTCAGTGAAGGGTCATACTTTTCTAACCATGCAGGCATAAATTAGATTGTCTATGATTATGATTTCGTAAAACTGGCCGATTATGTCTTTTGGAGAATGTATCAGGTAAAAATCAAAAAAAAATCAGAGGATTGGCGAAACCAGTGTGTATTTCGTCCAAGTGCCTATTTGAAGCAAAGTCATGTTCGTTTAATTTGCCTTTTATGTGTTTGAGCGGGAAACTAAACCACCATGATTGACCTTAAAATGGGCAGTTGTTTAAATAAATATTGGGTCTATAAGCAAACACACTATTTCATCAGTGATACAAATATATTTAGCGTATTTGACATTTTCACTGCTACATGCTTCTAATGCATGTGTCGCTCTCTAAAAAATGTGCTTGAAGGGACACTTTTCTATCCTTTTCATTCTAGGAAAGTAATTAGAGCAACCTTTGTCAGCAAAGTAATTTCAGAAAATCTATACATTTTTGGCATTGTGGAAAAGGAGATAAAGTAGGTCTTTGAACAAATCATGTTTATGGTATAAATAATTGCTCGATCTTCCCACGCCGAAACGAGGAAATTAAATATTTGATTGCTTATGGACACTAATAAACCCATCCCATTAGAATTCATAAAAATAAACTTTGCAGGGTGTATGTATGTTAATTTCGATCAGAAAATACTACAAGAAACATTAGGAATGTACTTTCAGTACATGTGTATGGGTCTCAAACTATCGGATACAATGATAGTACAGGTCTGTACTGTGATTTTACAAGAGCGTTTATATATTAACACATACAAAATGTTTTAGCTTGTCCATCCTTTTTATTTTATTTTACAGTATGTTTACAGTGTGATTCTTAAAACGATGGTAGAAGAAGAGCACTTTACAACCGTTTGACTGACATGGTACAGGATATCGAGGTCAAGTGGTGATCCCATGAAGGGAGTTATATTGTTTCACCACATGTTTAGAAAGAAGTCTGCGCTGGTATAAAACAAAAAGAAATATGGTACTGTAGTTAAGATCGGTATCATTGTTACCAGCTGCACGTGGTCTTTTTTGGTCGAGCCTGGGCAGCGCATGCGCTCCTCTGCGAGGCATGCTGTATTCAGGTAGGAACTTGAAGCTCCGCCCACTCTCTGCCCATATTTTTCATTGGCTTGTGTCATTGTCCACTGTAAACTGTGGCTGTTCATTGGTCAATAGGCTTAGTACCGCCTTGTCTCATTTTGTAACCTCCCATGGCGACACCTCCTGTTACGTGTGTTGTTACTCTGTAGGCTTTAATTACAGCCTGCGAGCACTATTTTCTCAAATAGCTTTGTCCTGCCTCCTATTGCAGGCAGGACACGCTCTCTCCTAACGCTTTTTTTAAAAAAATTATAGCACTGGCGCTGGCAATTGCAATGCAATTTGTCTCGCATTTGCGAGCGTTTAAGCTATTGGCATGTAAATGACAATGCCTTTTATTTATCTGTTTTAAAAACAACACATAAATAAAAGGCATTGTCATTTACAATGCCAATAGCTCAAACTCTCGTAAATGCGAGACTTATTCCATTGCAAATGCTTGTTTTAGATGTAATCATGGAGTGAGGTCCAATTAACAAGAAGACAGGAAGTTTCCCACAGAGAATCAAACATGTTTCTTAAGCTACCAAGCCCTTTGTTCTTGATAGTAAAGCGCATTTGTTGTTTTTTCCCCTTAAAACTGAAAAGCATGCTTTATTTTAAACACACAAACTGCAAAATAGGAGTCCCCACCTTATTAGAGAGAAAGCATATTAAAAAGGTAAAAGCATATTTAAAAGAATAAAATACGAACAATTGCTCAGGGCTCCTTTTTAATTATAATCAACCCACAATAATTAACCTGCTGAGTGTTTCGTTAATATTTGCAATAAAACAAAAAAAAAATTTTTTATTATAAACATACACACTGCGCACAGTAATAAACCGACTTAGTGTTTTGCCAATATTATAAGAAGAAAGGCACACAAGTATCGACATAAACAAAAAAGCAGGCTTTATTATAAACACGCAAAGTGCCCACAGTAATGAACACGCACAGTGTTTCATCTGTCCCAGGAGAAGGAGCCGTATGCAGCGCTGGTACAAGATTAACGTGAATACAAAGTATGCACTAGCCAAATATATAAGTTATATCTAGGATCACCTATAATGTGTACGCAAGTATAATTCCTATAAAATTTACAAAGAAACGGTATTATGTAAATCCGGTTAGTGTTTAAATACGAACAAATGCACAGGGGTTAAATGCATACACAATTTACTGGTAAATTAGAGAAAAGTGCCAGGAAAAAATAAATCTATGTTGATGTAAATGGGTTATATTCTTTCACCTCATGTTTAGAAAGAAGTTTGCACTGGTATAAAAAAAGAGAAAAGTCGCACTGTAGTTAACATCGGTATCATTGTTACCAGCTGCATGTGTTTTTTTACATATAAAGATAGAGTAACTTTCCAATTAACAAGAAGACACAAAGTTTACCACAGACAATTGAACTTGTTTCTTAGCCTAACAAGCGCTTTGTTCTTGCTATTAAATCACATTTGTTGTTTTTGCCCCTTCGTCTGAGGTGGGAGGAGGAGCCATCACAAGCTATAAGAGTGTGATGGCCAATCAAAATGCTCTCTGAGCTAAATCACCAGAAGCAGAGCTAAGCACACAAAGGAGTGACAGTTACAGAAATGCAGCAATAACAAGCCTGCATTCCTGATTGACACAGACAACAGCCAAAAGCAATCGCGGGGTGTGCCACAAGCCATAGAATAGGATACAACAGGTCTTGCAGACAGCGCAAGCGCTGTCAAAGGCTCGACCTAAAAACAGAACACCAGGTATTTGCATTTGGGCACTCAGGTCAAGGGACCATGATTGTACACCATGCGGGGGACATTCCGTCCCAACACCTGGCTAGCCTGCGGCTGAAGGGCCCTTGGCACCCTGTCCTGGGTATGCGACCTGTCCTGTGTATTTCCATCTTCATCCTCTCCAAGACATACATTTTGCCTCTTTCTCTTCCTCTACCCAAGTTAGACCCAATACCTAGCTAAAGATCACTGCCTGTCGTTTGCCTGCAGCTTTCTTGAATCTAGGGGTGCTTTGTATAGATCCCTGCCCTCTCTTCACCTGCATGGGCACCCGCTCCTTGCTGACCCTCTGTCCCCATCAGAGGTTGCACTGGTGAACCTTAAACGTATCTCTTGTATCCTGGACTAGAACAGGGTGTACTTCATGTCTGAGATGCCGTTTCCCACTGCCTTTCACCCACCTTCAATGTGCTGTTTTACGCCTGGAAACCTAGCTTCCCTATTACCATCAAAACCCGCTGTCATTACTCTACTCCACTTTCATGTTGGCTACCTCCATTTGCTGCTTTCTCTTGCTCCTCCAGACTTGGGTCCTAGCTGGTAAGGCTCCTGCTTCTCGCCTTTGCTCCAATGTCTGTAGTGCCTTCCCAGGGTTCCGTCATTGCTAGAAGTTTTCATGGTGATCAAATGAACACTAAAATCCTTCTATGCACACAGGTCATCTCAAGCTCCAACATTAGATGTGTCTCTTTGGAACGGATTCCCCACAAACCACAGCAAGGCCAATGGCAATCTTTAGAAACATCACTGTTCCATCCATTAATTGAGAGTCTAGCATGCTATATCTCCTTGTTTCAATTTTTGTTACCTTTTGTCCTTTTCAAGTAAAATATGTGTTAGTCGGCCAAGATCTGTTTCTTTCTGTGTTTTCCTGTTGACTGTGACGATCTTCCTGTACAAAGTGTATATACTGTTACAAATACCCTTTATTACCGTATTTGCCAGTAATATGGCGCAACACGTTAAATGCTAAGGGGCAGATTTACAAGGCCCTTGCGCCACTTTTGCGTCACTTTTCCCATGTTAAAAGTGACGCAAAAGTGGCGCAAGGGGCTTGTAAATCTGCCCCTCAGACGTGTGTGATCTTGGAGAGGCCATGGTGTGGTGCAGCGGCCAGGGCAGCTGACTTCGGAGCACAGGGCTCACAGTGTTCGATCCCTGCCTCTGGCGGCATCTCAGCTCAGCACCATGTGACTCTGGGCAATAGCTCACTTAATTTCCACGACGGCCCCCAGTGCCTTGAGACCCGTAAGGGTGAGTAGTTCACGCTTTACAAATACGGATTTACATTTACATCTGAGCATTTTCTCATTCAGGAGTTCACAAACTGCATACTGTTAGGTTGGATAATAGTAACACCTGCTGTTTATAGCACCTAAAAACAGTGAAATTTGTGGCACTGAGTGTTGTATAGAAAATATTGCTTTTTATATTACATGCTTGTTTTTTGATGTATTGTGTCTTGTTTTCCAGTCTGCTCTGTGTGTGGGAAGGAGGTGTGAGTGGGGGTGGGAGGTGTCTGTGTGTTTAATCCTGTGTATATCACTCCTGATCTGAAGCACATTCTAAAATAAACTTGAAATTTGTTAGTCTTGAAGGGGTTGTGAACATCTCCCGCCATCAGAGGAGAGGCCTTTTTAGGGAATAGAATTATTTGGCTTCTTTGCATGGCAATGAGGTTGACCTTCTATGATCAATGCATTATCAGCCGCGTATGCGTCTGTCATATTTAAAAACAGATCTAAAACATTCCTGGCTTGTAAAACACATTGACTTAGGTGTGCAGTCAAATTACATTTTTGTGGTCTGCTCCAATTTTACTCGTACGCCAGGTTTACTGTATTATTTTCTCGGTGGTTTTCTTGCATGAAAGATCAAAGGTTACACGTTGTTTGTTTTAGAATTGTAGTTTCCTGCCCAGATGTGAATCTAATCCATTTCTCTCAGCACTCTTAACTGAATTACGGATAAATGCTGTGACGCAGCATAATTATGAAGCTGAAAGGGAAAAGTGAACCGTGTCAGAGATTTAAAAGGAATGGATGCGAAATCTGCCGTGATCAAAGCGCGGTGCGGGGGGTGAAGATCACAGATCTTCTGTTCGTTCTTGTTCGCGGAAGAGGAGCGTTTAGCTGACGGAGTTGATCGTTCTAGTTACGTTTTTAGGGGTGTGCGAAATTTGCGTTTGGATTTTGCCAATTTTGTGCAGTTTTTAATTAGACTTATCAACTTCACCAGCATCATAACATTTTAGTAGAAGAGGGTGATAAATCGTGTTAAAACGTAAAATGCTGGATGAATACATTTATCTGAAACGTGTTTTTATGAAGAATTTCAACGCAAACAGTTCTTCCATGGCAAACCTCCTGCAAACCCGTTTGCCTGAAGATTTCACCCCAAGTGTTACCTTTCCAAAACATTTCTGGGTAAATATTAATTTTACCACTTCCCCCCTTCTTTCATACCTCTGTTTCATCATCGAAGATTTATTTTTTATAAAACATGTCACGGTGACTATTTTAATCGTTAGGTCACTGGGTAGGTGTACTATGCATTTAACCTGTTATGCATTTTCCCTGGCTGGCCTGGTGTGGGCTACATTGTTTTTGGCCACTTTGTGCTTCCGGTTACCATTTTGGGAAAAGTGACACGGATGATGGTTGTTGAGATGGCGGTCAGAGGTAAAAATAATGAAGGTGCTGCACCTTTTAAGGGAGGCAAGGTGTGAGGACCTGCTACTGTCAGGTATTGTGCCCAGCTCGTCCTCGCACTCTCAGCGGACCTTGACAAAGACCAACTTCCCCAACTGTATGGAGAACCTCACTGCCTGAATGAAAGACAACTGATGTTCTGATCTTTGGCAGACACACCGCCCTCGTGAATGACTCTGGAGTCCAGTGGAGCTCGGACCCACCCCCACGCTGAAAGACCATGCCCTCAACCTCAGCATCATCCTGGACAGCAAACTCTCCATGAAATGTCAAGTCAACGCCGTCTCCTTAGCCTGCTTCCACATGCTCTGCAAGCTCCGTAAAGTTTTCAATTGGCTCCCCGTCAGCACCAGGAAAACCGTGATGTAGGCCTTCATCACCAACTGACTGGACTAGGACAACACACTCTATGCTGGCACCACCACCAAACTCATGCAGAGACTCCAGACAATCCAAAACACAGCTGCCAAACTGATCTTCAACCTGCCCAAGAGGACCCACATCACCCAGCACCTGCAGGAACTTCACTGGTTTCCCGTCCAGAAGAGATGCCAATTCAAGCTTCTGACCTATGCCTACAAAGCCCTCCACGACCAAGTACCTGCCTACATGAACCACCACCTGCATTTCCACCGACCTACTAGGAATCTTTGCTCTGCACACCTCGCCCTCGCACAGATACCGTCTGCCGCTCCCCCGGACGCTCTTTCTCCCACCTTGCGGCCAACGTCTGGAGTGGCATACAGTTGAGTTGCATAGAGTGGAATAGCGCAGAGTGTTGTATTGAAGAGTGTAATAGCGTAGAATGGTGTGTCTTAGAGTGGAGTTGTGTACAGCAGAATAGAGCAGAGTGGAGTGGCGTAGGGTGGAGTTGTGTACAGTGTAATAGCGTAAGGTGGATTGTCGTAGAGTTGAGTGGCATATTGTGGGGTGGCATAGAGTGGAGTGGCATAGAGTGGAGTAACAGAGTGGAGTAGAGTGTAGTAGTGTAGAGTCTAGTGGCATAGACTGTAGTGTCATACAGTGGAGGGGGGATGAGTGGAATAGCATACACTGGAGTGGCGTAGAGAGGAGTTGCGTACAGTGGAACAGCGTAGAGTGCAGTGGCGTAGAGTGGAATAGAGTAGCATGGATTAGAGTACCATGGAGTGGCATACAGTGGAGTGGGGTAGGCTGGAGTGGCATAGAGTGGCATGGGGTAGAGTGGAATAGCATAGAGTGGAGTGGGGCAGAGTAGAGTTGTGTACAGTGTGGAATAACATAGAGTGGATTGGCATAGAGTGCAGTAGTGTACAGGGAGTGGCATAGAGTGGAATGACATACAGTGGAGTGCCATACAGTGGAATAGCATAGAAGAAAGTTGTATAGAGTGGAGGGGCACACAGTGCAGTGACATAGAGTGGAGTAGCGTACACTGGGGAAGCATACAGTGGAATAGCATAGAGTGGAGTGGCATATAGTGGAATAGCGTAGAGTGGAGCTGCATAAAGTGGAGTGGGTAGAGTGGAATAGTGTAGAGTGGAGTTGTGTAGTGTGTAGTGATGTAGAGTGGAGTGGCGTAGAGTGGAGTTTCATACAGTGGAGTTGGTAAGAGTGGAATAGCATACAGTGGAGAGGCGTAGAGGGTAGTTTCTACATTAGAATAGCATAGAGTGCAGTGGTGTAGAGTGGAGTAACATAGAGTGCAGTGGTGTAGAGTGGAGTAGCGTACCGTGGAGAGGAGTAGAGAAGATTGGCTTTGAGTAAAATAGCAGAGAGTGGAGTAGCATTGTTGTATTCCGCTTTAGGTGTCCGTATATAGGTTTTCCTGAAACATGTCCTTATATAGGCACAATTCGCATTGCCCTTATATAGGCATAGAATCCCAGTCCTTATTTAGGCATTAGCCGTGCACTCCAAATACAGGCATGGTCACCGACATCCGTCCACCCTAACGTCACAACGAGTTCTTAGAAACCAGACCCTTAAGCTCTTGGGAGTTCCCCTAGCACAGGATTATTGATTTCTCCAAGAACTCATCTATTATGCATTAACCGCTATACCGTAAGGGTTCATTCCTGACGTCTTCCTCTGTCCGACTTCACATCAATGCTAACATTCCAAAGTACCTACCAGGTATAAATATACCTTCCCTGGCCCAAGCAAGTTAGAGGAGACCTCGACTTCAGAGGAGCCCGTATCCCGGCCTGACGCACTGAGAAGACGCTGTCATCCCTGCTCGCAGAGAATCCAGCTTCCAGTGATCTGACTCCCTTCGCGGGGTGTTAGAGTTCAAGTCCGGAAAGAGATTCCCACCTCTCTCATTCTCAAGGTATGGAGCTGACTAGAACCTAGAGGGACTCTTGGCATACTAGACTTGACATACTCTTAGTATACCATACTAGAGAAGACTTCGCCTACTTCTTACCTTTCCCTACACCTAGACTAGGTTAGGTACATTGGGGCAGAACTAGCTTAGAGATGCATCATATGAGTACTCGCATTTTTAGCTCATGTTATTTATGTATGTGAATATATGCTAAAAGATAATGCTAGCGCAGTATTATTTATTTCTACTGCTTACGCTGTACATAATATATCTTGCATACTGTCTTGTGATCATAACAGCACATATCTCTTACACGAGAAACAAGACTGTTCAATAAAACCTTTTTATTGAAACGCCCGTCTATTCTTTCTGTGTAACTCTGAGGAAACTAAGCATGCACGATTAGCTGAGTGAAACTGTTATCTATTGTTCCCACGATTCTGAGACGTGTTCCGATTCTAAAGGGAAACAAAGTGGTCATGTTTATGCGGTTGCCAGAAACTACTCCCTTCTTGTTTTCAAGGAGTTTCTAGTGGCCTCTGAGCTAGCTGGCACAAAGTAATTAAGTTTAATATACTCGATAGGGACATACCGACCTCAGTCCTATGTCAAGCCTATAGGGTATATTATTCCAATGCGCAGAGCCTATTAGGGAAATAGGAACTACACTACATGGCGCCTGTTAGATTTGGGGGTCTCTAGTTGGCAGAGGTAGGTACCTTTGTCCAAATAGGGACCCTTGCGTCTAGTCAGGGAAAGTAGGTACACTCCTGAAATAACCCCTGCTCACCCTCTTGGTAGCTTGGCACGAGCAGACAGGCTTAGTTCAGAGGCAGCGTGTAAAGCATTTGTGAACACATACAGTAATCAAGTGACAACACTACAAATGGACACCACATAGGTTGTATATTTATAAAAATAAGTATCTTTTATATAGATTTATCACAAGACCATAAACGACAAAAATAATCCACAGTACTGTCAAGAATGCTTAGTTCTGATCAAAAAGGCTTAATTCAAGGTTCTGTGCGAGTCGGTAGCCTCCTCCGGCTACGGTGATGTCAAGAACAAACAGAGTCTAACAAATCCAGCTGACCGCGTCGAGACGGGCCAACACAGCGTAGACAGACTCGGTCACAGTACCTTTTACTTGAAGCGGAAGGCACGAGCGTGCGAGCCGGATGGCTGTACGTAGCGGTCGTGATGCAAAATGGAAGCGTTGCAGGACGCGTTGTCCCTCGATGCGGTGCAGGCAGCGGCTCGTTGACGTCGTCGAGACGGAGTCGGTGAGACCAGGGCCGTGCGTTGCAGGGCGAGACAGTGCTTCGATGCGGTGCTGGCAGGTTGCGGTGCGGCGATGGAGCCGGATTCAGGAGCTGGCCTCGATCAGTCTGGACAGCGGTGCGAGTCGGGCGGTGCGTCGCGAAGCTTGCGAGGCGGTGCCCAACTCCGGTGCGGCCACAGGACTCGAACTCAGCAACAGTGACCGTGTCGGTCGGACCAGATGGATTCGGTGTAGCGAGGCGTTGCAAGGTGCGGTGCTCACAGGTTACGGTGCAGGCAGCGGCTCGTTGACGGAGTCGGTGAGACCAAGGCCGTGCGTTGCAAGATGCAGGCGTTGCTCGATGCGGTGCCAACAGGACACCGAGTTGGTCGGGAGAGTCGGTCACAGCTCCCTACCTCTGTAGCCACTGAAACAGAGTTTCCAGCAGCAATTCACAAAGGGGGTGAAGTCCAATGGTCCTGGGACTTCGATCAGGGGGCAAGCTCTCTTCCAAGCCCTTGGAGATCCTTCACAAGTTGATGAAAGTCACAGCAAAGCAAAAGTTCCTTTCTCCTTTCTTTGGCAGTCAGGCAAACCACTGCAGGCCAATCCCCCAAGCAGCACTTCAGGCTTAGGGATAGTCTCTCCTCAGTTTCTTCTTGGTTCCGCTCCTCAGCAAAGGTTTCTACTTGTTCCCAAAAGTGATCTAATTTCTTGGGATCAGGGTCCCAATATTTATACCCCAAAATCCTTTGTCCTCTGAGGGCAGAGGGGCCTTTGCCCAGTCCAAACCAGTTCTGGAGCACTCTGTTTACATGACTCCTTCTTTCCTTTCACAGTGCAGGGCAGAAACATCAGACGCACCACAGTGGGTGGAGCCAGCACTGTGGGGGGAAAGCCCAGCCCTGGAGCACTTTGTTGACATGATTCCTTCTCTTCTTTCACTGTGCAGGGCAGAGACATCAGACACACCACAGGGGGTGGAGCCAGCACTGTGGGGGGCAGGCACTGTCCTATTCAGGTCCCAGGTGCAACTCCTCCCACCCATCTAGTTGCAGATCTCTCTATTCACCACTGGGCTGACTCATTCTGTCTCCTGGAATCCCCAGCCCTGTCACTCAAAAACACCAGACAAGGAATACACAACCTAGCAGAGGCAGGCTTTGGATAGTTAGACAAGAAAATACCTACTTTCTAAAAGTGGTATTTTCAAACACAGAATGTTAAAACCAACTTCACTAAAAGATGTATTTTATCATTCTGAGTTCAGGCATACTAAACTCGAATTTCCACCATGTTCCCTGAGTCAGTTAGGATTATAAAATGTAATAATCTAACTGCCCATTCTGGCCTATGGAGAACAGGTAGCCTTGCAATAGTGAAAAACGAAAATGGCTGTAATTCACTATTAGGACATGCCACACACACCAGGGCATGTCCTACCTTATACTTATAATGCACCCTGCCCTAGGGCCTACTTTAGGGGTGACCAACATGCAGTAAAGGGAAGGTTTAGGGCCTGGTAAGTGGGTGCACTCACCAAGTCGACATGGCAGCCCTAGGCTGCACACAGGCTCTGCAATGGCAGGCCTGAGACACACTTTACAAGCTGCTCCTGTGGGTGGCACAACCAGTGCTGCAAGCCCACCAGCAGCATTGGATTTACAAGCCCTGGGCACACTCAGTGCACTGTACTAGGGACTGACAAGTAAACCAATCATCCAATCCTGGAGTCACTAATACACAACACAATTTATCATAGGGAGCACTTGCACTTTGGCACTGATTAGCAGTGGCAAAGTGCCCATGAGCATCTAGTCCAGCAAAAACATATCGACAACAGTGGAGGCATTATGAAAAAAATGGAAGGGAGACCCACGCCAAGGATGCCAGGTCTAACAGCGCCCAACCGTTTGGTAAGGCAGTAATTTAACGCTAGATACTGAGTAACTCAGTCGTGCTTTTCTCTCAGAGACCCCTACTCACATACTCCATAAGAAGTCTGGAGTGGGTAGGGTTAAATATCCGGCAAAGCTAAATAGGACAAAAACCCTATATATTAGCTATTTTGGTTTGTTCAACGTTGAAGGATACAGTGTTCCAAAATATTGTGCACCTTATCTTTTGTTTCCTTGAAACTTGTTCTACATTTTTCAAAAAACAAATGTCCGAACACGGGGACAATGCCACCGGGAACGGTGTAGCTGCGGCTGAACCAGTCGTAACAGCTTTTAACTTTACAGGTTTAAATGAAACCGAGGAGGGTGTTATAGACATCCATCCAAACTTAAGAAGAGCCATCACTCTAAAACTTATAAAACACGGCCTACCACCAAGAGGCGGTAGAGCAGTTTTCGTGATAGAGGCACACGAATCCTTTCAGACAGAGGTATTCTATTCATGGATAGTATTCCCAGAATCAAATCCAGTAACAAGACTGTTTCACTTCTACAAAGAAGATGAACCACCAGAGGAATATATTCCTTTCGAGGATATTGAAATTCCACTAACATACCAGGAACATCAGCTCTGGTTTAAAGGCGCCCTAAAACATCACCAAAACATTACCAGGCTCGGCCCACTAGGGAGACCAGGAGCAACATGGCCGATTCTAGCCGGCTACACTCCTCATCCTGACCTCGATATAATGTCAGACGAGGAATTACTTACTCAACTTACAGAGTTAATAAAAATTTACAGACAATTGGTCCAATATGTGATGCGGACTTTCACAGTCCAACCACCATTGACCATTCCAAATCAAACACCTCAACAGGGGAATACACTAAAAATTACACCACAGACTTTATACGCAGTCATGGGTAAAATGCCCACAAAACGTGAGCAAATTCCATTTTGGATAGCTCAAAAAATTACTCAAATCGAAGCAGTATTTCCTAATACTAGCCCTTATGAGAAACACAGAATCCTAACGATCTGTTTACCAATGGGGATCACACCACAACTGGAAGACTGCACCACTTGGGGCTCAGTCTTTGCTGCCATCTATACTAAAACACATGGTGTTCCATCAATTGCAGTAATACCTGATGTCCTGAAACAAATTCAAAACGAATACGGGGCAGAGCCTGCTCTAAATTTAGGTATCAAATTACTGAAAAATTTCAACCAGTTCTCAACAATAATATTATCTAATATTAAAGGGGAGGCAGCATCAGTGGCAATCCGCCAACGCTTAAGGGAATTTGATGTAACAGAACATCAAACAGAACTACCCAGAATAATAGAACAATCTTATGCAGAATTAGGCAGAGATAGTTTGGGTGGAAGACCATTGAAGCCAAAACTATCTGAGAATCCTGAAAAGGACTCTATTAAACAAACTCCTACATCTTCTAAAAAGAAGTGGGAAACTAAGAAACGTTCTCAATCCCGAGGTAGGTCTCCTCAAAAGGAGCACTCTGAAAGGAGGTATAACCTCAGGAATAGGGATAATTTAAGAAAACCTGACAGGTATCAAGACACTGATACACGTTCCTCTCGTACCTTTCAGATATCGTCACAGACATCGGAAAGAAGAGGACGGTCAGAACATAGAGAAGAACGCGTGAAATCCAAAGACGACAAACACGTTCAGAAAAATAAATCAAAACCTCAATTCTCAAAAAAGAAGGTAGCAGGTCTGAAGATCAGACATGCCGAGGATACTGAGAACACAACTCAAGAACGGAGAATGGGCTCAGACAATGCTGGACAGTGCAGCAGAAGTCACAATAGCTCGCCAGAACCTGAAGGAACTTCTGGAGATAGTGGACTTGAATGAGTACATCACAGTAGAAACTGTAGACACCAGTGTTAGTACTCCACAAAAGTTATATGAAATAACATTCCGAATGGAGGGAGACATACCAATAAAGGTGAAAACACTCTTTTGGGAGAAACTTTCAAGGGGTTATGATATACTTCTAGCAGAAAAAGACTGGCCACCACAATTTGTCAGGGAGTGCCCACATGGTGAGGACATTATTATGCCTGCCTTCTCCAACCATATTCCAATTCACCTAAAATATACTTATGCCAGGAAATGGGCAGTTGCCTAGGCCCCAGCATTATATAAAAATCATGTAGGATGGGATGAGGACTCACCTCACCATAAAATACAGTTAAAAATGAACCTACTGCACAAAGGCAGTACCCAATAAAGCAAGAAGCTAAAAAGCTGGTCAGGGAGATCTTAGATCAACTTGAATACCAAGGGGTGATTGAAACATGCACCTCCTCAATGAACAATCCTTTGTTTCCTGTATCCAAACCAGACCATACATATCGTCTAGTTTTGGATTACAGACACTTAAACACTTGTTCAAAAACATTTGCAGTGCAAAATGCACATAGTACAGCATTAATGAATAACATTGTGCGCAAAAATATAAAACCACGTTAGACATCTCAAATGGTTTCTTTTGTCAAAACATAGCACCTGAAAGCAGGTACTTCACAGCTTTCTCAATAATGGAGACCCAGCGTCAATTTTGTCGACTCCCACAAGGGTTCAAAAACAGCCCGGGGTTATTCTCAGCGAGGGTAACAGAGTTACTACAAATTTATGATAATGAGGCATTGTCATATGTCGATGACATCTATCTGACAGACGATGACCTGGATAGGCACTTGAACAGGGTGAGTACCATTATATTGGGCTTTGCCTCTGAGGGCTATAAATTCAACTTTAAAAATCCAGAATTGCCCATCTCAATGTCCTCTTTCTAGGATATGAGCTTTCAAGTGAAGAAAAGAGCTTGGCAGCTAACTTTTTAGAAAAGTGTGCGCTGCTCCAACCTCCAAAAACGCTGAAAAATTTACAATCCATCCTGGGTTTCCTAAATTTTGGAAGAACATACATTCTGAATTACGCAGAAAGGGTTAAACCTCTCTACGCATTAATCAAACCTGATTTTTCAATCAAAAATTGGACACAAGAACACACAGAAATCTTGCGTTCACTCCAAGCTAACATGTTAGCGACAAATCACTTACAAACACGTGTAAGTCAACGCAACTTAGTGATCCGAATAATTTCGGGTCAATGCGGATTCACCTACTTAACATTTAATGAGGGTGAAAAAGTACCAATAGCATACAAATCACATTTGTATACACAAGCAGAAATGCGCTTCACTTCAACTGAAAAATACTGACAGCAGTTCAAACCGCTGTAGCAAAAGAAAGAGCCCTAGCCCAAGGGAAACACATTATTGTCGTAACCCCAGTACCAGCCTTAGAAGCGGTCACAAAAGCGAGCATTCCGAATGCAAAAGCTTTACATCCTAGATGGATACAATGGGTTAACTCTCTTGCTGCAACGGATGTTGAATATGTTTTTGATCCTGATTTAAAAACACAAGCGTTCCTGCAATATGAACATGAATGTCCTCTGCCCACTGAAATTCTGCCTCACGATCAGTACGATTTCATAATTTACACTGACAGATCCGCACAACCCGCTACAGGGAGTAAGCAAGCTTACAGTGCAGCATGCACAATCGTTAAAGGTCGCATGCGAGATGGTAACTTCAGACCAATGGTCACTAAAACTCAATCTCTAGGAGATTGTACAGCTCAGCGAGCTGAACTACAAGCATTCAAACTGGCACTTGAAAGTACAGATCACGAATTCCCCACACTCATAGTGTGCGATTCTTTCTACTGTGTGCAGTCGTATATTGAATATATTCAAAATTGGCTTGAAAATGGGTTCAAAGATGCAAAAGGTGGCACAATAAAGCATAAAACGCTTTGGGAACAAGTAGTTCAGTTAAAAAACGAACTACCAAAAGCTCACGTGATACACACGCTGAGTCATCAATGTGATGGCGTTCATGTTGCAGGGAATTCATTGGCTAACGAAGCCGCAAAGGGGGCTGTTCACACGGCTTCCGTAGCTGCGATCACTTGTTCAAAAACGAGAATAGACAGTGAGATATTGTTGGCTGTCATTGCTACAAGCAAAGGCAGTGGTGCAGCGTTACCAAAAAAGTTTCCACTCAAGTACTCTTATGTAATTGATGCGAACAACGTTCCTTTTGCTCGAATCCCTGGAGTGGGGGATAGGGTAATTCCAAACATGGAACGTAGAGCAGCTTTGATTTATGAAGCACATCTGGGGGAGGGTCTGTCACATCAAGGGATCTCTAAAACAATATTAACATTAAAAGAGATGTACTGGTGGCCTGGAATGAATACACATATTCACATCTTCATCAATGACTGCATAGACTGTAAGGTACAGCGTGATGCAGATCGCCACCAGACACCATGCTACGAAGTAGCATGCCCAGTACAGACACCACTGTTAGACAGCATTAGACTATCTACGCGCAGGCGTCCTTCTGGATAAATGCAATCCCACACATACTAAATCAAGGTTCCTATGGATATGGCCTCAGCGCTGTTATAAAAGATTTGCGAGTCTTTATCGGCACACACGCAATAGGCACACTACATTCTGACCAGGGCCCTGCGTTTAGCTCTCGGGCTTACAAAGAAGCCATGGCCAGTTTGGGCGTTGCATTGCGGTACTCCTCTCCGTTTCATCCTGAGGGAAATTCTGTTGTGGAAAGGAAAACCGGGACATAAAGCAATCTATAACAGCTAGAGTATTAGGTTCGGGTGATGGGTGGGTCAAACATCTTTATGGGGTCCAACGCTCATTAAATAATTTGCCAAGAAGTTCTCTAGGGGGTCACTCCATATGAGGTCCTATTTGGGACAAGAATGTGGGTTCCTGATCTCGAATGTAAAGGCACAGTGGTGGAAAATAAACCCTTTGATATCAAAGATCGTTTGGCTGTTTTACAGGATCTAAATGAACTAAGATCGAAACAAAGCAACGTATTCCTGAAGCCAACCACCACTGGGGAAAAACCGGCAGTCCCAGCAAGGCCTGTCTGGATCCCAAAAGTTGGGGATCTAGTCAGAGAGAAGATTGCGGACAAGAAGAAATTTGGACCTTCTTACAGACAACCAGTACCTGTCCTAGCCGTTCAAGGAACAAGAACAGTACTTCTGCCGCCCCTTGCTGGAAAAAAGGAGAAAAGATTTGTGTCAATCGACCTCATCAAACCACAGTATGTGGCCAATACTAAATAGTACGCCTCGTGGACTCCGACCTAGTAGCAGACGCACTCCTCTCGCTACTATCCAAGAGGTTCAGACTGAAAGACTGATAACCATCGAGAATTCAGCAGTAACAGATGAAGGACTAAGCAACAATGCTATGGAACTCATCCCTCTTGAAACTTAAGAAACAGTTCGTCCAAATACACCTGTCTACACCAATGTAACAAGTGATCAACTGGTTCCAGCGATTTCAACAAATCCTGATGCAATTCCAACAATTGACAGAACTGCTTCTGGCTATTTCATTAACTTTGATACGTTTTCTGAGGATCCGAGTGAGCCTGAAACGGCGCCAGCATCAAAAACTTTCAAACAGCAAGTACA
Source organism: Calotriton arnoldi (assembly GCA_963921515.1). NCBI lineage: Eukaryota > Metazoa > Chordata > Amphibia > Caudata > Salamandridae > Calotriton > Calotriton arnoldi. The sequence continues at coordinate 133,851 of CAWUFW010003367.1, forward strand.
AGACTTTTTTCATTTCCTGAAAAAGACTTATCTGGTTTCACCATGGATTGAACTATGGATTATTTCTGGAATATTTTTCTTTCTGCTTTGGCTAGCTTTGGTTATGACTATCAGCGTGCTTATAAATGGCAGATATATCCATTTGGACATTGAAAGTAAAAATGTGAACTTACTTTTGAAACCACACAAATCTTCCCATCGTGAAGCAAGAGACTTGTCAGCAGTGAACATCACAGCCGTTCCTATACAGGATGGTATAGTGTGGGACAAAACCGATTTCGATATCTTCGGCCCTACGGAACTTTTGAACATTCCACATTTATTTAAAATTTCATTAAGTGATTTTATTTCATCCAGTACCTATTCTGATGATTGGGACTTTGAGACTGTAGATGATATGATGTTTGATCTAGAAAGGTCTGCTGCATTTTCTGACAATGAATATTTAGAGGGTTCATCAGACTATGAACAGCTGTATTGCTATAACCACTATGGTCATCATTTTTTGCATAAATCTGCAACACCTAGAAATGTGTTTATGTTTAACCAATGGGAGCATTGTCCTACACCACCAAAAGGTAGTTCAAAAACATTTGCTAAAAAGTTTCCCTATTTCTCAGGGTACAATACATCTGATCCGGAAACATTTTACTATAAAAATGTAAACAAAACAGGACAGAAAATTATTTTAACAAATACAAAACAGATTTACTCTGCACCATTTATTGCCCAACTGTCTAGACATGGATTCGACTTGTGGAAAGACACAATAGACGCAAAATCTGTCTGGGGTTCTAAAGATTGGCAAGTGCAGGGGATAGAAGCTTTGTTTAGAGCATGTATCATCCCTCAGCAAATAATGTTTTTGAATGACACTGTGCAACAAACGTCTTGCCTTGGTTTAGCCAAGATCAAAGACATGAAAAAATCCTTCTGTACCAACACCTGCCAGTAATAACAATACACAGGCAGCGGTTACAGTTGACTCAATACTACAAATCAACAGAACAAATCCTGATTGGAGAAAATGGTTGATCTGGCCCACAGACACAAACATCTGTCAAGAAATATTCCTGAATAAAACACAGGGCTTTACTATTCATAGGCCAGACCCACGATACGTCCAAAGACAACATCCGGGGGTAGTAAAAACATACAGGGGCCGATTCCGATTTCGGCCGGTATCGCACCGAATCGGATTTGGCTTAACCGGATCCGATTCGGAGCCCTCTTTCCCGACCGATTCGGACGCGCGTCCGGCCGAGCGAGTACGATGCGAGCGCACGCGAAATCGCCGACCGACTCGTTCACGGGTCCGGACCGCACCGACCGACTCGCACGGACTCGACTCGCACCGCGCGATGGAGACGTTCCCCGGTCGGGCAAGTACGATGCGTGCCTTGAGCAGCCGGACCGACCCGCACCGTCCGCCTCAAAACAGCTGTCGGAGCCGTACTTTGGGGGTCCGTGTCAGACCCCCCTGTACGCGTAGCCGCGCGAGTCGCACACAGGGGGGACCCATGGGTCCCCCCTACCTGTGCGTGTGCGGCGCGAACTGCATCGACGCGAACTTGCTGTAGGGGGCGCCCTAATTCGCCTCGCACCCATTGAGTCAATGGGAGCCCACGTACGCGTTGTACGACCGGCTCCCATTGACTTCAATGGGAGTCCGACCGAATCGAGTCCGATGGCATGCGAGCGCATCGTACTCGTTCGGTCGGACTGCTAGAGTCCGATTCGGTCGGAGATCTCTCCGGGTCCAGCTCGGTCGGGGAGATTTCCGGCCTGAACCGGAATCGGCCCCTCAGTGTAGGAAAATTGTGCCTCGACTGGCTACAAAAATCTACACTTGAGGATGTGAAACAACACTTATCTTTACTTAAAGAAGATGCAGACCTTAGGGAATTCTTGCTAGGACCGAGAAAACCGCGTCAAAAACGTTTCATATATGCCGGCATCTATGCTGCTTATAATGAAGCATGGAAGGTTTCACAGGCAGAGGCCGCAGAACGAATATGTGAACTTGATCGTATTAACTTAGAGAAAACTCTCTCTGTGGTCGACAATGGGTTAACAACTTTGTCATCCAGAATTTATTCATTGGACAACATTGTATCCTCTGCTATTGACATACTGGAACAAGACTTAGCCATGTTACAACAAGGCCAATCTCAGTTACGTTCTATTATGTTATTAGGCTGGACGCTGCAATCTTTGCGTGCGGGCTATGTGCCTTGGCGTTTTATCAACACGTTGGCTCTGTTTGCAGAATACAATCTGACTGATAAACAGATCGAACTGGCACAAAGGGGAGCAAAGTATACAGTGCTGAGCATTGAAAAACTGGAGAAATTACCATTCACTGTGGCAGAAAAACCAGCTACAGAATGGCTTATTCATGGCAAAATCACTCTGCCTGTCACTACTTTTCAGTTTCAGTATTGCCTCAAACAAATGCAAGCGGGCAAATATGAAAGGTTGGGTAAAGAATACATTAAGACATCCTGGGATTTACCATACGAATACAGATGTTGGAGTGGGGATCGTGAAGTGTTTCTTAGCGGTACACACTGTGAAAATGCACTAAGCGGTTCACTCATATGTCAAGACATTTCTTTACACGGGGCTTGTAATGGTTCTGTGGCAAATTTGTCCTGCCACCAGCAAGGTACACCAGCTGCTGTGATTAATCTAACGTTTGGCCAACTTTCTAATGGGAGCTACCTCATGTTGAATGATCAGAGTTGCTGTGGCATGTTGCAAGGCATCCCATATCTAGTAACGGTAGACTCCAGGGTCACTTGCTGTATGCAAGTATTGTTCCCCCCAATAGACACAGTCAGGGAGTCGCCTTTATGGCCTTCATTGAATGTTTCTTTTATACGATTTGATACTTTAAGCAGAATGAAAGCCATGCTTTTGCAACAAACCGTGCCTCTGACCTCGGCCAAAGAAATCTATGATTTACAAATTGCAAGGACTTCGGCTGAGATACAAGCTTTAATTCGTACAAACTGCCCTATACATTTCGCAGAAATGATGGGACGTATCTTTAACATGTCTGATACAAGCGGAATTGTACATGTATTTAAGACCATCTGTTCGGGACTGTTAGCACCTTTTCAAGCAGTCCTCGGAATCATCCCAAACTTTGCACATTCGGTGTTTGGTGGTGTGCCATTAATTCTAGCACTTGTTGCAGGAATCCTATTTCTATTCCTACTATTATGCTATGGCAAGCCTATTCGCCGACATCACTCCGAGCGATGTGGAGAAAGCTCTCTTAGAACGGAAGTGCCGTGAGCGCATAGTACAACTTTTGGGCATACCTCGTCTACGGGAACTTAATACAACATAGTTCCTGTCATTCAGACCAATCTGGCAAGATTGCATCTTACCTGTTCTACGCTGCCTGCTTTGCAGTGAAGAATGCGTGCTAGACACCTGTCTAACACTCCCATCAGTCATGCCAATGGAAATCGATACTCTGCTGGACCCGATAATGGCCCATGCTCTGTGTTGTCCCCAGAGGCTACCAATCCTGATGACGGCATTCATTGAGATCTCACAGACGCTTCCGGCTGCTGCTGAGGTACGAGATGGATCAACAGGCACACAGGTAACAACGGACTCGAACATTGCTGCGGCATCTTATGCTGAGGGCGATGCTTCTCATCTCTGTGCAGTTAATCTCCTACACAAGGTGTTCCAAATGTCACCAACATCGGTTGACGATATTTTGTCTACGGAAATAGATGATTTCATGTTTACACCAGACCCATACACTGACTTTGATTCGGCTCACAGTGTACCAGGGACGCAATGAATTTGGTCTTCATATTTTCAAAAACTTGGAACTCTTCCCAAAATGGAACTTTTTTTTTTTTTTTTAACTACTTGGCAAATCAATCTGCTTACAGTAGAACTATTCTTATAAAACAGACTTCTTTGAAAACTTCCAGGGACACATTGTCACCTTATTTGTCTAAAATTTCATTTACTTCCATGACATGAAATGGCTTTGATTTTTGAAATACTTATCAATCATTTCGTCATATGTATATATTACTAGTTATTCATTCATGTTGCATTTATTTCCAATATATGCTTAGAATGAAAACAATGCTTTAAAATGTACAGTACCTATTGCATTCAACAGTTCATTTTTAAACTTCTTTTAATATGCTTTTAGAAATGTTTTAGCAATATGTGGTACTCAAATTTATGTTTAGCATTTAGTATTATTGTTCATTCGAAAGTGGAGTGGGTGTTGTATTCCGCTTTAGGTGTCCATATATAGGTTTTCCTGAAACATGTCCTTATATAGGCATAATTCGCATTGCCCTTATATAGGCATAGAATCCCAGTCCTTATTTAGGCATTAGCCGTGCACTCCAAATACAGGCATGGTCACCGACATCCGTCCACCCTAGCGTCACAACGAGTTCTTAGAAACCAGACCCTTAAGCTCTTGGGAGTTCCCCTAGCACAGGATTATTGATTTCTCCAAGAACTCATCTATTATGCATGAACCGCTATACCGTAAGGGTTCATTCCTGACGTCTTCCTCTGTCCGACTTCACGTCAATGCTAACATTCCAAAGTACCTACCAGGTATAAATATACCTTCCCTTGCCCAAGCAAGTTAGAGGAGACCTCGACTTCAGAGGAGCCCGTATCCCGGCCTGATGCACTGAGAAGACGCTGTCATCCCTGCTCGCAGAGAATCCAGCTTCCAGTGATCTGACTCCCTTTGCGGGGTGTTAAAGTTCGAGTCCGGAAAGAGATTCCCACCTCTCTCATTCTCAAGGTATGGAGCTGACTAGAACCTAGAGGGACTCTTGGCATACTAGACTTAACATACTCTTAGTATACCATACTAGAGAATACTTCGCCTACTTCTTACCTTTCCCTACACCTAGACTAGGTTAGGTACATTGGGGTAGAACTAGCTTAGAGACGCATCATATGAGTACTCGCATTTTTAGCTCATGTTATTTATGTATGTGAATATATGCTAAAAGATAATGCTAGCGCAGTATTATTTATTTCTACTGCTTACGCTGTACATAATATATCTTGCATACTGTCTTGTGATCATAACAGCACATATCTCTTACACGAGAAACAAGACTGTTCAATAAAACCTTTTTTTTTAAACGCCCGTCTATTCTTTCTGTGTAACTCTGAGGAAACTAAGCATGCACGATTAGCTAAGTGAAACTGTTATCTATTGTTTCCACGATTCTGAGACATGTTCCGATTCTAAAGGGAAACAAAGTGGTCATGTTTATGCGGTTGCCAGAAACTACTCCCTTCTTGTTTTCAAGGAGTTTCTAGTGGCCTCTGAGCTAGCTGGCACAAAGTAATTAAGTTTAATATACTCGATAGGGACATACTGACCTCAGTCCTATGTCAAGCCTATAGGGTATATTATTCCAATGCGCAGAGCCTATTAGGGAAATAGGAACTACACTACAGCATGCAGTGGAGTGGCATACAGTGGAGTAGCATAGACTCCAGTGGCGTACAGTGCAGTGGAGTAGAGTGGAATAGCATAGAGTGGTGTGGCACAAAATAGAGTTGCGTACAGTGGAACGGCATAGAGTGGATTGGCGTACATTGCAGTAGTGTGCAGTGGAGTGGTGTAGAGTGAAGTGGCACAGAGTGGAGTGGCATACAGTGGAGTGGCGTACAGTGGAGTGGCGTACAGTGGAGTGGCTTACAGCGGAGTAGCGTACAGTGGAGGAGTGGTGTAGAATGGAATAGTGTAGAATGGAGTAGCATAGAGTGTAGTGGCATAGAGTGGAGTGGTGTAGGCTGGAGTGTAGTACAGGTGAGTGGAGAATACTGAAATAGCATACAGTGGAGTGGCATGGAGTGGAGTTGCAGACAGTGGAATCGTTTGGAGTGGCATAGAGTGGAGTGGAGTAGAGTGGAATAGTGTAGCATGGAGTGGCATAGAGTGGGGTAGCATACAGTGAAGTGACGTACAATGGAGTGATGTAGAGTAGAGCAGCATAGAGTGGAATAGCATAGAGTGGAGTGGCTTAGAGTGTAGTTGTGTAGAGTAGACTAGAGCAGAGTGGAGTGGCATAGAGTGTAGTTGTGCACCGTGTAATAGCGTAGTGGACTGTCATAGAGTGGAGTGGTGTATGGGCATGGCTAAGCCAGCAATGGTGGTGGACGTGCTTCGGTAGAGCTCTTTGATGGACGAGGCTGCCTCCACCTCGAGCCGGCATGAGCAGGCTAGCGACGATGACCTCTCTGAAGACCTGCAAGAATCACCAGACTCATGCGAACTGCCTAATGTTACTCCTCAAACGTCTGATGAAGTGGCTTGAAAGGACGCACACGGATTTTCCTGGAAGACACCACTTTGCCACTCGGCAAGGCCAGTAACCATAGACTGCTGCTCACTGTGTTATCCTAGGCAGCAACTGCTGGTAAATCTGGCACAGTTGAAGCACATCCGTAATAAGGTAACTGGTTGGGGGTCGGTTGTAAGATTCTGACTGTCATCAGCGATAGAGCTTGTACAACTCCTGCGCACTGTTGAGGGCTGGTTGGCCGGAGCGCCGAGGGACATGACTCCCGCCTATTCATAGCTGGCTAGCAGTAAGGGGGCTCCCGAGAAGCAGCCAAGTCAGTTGCATATTCATTTCTCGTAATATAGTGCATAGCACACCCCCCCCTAGCTATTGTGTAAATGTTGTTCTGGTACAAAGTTTGGACGATTGCCTGTTGCACACTCGCCCATTTGGAATTGTATATTTGTTACATTTTGTTTACGACGCCATCTAGCATAAACTGTTACATTTATCTCCAATGATCTACCTCGAAGGGGCCAATAGTGCTGAAATTCTCGATAAGAGTGCAGTTTACTTCTCCAGTGCGATGCCCACTCGCCCTTTTATTGATCGCAGTCTCAACACACAATGACCCCGGTTAAAGTAGGCACATGGAATGTGCCGGGTATACATACACCAGCCCGTAGATACCAAATATATTCCTATCTCAAACGTCACCATATACAAATAGCACTTCTACAGGAAACACGCTTAATCAAATCAGAATTGCCACACTTGCATCATCGCTGGCGGGGACAGTTGTACGCCACGGGTCACTCGGCATTTGTGCGGGGGTAATTAGTATGGATTAGGCCGGGAGTTCCTTTTAAGGTACTAGATACAAAAATAGACACAGAGGGCAGATACGTTGTAGTCAAAGGCATATTGGACGGCAGGCAAATAGTGATCGCTTCCTTATACACGCCTAACACGGGGCAAGGGGCATTCTTAGACACCATCTCACAGATACTAGCGCCCTGGCATGACACCCCTATGTTATTAGGAGGTGACTATAACAGCGTATTAGACATAGCGCTAGATCGTTCGTTCCCCCCCCCTGCAGGCACAAACATCACTACCGCCATGAGAGCATTACACAACTGGGCGACTCAATGGCGCCTGGCGGATGTATGGAGACATCAAAATCCTACGGACAAGGTGTACTCCTATTATTCGGGTGCACACGGGCTGCATGTGCGTCTAGACCGTTTCATGATTTCCAATAATCTCCTGCCATATGTTACTTCGACACATAATCCAGGGCGGACACACTCGGATCACAACCCCCACACCTTAGACTTAGAGTGGGAGCATATTAGACCACCGATCCCAGTCTGGAGATTGCAACCTGACACTCTACTAGACGCACCTTTCCGGGGCTCACTGGCCACTGCCATCGCTCAATATTTCGATGAAAATACTGACACAGCCTCAATGCTCCAATTAGAATGGGACACCTTTAAGGTGGTGGTGAGGGTCCACTGTTTACACATGCAGGCGGGTATACGTAAACAACTAGAGAGGGACCTGCTACGCATAGAGCAACGGTTAGCCATAATTGAGCGTGGGGAGCATGAGGTTGCTGGAGACGCTCTTTCTAGGGAGCGCGAGGAACACTCAGTTATTAGACAGGTTGCGCTGCTTAAACTACGCAGCGCACTCTGCAAAGACCCATCACCAGGGCGATAAGGCGGGCAAACTCCTCACATGATTGATCAGGCAGGAGTTAATGACCTCGCTGGTCACATCCATACGCACACTGCAGGGCGAAACGGTATACACCCAGACAGCCATCCATGATGCATTCACATCTCATTATGACATACTATACAAATCCCGCATACAGGCCACGCCCACTGAGATGCAGTCCTTTTTAGCAGACCTCACTCTATTGCAGCTCACCCCTGACCAGCAAGAGGAACTAAATGATTCCATTTCGGAGGAAATCAGAGACAGCATATTTTCCTTTTCTAACGGTAAATCACCAGGCCCAGATGGCCTACCGGTGGAATTTTACAAAGCATACTCAGACATACTAATCCCACAACTGCTGAATTTATATGAAGCCGCCATCGAGGACTCTACACTTACAATCACACAAAATGAGGCGACGCTTATCTCCTTACTCAAGCCGGGCAGAGACCCTGAACTCCTTGGCTCTTATCGCCCCTTAGCGCTCCTCAACACAGATTACAAAATATTTGCATCTATATTAGCCAAGCGTCTAGCCCCATTAGTATGGTCACTAATCCATCCCGATCAAAACAGATTTGTTCCCACGAGAAGCACATCCCTTAATATACGCAGACTGTTTCGAGTACACACATATGCCCCAGGTAAATGGCCTCGTTCGGGGTGCCTGGTTCTTGATTTAGAGAAGGCTTTTGACTCTTTAGAATGGCCTTACCTTGCTGCAGTGTTGCGCAAATATGATCTAGGAGAGAGTTACATACAGATGGTGAGTCTCCTCTATCAACACCCTACGGTGCGGGTTAAGACAGGGAAATTGATCTCTGGTGCCTTACGAATAAACCGGGGGAAAGGCAAGGATGCCCGTTGTCCCCATTGCTCTTTTCCCTTGCGCTGGAGCCCTTGGCGGTACTCCTCAGTGACAGCGGAGAAAATTGGGGCATACCATTGGGTGATGGCCTACACATGGTCTCGTTGTATGCAGACGTCCTGCTATTGTATATAAGAGATTTACAAGCCGTCCCCGCAGTAATAGCAGACATTTTTCAACAATTTGAAAAAATGTCAGGTCTTAAAGTGAACTGGACAAAATCTGGCGTATACTCCTTTACTGACGCTGTAGCTGAAACGAATATCACTATTAATGGAGCCACCTTGACCTGGTACCCGTCCATTTTCAGGTACCTAGGCATTTATATATACAGATCCCCCGCTGATATATTAGATGGCAACCTCGTTTGGGCCATAACCGCGATCAGAGCGCAAGTACACTTTTGGAAAACACTGCCCTTAATTGTAATGAGTCGTGTCACCTTAACAAAGATGATAATTCTACCATGACTGCTATATTACTTTTCAAATCTCCCAGTGTATGTGCCCGTTGGGCTCCTCCGCACTCTGGAAGGCATCTTCCGCGATCTGATCTGGAATACCGGCAGACCGCGAATAGCTTTAAGTAAATTATATGCGCCCACGCGCAGTGGAGGTCTAGCGGTCCCAAATATGGAACTATACTACCTAGCGTCCCAGCTACAATGGATGACAAAATGGATGAGTGGGAAGGGGCTGGAGGACACTGCAGCTATGACACCACCGTGGTCGCAATCCCAACTACACCACTTTTTTCACCCCATCACCCGAGCTCCATGCCCGCCTCAGATATATATCGCATTAGCTCACAGATGTTACAGAAGAAGCCTTTATTTAACCCGCGATACACCGCCCTATGCCCCGCAGATACCATTAGCAGGCACTCCCAGAGGCACAGGGAAAATATCGGAAACTGAACTACTGACTTGGCATGAGGCAGGTCTCGATACAATAGGTGATTTATACGCGGAGGGTACCCTTCTAGCATTTGAAAATTTGGCTATGGAAAATGATATCCCTGTGGGTCAATTTCTCCTTCACACCGCTATAGTGCGGTCCTTGATGACCGCCTGGGGAGACATGACAGTTGAGCCGCAAACACACTTGGTCATACAATACCTACATGTCATGGGGGAAGGCTCACACATGGTACATTGGCTGGTGGAGGCACTCCTTATGCATACACTGAAACCGCTCTCGAGACTCCACGAGAAGTGGGCTGCCGACAGGGGACATCCATGGACAGACAAAGAATGGGATACAATAATCGCCGGTTCCACATACATACCACGCAGTTCCAGATTCAAACTTATACAGACATACATACTGCACAGGGCGTACCTCTCCCCGGACAAGCTTAATGAATACTTTAATCTCACTAACTCTGCCTGCCCCAGATGTAAGTTAGCTGGTGCAGATCTTCTACATATGTTGTGGTCTTGTCCCTCGCTTCAGCTATACTGGCATGCAGTCATAGAAACATTAACGAAATGCACTGGGTCATCCCTACAGTCCAGCTGGGAGGTCTGCGTGCTGGGGTTGTATCCACGGACAAAGAAGAACAGGGTGATCTCCAGGTTTAGAGATCTGGGTCTGATAACAGCAAAACGCCTCATCACGAAGAGGTGGAAGCACAGCTTTCCCCCAGCGCCGGGCAGCTGGGAGAAATCCCTTATAGTGTGGGCACAAGCTGAAAGTACCACGCTGCATAGAGAGGAAACTGCGGGGCTACGTAAATACCCAATAGCGCAGGCCTGGGATGACTTACTTAAAGCACTCACATGGTCAGACTCTGCAGGGCAGGATTTGCCGCCCCCCTGCACCGCGGAGGGAGTCATGGAGCAGTAAGACAATCCCCCCCCTCGCAGTATATGACATCATGAGTCACTACTTAGTACGACTGTATTGTACGTAGTCACGTCGCATTGTTAGACTTATCATTCTTCCCATGTAACAGCAACGCACCGGCCCTAGTGTATTTAGGCACCTGAATCATACCACAGCCGATTACAGTTTTAGATGGCGTTCTTTCTTTTTCTTATTGTTAGTTTTAGTTTATTAGCGGAAATTATATTTAGGGTCTTGATACATTTATTGTACACAGAGACAACAGGGTACACATACACCACAATAATGCAAAATCATGAGTACATATGCAGTTGTGAGTTACATTTATGCCTGTAATAACTGGTTTATTGGCAAATGACACTGTATTCCCAGTAATGTTGATGTATAATTGTTGTCATGCAACTCTGATTCCTAATATATCGTATGTATCTGAAAAAGAAAACCCAATAAAGATATATATATTTTTTTAAATGGAGTGGTGTATAGTGGAGTGGCATACAGCGGTGTGGAGTGGAGTGGAGTAGCGTACAGTGGAATAACGTACAGTGGAATAGCATACAATGGAGTGGTGCACACTGGAGTGGCATACAGTTGAGTTGCATAGAGTGGAATAGCGTAGAGTGTTGTAGAGTGGAATAGCGTAGAGTGGAGTGGCTTAAAGTGGAGTTGTGTACAGCAGAATAGAGCAGAGTGGAGTGGCGTAGGATGAAGTTGTGTACAGTGTAATAGCGTACAGTGGATTGTCGTAGAGTTGAGTGGCATATAGTGGGATGGCGTACAGTGGAGTGGCATAGAGTGGAATAGCATACAGTGGGATAACATACAGTGAAGTGGGGTACACTGGAGTGGCATACAGTGTAGTGGTATAGAGTGGAATAGCATAGAGTGTTGTGTTGTAGAGTAGAGTAGCATACAGTGGAGTGGCTATGAGGGGAGTTGTGTGCAGTAAAATAGCGCAAAGTGGAGTGGCGTAAAGTGGAGTCATGTACAGTGTAATAGTGTTGTAGAGTGGCACTGCATACAGTTAAATAGAGTAGAGTGGATTGGAGTACAGTGGAGTGGCATAGACTGGAGTGTCATAGAATGGAGTGTCATATAGTGTAATAGAGTATGGAGTAGTGGTGTAGAGTGGATTGGCGTACAGTGGAATGGGGAAGAGTGGAATTGCGAAGAGTGCAGTGGCTAAGAGTGACGTTGTGTACAATAGAATAGCGCAGAATGGAGTGGCGTAGAGTGGAGTAGCATAGAGTACAGTTGTGTACTGTGTAAGAGTGCACAGTGTATTGTCGGAGAGTGGAGTAGCGTATAGTGGGGTGATGTACAGTGGTCTGGCACAGTGTGGAGTAGCATACAGTGAAACAACATACAATTGAGTGAGGTAAACTGAAGTGGCATACAGTGGAGTTGCAAAGAGTGGAATAGCAAAGAGTGTTGTTTTGTAGAGTGGAATAGCGTAGATTGGAGTGGCTTAAAGTGGAGTTTTGTACAATAGAATAGCGCAGAGTGGTGTAAAGTGGAGTGGGGTAGAGTGGAGTTGTTTGCAGCGTAATAGCGTACAGTGGAGTGGCATACAGTGGATTGGCATACAGTGGAGTGTCATAGAGTGTAATAGTGTAAAGTGGAGTGGTGTAGAGTGGATTGGAGTACAGTGGAGTGGGGTAGAGTGGAATAGCGAAGAGGAGAGTGGAAAACAGTAGAGTTGTATACCATAGAATAGCGCAGAGTGGATTGTCGTAGAGTGGAGTGGTGTATAGTGGGGTGGCATACAGTGGAATGGCATAGCGTGGAGTAGCATACAGTGGAATAGCAATTCAATAGAGTTGGGTGGGTACACTGAAGTGGCATACAGTTGAGTGGCATAGAGTGGAATAGTATAGATTGTTGTTTTGTAGAGTGGAATAGCGTGTAGTGGAGTGGCCTAGAGTGGAGCTGTGTACAGTAGAATAGAGCAGAGTGGAGTGGTGTACAGTGTAATAGCGTACAGTGGATTGTCATAAAGTGGAGTGGCATACAGTGGGGTGGCATACAGTGGAGTGGTGTATAGTGGAGTAGAGTACAGTGGAACAGCATACATTGGAGTGGTGTACACTGGAGTGGCATACAGTCGAGTGGCATAGAGTGGATCAGTGTAGAGTGTTGTATTGTAGAGTGGCGTTCCATACAGTGGAATAGCATAGAGTGGAGTAGCATACTGGATGGGCGTACAGTGCAGTAGCGTAGACTGGAGTGTCATAGAATTGAATGCCATTGAGGGTAATAGTGTACAGTGGAGTGGTGTAAAATGGATTGGTGTACAGTGGAGTGGGGTAAAGTGGAATAACGAAGAGTAGAGTGGCATAGAGTGAAGTCGTGTACAGTGTAATAGTGTACTGTGGATTGTTATAGAGTGGAGTGGCATACAGTGGAGTGACATAGCATGGAGTAGCGCACAGTGGAATAGCACATAATAGAGTGGGGTGCACTGGATTGGCATACACTGGAGTGGCATACAGTGGAATAGTGTAGAGTGGAAGAGCGTAGAGTGGAGTGACTTAGAGTGGAGTTGTGTACAGTAGAATAGCTAAGAGTGGAGTGGTGTAGAGTGGATTCGTGTACAGTGTAGTAGCGGAGAGTGGAGTGGCATACAATGGAGTGGCATACAGTGGGGTGGTGTAGAGTGGAGTAGCGTAAAGTGGAATAGCATACAGTGGAGTGGGGTACACTAGAGTGGTGTACATTGCAGTGGCAATAGAGTGGTATAGCATAGAGTGTTGTGTTGTAGAGTGGAATAGCATACAGTGGAGCGGCTTAGAGTGGAGTTGTGTACAGTAGAATGGTGCAGAGTGGAGTGGTGTAGAATGGATTGGCATAGAGTGGAGTTCTATACAGTGTAGTAGCATACAGTCGATTGTTGTAGAGTGGAGTGGCATATATTGGGGTGGCGTACAGCGGAGTAGCGTATGGTGGAATAGCATACAGTGGAATTGTGTACACTGGAGTGGCATACAATCGAATGGTATAGAGTGCAATAGCGTAGAGTGTTGTTTTGTAGAGTGGAGTTATGTACAGTCTAAGAGCATAGAGTGGAGCGGAGTAGAGTGGAGTATAGTAGAATTGAGTGTCATAGAGTTTAACAGTGTACAGTGGAGTTGTGCAGAGTGGATTGGTGTACAGTGGAGTCGATAGCCGTGAGTTCCAAAATGTCTTCTTTCTCCAGTTTTAGTACTTGTTCATTACAATTGAAACACTCTTGAAGGGTAGGTATTAAACAAAAAAGATTTGCCTTGTTCAATGAAATTGAACATTAGCTGTGCTGCTGTGTTCTTAGAGGAGAAACGCTTGTTGATAGGTCAACTTTCTAAGGTATGTTTCCCCTCCTTTTGGCAGAACTCCTACTCTAACGTCCTTCAGAATATTTCCGTATTCCATGTCGGATGCTTGATGGATATTCCTCAGTAGTTCCTTGTATTCGAAGTTTAGGCAAATGTTTACATTTTCAATACTCCCTAAAGAATTACGGGTTTCATCATGAAGAAGTGTCTTGAAAACAGGCTGTCCTTTCACGGGGGTTAGTTGCAGTAGGTCACCAAAGACAATTAAGGGCCTCATTTATGAAAACTGTTGCATCGCTGTGATAAAACAGCGATGCAACAGTTTTCACTGCGCCCTCCTTGCGACACGATGGATGCACTGTATTTAATGTACGGCGCTCCATGGCGCAAGGAATGACAGAGACATCAGGAATCCTGACGTATCTGTGGGCGCAAAAGTCATGCATTGCTAGAGTTGTGTCGCAAGCATGTCCACCTCCAGCAATGCATGCAGCAGGCCTATACACATAGCACGGTGTCACCCTTATGCCTGCTATGAGGCAGGAGTAAGGTTTTGATGCAGTGACATCCTAGAAGTGGTGCAGTAAAATCTGATAGATTTCACCGCGCCACTCCTACGAGGCTTTGTTGCGTGGGAACGCCCACCCTGCACACATACCTGATGCAGGTATAATGTTGCGCAGGGCTTTACAAGGTGACACATCTGCCTTGATGCGTCACCTTGTAAATATGGCGCAACGTGGCGCATTATTTACGCCACCAGTATGTCAAGAAAATGATGCACCGGCAGCGTAAAACTGTCGCAAGGGGCTCATAAATAAGCCCCTAAATTCTTTCCTCCAAACAGCACGTCGTACTCTGTTCTTAAAATGTGTTGCTGGGGGCGTGGCCAAGATGGCGGCGGAGTAGGACGTGCTTTTCTGTCCCTCCGGCGCCGCCCGCATATCGCTTTGTTTATCGCCCTATTTAGTGCCCATCTGAGCCTGCCGGGAGACGCTGGGGTCCCGGAGGGCATCCCCGGAGCCGACGGAGTGTCCAAGTGCGCGTCGGAGTGGAGCGGCGGTCCCCGCCGGGCCCGCTGGCCCCGACCGTGAAACGAGCTGCTGGGCCCGTAGAGACGGAGAGACGGTGCTCGCCTCTGGCTTCGTGGCGCCCGACGCACCTGCGGAGGCCCTGGGAGCTGTGGCCGCAAATCCGATTGGTCGGGTGGCGCTGGGCCCCAGGAGGCTGCAGGACAAGGGGAGCCCGAGTGAAAGCAGCCCTGAGGCGCCGCCGCCGCATAGCTGCGCGGGGCCTGGTCCGCGTGAGAAGCGCGATCTGCAGCCGCCGGCGGCCTGCAACAGGGGGGCGCGCTCCAAACACCTGCCCGGAGGAACGGTGGCGGTCGGGCCCCCTCGGCGGAGCCGGGGGGGAGCTCCGGTACCACACAAGGGAAGACCTACGGTGAGTCCGCCCAGCGGATGGCGTGAGCAGTGAGCCGAGGTGTAGCGGTGTGGCCGGAGAGGGAGCGGAGGCTCGGTCCGTGGGTCGGCGGACGGTGAGAGACCCTGCGAGCGGAGCTGAGGTGGGGCCGAGGTCCCAGCACTGGTGCCTGGCGAGATCGGTGACGCAGTCCCCCTCCCCCCCATCTTGTTGGCGGTCCTGCTCCAGGACTGCGGCGGGGCTCTGAAGGGGTGCTGCCTTGAGTGCTCCCCTGCTTGGAGGTGACCAGAGTGCGGAGAGCAGCCCCCGTGGTGCCGTGAAGTTCAGGTGAGCCTGGTGGATAGTGGGGCTGAGTGGCAGGTGGGGCCTGCTATCGACCTGCATATCGGCGGGCGGGCCGCTCCCCTTCGGCGTAGCATCTCCGTTGGCTTGCCGGTGGCTGGGGCGGTCCGGAGGCCTCCCCCCGACGGCCTGCGCTGGTGGAGGACCGCAGTGAGGAGCGCCCCTCCCCTGGGATCGGGGCAGCGTGGGCCTGGGAACGAGCGTGCGGCCTGGAATTGCTGCTGGGGCCTAGATTCGGCTTGCGGGTCGGCGAGCGGTGCCCCCTCCTGGCGGTCTGTGCCTTGCCTGCCTGCTGTGGGTGCGAGGGCCACGGAGGCCTGACTGCGCTCTACCCCCCCCTGAGGGCTACAAAGGGAGTGTGGTTTGGAGCTGCGGGCATCGGAGGAGCTCCTGGGCCTCCGGCTGACGAAGTGTGGTGGTGGGCGCAGAAGAGGGGTGCCTCTACCGCCCGCCCTTACGGAGTGGTGGCGGGGCTGGTGATCGGGCCCTTGGCTTAGACTTTTGTCCTGGCAGTGTGACGGCCTCTGATTCGGAGATCTAGGGCACTTGGGGCGGTTGGAATGGATGCGGGATCGCCCTGACCCCCCCCCCTCCTTTGAGACGCACCGGAGTGTCGTTCTGGGCAGTGGTGCGTGGGATTCCAGCTGGGCCTGGCGAGGGTGTCCTGCAGTGAGGGCACTGAGTCTGCATTGTTGGAGGTGGTTCTTGCCTTTGCCCTCTTCAGTCAGGGCCGCAGGAGGGCCTGTGTCGCCGTGTAGATGGCATCCGCCAGGAACAAACGGGACAAACCCTTGAAGGGCCTACCCCAGCAGACGACGGGCCAGGAGTCCGCGGTGCTGGCGGCCGGATCGACACAACCGGATGACAATGATCTCCCGGCGACCAAGGCTTTCATGCTCGAATTATTTGCCGCCATAAAAGAGGATATCTCGGAGCTCCGCTCGCAACTCTCCTCAGATCTGCGCGAGACGAGACGCGATGTCGACGCCATTGGCGAGAGGGTAGCGACCCTAGAGGAGCATGATCTGAGCACCGCGGAGGAGGTACACCAACTCCAGCAAGACGTCCTTCGCCTCATGGATCAGAATCTTGACCTCCAGGCCCACGCCGAAGATCTAGAGAACCGATCTCGGCGGAACAATATCAGAATCCGGGCGGTCCCATGGAGGGGTGAGGGAGACGATCTACGTGACTACGTGAGCGAACTGTTCCGACAGATTCTGGGCGAAGGGGCGGAGCGGGAGATCAAAATGGACCGAGTCCACCGTGTGGGTGGGCCGCGTGGTGGCAGGGCCCCTCCACCGGACATACTGGTGTGCGTCCACGACTTCCTGACCAAGGAGCTGATCCTTCGGAAAGCTCGTGACCTTCAGCCCGTGCAGTTCCGGGGTCATCAGCCTGCCCTTTATCAAGACTTGGCGGCCTCCACTCTCGCCAAGCGCAGAGACTTTAAGCCTATCACTAACCACCTGCGTGAGAAAGAAATCCCCTATTCCTGGGGACATCCGTTCCGGCTCATTTTTAAGCTAAATGGCAGAATACAGCAGATCCGATCCCTGGACGCCGCCTTTGAGCTCTTGGGCCTGGAGCGGCCCGCCCCTAGTGCTGGGGGCACCAGATCACCGGCCAGAAGGCGCAGACGGTCCAATGAATGGCAACGCGTGGGGAGATCCCCTCCGCCGGCGAAACCCGACTTGTCCGCAAGCCTGCTGGAACGAGAAGCTGCTGTCACTTCTGTGGCTCTGGTGACTGAAAACGACGGGATCCCCTGAGGTGCTTCTGTCCGGCACTAATGGGCTCATTATGCGGCGCCGGAGGTGGGCAGCTCCTGAAGAATTAGTATCTTATCATCTCAAGTCCTGGTGAACTAGAGTGCCCTGTATCAGGAGCGAGCAGAGTTCCAAGATGGTGCCATGGTCCCCTGACGAAGGGATTTATAAGACGGACTGTAGTCATTACAAGCAACTGTTGTATGCTTCTTCATTTTGTGTTTATTCGTATTTGGGTCTGGGGGTTAGGGGTTTGTTAGGGGTTGGGATTATTTTTGGGGCTCCGCATCAGTGCTTCAGACGACTAGGAGAGGCCTCCACCCACAAGTATTGCGTGTTCGCCCACGCAGAGATTGGGGCTCTAGCTACCACATAGGCTCTTCTCTCCTCGGGCTGGGGTATGGGTAGGGACCTAAAGATTGTGAGTCTGAACGTTCGGGGCTTGAATAGCCCTGTTAAGCGCTCGGCTATACTCTCCTACTTGGAGAATGCAGAGGGTGACGTATGCCTGTTGCAGGAGACACATTTGCTTTCTAGGGACACTAAAAGGATGAAAGACAAGCGCTTCCCTCTCCAACTCTGGTCCTCGGGACCGGCCAAGAAAAATGGGGTAGCGATCCTCTTTAGTCCCCGCGCTCACTGCAAAGTCCTTTCCCAGGTGGCTGACATTAAGGGGAGACTGCTAGCGGTCCGCATCCAATGGGGGGACATGCAGCTAACGGTGGGATCTCTTTATGCTCCGAATGACCGGCAAGAGCCCTTCCTGCGACTTGCCCTGTCCACGGTTTTAACGTCCCCTGACTCAGCGATCCTAGTGGGGGGGGACTTGAACATAGTTATGGACTCCGGGATGGATAGGTCTGAGCAGCGAGCCTACCAAACTGGGGCTATATCACAAGGGGGAGGCAGTGGCTCCTTGAGGGTGGGCTGAATGATGTGTGGCGCGTCCAGCACCCCTTAGAGCGCGACTATACCTTCTACTCTGCGGTGCATAAAACGTACGCGCGATTAGATCATTTCTTGGCTACATCCTCTCTCATGCCATGCCTGTCTGCCGCCGACATCTCTGCGCGCTCCCTGTCGGACCACGCCCTCATATCGGTGGTGCTCACCTCTTCGGGCTCGCGTCCACCGACGTCCAGCTGGCATCTTCGTGACTCCCTACTCCACTCGGAGTCGGTGGTCGCACGACTACGGGACACTATCACCCAATACCTCGCAATCAATGACCAGGAAGGTATGGCCCTCGCGTCGGTGTGGGAGGCCCTGAAATTAGTAGCGCGGGGGGAATTGATTGCGATTGCAGCGTCATATGCGCGGCTACGCAGGGAAAAACGCGCAGAGTTGGAGGGAGAGGTGGGTGCCCTGGAGGCGGTGCACAAGAGGACGGGGGCGCCAAGAGTTTGGAGAGAATTGGAGGCTAAACGGCGCATGCTGAAACACCTTGATTTAGACAGGGCGGAGCACGCCCTTCTGCGCCTGCGACACAAATTCTACCTTAGCGGGGACAAAGGGGGAAGGATGCTGGCGCATAGGCTGCGAGCACGAGCTCAGCTCTCGGCCATACAGTCCATTAGAGATCCTCAGGCAATCGAACATACTATGGACTCCCGCATTGTGGACTCTTTTCGGCAGTTCTACCAGCGTCTGTATACGAGGGAGGCAGCGGATGCGGGGGAGATTGCAGATTACTTGGCCTCCAGTAACATTACACCCCTTCTTAAGTCATCGGCGGAAGCCCTGGATGCCGCGATTCGCATAGAAGAGGTCATATCTGCGATAGCGCGGCTGAAAGTGGCCAAATCCCCAGGGCCGGATGGCTTCTCTGCCATATTCTATAAAACCTACTGTGTGGAGCTGGCTCCTCTTTTAACCCGCCTCTTCAATTCCTTCCTTGAGACAGGAGAGGTAACTCCTTCCATGTCTGAAGCGGTAATCACTGTTATCCCTAAGCCTGGAAAGGACCCTAAAGATTGTAGCTCGTATAGGCCGATCTCTCTTCTTAATATAGATACAAAACTGTTTGCGAGTATCCTAGCGGCGAGGCTCAACTCCCTGATGGACGGTAGCATAGACCCGGATCAAGCGGGCTTTATCCCAACGCGTCAAGGAGGGGACAATACTAAACGGCTCCTTCATCTCACAGATTTGGTCCACCGTTCGCGGACGTCGGCTCTCTTTCTCTCTATAGATGCCGAGAAGGCCTTCGACCGAGTGGACTGGGGGTATTTGTTCGCTGTGTTGAAGACCTTTGGGATGGGGGACAACTTTATAGGCTGGATTCGGTGCCTGTACGCGGCCCCCAAGGCCGCTGTCCGAGTGAATGGGAACAGGTCGGCCCTCTTCCCTATCACGAGAGGGACGCGACAGGGATGTCCCTTATCCCCGCTGCTTTTTGCGCTCTATATGGAGCCTTTTGCCCAACGTACACGAGCGAACATGGGCATTGAGGGGATTGTATTCGGAGCAGACACACATAAAATCAGCCTCTACGCTGACGATGTTATCCTATCACTTACTCAGCCTCACTCCTCCTTGCGGTACCTCTCGACGGAGCTCCGCGACTTTGGGCAGGTGGCGGGATTTAAGGTAAACTTTTCAAAATCACAAATTCTTAATATTTCTGTCCCTGGGGCGGAGGTTCTGGACTTGCAACAAGACTTCGCCCTTCACTGGGCTGACCCTGACATCCCATACTTAGGTATCCGATTGACCTCTTCAGTAGCTCATACGGTCTCCCTCAACTATAAATTGCTGACGGACCAAACTACCAAAGCACTCTCAGGCTGGTCCCGCCTTAATCTGGCTTGGTATGGGAGGCTGGCGGCGGTGAAGATGACCATTCTCCCGCGCATACTCTATCTCTTTCAGATGCTCCCTGTGAGTCCCCCTCCAGGCGCCCTCCGGAAGCTACAGGGACTCTTAAATGCTTTCTTGTGGAACAACAAACGGCCACGACTTGCGCTGCCCCTCATCACCGCACCGAAGTCGGCGGGTGGGTTGGGCTTTCCTTTGTTAGAGGCCTACTGTCAGGCCTCCTGTCTCCGGTATATTGTGGAATGGAATAGACCCTTGTCCAGCAAGCATTGGAACTTTATGGATCAGACAGTCGCGGGCTGTAATATCTGGCGCGAGTTGTGGCTGCCGCGCAAACATAGAGCGTGGGGCCTCTCCTCTTCCCCGGTGACCTCCCCGACTTTGAAAACTTGGGACCAACTAGCGCTGCGCAAGGGTTGGACTACTTTTCCTTCCCCTATGACTCCTATTGTCGACAACCCCGATTTTCCGCCGGGATGTGCGTCCCCCATCTTCCAACGCTGGAGGGAGGAGGGCTGTAAGAGGGTGGGATCTCTCTTTGATCTAGATGGTTTGATCCCTTTTTCCCAACTGCGCCAGGAGTACTTCCACCTACCGGAGGCAGAGGCCTTTCAGTACTTACAATTAAAGCATTGGGTGACTCAACCTGCTAACTTCGCGCCAATGTCCCGCCCCCTGACGGCTTTTGAGAAGTGGCTTGTCTGCAAAACAGATGACCGCAAGCTCATTTCCGATCTGTACGCGATGATCCTGATGCACCCCAAGAGGCAGCGCACGAAAGCGCAGGTCCGCTGGGAAACGGAGCTGGGGCGACCTCTTACATGTAAAGAATGGGAACACGTCTTTTATCGCGCTCACCACACCGCTTCTAACACTGCAGGGGCTGAGTCTGCCTACAAGGTGGCCGCCTATTGGTATTATACTCCGGTGCGCGTAAAGGCGTGGGATGTAGCGAAGTCGGACCTCTGCTGGCGGGGGTGCGGCCATCAGGGTACACTGGTGCATTTGCTATGGCGTTGCCCGAAATTAGTGCGGTACTGGAAGGTTGTCCTTGATGAGCTAGACGATGCCTTTCAGATCACATTTCCCCGAACACCTGAACACGCACTGCTGGGCCTCCCCCACCCCAAGTCTTTCCCTTTGCGCTCGCTCCGGGGCCGGCAGATAGCCTTAGCTCTGTTAGCGGCGCGCCAGGTTCTTCTGGCGCACTGGGGCTCCTCGGCCTCACCTGACCCGAGGGACTGGTTCCAAAGGCTTTGGCACCTTCTGGCTATGGAACGTCTTTCGTTGGGCATTGATGGTAAAGGCGCTGAGTATGCGGAGTTATGGGGTCCTTTCCTACAGCTCCTTTCTAAAGAACTGAGAGAGGTCACATGCCCAAAGTACTTACAGATCTTGCAGCTCATTCCCTTGGAGCCTCTAGGGGCCATCAACGACAACGGTGGGGCGGCGGACATGGCATGAGGAGGGGTTAGAAGTGCAGGGGTTTAGAGGCTGATGCGGAGAGGGGTGGGGGCGGGGACTCAGGGGGGTGTCTGGGGGGGTATTTGTTTCTTTGCTTGTTTCTTTGCTTGTTTCTATCTTCCAGAAAAGTGGTATTCGCGCTCCTGCTAGATGGCCGGTTATCTTTCGAATGTCTCTAACGCGGGGTCGCCCTCCGGGTTGTTGACCTGCACGCTGTGTACATCATTAAAGAGGTTACGCTCTGCCGGCCACCGGATGTAGGCAGCTGAGCCGTGTATTTAAATGCTTACCACACAATAAAAATGATTGATTCTAAAATGTGTTGCTTCCTCAAGTGAACAAAGACAAGCATTAAGTTTGAGAACATGCTTCCCTCATTGATAATTAAAAGCTTCAGTTTCTTTAATACTCTGGATACCTCGTGACAAGCTTCACTGGATAAATTCTGGATGCCAGTTTATTGTAATGCTTAACAGGTAGCATTAGTAGTCGATGCAGAGTAATTCCTTTAATATTGTGTGCAGCTAATCTAGTTGTTGCAGTTACTAAACACAATACATTAGATTATGTTTTCCTCTGTTGGTAAGAAGCAAGAACTTTAATCATAAAGCTTTTCCCGGTGCCAGCTTGACCACTGATGTATAGTAGTATTGGCTTAAATGAAGAGCATTCACATTCTTTCTTGTCGTGTAGAAATCCATGCTCTGTTTTATCTTTTACTTCAATATAAATTTATTTCTGTTCGTCAAAAGTTGTGCTACTATATGTTCAAAATCAACACTTTCCTCTCTTGCTTATTGCATTGCAGTCTCCACCTCATTCATAACTATTGCTGCTTCATTTTGAATACCCGGTTGTCCAAAGGGATCTTGAGTCAGTGGTCCATAACTTTGGCTGCTTTGTGAACTCTCCTTAGCTATCTCAACAGCAATGGTTTCTTTCTGTTCAATCTCATATTTCAACATTTGCAAGTAGTTTGGGAAGACTCAACACTGAACGCTGCCTTTTACAGCATTGAAAGAATCTTCGTAGCATTCATAGTCTCCAAGTAGTTCTGATTTAGCACACCAAAGCTTGAACAGTTGTAGAAGTGCCAAATAGAAAAACTCTCTTCTGTCTTGAGTTTGACAAATTTTCTATGGTTAATTAAATTTCCTTGTGGGTGTTTCACCAAACAACCATCACATCCAACTACTGCATATTTTCCTTCCTATGTTTTCTGTCACATTGCTTCTGCAGTGTTGAAGTGCCTCATAAAGGCACATGTTTTCCAGATGTGGACTCCCTCTTGGATAGTACGTATCCAACATATTTGATTTCACAATGTCTGTACTTTCCGGGTCAAGCTCTGCTAGGTACTGAATTTCCTGGAAAGGCTTCAAGATTCTATTTCAGGTGCTAGCAAGGCCTAGACTTACCCAAAAAATCTCCGTGTGTTTGAGAACAAACTGATCGAGCTTAACTAGTCACAGCACTCATATGAACCCATCCCCCTATAGGAAAGCATTTTTAAGCTGAAGCTGTACAATTTCTTGGTTAGATTTTTTTTCTGCAGAAATCTCCTCCCACGCCTCTCTGTCTTCTCTGATTTTGTAATATATGAAGTAACATACCGAGCAACAGTGGTGGAGTTGTCTGCAACAAATTGTGGATCCATATTTGCAATCCCCATCTTCAGAATCACAGGGTTGTAGTCATTAGCATACTTGGAAGCCTCTGTTCTTCTCAGATTGCATGTGTTTTTGGTGATTTCCGTGTCAGTGTATGTCTGACTGCAGACAAAAAGCTATTCACTCTTCCCTAAGAAATGACAGGTTGCCGGAATCAAAATCGACATCTTGTGTAAAATTTTACTTTGCATCTGTATTTTTTATGACAGTTCTTCCCGGTGCACAGTCTAAATATCGAGTTTTAAATATCGACCTACAGTAATATCGAGTATTAAATATCGTAGGGACAAAATATCGAAATCAAGAATATCGACCTGAAGGTAAGAAATATCGTTTTTGTTAATAACGAAGTTAGTAATATCGATAGCAAAAATATTGATGTTACTAATATCGATATTTATATTAGTGTTATGTATTTTATTATGTATTTTATATGTATGTGTTATATATTTTTCGTTAAGTATTGTACTGATTTTTAAATATATATATAAACTTTTTAGAAGTTAGTAATGTTTTTTTAAGTAAACTATGTGTTTTAGTACCGTAGCGGGTTGTGGGTTTATAGGGGAATAGGGTGGGAAGTAATTTAATTATAGTAAATTAATTAATAATTTTTAGGAATTATTAATTATTTGTAATTAAATTTTGTGTTTTAGTTCTGTAGCGGGTTGTGGGTTTATAGGGGAATAGGTTGGGAAGTAATTTAATTGTAGTTAAGGGGCCCATTACGATGGCGGGCGGAAGCACAACCGCCGTGCTGGCGGATGCAAAAACCACCAGTTACCGCCGGCACGCAGCAGTCCACACGCCCGCCCAATTACGATGCGAAAAGCAGGCCAAACACCGCCGGCAAGCCAGCAACACCGTCCGCCATCAAAGTGCGCCCGTACACGTAGCGGCGCAGCCCAACTGACACACACCGTCCGACGAAACACGCCCCGCCCGGCGTATAAATTACGATGCCGCAAACAAACGGCTCCCACGGCTAAGAGACACCGCACGTGAAAGAGAGGCGGTAACACGGACGCAGAGCACGGACAACGAAGAAGCGGCACCCCGGGCATGAATCCAGCACTGCAGGCCCTTCCCATGCTTCTGCTGATGCACCACCAAGGACGCAACGTACCGCGGAGACGCAGGTAGGCACACACACAACAAGTGCACGCAAACAGCGCACACAGTGCAAGGGCGGAAAAAGCGGACAACCCCCACCAGCGCGTGTACACTACACATCCACCATTGCATCCACATATGACACACAGGCCAAATCCTAACATCGCGGAACACATGTGTACACACCACCTGGGACTAGGAACCAACCACCCCGTCACGGCCCCAAAGCGCCGATGACGCCGCCACACATGCGCACAACGCAGAGGCCAACCGCAGCGCCATGCATGCGTCGCACACAGACACAGGGACACAACCAAGCAGCACACACATCAGCCCCACCCCGAACGCACATGACACGTGACAGGCCTGCCACAGACATGTCCCCAACGCCCAATTCACGGACAACACCCAACGCCACACAACCGACGCACACATGTCAGTGAAGTCACGCAACAGCAGGACACACCCCAGTGTAACAAACATGGCGTAGCACACAGCGGCGGCAACACCAACTAGGAGAAGCAGGGCCCCTTCGGGAAGAGGAACGCCAGTACCACACTGAAAAACCCATACCACCCTGCACATATGAACAAGACATATGAAACGGAACACCAAAGAGCCCGGGGACCGACAACAGGTGGCCCAAGAATAACATCCACACACAAGGCCCAACGCAGAGCGGAAAGGCAGCCTGCCGCCCACACAAGGGAGAGCAGACAGCACTGAATGACCTTCCATTCCAACTCCGAAACCACAGCCCTACGACAGAAGCCGGTGAATACAGCCATTGTCCAAGAATAGACCAACACAGGCATGCCGAGGAGACCGACCACAGGGCAGATAGCGCATATCACAGAAGCACACAACGGACGGGGAAGAAAGAAGAAAACACTCCCCCATGTCGGCCACATGCAAGTTAATTGGAAGGAGTCACACAGCACTGACCTTGAACTGTCTGAGAAGCATGTGGGAAGAGGGCCCGTGTCCTCCAAACAAGCCAACAGAACACAAGTCCTGTCTCCCTACGACTACACAGAGCTCACAGCAACCCCGGAGCGTGCACATTGCAGACTGCACACACAGCCGGAGCACGCCATCTCAACGAACCGCTGCGAAATGGCAACCGCAACACACCTACCCAACTACGCCGAACAGCTCAAGCTGTACAAAACCAACACGATACATACATTGGGATGCGATCTCCTGTCCCTGCTGAACGTAAGTTACCGACTGACTTACCGCATCACATTGTTCAGCTGCGTCATGCCCGTCTTCTACTGTCGGAGGTGTCCCTACCAGCATCCCGTCGAGATATGCCTCTCCAACCCGGCATGTCTGAAGGCGTACCTGCTACCACTACTCCTCCCTCTGGACGCACACGACAGGGCCTGCTCTGCCTATGGGGGCATGGCGTATGTGGCCAACATCGCACCCGCACTGAAATGGGACCACTGTGCCTCCACACGACGGATCATCGAGAACAGCTACATCGAATGTCACCCAGCATGCCCCATCATGGTCCTCCAAGGGACAACTTACGAACAACACCTTGAGAGCCACCATCCGCTTCATTGGCTGGCAAACATGTACACCACCAATGACATGGAAGCCCTGCTGGACGGCATCGCATACCTGACAACCTGTAAATACGTCGGACCACAACGCAGGTTCCCTGAGTGACCTATGAAGTCCAACCCCGCACCCATGCTCAGCTTCCGCACGGACTGGCCAGTCACCACCACAACAGCCATACCAAACGACCGGCAACTGTAACCACACCATCAACTACATCGCCATGACATCGGATATGACCGGGACATGCACACTGTTCCCCATCACATCCAGGAACACCGCATGCATCGTGGGAGGCAGTGGCATGGGCTCTGTGTATCGCACCCACATGGACGGAACTGCACGAACAACCAGGACACGACATGGATCCAGCGCACATGGACACACACACCGCTCAGTGGACATGAATAGGTCGCCTGGAGTCTGTGGGTGCTGCACCCCTCCCACCCCCGCCCGGGAATCCCATACCAGGACCTTTGCATGGACGACAAGTGCATACAACAACAACACGACCCCAGTGACTGTGACATGTCCAGTAACCACCACAGTGCAACAACAAGTGGCACGCCGCTGCATGCACGCAAGCACATGCCCTGATGTCATCTCACATGCACGCGTGCATGAGGAACAACCGCAGCAAACCTGTCACATGGAACTGAGATGGACTGTGCCCATGATGCCGAGCGGTCTGGTAGGCTACATGTATACCGTCTGTGTCAAGTCCGCAGCTCCGCAGCTATACGTAAATGTACATTAGCACAGCCTTGGCCAAGCAGATGTAACTCTGAAGCCCACATCCCACATGCAACAGCCAATCACATGTATTCCCACACCCTATCCAATTTGTAATCATGCTCAGTATATCCTCAACATGTATTCCGCTGCCAGTAGTGTCCACTATACTGCATCACAGAGGACAGAAGACTCAATATAATGTTTGAAACCAAAACTGTCTCCGCTGACTCATTTCACAAGTACGAATGAGAGAGGATGAGAGTATGTGAAGTACACGGCAGTCGTGACATGACCATGTAGTCCACTGGTATTGGATGTCAACGCAAATGAGTAGCACTACTGTGGAAGACACACATGTGTCGTGTGAAGTCGTATGGACGCAGTGCTCAGGTGGGTGGGTGCGACGGGTAGATGCGCACATGCCAAGTTGGAGCACGACGTGTTGGGAGGGGTCATGAACAGTACACCACCGCTTCCCTGGGCATTGTGAGAGGACACCTGTCGGGGGAGTGAACACGTGTGTGCACAGCAGCCGGGCACACGTACAAAGCGGTACCAGGCGCACCTCAGCCCACCCTCTGTGGACAAGCTGGATCCTGTTGTGCGCCCGCCATGCCCCTTGACAAGGCACACACAGCCCCAGTCGACCAGGTGTAACCCCAACATAGTCAATCCGCACAGGCGATACAGGGCACGGGATGGCAGTGGAGCATGGTGTGTGAGAGGTCTCCTCGCGCTCCTCCTGGTCATATCACGCAGGCAATAGAACCTCAACGTCCAGCATGGCAAAAAGTCAAATGGAAGTGTAGGGGGACGCACCACAGCACGAGCAGCACTGACGTCACGGGAGGTGGCTCGCACCATCCCATCCATTGCCCATCATACCAACCACGCCACATGCCATTGCGACTAAGTGCAAGCGCGTGCGCCACCACCCCTGAGCCCTCCCCAGAGAGGCCAAAGAGTGAATGTGTGGGCCATCAGCCACAGACGGACGCGGCCTGGCCGCAAGGGCAGCCACAGCCACTGGGTGTCGCAGGTGGCGGATCCGGAAGGCGAAGACTGTGATGCATAGTCCATGCAGGCCGGGTCTCCATTTGGGGCACCACGCAGGTGGACGGCGTCCCGCCACACATCATACCCTGAGACAGCCCACTCGTGCAACTGGACCCACACATACACTCCTTGCCCTCTCTGGTGCGAGCTTGGGGCTGCCTGTGCAAGCGCTAGCCTCGCAGGTGAGCATGCATATTGGGGGGCGAGGGGAGGACATGAGGGCTGGGGCGAAGATGACTGTATCACTGTCAGTTAGTACAAGGGATGACCCAGATGTGGAAAGGAAGAGACGTGTCCCGTGTGTACTGCAACTAGTCGCCAATCCAACTACCCCCATGTCCGGAATGTAAGCCCGCACCTAGGCCCGCCCATCCGCCACATCGAACATACCACCAGCACGACAACCTTCCCATTCGAAACACTGACTGGGGGTGGCGACCAGTGAACAATCATGTGTAGCCTACCCACGCGTACATGTGGGCCCTCCATGATCCATGTCACCTGCGGCAAAGACATGACATGCGCAATGAGGGAAGTGAGGAGAGCTGTCCGCCCCACGCACAGAAGGTGCATCAGCTCCACAGACCCAGCAGCGAGTCCAGCAGGGGTCACATGTGCAGGGGCAGCTGTGCCTGGTGTGAAGGCACATGCATATAGACAGCACATCGACCAATGTGTAGTCTGCCCACATCCACAGTCCATCATCATGCGGACATAGGAATTGAACACAGGGAAACACATCTTAGTTGGTGCACCCACCGTGACCAACAATGCGCAATCATCGACGTACCCGCCCTGTGCATGGCCCCCCACCCAACGGAGGCACATCCAGTGCCACCATCCCACACACACAAGCCTTCCACGGAACATGCTGTGTCCAATGGTCAGTACAGAGTCAGCGCCCATCTGGTGGATCCTGAACAGGAGACACATGCACACACATGCCAGCTCCCACTATGTACGTCTGCCACCTGGCACGTGCAATGTAACCTCTCACCTGTGATGTGTGACTGCAAGCACACAGCCGTCTTGGCATGGGGCTGTCAATGTGGACACCAGTCAATGTTTCGGGAGCTGTGATCCGTACAGTGCTGTACATAGGGTGCAGTGCTGACACCTACTACTGTCTCATATCCCCTCGTGCCACAGGTCCCACTTGTATTGGCCGCTCAGCCCGTGCCCACATCGTCGTCGCCGTGTGCCATACTCATCCAGCCTCGGAAGCAGTTCCATGCTCAGCAGACACTCATGTTGCCGTGGCGTTGCCGCTTGACGAATATGCAGTCAGTCCCCATCAGCACGCCCCGCAAGTCATTGGGGCCTAGATCCCCATGTGCATGCACATGGCAGTGGTATGTCTCACTTGCCATTGCCATTGTTGGGAGACCTGTGTAAGTGTATTGTGGCCGTGCCGTCCCAGCTTGACAGCTGGGCTGTGGCTCATGTGCTTGCTCAGTCATGTCAGTGATGTGTATGCGAAATTGCTATGTGCCGTGTTGCTTTGACATGTGTCCTCTGCCATTTTCCCCAGTCGGAGACCGAACATTGACCGCCCATACCAATTGCTGGCGGACATGGACGATACAGAGGTTATCAGGAAGTTTCGGCTGGACAGGCCAACCCTGCATCGACTGTGTGCCATGTTAGAGCCCCATCTCCGTCCCCGCAGGGTGTATCCGACTGCTGTCACCCCCACGGCTAAGGTGATGGCCGCCATGCATTTCTTCGCCACTGGGTCATTCCAGCACACAGTGGGCAGTGGAGGAGGGATGTCCCAGCCCATGTTCAGCAAGGTGCTGAGGGATGTACTGGCAGCCATGATGCTGTACCGAAACAGGTACATCAGATTCCCCAGGGCTCGTGAATTGGCGGCAGTGAAGGGTGCATTCTATGCCCTTGGCAGAATCCCACACGTCGTGGGAGCCATTGACTGCACACATGTTGGCCTTGTTCCACCACAGGCCACTGAGCACCTGTACCGCAACAGGAAGCACACGCACTCCCTGAATGTGCAAGTGGTGTGCCTTGCGGACATGGTGATCACCCACGTGTGTGCCAAGTTTCCAGGCTCGGCACATGACGCACACATAATGCGCAACAGCATCTTGCCACGACTGATGGCCAATCTGCAACAGGATCGTGGCTGTATTGTCGGTGAGTATGTGGAGTGGTGTAGCGTGCTGGTTGTGCGATGCTGTCCCCTGTCCAGTTGGAATAGCAACGGTTCTCTGTGTCCCTCACACCCAGGTGACTCTGCGTATCCGAATGGGGCATGGCTGCTCAGTCCATTGAGGAATCCTCGCACCCCAGCAGACGATCGATACAATGAGGCACATGGGAGGACCAGACGTGTGGTCGAGCGTACCTTTGGCCTCCTCAAGTCCAGGTTCAGGTGCCTGGACCGCACCGGGGTGCACTGGCGTACTCCCCACAGAAGGTGTGCCAGATAGTGGTGGCGTGCTGCATGCTGCACAATCTGGCCATTCGGAAGCAGATCCCCCTCATTGTGGATGACGGAGATCAACCAGGGCCCCAGCCCGCAGACCAGGACAGCTCGAGTGAGGTGGACAGCGGAGAGGAGGAAGCTGGGAATGTGCGCCAGCAGCTCATCGCCCGCTACTTCACTTGACGGTGAGTGTCCATGTACGACGGATGATGTGTCTGTATCTGTGCAGGTGTGTGTGTGCTGTGTCAGGGTGGCCGTATGTTCACTGCGTGCAGTGTGTCAACGCTCCATGGCCAGGGTAGTATGCCACTGTTGGTGACTGTGGCATTGTGCCCTATTGCTCTGTGCGATGTGTGTACATTGCTTGTAGTTGTTGACATGTACTGTGTGATGGGTGTGTGACACACTCATTGAATGTGCTCCTGTTCTGTCTCCCACCCCTAGGTCCCTACAGGCCCTCCGGATTCCATTGCCATGCCACGCATCAGGTGCCTTTCCGCCCAAGGTGGCCGTTGTATTCCGTACAAATAAAACACAGGGCACAAACAGCAGTTAGTGAAAAAGGTGCATTTATTACAAACTGTGACATGTGATTGTGTGTAAGGTGATGACAAAAGTGGTGCGTGCAGTGACAATGAGCTGTCGGTCATGGCTGCGTGAAGCTCAGGGTGTACCCACTGGTTCTATGTCCATAGTCCAACACACACATGCCATCCAGCTGGCTGTGTGGAGTGGGATCGTAGAGCAAGTCAATGCAGTGGCTGGTCAAGGAAGGCTGGCGGAAGGCTGGCTGGCTGCCTCACTTGCGACTGGAGCGTGCGAAGTCCTCCCGGGAGATCTGTTTCCTCTTCGGACGGCCCCTTCCACGTTTGGGAGGGGGTGTGTGGTGGCGACCTGCTGGTGGTGGGTGAGGTGTGCTCACTGGCTGTGGACGCAGGGGAAGTGGACACTGCTGCCCGACCCTGCGCCCTAGCAGGTGGTGGCGGAGGTGGTGTTGCTGGCCTTGCCTGTGACCCCACCGCCACCACCAGCTGGCCCATGAGGTCCACGAGTTGGTCCATACGGGACACGAATTGGCCCATATGGGCGTCCATGGACCTCAGCACCCCCAGCACCTCCCGCGTGTCTGTAGCAGACCTGACCCATTGTTCTTGGGCCTCCTCATAGGCCCCAAGGACTCTGGCCATTTGAGGCAGGGCATGGCTCCCAGGGGAGGCTGGCGTTTCCCTGACCCTGCTCCTCCTACCAGTCCTGCTGCCACCGGCCTGCCCACTAGCCACATTGCACACCACGGTCCTCGCTGTGGCTCCCAGGGTGGATCCAGTCGGCCGGGCCACCACCTGCGCTGGGGCTGGTGCCAGCGAAGACGTGGTGGTGGTGGTGGCGGTGGTGGTCGGTGCGGCGATGGTGGCGGTTGCGGCAGTGGTAGTGGCCGCAATGACCGTGGGTGTGGCCGCAACGACAGTGGCAGCAGGGGGCTGGGACTGTTCAGCATCCCTGGATGATGGGTTGGTGGGTAGGAGGGGTCCTGGGGAGCGGCTGGGCCCTGCCACACCAGATGGGCCTGCTTGGTGGTCCGTGTCCGAAGAGGAGGACAGATCCTCCAGATCCGTGTGTCCTCGTTGGGGGCTTGTGGGCTGGCTGTGCTGGCTGCTGTCTCCATCCCCAGCATCCGGCAGTTCGTCACCTGTGGAGAGAATGAGATTTGTTATTGTGTTGCACCTGGCGAAGTATGTATTTGTCGTCTGACATTGGCAGTTCGTGCAATCTCGTACATGGGTTTCCCGGAGGCGAGTGTGTGGCTGTGGCATCTGTAGTTGTGTGTGCTAGGCAATGGGACTGTGTGCTGTGCACATGTGGCATGGGACGGATTGGCCATGCCGATGGGTGTGTTGCTGTGCCCCTACTCATTGTGACTCTGGTGTATGCGGGCTCCTGGCCCATCCTGGGTCTGGTTTGTACTTTGCTTTTGGGGTTCATATGGAACGCTTAGGCACCCATATGGCAACATGGGGGCCATGCCCCAGATTCGCATTTGGGAGGGAATATGCTTTTGGGGTTCAAATGGAACGCTTAGGAACGCATATGGCAACATGGGGGCCATGCCCCAGATTCACATTTGGGAGGGAATATGCTTTTGGGGTTCAAATGGAACGCTTAGGAACGCATATGGCAACATGGGGGCCATGCCCCAGATTCGCATTTGGGAGGGGATATGCTTTTGGGGTACATGCTGTAAGCCATGGGTGCCGAACGTGACATGTGTTGTGGCAGCATGACAGTGCATGGTTTGAGGTGTGTGCATGCTTGACATGGCCTGCATATTTGCTGTCTGTTGTGATTACTGGACATGGCATTGGACGCATCGTTATGAGTGAGTGTTGGTTGTGTGCCAGCCAACGTATTGCAGTTGTCCCATCTCCTTGGTGTGCGTGCTGCCCTGTGCCATGTGCATCACTGCAGTGCTCGGGGGGCCCATGTTGTGTGTTGTTGCTCACAGTGTGTCGTGCGCTTCATTGACTTCTGGCACATGGTTGGTCATGGGCATGTGTCTTAGCGTGACTGCTGTATATGTGGCAGCTGTGCGGATGACATGCCTTTCATGAGACTGGGGCTGACGGATGGGATGGATGGTATGTTGTATGTGCATGGTGTGTCTGTGTGTTTGATGGGTTCAGTGGTGTTCGTGTGCATTTATGTAGTTCCGCTCTGTTGCGTCTAGTGTTGTTTGTCTTACATAGGCGTAGTTGTGGGGTGTGTGGTTGACAGGCAGTAGGGGCTACATGGACTGGACTTCAATGGTGTTTCGGTTGTGTGTGATGGGTTGCACAGTGGCTGCCGTGTGGTACTATGTTCAGTGTGGCTTGTGCATGCAGACGTGGCTCCTTGGGTGTTGCTGTGTTTGTGATGGGTCATGTGGGGTGTGAGTCTGTTGTTCATGTCCGTGTGCACATTGTTCACTTGTTCGTGACGGTGGGCGGTGCTGCGTGTTCGTCTGCTACGTGACATGTCCCATGTGTTGGTCGTGTTACGGCCCTCATGCCTCCAGTAATCCAGCCCTGTCCAGTTTCCCACCTGCAGGTTGTTCGGGCGTGCACTGTACTGGATGCCACATGGTTCTAAGCGGGGGTGCTCCATGTTGCAGGTCTGTGGGGGTGGGGGGGTGTTGTGGGTCGTAGTGGTGGCTGGACACCCACTGACACCGATTGCTGTGGACCGTGATGTCTACCTTTCGGCTGTCGTTGTGCACTGCGGTGGCTGACACGTGGCTGTGGGGTGTGGGGGATGCTCCTCCTTGCTGTACTGTGGGACTAGGGGCCTGGTGTGTGTTGTACTTGGGCTGTCCACCCTCCCACCCACTGCACTTTGTGGTCCTGCCACTTAACTGTTACTTGTCGGTTAGTGCAGCTATGGCGGACACATGGGTGTGGTGGGTGCTCGTTGTGGCGCTTCTGGCATATTTGGGGACCTGTTGGTGGTTACGTGGCTGGCTGAATGTACACATGTCCCCACGCATCTTACAGTTGTTCTGTTTGGGCTGTGTGTGGTGGTGTCTGTTGCATGTGTGTGTCGTGTATTGTGTGCTGGACATGGGGGTGTTTGTCCCTGGGAGCTGTGGCATGGTGGTAGTGCATGTGAGTACATAGCGGTGTGCTGGTATACATTAGTTTGTACTTACCAGCCTCCACTCCCCCTGCTAATCCGGCGAGGATCTCGGGATGTATGATGACTCGCACCTTCTCCTCCCATGCTTTGAAGGTCTTGAAGAGCGCGGGATTCCCTCCGCCAGTGACGGCAGCCAGCTCTCTGTTTTTGCCCTCCTTCTTCTTGACCAGGCTCTTGACGTCATTCCACCGTTTGTTAATTTCGACTCTGTTCCTGGGCAGGGTCCCGACTGCATTGACCTGGTCTACGATCCGGTTCCACATTCTGTTTCTGGTGGCTAGTGGTGTGTGTTGGACCATGTTCCCATAGATTTGTGGGTGCACCTTGATGATCTCGTCGACCATGACCGTCAGCTCCATGGGCGTGAACTTGGGCATTCTTTGTGGTGCCATGGTGTTTGTGGTGCTGGTGCGGTGTGTGTTGTGTAATGTGCAGGGGGTTTGTGGTGCCGGTGTTTGGTGGTGGTGGTGGTGGTGGTTGTGATGTGTGCGTTTCTGTGGTGTGCTGCTGTCCTTGCTGTGTCACTGTGTCCTCTCCTCTCCTCTCTAGTTTGCAATGTTGCAAGGGGTTGTGGTCTGTGGGAGTGCTGCTTTTGTACTTACCTATGTGGGTGTGTCCTCATGGTCTGTTGTTTTCAGGTGTGTTGTGTCTGGTGTTCTGGCCTTTGTATTTTTTGTTTGTCCAGGGGGGTGTTTTCGGGATGTGTACTGTGCTTGTGTATTTGTGCGTGCCTTGCTGTGTGGACTTATTGGCCATGTTGTGTGCTATTGGTTTTGTGAGCGGATGGTTTCTGTGCAGGGACGTGGGCGCCATGGTTTCTGCCGTGTCGATTGGCATCGGCGTTGTTTGCGCTGGCGGGCGGTATATTTGTGGTTTTCCCGCGCTCATGGCGGTGCGATCGTAATTTCACGTGCGGTGTGTCGGCCGTGTGGGCGGGCGGTTTTGTGTTGTCGTGCGTGTTTCCGTCCGTGGCGGGCGGTTTGACTCCGACTCGGACGATGGCGGGCGGTATTTTGTGTGATTTTTCGCCGATGGCGGTTTTCGGTTTGTGTTATCGTAATGGCGTGGTCGGTGTTCAGACGGTGTATGCGGGCGGAATTTTGCCGCTTCCATGCCTGGCGGATTTATTTACGCCGGGTATCGTAATGGGCCCCTAAGTAATTATTTATTTTTAATCATTGGTATTCATAATTCTTTAATTGTTAAATACTTATTAATTGGTAATTAATTTTTATTAATTGGTAATTAATTTTTATTAATTGATTAATTGGTAATTATATTAAGTGTATTAATTTATTATTGGAGTGGGTTGTGAGTTTATAGGGGAATAGGGTGGGAAGTAATTTATTTCTAATTAAGTAATTATTAATTTCATTGTTGGATATTGATAATTAATTTATTGTTAATTAATTATTAATTGGTAATTAATTTGTATTAATTTTTATTTTTTGGTATTTATCATTAATTTATTGTTAATTAATTATTAATTGGTAATTACTTTTTAATAATTCTTATTTTTTGGTATTGAAAATTAATTTATTGTTAATTAATTTTGATTTGGTAATTAATTTCTATTAATTATTATTTATTGGTATTTATCATTAACTTATTGTTAATTATTTATTAATTGGTCATTACTTTTTAATAATTATTATTTTTGGTATTGAAAATTAATTTATTGTTAATTAATTTTTATTAGGTAATTAATTTTTATTAATTATTCTTTATTGGTATTTATCATTCATTTATTGTTGATTAATTATTAGTTGGTAATTATTTTTTATTAATTATTTATTGGTATTGATAATTAATTTAGTGTTATTTAATAATTAAATCATTATTTAAAAAAATTTTTTTTTAATTATAAGTATGTTGGGGCAGATTTACGAGCCCCCTGCGCCACCAGTACGTCACTTTTCGTGACGTACTGGTGGCGCAGGGGGCTGCTCCATATTTACAAGGAGAGGAAAAGCCACCCTGCGTGACTTTTCCTCTCCTTGTAAATACGGCCCCTTCACACGCAGCACTTTGCGTTGAAGGGGCGTTCCATGGGTGTTGCTGTGGGTGTTCCCACGCAACACTCATGGAACAAGACACATCTCCAGAATTACGAGAAATCGTAACTCTGGAGATGCGTTTGAAAGCTACGCCACCCTAGAGGTGGCGTAGCGAGGCGCAACGAGGAGAAATGTTTTCCTTTCTCCTCGTTTTCTCTTTCAATGCGTGCTGCATTCTGCAGCACGCATTGAAAGAGGAAAATGGTTGTAGTGATTGTTTTTGTGCAGGAAGGTTCCCCTCCTGCACAAAAACAATCTTCCCACGACGCAGGCATCCTTGCACCATGGTGCAAGGGTGCCTGCGCCGGCGCATGGCTGCAGTTTGTGCGCCAGCGCAGGGGGAAGCACAAGGATGCGACATATTCTTGTAAATATGTCGCATCCCTGTGCTTCAAAACTAACGCAGCACGGCGCAGCAAAATGACTTGCTGTACCCCGCTGCGTTAGTTCAACGTAAATCTGCCCCGTTATTTTTAACCCCTACGCTATCCAACACTTTCCCTATTGTTGCACTCACTGGAGTGGGAATAGTAATTTTTACCCCTACGCTATCCAACACTTTCCCTACTGTTGCACTCCCTGGAGTGGGAATAGTAATTTGTACCCCTACGCTATCCAACATTTTCCCGAATGTTGCACTCACTGGAGTGGAAATAGTAATTATTACCCCTACGCTATCCAACACTTTCCCTACTGTTGCACTCACTGGAGTGGGAATAGTAATTTTTACCCCTACGCTATCCAACACTTTCCCTACTGTTGCAATCTCTGGAGTGGGAATAGTAATTTTTAACCCTACGCTATCCCACACTTTCCCTACCGTTGCACTCTCTGGAGTGGGAATAGTAATTTTTACATCTACGCTATCCAACACTTTCCCTACTGTTGCACTCACTGGAGTGGGAATAGTAATTTTTACCCCTACGCTATCCCACACTTTCCCTACTGTTGCACTCATTGGAGTGGGAATAGTAATTTTTACCCCTACGCTATCCAACATTTACCCTACTGTTGCACTGTTTGGAGTTGGAATAGTAATTTTATTCCCTCCACTATCTAATATTTTTTGTATTATTTTAGCTAATGTAGTATATAATTAATTTTAAAAAAGATTAAAAATAATTTTTATTTTTTAATTTCTTACAAATATTTATTTAATTTTTATTTATATTATTGTTTTATGTGTATAGATGTATTTATAATTTATAAGATTTTTTTAATAATTTATGTTATTAAAATAATTATTAAAACATATTAATAAGTAAGTGTATATTTTATATATTATATGCTTCATATTATATATTATATGTATATATTTAATGTATTTATAAATTATATATATATTATTTATAATTGTTAAACTTTTTAAAATATTTTTAACTATGTTTATTTTAATTATATGTATTATTTACTTTATTTTACATTATTTTTTTAACTAAAAAAACAATGGGGCATATTAGCAAGACCGGCGATAAAATTATCGCCGTTTTAGCGGCAGGAAACTGCCGCTAAACGGCGATAATGGGCTTGCTAATATGCGTTATAGAATTCCAATAGAAGACCAGGTTAGATGTCCTGCACATCTAACCTGGGCTTCTATTGGAATTCTATAACGCATATTAGCAAGCCCATTATCGCCGCTTTAGCGGCAGTTTCCTGCCGCTAAAACGGCGATAATTTTATCGCCGGTCTTGCTAATATGCCCCGATATTTTTAACAACGATATTTTTGACAATATTTTTTGGGGATACTTTTGTACTTACCATGATGTAGATAGGATGCCGATATTCTTGACTTCGATATTCTTGCTGCGATATTGTTGTAGGTCGATATTCTGACCTTCGATATTCTGTCAGTGATTCGTTCTTCCCACATCTATGAGTTTGGAAGCATAGAACTTGTTATCTCAAGCCCTTTTCAACACCGTCTTTTAGGATGGTGCATGCCACATACTGGTCTATGAAAGAGAAAACTTACTCATCACTGTCTGTTTCAAATTTCGGTGCATCTTTTATCCATAAAAGTATGTGAATATGAGATGCACCTCTTGCTTGGCACTCTTTTTGCCAAAAGAAATCAGTTACTTCACCAAGAGGAGGATTTCCTTTGTTGCAGATGAAAGACAGCATAGCTTGAAACCTGTGGTGAAAATTTCTACAAACATTAGCAGAATCCGAAGAGCACAGTTCTCCTGCTGTCTTAACATTGATGTCCTTAATGTTTGAGTTTGCTTCTCTTAAAAAGTCAAGCAGGTCATCCCATGCATACTCAGCACAAGTGAGGGGCATATTTACAAGCACCTATTGCCACCACAATGTCACTTTCAGTGACATTCATTGTGATGGCGATAGGGGCCTTGCCTTATTTACAAAGCAGCGTTAAGCCACTTAACGTGGCTTAACGCTGTCTTGTAAATAAGGCACCCTTTCACGCTGTATTCAGCGTGAAAGGGGATGGTAATGGGTGTTGCAGAGGGCGTTCCAACGCAACACCCATTGATTTTGGCGCTACCCCCTATTTACAAGGGCGGCGTAAATAGGAGGCAGTGCCAAAATTAAGACCAGGGAAAACCTGGTCTTAAACAGACGAAATGAGGAGAAATGCTTTATTTCTCCTAGTTTTTGCTGTTTCCATGTGTGCTGCCTTGTGCAGCACACATAGAAACAACAAATTGCCTATGATTGAAACAATCATTTTTTAAAAAAATGCTGTTTTGCAACTTCTATGTGTGCTGCATTAAGGAAGGGAAGGGAAGGGGGACCTTCTGGCACATAAACAATCTTCCCCTCAACACAGGCACCCTTGCACTGTAGTGCAAGGGTGCCCACGTTGACGCTAGGCAGCTAAAGTTAGCGCCAGTGCAGGGGGAAATGCAGGGCTGCCCCATATTCTAGTAAATATGGTGCAGCCCTATGTTTCTAAAGTGACGAAGCGTGTCGTTAGCATTCTTGGCTTAGCGACAAGCTTCGCCACAATTGTAAATATGCCCCTGAGTGTCAGAAACCAAGTAGGGGCACCTAGGTTTCTCAACATAAATTTGAGTTCTCCATGACGACGATACCAATATTCGTTGGCGCCACATTGGCATGCCATCAAGTTAATCAAGCTGTACTCTAAGTTTTCCTCCTTTTCATGAACTTTCTCCACAAAATCCTTTGCAGAAAGATTTTGAAGAATAAGTCCTGTCTTTAGAATGTGGTTTACAGCATATGAAAGTCCAGACAAGTCACTCTCAAACGTATGGAATGCACTGGCAAAATCTTGGATCCTCTGAATATATAATCGTGTTGACCGGTATTCAGCTACTAGTATCTGTACAGGGCGGTCATCATAGCGGCCACCTGCTCCAGTGAAAACAGTTGGGGAAAACAGCAAGCCTCGAAGGTATTTTTTCCCCGACACTCATGGGAGCTCCTTTTGCTTGTTTCATTTGAAATAGATCAATAGCCTCACCAATGGTTTCTGTAGAGTGCAGAGGATGGAGGCTATGGAGTTCATACATTTCTTCTGATCTCAATTGATCTACCTTTTCAATCTGACCACTTGATGGTAATGTTCTTCCTCTATATTTTTTATGTCTTCAACAACACCAGCATTTGTATAGTAAATATTATTTTCTGCCAGGTATAATGCTACTTCTTTCACTTTATCAACATTATTAACTCTTGCCATATTGTTTTCCTCTTAGTAGGGACACCATTTACTAGAACAGTGATACTCAAAGTACGGCCCGGGGGCCGCTTGCGGCCCTCTTGACCTTTACATGAGGCCCCCCTGGTGAACAGCAGCATGAGCTGCTGTTTAGTTGCTGAGCACTAATATTCATAAAAAAATGTTAAATAAAGTGGAAAGCATTTATTAACCTCCTAATCAATTCTTGCCGATTTATTTAACATTTTTTTAGACCTCTTTACACAATCTCTGAGCCACCCAGCCCCCTACCGCCACCCTGATGGTGTCAGTGCAGCCCTCGGTCACACCACAGACCGTACTTTGTGGCCCCATGGCAAATGTTTTTGAGTACCCTTGTACTAGAATAATACGTGGATCATCAAAAACTCTCTGTACTCCTATAATTTCAATATTCTTTTTGAAATCTAATGGCAAGTGCACTACCTTTTTTGACATATCTGTTACTCTGTTGGAGGCAATTTCCCAGTTTTTGGTTCCATATGAATTATAGCTTGGAAAGGATGTATACATTGTGTAAGAATTGATTTGTAAACATTTAGATTGAAGTTCTGGTGGAATTTAGTGCTTAATTTGTGCTGGTGCTTTCCGGAGCTTAGCACCGGCACTTCATTCTCACTCTCACACGGGCGGCTGCTATTAAGGGGCTGCCCCACTAAAAGTAAACATGAGAAAAACCCACAGAGTTGCTTTCTGCTTTCATGAAAGGCTCTGGTGCTTAGTTTCAGCCTTCAGGCAGTATGTAACCTGAAACTCGTTCCAGCCACTCCATCCGTGTCAAACTGTTGAGATAGCTTTTACACCCAACTCACACGATTGCGATACTTTAGACAAATCTCACCATACTCCCTCAGGACTCCGCTGGCACTGGTAGTAAGAAATGTTTAACAAACGCACAGATGACGCACAGCCTGAACTTGAACTCAAACTACAGGAGAAAGAATTAAGTTAGAAATAATAGTGCGCACAGATGCATGTGAAAAAATGTACGGCCGGAACAATATATGTTCCCAGTTATGAAAGGTTTAGAATATACATTGATATTAGTTTTTAAAATAAGTAAACCCTTTGAATTTGAAACTGTCTGCTAGAAAAAAAAGCGTCACATTGCAGATGCTGGCTGGTGACTACTGTAAAATACTCTTGTTTAAAATGGCCACCTTGTTTGTTTGTTCATGCGTCCAGACTTTTACTTCCGTCCAATTTCTTTTAACACTAGAGCGTGGCTGGTTTTGAGTCACTTGTATTGGGGCAGCCACATTTGTGTTTCTGTAGACAAAATAAATCAACGAGCAAGAGATATGTTTAACCGCTTTTCATATCACAGCTGCCGCCCTACGCTGTAGAAGTATATCACCTACTCTCAGCATGAGTCACTGCCACTACCAATAATTAATATGGCCCGGTATGAAGAGAAATAGCAAGGGAGGCTGAATCGTTTGTGGCTGGAGAAGGGGAGACAAGGTATGTTAAACCTCCTTCATCATCTTCACAATGTAGACTCTTTAACTTATTGAGCTGCACCTTAACACCCACGTTGCCAGCTAACCCCGCTCTGTCACTTTACCTCCCACCTTGGTTTACTTTGATTTCCCTTTGGCACTCTTCCTGGCTGCCTTTTGCTTTGTGGAAGCTGTTTTTTATATTTTCTCCATTGACATTTTTAGATTTTCCCGTTTAGTCCTTACACTTTGCTGTGTTCTCTTCTTATGACCGTCTTTTAACACTCTGGATGGTGACTGCTACCGCAAATGGCATTCTTGTTTTAAGCACTGTGAAAGTGAATGGCACAAGTCAGTGATGCATCTTCAGGATGGTGGGCGCTGCATTTTGCAATGTGAATGCCAGTGTATTTGATTCCTAATAGGCGTTAAGTCTTGTGGCCGGGGTGCATGCTGCACCAGAGAGAAGGGAGTCAGGATTGATTAGGTGTAAACGTGTGAATACCTCCCCCACCCCATGCTGGTCTGGAATGCTTTTGCTTCAAAAAGGGCGGGCTATAGGATTGGCCCACAGCGTATTTGGCAGTTGGCACACGTGAGAGAAGTAATGGGAGCAGCAGAACTGTTTTTTTTTAACTCAGCATGGTGTGCCTTGCTCCTGTCACCACTGATGCATCCAGGAGCAGGATAGCAGAGATATACATGCTGCCAAATGCCCACCCCATGTGAGCTGCAGTGTGCCTATGTGGATTGGAGCCAGGCTGCAGCCCCAGCCTGCACATCTCCATTGACCAGCTGACTGTCTCATGGGAGAGCGCGGGGCATTTTCATTAGGTATGTAATAATAGCAGTTAACACATCACAGCATGAATGCTTAAACGGAGTGTTGCCTTTTGTAAGTTTGATATGGTGATGCCATCCGAAGTCCATCTTACAATTCTCCTGGCCTCCCTGCACATTGAAAGAAGGTTTGCATTACTATAAGGGACATGCAATTTCGTCTTGGGCATTTTACTTGTGTATCAATGAAGGAAGCTAGGTTTTGCAGTTAACAAAAATGCCCACTCTCCTGTGTCGTCTGTGCATATTTCAACTGCATAAATACTCTCTACAGATGCTTTAAATGCAGCAACAGCCCCTAGAAGTGTCCAGATCTGCTACAAGTCTTTATTGCCCACTGTAATGAAGAGATGCCATTAATCACAGCTGCTGGCAAGAGGAACACAGAGGGTTCCTTGTTAGTTTCTCAGCGCATGAATTGATTTAACCTTCAATGTTCTGGTCTCAGAAAGAGGGTGTTCCTCTAAAGGAATTAAATGGACTTAATCTGTGATCATGTACATCCACAATTCTACAGATTTCTGTGTGTGCTATGAGTCTTTCCGTTTTCTTCATGTATGAGTTAAGGGTGAGTGCTGTGTCCTGTATGAGTGTAGGGTGAGTGCTGTGTGCCTGTATGAGTGCAGGGTGAGTAGTATGCCTGTATGAGTGCAGAGTGAGCGGTGTGCCTGTATGAGTGCAGGGTGAGAGATGTGCCTGTATGAGTGCAGGGTGAGTGGTGTGCCTGTATGAGTGCAGGGTGAATAGTGTGCTTGTATGAGTGTAGGCCAGGGTAAGTGCAGTGTGCCTGTATGAGTGCAGGGTGTGTGTTGTGCCTTTATGAGTGGAGGGTGAGTAGTGAGCCTGTATGAGTGAAGGGTGAGTGCTGTGTCCTGTATGAGTGAAGGGTGAGTGCTGTGTCCTGTATGAGTGTAGGGTGAGTAGTGTACCGGTATGAGTGCAGGGTGAGTGCTGTGTAACCCTGGGCGGAGTTCGCGTAGTTGCACTACGTGGAATTCCGCGAAGTCGCAAAAAAACTCTGCGAGCTACGTGTAGTTCCGCAAGCATGCGGAGTTGCTTGTTCCGCCCATTCGCGATGCGTTTTTCCTGTTCGGGAACGCGTATTGCAAGTTTGGGGATGCTTTTTGCATGCTCGGGGGGAAATATCGTGCGAACTTCACCACGCGGTCGCCAATGGGCGCGGCCATCTTGTTTTTTCACTTTTTGCTATGGTTCTGGGCCTGTTTTTCTATCCTCCCTATATCTTTTCAATTCTTTCTTTCTAGAAACTTTTTTTGATCTTTTTTATTTATTATCTATCCCTCTCTATTGCTGATTGTATATTTTGCGTTTTTTCCTACTTTTTGTGTGTTTTTTTGTAGTTTTTTCACTCTTTTTCTATTACTTGCTTTTTTCATTTCTTTTACTTACTTTCTTACTTCCTACCTTTTCTTTTCCACCCCCGCCTACCCAGAACCGTGGCAAAGAGCCTTAAGAAAAAGGGCCAGGGGAA
The DNA here is from genome assembly GCA_963921515.1 of Calotriton arnoldi. NCBI lineage: Eukaryota > Metazoa > Chordata > Amphibia > Caudata > Salamandridae > Calotriton > Calotriton arnoldi. Next base: position 177,512 of record CAWUFW010003367.1, read on the forward strand.
GAGGAGTGAGAGCCGCGACTGACTCCCTTGCGGAAGGCGGCGCCCACAAGGGGTGCAGCCACAATCAGGGGTTTGTTAAAGCGCGACTACTCACCCGTAAGGGTCTCAAGGTGCTAGGGGTGGGGGGGTGCACGTTCCATCCATCAAGGAGGGGGTCTGTCGAAGAGCCAGGTTTTGAGGTTTCTTGCGAAGATGGGGAGCGATGTTGTCTGTCTGAGGTGGAGCGGAAGGGCGTTCCATGCTTTGGCCGCGAGGAAGGAGAAGGAGCGGCCTCCCGATCCGGTCTTTCTGGTGCGGGGGACCACAGCGTAGGAGAGCTGGGCTGATCGTAGGGTCCTTTGGGGTGCGTGGAATTTGAGTCAGCTGTTCAGGTATGCTGGTCCGGTGCCGCGGAGGGCCTTGTGTGCGTGGGTGAGCATCTTGAAGGTGATTCTCGCCTTGACAGGGAGCCAGTGGAGTGTGCGCAGGTGCTGGGAGATGTGGCAGTGTTTTGGCAGGTTGAGGACCAGTCTTGCGCTGGCGTTCTGGATGTTCTGTAGCTTGCGGGTGAGGTTTTTGTTTATTCCGGCATAGAGTGCGTTGCCGGGCCTTATTAAGTGAGGCGGAAGTGGCCGCACTGTTTTTTTTTGTCTAGCGCCACCTCCCCTTAACCCTGGCAGCAGGCGGCAGGCCTGGGTCCGGGTACCAGCTCTGGGAGCGTCACCGGCTGTGGGAGAGGGTGCGCCGGGTAGTGTTTTGCTGCTCTGGGGTCCGGCGCACCCATAACCAAGTGACGCACCGGTGGTCCGACATCCTGGACCGGGAGCAGGACCTGCTGGACCTGCTAGGTGTTGAGGTCCCGGGGCTTGGTGAGTAGCTAATTATATTACTATTGTGTTCTTCTGTTCTGTGTTATTGCAAATATTATATTTTTCGTAAATAGCTAACATGCTGCTGCTGCTTACATGCAGGTAACTTATGTTTAAAAATCTTATTATTATGTGATTGTTACTTCCAGACAGGTGCTCATGCTCGGCGCTAATAACTAATCGTACTTGTTTGCAACTTTGCGCTCTCTTCGGCTGGTTATGTAAGAGAGGTTAGAGAATTTAAGTTAGGTAATGCATATAGGAAAGACTCCAGTCCTTTCCTTTGTCCTGTTAGGCTGTCCTGAGTCCAGTCACTAAGATAGTGGTAGTAGTTTGTATTATTTGGTAATTTAGCGGCCTGCGTGACACGTCCTCTCACATGACTTCAGTCCTAGTAGAACCTTTTGTAGTTCGTTCGTATAGTAAGTGAATAGAATAGCAACCAACCAATGGTGTATGCAATATGCATGCGTCCATCTATGCATTAAGAAGAATAAAAATGCAGACTTAGTAATTGGCCCGTCAAAGGGGGTTTGAGTTGGAGACAGAGATGATTGGGAGTGAGATCGGAACTTAGCAGAAGCAAATATAATTTTTTTGCAATTCATTCCAAAATCTGGAATAGGTGGGCTAGGTATGTTTAGGATTCAGGAATCGGAATTGAACTGTGGAATAATAATGATCGCTGGTACTCGACTGCGATACATACTAGTCGACTACTACTAGTCGAATAAGTCGATCTTTAGGATAGGTCAATGTTATTGCAATTGCTGTTTCCTCTCTAAAAATATTTTTATAGCAATTATCTTTATTTATTTAACACAAATCATTTTTTGTCTCTTTAATTATGTCTTACATGATCAGCAACCAGGGGCAAGAAGAAGACTGGGTCAGCTGGCAGTGCGGCGGGTGTGGGAGCTGGAGGGGCCTCCCAGGAGCAGCAGGAAGTGGCCTCAGGCGCAGATGGCTCTGCTGCTGGCCCCAGTAAGTCCTCCTCCTGGTGTTGTTATATAGTAATATTTCCCTAACTTTTACCGCTCTATTATTTCTATTTCCTAATTTTAATTTTTCCAAAATCCTCCTCAATCTATCTGTTTCTAAATTCTTGTTTTTTTTTGCTCCATTACCTACTACTAAGTACTAGTACTAACATTGTTTCTAGTGTCTGTTTTTTTTTTAACATCAAATCAAACTGCATCTGACTAACCTCTGCTCTGACTCTGTATTAGTGTGTCTGTAGCTTGCTTTCTTCTGGGTTTCACTCAGCTTTCCCTCTCCTCTTATATGTGGATTGCCCAGTAGTGGTACTGTAAGACTCAGAGAACCCATTGGTCCTAGGCTACTACTAGTACTAGTAAGGACTCCTTACTACTACTAGTACTAGTAGCACTAATCTCCTGTGCAGATTGCATGCCCAAGTAAGGTATTCTCCGCAGGTTTGTGAGATGAGAACTTTGAGAAGGCTTTAGTTTCTTTTACTGTCTCATCATGCTTAATCAGTAATGGTGGTCACTCACGTTGGACAGGACACCCCAAAGTGGTGTATTATACTTTTTCGAATCCAGGCCTAGTACTTTTTTTAGTAGCAGCAGTTGATTGTGAACACTGAACAACTGATTACCGTGCACCATGGCTGGAAGGAAGTATGAGGAGTAGGAGGACGGCACCATTATTTTCCAACTAAGAGAGACCTCATGTCCGCCCAGTTGGCCACTCTTTCTTCTTTTCAAAAAATGTGATGCACCAATAGCTCTAGTCACTGAGTCCAGTCCTTTGGGTTGTCCTCTTGAGAGGCTTTTCAAAAATTACCACCAACAAAATGCCCAACCGGATATTCTTATTTGATAGGATATACTGTCTACTCTAATATCCGAATTATAGATAGTGATGTGTGTGGTGTATGTATTATTAATTATGTATTTTCAATCTTGCTATTGAAAAACATAAATAGGGGAGGCGTATATGGCATCTCAAAAAAATGTGAAATGTTTTTTCCAGGCATACCGACCACCAGTGCCGGGGCCAGCGGTGAGGGCCATGCCACTCTGGAGGGAGCGGAGGATGCGGCAGCTGCAGGGGGTGAGCCAGCAGCAGTGTCGGGCAGTGGTAAGTCATATTCCTTACTTATTGAGAATGATGAATACACTTGCTGCAAGAGTGTACACTCAGTACTAGTACACTGTACTTCTGCTGAGACTAAGTTGTTGTGAACACTGAACAGTTGAAGAAGACACACTTTACTTAACATTGGCATTAGAGGCGGGGGTTGAGTAACTAATGGCCTATTCTATCTTCAACTCAGCAGAGACAGTTTTATGACGAAGACAAAGAGTCAGACGAGTCGACGACATGTATGACTGGCAGAGAAGGATGCGTGGGTGAAGGAAGGGGCCCCGGGATGCATATAGGTGGCGAATGAAGAATAGATGATAGGATGCATGGGTAGTTGAAGGATGGGTGAAAGGCGAAAGAGAAAGCAGAAAGGATGCCTGTCTGGGTGGGTGAAACTGTATGGGTGAAAGGAATCCTCCGGGGGGTTTGAGGGGTCAAACTCTAAGGCAAGCAAGGACGCATGGGTGGTGGTTGGTTATATCTATGACAAATGTATGTTGTCTGTGAAAGCCAGTTTATGATAGCCATGTTTGGATGAATGGATGCCTGGATGGTATCATAGATAGCAGGTGAAAACAGAGTCAGACTGGATGAAGAGAATGTAAAAGAAAATTAAACCGTGCAAGAGTACCAAAGCCAAGGGTGAAGATTAAGAATAAAATAATAATAATGCTAGAAGAGCAATTCACTGATAAATGAAAAAAGCCCTGGGAAGAACAAAGACTGTTTTTTTACAAGGTTTTTGATTCAAAAGTTTGAGGTTGTACTTGTATTTCAGAATGGAATACTCCCTTGACTCACAGTAGTTTGCAAGCACAACATATATATTGTGCATGACTATTATTTATCCTACCCACCCATCATTAATCGCCTCCCTCTCCGACTCTGAGGCCCACTTCCACTCCAGTCCCTACCCATGTCATTTTTGAGTGTGTCAGCCATGGGTGGCCTATCGGCTGCATGGTAACTAGTACTTACAAATCACTCAGTATGTCATCATCATCATCAATCATCACGTGAGTGACATGATGTCGTGCCGCCGTATATCATCATTCATAAGCATGTCATCATTAACCATCATCATGTGCCTTATTGCAGTAGTCAGGGTGAAAGTGAAATTGTCTGAGCATTTGCCATTGATTTAACAGAGTATGGCCGTAATGGAAAATTATATATAATTGTGTAGTACAGCTGCCCCACATGCAGACAGTAGTAAAGTAACATGAGTCTGCGACACGAGTATGTCTGTCTAGGGCACATACTGACTGAGCTGGCATGCCTACAAGATTAATTGTGCTAAACAAGAGAGAGAAGAAGAATACTTCTACTCTACTCCATAGTGCCTGAAAGTCTAATCATCACATCCAAATCTTAGGGGCAGAGGAAGTGAGGAGGATAATAGTAGTACCACAACTGCCATGCCACTGTGCCACTATAATTTTTATGTGTGTAATTTTGTGTTACTGTTTTGCTAAGAGTATTGGTTGCAATTGTCTTTTTTTTCTTTCTTGATAGAGCTACTCCTTCCCAACCAACCAGGTAGGAGTTAGCAGCCAGGGCCGGCAAAGGAAGCTGGAGGCCATCCAGGATGAATATCACTGGTTGGTTGCCCTGGCGGAGGAGGCGGCAGCTGCAGCTTCCTCCAATGCCCCGGGCCCCAGCCAGGCCCCCCACGTGCCTCCGGTGGTATGGCGCCGTGCTCTGGCAGCCGCCCGCCGCCCATCAACATCTACTGCTGCCCCCCACCCCTGTTGTTGCAGCAGGAACTTTCGGCGTCGCATGCTCCTCAGGATGGCGTGCCTGGAGGCCAAGCTGGAGGAGGTCCTGGAGCGAAGTAGCCGCCACCGGCACCCCCGCCGCTAGACGTCATATCAGTCTTTGACCCTTGCCCCTTTTTAAATCTTTTTTTGGTGGGTGGGATGTTGGGAGTTGGGGAAACGAAACTTGGGGTTTACTTTTTTTTCTTCAACTTCAACGTGGACGGACATTTATTTAATTTACTGGACATTGGTTGGGGTTAGGGAGAGGGGTGGGTCAGGTGTTGTGGGTTTTTCTTCTAGTTTATATTTGTTAGGGTAATACATTATTTATATGTTTCCAATACATATGATGCAAATCTTTTCTGGGGGGGTGTCACTCTTTTACGTCACCTTGTTTGTTTCCTCCGTTTGCTGCAGAGCCGCAGCCAGTTTTGGAAATCTGCCAATAGTGTAACACACCGACAGATAGATGCAGTACCCTCACTTGTCCTACAACTGTCAGTCTCTCCTCCTAGTCTATGAATTCTGCAACCTAAACCCCTTTGTGCTTGTAGTATGTACTCAGAAGGATGTGGGCGTGTGAAAGAATTAATTAATCTCCATAGTATATACATTATTGACTCCCCCACACTTCTTCTCTTACCTGTGATTGATATTTAGGCGAAGCGATGGCTGCATGGTGATGGTTTGGTTTCCTAAGGTGCCATGCTGGGTGGTGGTAGCAGTAGTAGTTGCATTTGCAAAAAAAGAAAATGAGAGTCAGTCACCTGAGGGAGACTAGGGAACGAGTACTTAGTAGAAGTACAGTAAGTAGTAAGTACACAAGAAAAAGACTGCCAAACAAGAAGAAAGTGATGATGAATGATATTGATAAGCAATGCTAAAGTAAAATAAAACAGGGATAGCCTAGTACAAGTTACAACAAACTGAAGTTGACTCGACCTATGAAGTGGACAAGCGTAAACTTTAGTGCTGGAAGGATGATAAATCGATGCCGGCAATTAATAATTAATAATGGGTTAATAATTATGTTCCGCTGGAAAAAAAGAGAATAGCGAATACTACTGAGCATGGGTGGGCAATGGGCAATCTAATCTGTTGCCAGTGTGGCCGATATATATAAACTTAGAGCAGAAGAAGATCCTCGCCCTGCCTAGAGTTAGTGTTGCTTTCACCACATCCGCCCCAGCAAGTGTGTGATCAATTATTGGTGTAAATTTAATTTAGTCACACCTCAATATAAATCATACAGCCCGGGGGAAGAGGGTTAGGGTTTGATGAATGGTTGGGAAGGGGTATTTGAGGGAAAGGTTTGACAAAGACAAACACTACACATGGACAACACACAATCTTGGCAGACCATCATAAATCTGTTAAGGGAGAAAAAGGAAATGCATGCATGATGATGACTTGATGGTTAATGATAAGTAGTACTAGACTAGTAGTACAGGGCAGCAGTATATTATTAATTATTATTATTATGCAATTGCCTTGCCTGTCTGCCCTCAGAGAGACCCAAATTACATACATTTTATGTTCTGTTGTACCGGGCATCCTTTTAAAGCTAGCTAAGAAAACTAAAAAATAGCTGTAGGGGTCAAATTAAGCAAAGAGCAAACATAATAAATAACAACACACACAGTGGTAATGATCGAAGAGAAAAAATGAATCAAATTAATTAAAAGATGATGAATGAAACTAAGTTACTATGTTATGGTCAAATTGGGGAGTTGCATCTCGGCATTCCTCTTGGTCCTTCCTTCCATGGACGCTCCATCCGTCAATCTTGGGTGCCACTGCCTGCCTGGCGGATGTGGATTGGTAAGGTAAGTGTGAGTTGTTTTTCCCAGTATAGCACAGGGTAAAGGCCGGCCTGTAAGTGTAGATGGAAAAACAAAGGGGATATTGAAAAATCAAGGAGAAAAGTAAAGTTAAAATGCATAAATTACGGAGGAGTGCAACAAGAACACTTTCAGAGGCAACATGGCTAAATCATGTCTACTCTGTTTCCAGCATTAACCTACAATAACAACAGGACAGAGCAGGCCCGCGGCGCCCACCCAACCTCCACTTAGCTTAGATTTTGAGCCAAACAGAGCACACATATACAGCCACATAGCATTTTCCATATTAAGTAACTAAATCAATGCACCGCTGTCAGTCATACCACTACACTCACCTCCACCACTACACAGACATATAGGTCTGCTGTGGTTGTTGTTGACTTGTTTACCTTTTAGGCCACTTCATGAAATGCCTGAGTTATTCCATCAATCATCTCCGATCCTACTGACTGACTGCGACGAATATAGTATGGTCATCATGGTGTCCAACTCTGTAGTGTACCGAGTGAGTCCAGATTCCATATTCAAAAATGCAATGGATAGGCCTGCAGTAGAAGTACAATTTTGTTATTAAACAACAAGAAGGGAAACAGTTACTTGAGTCACTTTTTTGTGTGTAGAATAGATTAAATACTAGTACACTTCATGCACAACAACAACAACACAAACACCAATCACTCAGAGTCAGCGTCCAATGCATGCCATCATCATTATCTGTTCTTAAGGGGCAGTCCCTCTCGGCTCAGGAAGGAGGATAGCTATAGTCAATTAGTCATGTTCTTTGGAGGGACTCAACGAGGCAGGCACACATATCTTGTACTATTCTCCATCCAATGTCTGGCTTGAGGGAAATTGACTTAGGGCGAGTCAGGACTGGAGGAGTGGACTGGAGCAGGACTCGGAGGAGTGGTCTTACTTCTTTAATGACTGCACATAGTTGCAACTCCAATCCGGCAATAAAAGAGTAAGATGGTGGTGATGGATTTGTTGTGATTCGGATCAGTCAGAAAGACAGAGACACACATAAATAATAAAAGTAAATAAGGAAGAAAGAAAAAGTAACGAGTTGAAATCATAGTTGAGAGGGAAGTAGAGCTCGTCCTCAAACTCTGGTGGTTCACCCAGAAGTAGGTCATCTAACACTCTACTTCCATGACCTAAGTCGCAGTCATCATCTTCCTGCTGTGCTTCTTCGGGTATGGTGTAATCCGGTGGTATAAAGTGCTGATTCATTTTGATCATGGTTAACCTCTCCACGTTTTGGGGCGAGAGACTGGTCCTTTTCACTGTTACAACGGCACCAGCAGCACTGAAAACACGCACAGAAAAGACACTTGCCACAGGGCAAGCCAGATAGTTTATCGCCAGCCTGCTGAGCACTGGCCATTGGCCCCTTTTCCCAAACCAATACACCAATGGGTTTTGATCAATGTAGACCTCTGCTGGATCATCCAGATAGGCCTGGACCATCCGCTCAATTCTCAGGGGTGGTCCGCTTTGCTCTGCCTCTTTTGCCTTTGCCTCAGCACTGGACCTAACAAGCCCTTGCCGTACATACCATTCCTGTGCCAATTTTACTGGGGCTAATTATCCTGTTCTTGCTGTTGTTGATGTGGTTCTTGGTGTTGTTGGTGGTTTTGACTGCTGTGAGCCAACCGCACTGCCCTCAGGCTCTGAAGTTGAACTTGACTCCGGCTGCCCTGCAGTACTTGTTGTGGGCTGGGGTTGCGGGCCTCTAATTCCCAGCCGTTCTTTTTCTAAGCGACTGGCTTCCGCAGCTATCCAAGTTTTGTACTTGGCAACATCCACTTCTGAAAAAGGAATCAATGTGTTAGTGTTCAGTACTGCTTTGTACCGTGGATCCAGAATTGTGGCAGAAATGTAATGGGTGGATGACACAATGTCTCTTTGCACCCTTGTATTTTCAGATAAGCGAAGGGTTAAGCTCTCCACCAACTCATATGCTTCTTTTTTTTCCTCCACACCTGCTTTCATTGCAGACACCCCCTTCAGCTGTTCCTGTAGCATGTGCAACAATGGGATAGCTTGGCCCATAGTACAGTCCTCCTTGCTGACTTCACGTGTGAAGAGCTCGAAAGGAAGTAGCATCTCTGTCAGGCATTTAACTAGGCCCCATTGGTCCATCTCAACAGTCATGCCTTTCACAGTGGCAACCCCTCTTTGCATGACATATTCATTGATTGGTCTGTACTGCTCAAACAGACCTTCAAACATGTAATAAGTTGAGTTCCAACGTGTTGGCACCTCCTGGATGAGTGCTTTAACTGGCACTCTATGCTCACGTTGAATGATCCTCAGCTGTTTCCGGGCTTTAAAAGAATGGCTGAAATGTGTGCAGATTCTTCTGCAGGTGGTCAGTAAGTTGCTGACTCGGTCTTTTTTCAGAAAGTCTTGAACAATAATGTTAATGCAGTGCGCCAAACACAGGACCCTGAAATAGCCACCATCGTACATGGCCCTAACTATATTACTGCCATTGTCCGTGGTAACAAAACCAATGTTAAGCCCTCTTGGGTGCAGCCATTCAAAGACCTTGATGTTAAACTCTTCCAACATGTTTGCAGCAGTATGAGATTTCTCCATGGCGAACATGGCTACAGTTGCATGTTTCCGAGTGGCATTAAAAATCTCAGCAGTGTCAACACCTGCAGATATCTTTTCTCAAACCCCCACAAAAGAGATCCAGTGTGCAGTGATGCACATGTAATCAGTGGCTTGGCAACTGGTGCACATGTCTGTTGTCAGGTGGATAGTGTGAACAGCACTCTGCTGCAAAGCTTGTCCAAGCAATTCCAGCACGTCGTGATGTAGTGCTGGAACAGCAACTCTTGCAAAATAGGACCGGCTGGGAACCTTCCATTTTGGGCAGATGGTTGTCACAAATTCAAGAAAACCCACCCCTTCCACAAAAGAAAAAGGGAGAAGGTCCAGCGCTAACATTTTAGCTAGCTTCGCATTGTACAAACGTGCCGTTGGGTGGTTGCGTTCGTACTGCCCCTCCAACCTAAACATGCTGACAATGGTAGCCTGGATTTTTTTATTTTCTGGTGCCACTGATGCAGGTGACATCTTCTTGACACCTGATGTTGTTAGGCTCTGCACACGTTTCGTTGCGGTACTCTCTTGCCTGGGACCCCTTGGTGTCTCAGGCTGACTCTTACTCTTGTGCCACTGCGATGTTGCTGATGTGGATCTGGCCGGTACCACTGGACTGCTGGGGACAGGGCTACTTTGTGTACCAGAGAAAACGCCTCCCTCTTGTTCACCTTCCACAGTGATTGGATCTTCTACTCCTTCATCCCCACCAACAACAATGGGTGCAGTTTTTTGGCCGCTAAGGTGCGCCTCCCACTGGATCATGTGGTGTTTTTTCAGATGGGTTGTTTGGCCTCCGAAACCATAGTTTGTACCAAGCTTACCACGACTAACACCTTGTCCACAAATGGAGCATATCGCAATGTTCACCTCCTTCCTGCTAACCGAAAAGAAGTCCCAAACTGGGGAGTTGAACTTTCTGGAGCTGCTGGTGCCACTTCCAATGCCAGATGAACTGGTAGGTGGGCATGGAGTTTGACTCTCTGCAGTACCTACTTCTACTGCGGTGGTTGTGCTGGATGTAGGTCACTGCCGGGCCTTTTAAAATACAAATATGGAAGCTGGGGGTGGTGTTGATGTTATTTGTGTTGGTGGTATCCGTGCCACATCCCTCACAGCAATTTGAGATTGGGTAATGTTGTCGGTCTCCACAGGGGCGGAACTAATGTCCATGATGACTGGCTCGTCATCATCATCATCCTCCTCTTCTACATCTACCTCCATAACTCTAAGGCTTTCTGGAACCTTCCTTTTCCCTAGCCTTGTCTCGTGGCGTGTCTCACTCTCAGACTGAGGTGGTGAGATCAAAGTGGCGTCTTGATCATCAGAAGGGGGGCTTGCAGAAGAACTCGATGGACTAGCCCTCCTTTTCCTTGCTGGGGATCTGGAAGACAATGGATCTTCTGAAAGAGTGGCTTGCTCTTCTTCTTCCTCTGCAGGAAGCTCGATTTCCTGAACGGCCCCTACTTCAGGAGGAACAACTACTATTGTGGGCGGTGGTTGCGGCTGTTGTTGTCCACTTATCTGAGTTTCCTGCATTGATTGGGTACTACTTTGCAATAACGATAAGTCAATTTCAACATCACTGCTTGTTGGCGTTGTCGTGATTAGATTGGCTGCCTCTGTGACAGACATGGGCTTGGGCCTAGGTTGGTGGGGTGGATCCACTGATGCGGGGGTGCTCTCCCAGCTTGCTCCCCGGACACCACTGCTGCATGCGCAATTTTTTGTTTCCCAAAAAAGATCTTGGGCGGCACACCAGTCTTGGTAAGTGGCAGTTCCTTCTTCTCACTGGCAACTTTCTTGGTACTGGAGGACCTGGTACCTTTCTTTGGGGCCATCTTCTTCAGATGTCAGCAGCACGCAGTGGCACAAGTTGAAGAGATGTCTGTGGTCACACGTCATGTGACATCGTGCGCAGCAGGACTTCTGTCTGGCAGTACAATGGGTGATGACGCCTCCTCCTCTTTTGTGCACCTAAAAGCAAAGAAGCAAGAAGAACATCAGTGAAACGTGGCATTTATTGTTGTGGTTCAATTACTACTAGTACAAACAAACAAATATAATATATAACTTAGTGTGTGGTCACACTTGTTAGTGTTATTATTAATATTATTAAATTTTATTAACTCAGCTATTAAACAAACATAACAACAGTGTAGCCGTTTGTGAGACTTTGACAACAAGGGCTTTCATGGTGTACTGTGTACACTCAGGAGGATAGGAAAGAAGAAGAACAAAAACAAAAATACAAATGTAATGGATGGAACCTGTTTGGCATTGTGCATCACGTGGGATGCAGCATTCAGGGAGCTGCAGCTGGCAATGGGGATGGAAGCAGTAAGCCAAGAGGAACAAAGGAAAGACATGCAGGCCTATTGGCTGGCAAAAGCAGCACACTAACTACCACCACAAAATGGCCACCAGCCACATGGGCACTCACAACAAGCAGGAGGCCTGGAAAACAATGAACTCAAGCAGGCCATATGGCCAGACAAAGGAGGCATGCTAAACAACACAGCTTTAATGCAACAATGCAAAAACGAAAATCCACAGGGCTAAAAAAGGTTTGCAAGTTACACAACAACCACACCACACACATCCAACAAAGGCATTTATTCAACACACACGAAAAAAGAGAAATACCCCAAAAAAAAACATTTTGCAATTCAATCCAATGCCATCCATGACCTAAATGATGTTTAAATTCGACAGACACCACAAAAACAGTTGCTTCATGCACCCTAATGAGTATCTCTGGGCCTATTGGTTGGAAAACCCATTGGCAGTCTAGGCCACATAGTGAATCAATTAAAATCAATATTATTGCAAATGTATTAGAAAATGTATTGAACTGTGCTGCATCTTTTGCTGGGTAAAAGAAGAAATAATTGCATGCAAATCAACAACAAGGCATGGGCACCACAAAGAAGGCTTGCAGGCCTAATGCAGAAGCACACTGGCTGCCTTCACAAAATGTCCGCCAGCCACAAAGCCAGGCCACCACAACAACAAGAAAGGGAAGACAGACAATGCAGGCCTATGGCAAAAGCACACTGACTGCCTTGCCTTCACAAAATGGCCGCCAGCCACATGGCCAGGCCACAACAACAAGAAAGGGAAGACAGACAATGCAGGCCTATGGCAAAAGCACACTACCTTCACAAAATGGCCGCCAACCACATGGCCAGGCCACAACAAGTCAACAACAAGAAAGGGAAGACAGACAATGCAGGCCTATGGCAAAAGCACACTGGATGCCTTCACAAAATGGCCGCCAGCCACATGGCCAGGCCACCACAAGTTCCAACAACAAAAAAGGGAAGACAGACAATGCAGGCCTATGGCAAAAGCACACTGGCTGCCTTCACAAAATGGCAGACAGCTGAGCCACATGGCCAGGCCACAACAACAAGAAGAAATAAGCCAAGAGGAACAAAGGAAAGACATGCAAGCCTATGGCAAAAGCAGCACACTAACTACCACCACAAAATGGCCACCAGCCACATGGTCACTCACAACAAGCAGGAGGCCTGGAAAACAATGAACTCAAGCAGGCCATAAGGCCAGACAAAGGAGGCATGCTAAACAACACAGCTTTAATGCAACAATACAAAAATGAAAATCCACAGGGCTAAAAAAGGTTTGAAAGTTACACAACAACCACACCACACACATCCAACAAAGGCATTTATTTAACACACACAGAAAAAGTGAAATACCCCAAAAAAACATTTTGCAATTCAATCCAATGCCATCCATGCCCTATATGATGCTTAAATTCAACAGACACCACAGAAACAGTTGTTTCATGCACCCATGAGTAGCTCTTGGCCTACTGGCTGAAAGGCCTATAGTATTAGCATTTGGCAGACTACTGGGCTAGTGAATTAAATAAATATTGCAAATTAATTAATTTTAAAAGTTGGAGAAAATGCAGTAAACTGTGCAACATGTTTCCTTTATAAAAGATGAAAAGTTACTTACAAAGAAACAACTAGGCTCCTACTGAACTACAGGCCACCCACCACATTAAATTTAAAAAAAAGAGGAAAAGTACAAAAAAAATGTAGGTGCAATGCCCCAATCAAACAAACAACACCAATTTTCCAACTTACTTGTGAAATCTGAGATTCAAAAGTCCTCAAATCCAATGATATATGATGCAGCAGCCACAAAGAGTGATCCGTCCAGCTCCAAATCCAAATGAAAAGTGAACAGGAGATGGACAAACCACTGGGAGGAGCCAGCTGGACAGGAACAGGAAGTTGGAGACTCTGGGGCACTTCCTTCCTCTTCTAAAAAAAAGTAAAAAAAGATAAAGGACTCCTTGCACAAAAAAGTACAGCCAAATGTCAATCTGAGGAGTTTTTTTAATCCAAATCACCATTTAGAGAAGGTTTTGATGCTGCTCGAGAGAGATTCTTCTCCAGATTGCAAAGTCTGCGTGTTCGGGATCGCGAGCTTCGCAAAACTTTCGCCAGAAGTCGGATGGCGCGCCCGAACGACGTGTTCTTGATCGCACACTCTCGCGGGAACCTGCGGCCGGCTACCAATTCTCGTGGCGCTCACGAACAGATGGGAAATCTCGTTTGCAATCGCAGGCATCCCGGTAAGTTGCACCTGTGCATGCGAAAATGCATTTTGAGAGTGCAAACACAAAAAAAACTCCGCTGCGGAGCGCGGAGTTTTCGGTAACTCCGTGTTCGACGCGGAGTTGCCCAAAATCCGCAAACTCCGTGAGCGGAGCGGTTTTTACGCCCAGGGTTAGTGCTGTGGGCCTGTATGAGTGCAGGGTGAGTGCTGTGTGCCTGTATGAGTGCAGGGTGAGTGGTGTGTGCCTGTATGCTTGCAGAATGAGGGGTGTGCCTATATCAATGAAGGCAGAGCAATCAGTGTGCCTGTATGAGTGCAGGCAGAGTGATGTGCCTGTGTGAGTGCAGGGTGAGTGGTCCAAACAGAAGCCTGCACAGTTGGACATTTCTGACTCAGGTATGTCCAGTTTGCAGACCTCTATTATATGCACTGCAATGCTTAAGTCATCTGCACATCTGAAAAGTGTAATTTTGAGATACCACAGCATTACATACTGTGCATATGCAAAGGGTCTGCATTGCATACTATTGGCATATCTGTGACATAACATTTTACATGAGCCTATGTTGTGTGCACATTTTGGAGATTTTTTTTTTTGTTCAAATATTTTTTATTATAATAAAGGAATACAAATAATTAAGATGTAATACAATGCAATACAACTGATCCTGTGAACGAGAACAAGTTGGGCAATTCATACAGGGAAATACATTTCATATAATAAATAAATCCTATGTATTCTATAAATAGCTAGTTGATCAGAAAAAACAATTTCATGAAGCTAGTTGTATCGCTAGGATAAATAAAAAATGGAAGATAGAGAAAAGAAAGCAGGAATAAAAAATGGAAAAAGGATAGCAAAGAGAGGAAAGAAAAAAGCAGAGTGAGAAAAAAAGAAGATAGATACAAGAAAAAGCAAGAAAGAACGAGAGAGAACAAGAGAGAACAAGAGAGATGGGGACATCTGCTCCATAGAGAGAAATAGACTAAGGAGAAGACCCAAACGGAAACTGGTCAACCAATCCTTTCGCAGCCAAGTCCATGTATCTATCCAGAGAGCTCCAGACAACACTAGAAATAACAGGTGTGTATCGTTTCTCCTCAACCAAGGTGTGAGCTCCTCGTAGAAAGGATACCCAAGCCCACCAAGTATGATACGATACTAAGTTAAAAGATTTCCACTCTGTTAATATAATTTTAACAGCAATTGAAATAAGCAAATCTAGTAATTGCAAATCCTTATCCTCAAGCAGTAACAAGGACGGCACAGCCCATGGGCCTAAAAGAATTAAAGGAATTGAGAGCTCAAAATTAACACCAAAAATTAATAGTAGATGTTTGTGGACCAATTCCCAAAAGGGTCGCAATAACGAGCATTCAAAAAACATATGCGAATGAGTGCCAGAAGCTAATTTGCAACTCCAACAAAGATCGTTCTCTTTAAGATTTACATTTTTACATTTGCACCGGGGTCCAATGTAGAAGATTAAGCGTAAAAAATTTAGATTGAATAAGAGAAGGAGCAATCTTATTCCTTACCGAAAGTTTGCCAATGAGCTGCCAGTTCTCTCGTGAGATGTGTTGAAAAGTATCAGGTTCAAAATGGTGAAGCCATTTCTCCTGCGTAACTGTAGACTGTGAGGATGACGACTCAGATAAAAACTTGTAAATCTTGGAAGCAACATGACCTGATCTATGCCACATAGTAAGAAGTGAAACAGTAGTAGACTCCGGAGAGAAGAGTCTTTTGGATAAGGCTACCTTTATTTTCAAAAAGGAATAGAAATCCATATTACTGAGATTATAATCTCTAGCCAAGGAGGAAAAAGGAATCGGATCATGTTTAGCGTCATAAAGGTCTTTAACCAGCTGAATACTCTTGGACGCCCAAGAAGACACTATAACAGAATCAATATCAGTCACAATTTTAGGGTTATGCCATAACGAGGACCATCTGGATTTATGAGTTGGTTTGGAAACTTTCTTGTCTATACGTTTTAATGCATAGATGGTATCTGAGATAATACGACCTGAATATGGTAAGATCAATTTAGATGCAGTCATCAAATTAAAAGTGGAAAGAGGGAGCACAACTCCCGTTCCATATAAATCCATGGAGGAGTAAGGCTGGATTCCGGAGCAAACCAGAGAGCCCCTTGAGACGCCAAAAGGCAATTTGATATAAATTCCAATCCGGAAGATTACATCCACCCAGATTGTAAGGTTTCCTCAAATGTCGAAATGCTATTCTAGCGCGTTTATCATTCCATAAAAATTTAGAAGTAAGAACATCAATCTCGTGAAAAAAGGATGAAGATAGCCTCACAGGCAGCATAGAAGAAACGAAATTAACAATGGGAGATATCATCATCTTCAAGGATTGAAGGCGACCCCACCAGGAAATATATTTAGGCGACCATGCGTTCAGAAGGTCTTTAACCTTAGATATTATAAGGGCTTCATTATGAGCAATAGTGTCTACCAAATTATTACAGAACCAAATCCCTAAATATTTAATATGGGTCGGTTGCCATTTAAAACCTGCAGTCCCCATATGAGAAGAGAAGCACAGCGCATTCAAGGGAAACATTTCTGTCTTATCCTTATTCAGAGTGTACCCTGAGACACGGGAGAACTTATGGATTGTATTAGAAATGGCAGGGATAGCATTTACGATGTCTTCAGAGAAGATGAGCACGTCATCCGCATACGCGGCCGTTTTAATTATATGAGACCCGAATTGAAAACCTTTAATATCTTGATGTAAATTAAGTAACCGTATAAGAGGGTCTATAGACAAAAGAAAAAGAAGAGGAGACAACGGGCAACCTTGTCTTGTGCCCTGAGAAAGATTAAAAAAAGAAGAAGTAACCCCATTAATTCTGATATTAGCTTTAGGTTGAGCATACAAGGCCATTACCATATTAATAAATGGATCCCCTAGATTATGAGATTGGAGAACAGCCTGTAAGAAAGGCCAAGAGACTTTATCAAAGGCCTTCTCGGCGTCGAGGGCAATCGCTGCCGATGGAAGGATAGAGAGTTTTGCTTTTCCAGAATATGACAAAAAGTTCGAATATTGTCCCTAGCTAACCTGCCCCTAACAAAACCAGTTTGGGAAGAATGTATAAGATGAGGGATATGGCACTCCAAACGTTTAGCTAAAATTTTGGCAAAAACCTTAGCTTCCATATTGAGAAAGGAGATTGGACGGAAATTTTTAGGATCTGAATGATCTTTTCCATCTTTAGGAATAACCACAATAGTGGCTTCCGCAGCAGAGCCAGAAACTTTCCCAGTTGAAACAAAATTATCAAAAACATCTTTAAGATGATTTAAAAATGAGGGAAGAAATACCTTATAGAAAGCAATAGGAAACCCGTCGGAACCTGGCGCTTTACCCGATCTAGTAGACTTAATAGCCTGAATTATTTCATCAGAGTCAATTGGTTTCCCCAAATCTACCTTAGCTGAATCAGAGACAACATTTGTGGGAATAGAGGCCAAAAATTGTTGACATGTAGCTAGATTACACTGCTCTTTGGGAGTATATAAATTATTATAAAAATCCCTGAAAACCTCAAGAATATCCTGAGTATGAAACTTCCTGGCACCAGTATTATCAGTGATATAAGAGATCTGAGTCGTCCTAACCCCTGTATCTTGGAATTTTAACGTAGCAGCTAGCATTTTACCTGCACGATTCCGTAGTAAAAGCCGTTTAGATTTTTGCGCCTGTACTCCAAGATGGGCTCTTTTGGTGACTATGGAATTATATGAATATTTTAAGTTCTTAATATCTTGTAAAAGCGATTTGTCTCCAGATCCTCTATATAAGATTTCTTTATTTTTGATTTCATCACCCAAGTTCGTGAGTGTTCTTTTAATGTCAGCGTTCCTTTTGCCATTTTCTTTATAATATGGCCTCTAATAGTGCATTTAAAGGCATCCCACATGACCACCGGGGAACTTACTGATGATATATTATCTTTGAAGAAATTATGAATGTCCACGTTTAATTGTTTAACCTCCTCACTATCATCTAAGATTTCTGTATTTAGACACCAAGTCCGCGATCTATGGGTGTCTGTGAAATTGAGGAGAGAAAATGAGACCGCCGCATGATCAGAGACAAGGATTGGATGTATTATCGCGTTAGTAGTATGTTTCAGAAGTGCAGCATCAACCAAGAGATAGTCAATACGGGAAAAACTAGAGTGTGGAGAGGAGAAAAAGGTGAAATCACTACCAGTAGGGTTATGCATTCTCCATACATCTAGAAGATGATGAGAAGAACACATATCCAACATTTGCTTGTGCGCCCTAGGAGGGCGAAATTTAAAAGCAGATTGTCTAGAAGAGGATCCATAGGGAGATTGAAATCACCACCAACAATCACCTTTGCATTTTGAGGAATGTCAGACAGCTTTTTACTGATAGTCCGCCAAAAAGATTGATCGTCATTGTTAGGGGCATATATATTCATAATATAAAAATCAGTCAAACCATTAGACAAGCGAGATAGCAACCATCTACCATCTGAGTCATATTCAGCCGTCACAATGGTTAGACCAGAGTTTTGGAAATCAACGTTGTAACCCCATTTCTTTAACAGATGCTTCAGAACAAGCTACATCTAGGACCCACTCTTTCCGTAAAGACAAGGCTTGCTTATAAGCAACTTTAGTTTCTTGAAGTAAAACAATGTCACCAGACAAGCTTTTACAATAATTTAAGATCTTGGCCCTCTTAACAGGATGATTTAAACCCTGTACATTAAGAGTGAGTACATTCAGACCAGACATAATGAGCAGAAGACAAGGTAGATAAGCACATATGGTGTATGAAAAGAAGAGAGGCACATTGATACTAATTCGGGTATAATAGAAAGTGGACTACAAAACAAACAGAAAGAATGTACCAGAGCAGAAGTCCCCAAGAAAAGAGAAGAAAAGAAAGAGCAAACAAAAGTTAGAAAAAAGAAAAAGATAGTGAGAGAAAATACTAGAGAAAACTTAATACCAAGGAAAGAAAACCCCGAAGGGGGAAGTCTGTAATAGACAAATGGCATGGGAGGAAATGTGAAGGAGCAACCACAGAGGCCGGCACATATAACTCAGCATGCTCAGCATCATATACAAAGTCTAAGCAGCAGAACAGCAATAAGAATCTACAGTGCTCAGTGGTCATAAATTCATCAACGTGTCAACCATCCTTAAGGATCTTAATTTAAAGATAAACCTATAGAAATACCTTTGATAATTAATCAAAGACACAAAAAATTAGGTTATAAATATTGAGACAAGAAGGTAATAAAGGTAATAGATAACAATAGCAAATATATGTCAGATTCTCCTATGACATGGAAAAATAAGAATAAAATACAATAATAAAATACAATAATAAAGATCTAAACCTGGAATTTAAATATTAAATACATCTGGATATACAGACTACGATAAAAAATTAGTATGAACATTAGAGAGTATGTGTATAAATGAGAAATTCATATAGCAAGAAAAAGTTAATTATAAACGTCTTACATCTACTAAAAGCAGCTGAAAGGTAAATATAAAACACATAGAACAATCAACACTATCTAATAAATGATATATATAGCCAACGATCTAACTCAACTGATTTATTGACCATATCTATGAATAGTTACAAACATCTATAAATCACCACATAGTGACAACATCGACTGAGGCATATTAAAGAAATGCAAAAGGAGGATAAAAGGGAGAAAATTATATATGAGGACGGACCAAAAAACAAATTCCACTTCTTGCGACGCAAAACAATGTAGAGACGAATACCAGACACCTAAATACTGAAGAGAAAACCTAAACTAGAGTAGAAAGAAAACAGAAAAATAGCAGGAATAACCCAAAAACAAAGCAAGCAAAAGACGAGGAAGGGAGAATCGAAGAAAACAAAGAGTGGATATAAGTATAGAAGGAGAGAATACAAGCACAAAAAGACAAGAAGACATAAATAACTAATATACATATAAGTAGAATGAATCCTAAGCAGCCAAACTCCTGGAGATGAAGAAAAACACCTGTGAAGGAAAAGTTAGTAACGTTATGAGGAGAGCGCCGCAACACTCAAACAACGTAGATCATTTCAGCATGTTTCACCACAAATTTCGAGATAACATTAAAGCAACAGGAACCTGGAAACACACAAATGTGCATTAATACAGCCACCTGAAAAAGAAGAGATTAGGGGTTAGATGGGCCTGCAATCGACTCCGCGTCCATCCGAGACTCAAACTGATTGTCCAAAAAAGTGGACAGATCCGCTGGTTCGTGAAAAATCTGGTTGCGACCCCTGAAAGTTATTCTGAAGCGTGAGGGACCAGCAAATGAGAACGGAATATTCATCTCTTGAAGTCGTCGTCGAAGATTTAGGAAACCTTTCCGCCGGATAACTGTGTCTCTGGCAAAGTCTTGAGAAATAGCGATTCTATGTCCTTCCCATTGCAGCGATCTAATTCTCCTCATGTGAGCTAAAATTTGTTCAGAGTGTTGGTGTCTTAAAGGTTTAAATATCACTGGTCTTGGATTAGTGAGAGACTTGGGTTTAAACGTAGGAACCCTATGGGCACGCTCTATTTCAAAGTCCTTTTGAAAAGAGATGTTTAGCGTCGTGGGAATCCATTTGAGTAAAAAGTCCAACATGGATGGTGCCTCTTTTTCACAGTCCTCTGGCAGACCAAAAATACGTAGATTACTTCTACGGTTCCTATCTTCCTGTTCCCTGAAATCCCTTCTCAGTGAACTTAAGGTACGCTCCATGTTCTGCATATGTTTGCTCTGCTTATGTGTGGAATCTTCAACTGCCCCAATCCGGGACTCAGCATTGGAAACACGTAGTGATAAGTGTTTAAGCTCATTCCTGATAGCCGCCACTTCCACCTGAAGTAGATCAGTGTTCGTTTTTGTGCCCTGCGCAATCTCATGGACGGAGTTGAGGCGAGAGAGAATGGTGTCCAAAGTAGCCCCAGATTCTGTTTTATCTTTAGGTGATATATCCGGTGTGGGAGAGGCTTGCTTAGACCTCTTTAGAGCTCCTTTAGAGTCCTTATCCTTTGAGGAGACCCCCATACTTTCAGCCATTGAAGCAGGGCAAAGAGGACAGCAGATGAAGGATTATACAAAATTCGTGAGACCAGGCAAGAATCACAAACTTCTCTTCAGAGATGGCAAAAAGAAAAAAGAGAAAAAAAAAAAAACAAAGGAAGCCAGATAGCATCGTGGATTACTCACTTGAGGTTAAAATTCTCCTCTTGACAAAGCATGTAAAATATAGGCACCAAAAGCAAGAGCACCAGATACTGATCCCTTGACAGACTGTTCCCAGAAAGACAGCTAAGGCACATCACATGGCGACATCAGCAGACTTCAATATTTGTCAACGAGAGACATTTGCCACCAAAGGATATGTTAGATTCAGCAAGCGCACTGTAGGACACAAACTAGTAGTTTGGTAGTAGCGCGACCAGCAACACATGTATAAATACACATGAATGGATGAGCGGGCAAACGTAAGCAGACAACTTCCGTCTGAGTTTAGCTGCGTAGTGAAGTCAGGACCAGCAGTAGATATTTTCGTCAGTGCAAGCACGAGATAGCGTAGCACCACCATACAAGCCCTCTCAGGGAAGCCAGAGAGAAATCATGCTCAGACACCATACCTCATAAGCAGAAGGAAAAAGAGGCTCAATAGGGTCACCACAGCGCCAACGTCCTGAAAACGACAGCCTTCCATCAAGATTCCTCATGAGCCGCCATTTTGTGTAGGGTCTGTGAGGAGAAAAACTCGAACACTCTCACATGGCCAAAAGCAACCCAAAGTCGCTGAAATTTTCACAGACTGGTCCCGCGACGTTCCGCTGCCGATATTTGTGGTTCAAAGAGCAGAAAACCGGGATTAAATCATCCGGAACCGAATAACCGCCTCCGCGATCCGCCGGAGCTCAGAACAGCGCGGCCATCTTGGTTGCGCGCAAACCACGCCACCCCACATTTTGGAGATTTGATATATGGATATAATCAGATGTTTTAGCTGTCCATATTGTCATAATACAGAGCTGAATGATGTGCATAAATCAGTTACAGGTTGTGCATATGCCAGAGAGGTGCATACTGTGCATCTAGCAGAGCCCAATATATTCTTCATGTGATAGATGCCTTCATTGTGGGTTTGTGCCTCTGAGCTCTATAATGTCCTATATCCTTTGGCAACAAAATGTACATATATCAGTGGCAAATTCCCCAAATTCTCAGAGGAAAAGAATTGAGAAGTGTGTAACGTATGATATTGTCTTTTACTAAATGACTGGTCCGGAGCAGTTTAGGGCGTTAATTTGAAAAGCAATCCTGGGGAGACACAAAATACAACAGAAGTAGATAGTCTTTTCAGCATTACTTTAGAGTCTTTGGGCCACATGCATCAAGGAAAAAAACGTTCGCAAACGGGCAGATTCCCAGAATCTGCCCCTTTGCGACCGGTATTTTTGCATTTGGGATGCATCATCCCAAAAGCAAAAATCGCAAATTGCGATTGCATTTAAGGAATCGCAAATTGCGATGCCTTGAATGCAATGCAAGATGCCATTTAAAATAGCGATTTCGCTATTAGGGTCCGCTAATTACCGGAAAATTATACCTGATGGTAATTAGCGAAAACTTTGAAAAATGCACTTAAGTGCATTTTTCAAAGTTCCAGGTTACACACACACATGCCCTTGGGGCATGTGTGTGCGCAACATGTGTTCACATATTAATTTCAGGGGTGCAACAGGGTGTCCTTTTGGCACCCTTGCACCCTTGAAATTGCATGCGCAACTTGCGAGTACCTATTGGGTACTCGCAAATTGCACATGCAATTTCTATTGATTCCTATGAGCCTCTATGCCCATAGGAATGAATGGGCAGCTATTCCTTAATTGCGACTCGCAATTTGCGAGTCGCAATTAAGGAATGTTTAGGAATCGCTATTTTTTTAGGGATTCCTACATGCATAGGCATTTGTGCTTCCTTATTAGCGAATCCTTATTTTTCGCTAATTAGGAATCGCAAATGACATTTTTGATGCATGTGCCAGTTTATCTTCGTTTCCAGAAGTCATGACATCCAGTCTCTTTTGCGGTTTTGTCTTGATTTCATTAATCCTCACCAAATTTCAAATTTTAGAGTGGCGAACAGCTAACATCCTAAAATGATGAAAGGTGCTTCTGCAAACTTTCATCTAAAGACATCCCATTGAATGTCCCTGTGAATGTGTATACTTCCTCAATTTGCATGGATATAATCCTTGCAAAATTGCAATTTTCTGTTTAAGACTTTAACCATGGAAAGTTATGTATGGAAGTTCATAATAAAACAATTAATTCCTGACAAACACTGCAAATACTACTACAGTTCCATTTGTATACTGGGGCCTCTCTATGCCTTCCTTGCACCTCTTTAGCTATCACTTCCCCTACATTCCTAGGAACCACCTCCTCTTTTGCAAAAGGAGTACCATGTTTTACCTCATAACAATGACCAGTTAAATCAACTGCATGCACTAGTGTGTGTTCTCTTGCAAATAGCTTTCCTCATTAAAATAAGATTCTGTACATTCACCTTTAAAAATGTTGCAAAAATGTGTTCTATTAATAAGCCTTTTTCTATCGGTTTCTTTCTAAATACACAATACTGTTTTGTCTAGTGTCCTCATTCTATTCAATATTAAGATAGTTTCCTCTTCAGAGCAAATTCTTTCTCAACAACACTCTCAATATGTTTCTTTTGTTTAAATACAGCACTTCTGCATTCTTTGTAGCAAAATCTGCGTTACTCTAGTCCAAAACATTTTCGCTCGTAACTCTTTAAACCTTTTCTGTCTCCTTGACAAAGTCCTTATTTTCTTAGAACATTTCCTACAGGTACTCCTTGCTTTTTTGCAGTTGATGTGAAAATTTAATTTTTGATAAGACTTTACCCTCATTCTGCATTTTATGAATTTTTTTTCAGAAACTGCTTAGTACTCTTGCCAGCTTCTCTCTTTTTTCCTCTGGACATTCTCCACCCTGCTGTCTTTTTCTCTCTCAGTTTGAAGTTGGTAATACTGTTTCCTCTGTTTCTTTCTTCTTTGTCTCTTGTCACGCATGGTAATTATTTTTCTTTAGTTAAAAGTGTATATCTGGAAAAATAATAAACAATAAATTAACATCTTCATTAAATAATTTTATTACTGAGTAACTGGTGTATTCATACTCTATGTTTTGTAAATAGTCATACAAGAGATAGTTTCCTTTTCTTCTCTGCTCTCTTTTATATAACAGGCAGATATAACGGTATATCCATTTACCTCTCTTGGTCATAGGTATTAGTGATAGGCTAAGCATAATGCTGTACATATTAATGTGTGCACATGTGTATTACTCCATACATGACTGTTTCAGTCTGTCTATTATTGTGTGTCTCACTCTATTTCTGGGCCTCTAAATACCACTACTATTCTTTAGCTGCCTATCTTTGTAGATATTTCATCTCTACCTTGGTGTGTTTCTCCCTGCATTACTGTGTCTGGTTTGGTTACGTCAGTACCTACATCTATGCACATAACTGTGCTAGTGTCCCATTACTACTTACCTATCTGCATAAGTGTGTTACTCTATGTGCAATGTTATACTTTAATGTCTCAGTCTATGTTTAACTATCTTTGAATATGTTAGTATATGCATCAGTTTCTCTCTGGCTACGTCAGGCTATAGTTCACTATGTACCTAGCTATTTCACTGTATGCATCAGCGTCTGTCTGGATGTGTAACTGTACACATCAGGTTCTACCTCACTTTGATAAAGAATACATTAGTGTATGCCTGGCTTTCTCAGTGTATCCATACGTGTATCATTATGTGTGTTAAGGTATATTTCAGACTACACCTGGCTGCATTACTGTAGACAACAGTGTGTGCCAGGTTGTCTCAATCTATATATCAGTGTATACCTGAGGGTATCAGTATATTAATGACAGAATGCCTGGGTATCTCACTTCTTACATTAGTATTTCACTGCTTGTGACAGAAGCTACATTGGTGTATACCTGTGTTTTGTTCATCTTAACACATTTTTATTCTCATTTGCTGTTCACTGTACCTTTCCTTATTTTTATCATATACTCTCTTTTATATTCCCTTTTACTTTTTCTAAACATCCTACTCACATTTATCCACCTTATATGCAGTCATTCCTTCTCAATCAAATATTTTTCATGCTACAGCTTAATTCACATACCTGATAAATGTGATTGTTGGTCTGTATTTTTGTTGCTTCGTATCAGTTTAAATATCTTCTTTCAGAAAGTACACAGAAACCAAGCACAAGAATGGTACACCACTTTCATACAAGGGAACCATTAATAGCAACCTTTTCAACTTTGTTTTCAAGGTTACAGAGGCTGTTATCAAATAGATAATCATATTTTACTAATAATACAACTCTTCTGACTGGTCATAATTGTTAACACTTTCTTACACTCATTTAAAGAAAACCCAATTTGGTAGGTGTTTTGGGTGGGACTGCGGTGCTCAGCACGATCCCCCATGTCCCCTTGCGACGGATCCATGGATCCATGCGTCAAACCAAAATCTTTTTTTAAACTGTTCCTAAATACAATCACTTACACAACACTTGGTATTAATGCCTAAAATGTAGAGTTTGACACTTCATATTCACCGATACTTCTAATAACACTCTCCCTTCACATTTGCATTCTAGGCTTTCTACTTTCCTTCCCCCCATGTTCTGGGTCCTCTGATACCACAGTGACCAATATTGTAATATTTTCACAAGTTCTCAACAGTCTCTAGAGCAGCTTGCTAACTCCTAAACCAAATGCGGCAAGTGTGGTTGACTTATGCAATTAGAAACATATCCTAAACATCATTACTTTTTTGTAATACATGCACAGCAAATCACACATGTGCTTACTTTAACTTAAAATCACAACCTAGATATAATCACTAGCATATTTACACCACCCAATCAAATGTGAGCTTTTAAATTTTCCTTGCTAAGGTCTTTTTTAACTGCTTTCATTTTGAAAACTATCTCATTCCGCTACAGCCTTCTCTTGTGTGCTACTGTTCTTTGCTTTGAAAATGGTTAGAGTGTGGATTGTGGACCATAGCTTTGTGTTTTGGGCTAGAGAGTGTGCTAGAAAGAGTAGCATTGACAGGGACTGGGGTTTGTCTAATGTGGACATTACTTGGGTTGGCCAGAGAGGGTTAAAGTGGCATCAATTGCTTCCATTGGTTAAAAGCATTATGGATTGCCTACATTCAGACTCCATGATTGTGCACTGTGGCGGCAATGACCTGGACCCACTGACTGGGGTAGAATTGGAAATCCTAATGAAGGATACATTTGGTCAATGAAACTTTTCCCTCACACTGCCTTAGTGGTCTCCAACATATGCCAGAGGCAGAAAGGGAAGTTGGCAACTGAATTTTGTCCACAGATAGACAAAGCCAGGAAGCATGTTATTAAAACAGTTTCTGCATTCCTCATAGACCAACACATGGGGTCTATCTACAATAATAACTTGCTCTTTGACATGGATGGGATTTACAGACCTGATGGAGTGCATTTCACAGAAAAAGGCAACAGGGTGTTCCTGAACAACCCGAAAGACTGCATCCTGTTTTATGTGACATACACACAATAAAAACAAAGGTTCTTATCAGAGCCATCCAATTTCCCAAACACATGCTTTTTTTTCTGTAAAAGCCTTTTTAACAAAATTTTCCCAACTCTGCGGATCTGTCATGGATCCGCAACCAAAAGCACACATTTAATACAAAACAGCACATTTAGGATTTTGGGTATAACATTGTCTGTATGGATATGTGAGTGTGTGGGTGTGTCTCTGTATGGGTATATGAATGGGTGTGAGAGTGTCCGTATGTATATATGAGTGGCTGTGACAGTGTCTATATGAGTATGTGGGTGGGTGTAAGAGTGCCTGTATGGGTATGTGAGCAGGTGTGAGAGTGTCTGTATGGGTATGTAAGTGGATGTGAGAGAGTCTGTTTGGGTATGTGAGTGGGTGTGTGAGTGTCTGTATTTTTTTTGGAGTCATGTGAAATCCACAGATCTTTCGTGTATTTACACGGGGCTACGCTGAGCCCCATAATGGGTCCACGGATATCACGAGTGACAAAAAAATGTTTTTTTGCTATTTTTGACCCCAGAACACATGCTTGCCCCACCCCCATTTTTAACATACACAAGGGGTCAGGAAAGCTCTCACCTGACCCCTTCAATTCATATTCAACCATTTCCCGACATATAAAATGACAGCCGAAACTTTTCTGTGGAAGTGCGGCCAGCCAATCAGAATCTTATATTTATATAAATACAAATACACACATATATATCTATCTAGTTGTCTCTGATGCCTATTGAAAATTTCCAGTAGTGGAGATTGTCAATGCCATAAATTTTGCTAAAACGAAGAGTCACTGCGATAATATTTTTGAACTATTTGGGCTCGCACAAACAGTGAAGAGCAACCACTGCCCCCCAGGTTGAAAGTTCTGTGAATAGCTAACATCCTTAGCCATAACAAGATAATGCCATGGTAGCTATAGGTCAATGGTGAGGTTGAAAATAAAGGAATTCAGATTGGGCTGGAGTAGCAGGAAGATAACAATGTGAGCAGCACATTTCTAAGTTTGCACAGACACACTCTATATAGCACCAACAACCGGTTGCCAGCTGATGTCATGATTGGCCAAGCTACTTGGGACATCATCCCCCATGTACAGTCATGATCACCAGCACCCCTGAAAGGAGAGGAAAGTTAACGCAACCGGCCTCATAACAATACTAAAGTTAGTGAGGTGAGACCATCACGAGAGTCCACTATCAGAGTTGGTGGCTGTGTCCTGGTGCAGAATTGACATCAAGAGAAAGGAAAGTTCAGTCATCCATTTGAAAGATGCCCTCTACTAGTAACAAGCAGAACGGAACACTGATAATAGCCCAGAAAGGCAGTGAACTGGCTATGAGGAATGTCTAATTTTTTCAGAAGTGGTTCCCCGACACACCTGAGGGTGGTAGAATCCAGAGCCCAAGTGTCCAGGACTAGGATGGCAGTGTGCATGTACACTTAATGGAGCTGTCTTCCACATTTGTGTCAACCTGGTCATTCCTGCACCCTCTTCGCGGCCCTGCATTGAGGGTACAACAGTAGCCAGCATTCAGATTGATCTTTCAGAAACGCTTTACATTGTTTATGTCAGCTAGAATGTCATCTATGAGTGGGGTGAGATGCTTTCTCCTCTTGATGGCCTTGTTGAGGAGTCACATATCGTTGCAGATCCTTACATCTGCTGGTTGCTTGAGTTCACATATGAAGACCATTGGTAACAACCAGATTAGGTCATTCTACCTTTTCAACTACTTGTGCCACTTCCAGGTTTTTTAGTTAATTTTTCACTTGTGATACTTTGCAATCCCACAGCAACTCTGGCTATACCGTTGGGTCAATGTGTCAGTAGACATGTGTTTAAATTCCTCCAACTGTCCTGAAACTTGCGCACAGTGAAAATGATCTCTATGAGGAGGAGGGCTGCTGCAATGGTCCAGCTGATCAGCATGCCAGTCAGTCTCAGTTAAGTAAAAGCTTGCATTAAGAATCGCTGGCCATGTTGAATGCTTGTTTAAAAGTTACTGCCAACAAAAGCAGTTTGATGCTTCCATTTGAGCATATTCTAGTGTGTGTTTCAGCCTGCTTTGGTCAAGGTCACAGTTGTTGAAATGGAATTTACTGTAAAATATTCACTACTTCCCCCATGTCAATCAGAACTGTGATGTTAAAGCTTGGTCACGATCACAGTCATGCCTAGTTGTCAACAACTGGTATAAAGAATATTTTTTCCGCCTCAGTCTAAAGCAGGGATGGTAGGATCCGTGCCAATTGGCACCGTTGGGCATCACAATCTGGGGTTGTGTGGTAGATGCTCATTGACAGGGTCCTGTCAGATTGGGAATTAGGGAATGGCATATCCTTGCAAAGTGGTCTTGTAGTAGTTCAAGTAGTTAAACATACTTCAAATAACACCGACTCTACACACTCTGGGAATCAGGTGTACATAAGGACTGAATAGTTCCTCTCCTAGATATTTTTCAGAGATTCTCATTCACTGGAAGCTAGTCTCTTGGTGTCAAAAGCTAAACCATTGTGATGTCCCACCTAGTGGTTTTGCCAAAGAACGTAAATATGTCCACTAATGTCCCCGACTATACACATTCTGGAGACTACATTTTTTTTTTTTACGAAGTTTTATATAGCGCGAACTTGACCCAAAGGTATCGGGTATCAGAGCGCTTTACATAGTACCAGTTGCGTTACATGAGGACACATTCATTTTTGATAGGCACGGGGAGATTAAGTGATTTGTCCAGAATCACAGGATGTTCAGCGTCATTGCCGAGACTCGAACCCAGTTCCCAAGATTCAAGGTCGACCGCCCTAGCTGTTAGGCCAACTCCTCTCCCTTGGCATGAGGGTCATCTGTACCCCTCTACTGGCTGCCTTTCCAGCTTCTCACTTTCTTGAGGCTAGCACCGTAATTTACATAGTTAAGCAGAAAGGGTCTGGCGTTGCACAACTTTGGGTCGTCGGACACAATACCCGTTTAACTATGAGAGTCAGTGTAACTATTTGAAGTGTTTATACCATTTGGGCAGTAATTTCATAGTGAATATTATATCATCATGGTCTTAGAAATTAAGGTTTCCACATTTGATGGCAAATCAACATACTGAACAGGTATTTATAAATCACATTTGGTCTGATGAAAGGCACTTATAATTTAAAGAGAGTCCCAAAATGTCAACATAACACTTGAGCGAGGTGGGAAAAAATGTATTTAATTAAACTCAATGTATCATCCCATTGAATGGCTGATGATCTTAAAATGTGAGGTTAATATTACTCATGCTGTTGTTTCGCCATGTTTATAATGAAATGGGAAATTAAATGTGAGAAACAAGATCATTTCCATAATAATCAGATTTTGCGTCTAACGTGGAAAAAACTTTGCTGAATATTATTTATTAAAAATGTTGTTATTTTTATATTTTTTTCTAAGATGTGATTGTTACTTGTAAGGTTATAGATCACATGTACTGTGCAAATAGTATAGAAACTTCCCTCACATCACAGAAATAGATCTGTTTTTCTAAATGATAAAAAGATCAATGCAAGGTCTTAGGCACTATGGTAAACATCTTCATCATCCCCTGTGTCAGAAATGGTAAAAAATAGTTTGTATATCTTTTTCACAAATTAGGCAATAAAAAACCTGCACACCCAGTGAGTTGTTTTCTCTTGGTATGGGGGTAAATATTAGTATTTTCAGTCCTTGGTGATGGATAGAAAAAAACAACATCACACCATTCACCACAAATAGGTAGGGTAGTGCAATGCCCTTTCTCCAATGGCCCCAGCTCTGACAGATAGAGTTTCCTGTGCCAAAACTCGAAATCTTCCCCTTAGTCTTTGAAACAATAACTCCTGTTTTAAATACCAGATTAGGTGGGGGCCTACTCCATAGCCTCACCAATATCGAGGTCCACAATCATTACCTGTGGCAGGTATTCAAAATCTGTCCTTAAGATAATAGTGTGTATGCATGTATTTCCTTAGTTGTTCTGTAAATGTAAATGTAAATCCATATTTTGTAAAGCGCGAACTACTCACCCTTACGGGTCTCAAGGCGCTGGGGGCCGTCGTGGAAATTAAGTGAGCTATTGCCCAGAGTCATGAGGGCAAGTTCTTTGTGCAATCTGATCTGCCACATGTAGATTTGTCAGTCAGTCTTCTTTCCTCAGACAAAACACCAACCCCAACAAGTGGAGCCTCTCTCTAATTCCCTCCCTCTAAATCCCTTTAAATTATTTGATGGCCTAGTTCACTTTAAGAAAGTGTCAGAATAATGTCTGTGGTCTCTAAACCCATATATATAGTCGTATTTTAATTCTATCTAGTTTTGACAAATGTTTCTTTCTCAGTGTGCTTTTAAACGTCAAACTTCTAAATGCCCACTCAATTGGGGCGGAGTTGCTTCATAACCCTTTTACAGTTGCTTTTAAAACTTTTGAGTTGTATGGCTTGTTCATGGTTCAATATGCTTATAAATATTTCAGTTGCAAGATTAGTTTCTAACAGTTTCTGAGCAGAGCACAGTCTACCCTTAAAAAAAATGTAATTAATTCCTTTACAGTTTTCAATAATGTTACTTTTTTGGTGAGCTTTAAAATGCCTCCCCCAAAACTCTTGCCAGAGGTTCACCAATCACCCTTCACCCCCTTGTAATGTTGCTTTAAATTATAGCCAGGTTTGACTGAGGTTACCAGCCCTACTACCTTTAAAATGTGTCATTTTCTACTGGGCTTCATTGAAAAACTTTCATAGGAAAATCAACAACCTTCCTCTAAAATCATATTTAAATCAATCATGTTATGTTCTGACAAATGTTACTGACCAATTATTTTAAACTATATCATTTACCAACAGGGTTCCCAAACTATCATTCGGGAACTCCCAAATTCGATCTGCAAACTTACCCCTAAATTCTTGCTAGTTTTGACCCTTGGTACTGGCCACCATGTAATTTTTCCCTCAAATTCTGTTAAGGTTTAATTGATCCTGTGTGTTTTGAACGACACTTTTTGCCTCGAAAATATTTGCCAATATAGCCACGGTGTTTGATTCCTTGTCTACCATGTCAAGACAGTCGTAAACATTGAAAAACAGTTTGGTTTTAATCATTTGGGGAAAAGAGTCATTGCTGCATTTAGGAGTTTGCACATCTAATAGATACCTCACCTACACCGAATGCGAGTGTATTTGAAACACACTGAATTAAACACCCTGAAGGATACCATCGTTCTCAGTTTTGTATAGGATGTGAAGTGCAGTATTAATGGGGTTTAAAGGCCAGCTGTTGTGAAAGCAGATAATTTGATGGAAACATCAAAACCTTTTTCTAGATAAGGTCCGAAGGTTTCATGGGCATCCCAGTGACATTCCAGCTGGTCAGAGTGATCTTGGGGAACTGAGGGTCTTTGAACGGTCAACCAACTTCAATCATAATTGGTGATGCATCCTCCCTATATGCTTGATGTGTAAGCTACCTACACACTCACGGCTGTAGCATGAGAAAACTGGAGGCTCTGGGGAACAGGGGCCTCTATCCGATAGCAGAGAACTAGTTAGCCCTTTTGGGCAAACTGCAGGAGATTTGAAATAATGAACCACAAATACTATCGCTGCCCAGTAGGAAGCATCTGACAAGAAGAGAGACCTCAAGCAAGACTGTGATTTATTCAAAACACCTCCTACTAGGAAACCCTAAACATCCTGATACCCACACAAGGACCCACACCATAAGCAAGTATCCCCCAAAAGGTAAATAGAAGAAGCACACCCACATTCACTTTGACCATATGATACTTTCATCGTGATGCCTTCATGAGGAAGTTCTGCAGCCAATGTGTGGTGGTGGTTGTTGGTGTGGTGGTGATTGTGGTAGTTGTGGCATTTGTGCTTATGGTGCCTGTTGGTGTAGTTTCAATTGTGTGTGTATGTTGTTTGTGTGATTGTTTGTGTTTCTTTGTGTGTTTGAATTTCCATGTGTGTGTGTGTGTGTGTGTGTGATAGTGCTGCTTGTGTGAGTTGGAGTGGGTGCCTGTAAAGAGGTGAGAGTGCTTGGGATTGGGGTGGGAGTTTAGATTGGGGTTGAGGAAGGGACCTGAATTGGGGCATGTTAGAAATGGGGGTCTCTACTTGGCAGGTTGTTACACTGTCCAAGAAGGGACCCTTCTTCCTAGTCAGGATAAGGGAGTTACACTTCTGAAATAACCCCTGCTCACCCCCTGGGTAGCTTGGCACGAGCAGTCAGGCTTATCTCAGAGGCAGTGTGCAAAGCATTTGCACATAACAAACAGTAATACAGTGAAAACACTACAAAAGGACACCACACCAGTTTTAGAAAAATAGCCAATATTTATCTGTGTAAAACAAGACCAAAACAATAAGAATCCAACATACAGTTATTCTGAATGCTCATAAAGCAAAGATAGACTTTAGAAACAGTTCCTTGAAGTCGATAGATCCGTCCGGGGCTATCACGGCGTCGTGAACAAACAAATCCAGAAGTTCTAGCTGGCATCACTGGCCAGCTATGGTGTCAGGAAGACCCGCAAACAGTACCTTTTGAAATGTAGGGCATCGGGGACCTTGCGGGGAGATCCAAATAGCCGGCATTAGCAGGCATCGGTTCCGGAGGTCGGTGCAGGAGTCGTCGGGCCCTTGGATTCACACAAGTTGCAGTTTGACCTCCGTGCAGTTGAAGGCAGGAGTGCTGGCATCGGGGCTGCAGCGCAAAGTGCAACGGTGCGGGGTGGTGTAGAATGCGGTGCCCATAGGTCATGGTGCAAGCAGCGGCTCGGTGGCGGAGTCAAATGACGTCATCAGTGAGACAAGGGTTGTGCTGCAAAGTGCGGTGGTGCCCTCTGCGGTGCAAGTGGCAACTCCTCCCACTACTCTAAATGCAGTCAGGTCTATTCTGCCTGGCTATGAGTCAACCAGGAAAGGCAGGGCACACCACAACCCCCCCTTGTGTCTGTCTAGTGTGAATGCACATCCCTGCTCCTAGCACTCTGAACCCAAACGGTGATTACACAAATGGCACAGGCAGGCACACAGGATGGTTAAGCAAGAAAATGCCCACTTTCTAAAAGTGGCATTTTCAACCACACAAAATAAATCATCTTTACTAAAAGATGTATTTTTAAATTCTGAGTTCAGGAAGCCTAAACTCCACATCTCCATCTTGTCCCAATGGAAAGGTATGCTTGTAAGATGTTACAAAGCAACTACCATGTTAGCCTATGGGACAGATAGCCTTTCAACAGTGAAAATGAAATTGGCAGTATTTCACTATCAGGACATGTCACACACACCAGTACATGTCATACCGTTCACATACACTGCACCCTGCCCAGGGGGTACCTTGGGCCTACCTGAGGGGCACCTTACATGTAAGAAAAGGGAAGGTTTGGGCCTGGCAAGTGGGTGCACTTGCCAGGTCGATATGGCAGTGAAAACTGCACGCAGACACTGCAGTGGCAGGGCTGAGACACCTTTGAAAGGCTACTTGTGTGAGTGGCACGACCAGTGCTGCAAGCCCACTAGTAGCCTTTGATTTACAGGCCCTGGGCACACACAGTGCACTGTACTAGGAGCTTACAAGTAAATCAAATATCCCTATTATGGAAACACCAGCCCATCAACTTGCACTTTAGTACTGATCAGCAGTATTAAAGTGCGCAGAAACACCAAACCAGCAAAAACAATACCCAGAGTACCACCAAAATCAGGAGGTTAGAAGCAAAAAGACAGGGGAAACAAGCCAAAAGATGCCACGCCTAACCAGGCAGAAGGTTGGGCTGGTTGGGAGATTTGGGTGAGTGAGGAAGCTGCTATTCTGGCGAGCAATCTCTTTATGTCAGACATTGAACTGTGAATGGCATCCATAAATGCAACCATTTGTTGCATTTGGCAGGTAAGGCGCTGAATGCCATTCACTAGCACAGTCTGACCTACAGAGATGCTTTTTAAGAGGTCAGTAGCCTCCTAACTCAGTGCAGCCGGGGCAACAGAGGCAGGGGGTGAGGTGCCTGTGGCAAAAGGGACCCCAGCCCTTTTAAGGGGTCGGGTTTCGGCAACAGGAGGGGGAGCAAGAGGCAGGGTAGAGATTTGTATCTCGGTGGTAGACAAGGATGATGTTGGTACAATTCCAGTAGGGTCCATCACCACTAGGGACCGGTCACTTGTGGAGGTCTTTCAAGAAGTGCACCATCTTCATGATGATAAGTACGAAGAGGCTGGGGATCGAAACTTGTTTGTAACCTCTCAGCGCAGCGAGCCAGATATAATTCACTTTCCAGAACTTCTTGGATCCTACTATAGGATTGATAATGAACGTTGATAACGGATGTGACTGTGAACCTACTCAAGGGAAATTACAGGCTCTTTTCTTTTCTTTTTAGAATAATGCAATTCCCAGAATGCAACAGATTGGAACACGAACTGAGTGTAGCCCACTGAGGGCTGGGAACCAATGAGAAATGTGCATGAATTGATTAAAAAGAGCCCGTCACACTCACAACTTGTTTAAGGGGCGGAATGCCCTGAAACGCGTCAGGCAACATAACTCACCTAAGAAGTGACGGAAAGTTACATCGTGGAAAGCCGGAGGGTTGGCTTGCCGCCGAGGGCTTTCTGGAAGCTCGAGGGCATTTGTTGATTCACATGTTGCAACGCGGCCTCCTCGCCGCGTCAGGAGAGCACCATCTTCATGATGATAAGTACGAAGAGGCTGGGGATCGAAACTTGTTCGAAACCTCTCAGCGCAGCGAGCCAGATATAATTCACTTTCCAGAACTTCTTGGATCCTACCATCGGATTGATAATGAACGTTGATAACGGATGTGACTGTGAACCTACTCAAGGGAAATTACAGGCTCTTTTCTTTTCTTTTTAGAATAATACAATTCCCAGAATGCAACAGATTGGAACACGAACTGAGTGTAGCCCACTGAGGGCTGGGAACCAATGAGAAATGTGCATGAATTGATTAAAAAGAGCCCGTCACACTCACAACTTGTTTAAGGGGCGGAATGCCCTGAAACGCGTCAGGCAACATAACTCACCTAAGAAGTGACGGAAAGTTACATCGTGGAAAGCCGGAGGGTTGGCTTGCCGCCGAGGGCTTTCTGGAAGCTCGAGGGCATTTGTTGATTCACATGTTGCAACGCGGCCTCCTCGCCGCGTCAGGAGAGCACCATCTTCACGATGATAAGTACGAAGAGGCTGGGGATCGAAACTTGTTCGAAACCTCTCAGCGCAGCGAGCCAGATATAATTCACTTTCCAGAACTTCTTGGATCCTACCATCGGATTGATAATGAACGTTGATAACGGATGTGACTGTGAACCTACTCAAGGGAAATTACAGGCTCTTTTCTTTTCTTTTTAGAATAATACAATTCCCAGAATGCAAAAGATTGGAACACGAACTGAGTGTAGCCCACTGAGGGCTGGGAACCAATGAGAAATGTGCATGAATTGATTAAAAAGAGCCCGTCACACTCACAACTTGTAACAGCCTATGATTAAGGGGCGGAATGCCCTGAAACGCGTCAGGCAACATAACTCACCTAAGAAGTGACGGAAAGTTACATCGTGGAAAGCCGGAGGGTTGGCTTGCCGCCGAGTGCTTCCTGGAAGCTCGAGGGCATTTGTTGATTCACATATACATATATATATATATATATGTAAATTTGGATCAAAAAATAATTTAATTTTCAAATTAACATAATGTTAATTTTGTAAATTTCACATCAAATTTTGGGGAAAAGAAAATATATATGCGCACCAAAAATAGGGTGTCAAACACACAACACATTCAAATGTTGTGGTGTTGTCTAATTCAAATGTGTTTATAAATACACACCATCATTTTTTGATGTAATTCAAAGAAAAAGAAAGTTCACTGCAATTACAACACTTCACTCAGGAACTAAAAGGGACATTCTAGCCTGTGTTTAAATGTAAAAAGAAGTTAGTCAGAATTACATTTACCTGTTCCTCTGGTAAGCCATACAGCTTGCTGCACAGGGACAGGACCTTATCAGCCAGCATCTCCAGTTCCTCTGGCGAGACCTTTGGGGTCCTGTCTCCAGCTTTCCCTGACATTGTGGCTCCCAGAGGTAGGAAACAGCTGCAAAAGGTGAGGAGGTGTTCTTGGTGGCAGTGTTACGAGGCAAGTTAGTTTTTTTTAACGCTGCGTACATCTACACAATGTGCAAGATCGTCAATGGAAACGGACACATCCATTGGCTTTTATACGTTGCTTTCACACACGTTAGCCTATGGCTGCGTTCATCGTGGAGTTTCATATCCACTACCTGGTCAACTTCCGCCGACTTCTGTCTAATTGCAAATGTCCCGACTGCGAGGTCAGGCTTCCGCCATGTTAGATTGTTAAATGATGTGTTTGTTAATGTTAAGTGTGTCACCACCACTGAAAATGGTGCGTAGTTTGTTTACTTATACAAAATGATAATGTTATTTATTTGTTTTGCCAAAAACGTATTATGTAGTGCGTTACTGTAGATAAATGCAATAGTTGCACAGTTTTGTTTATACTTCCATTTACAATATTTTTGATGAAACAAATTTAAAAAAATTTGTAAATAATACATTTAAAATGTATTGTTTACATATTTCTTTAAAAAGAATATAGATGTAAAAAATGTAATTTGTAAAAAAATAATCACAAATAAATGTGTAAAATTATGTTAAGAAACAAAATATATTTTTGAAAAATAAATGAAATGTGTGTTTTATTTCAAAAATATGCTTGCAAAATGTATAACAATGTTTTTCTTTTTAAATGCAGATATATGAACACAGGGAGAGTGAGAAGATGACAGCCTCAAGTTATGAGACTCACTTCCAGACCTTGCCACCATGGAAGAACGAGATATATTCAAAAAATTCATACTAAATACTACTATTTATTTTTGTCATCAGCTGGAGTCAGATCTTCTGTCTGACAATAGAAATCCCACATCAATAACACCAATAGTGAAATCAATGGCAGTACTCCATTTTGTGTTACAGGATCATTCCAATACACTGTTGCAGTATTTGGTGGAATGTCACAAGCAACTTTCAGTGGTGTGCTACAAGAAATTCTTTCTTTAATGTTGAGATACATCAACAGTTTCATACAGTTTCCTCGAAATTAGGATTTTGCCAATGTGAAGGGAGATTTGCAGTTGCAGGGACTGGGGTGGGTGTAGGTGTTTCCTCTTGTGGCAGGGCCTCCGTTTCTATGGCTGAGGCAGACGTAGTAAGCCCAGAGGTTGTTGGACCACAGACAGGGGAAGGTATTGCTGGAAAAGCCCTGCACATATGGGTAAAACAATCATGCAGCACCTCAGTCAGGGAGCCCAAATTTGAGTTGAGATTTTTCATCTGACCTTTGTGCTCGCTCTGCAACCTTTTCATCTCCCGGAGCTCTGTGAGGACCTGGCTCATCATGTCTTGGGAGTGACTGAGGGATCCCAAGACTTAGTCGATGATGGTCTGGGTGACAATGAACCAAGTGGCCTCACTTTACTGGCCCACAGATTCCCTCCCACAACCCTATTCCCACTACCTTGTGCCCTTGACCCAGTATGTCCCATCCCACTGGTTCCTGGCTGAACTGGAGGTGGTGGTGGTGTTGGACCAACAACAGAAAGAACTGGGGGGGCACAAGATTGGCATGATGTTCCTTTGGACACATGAATTGGAGGTATCCAGAGGCTGAGGTGTGGTAACAGCTGGGGTGGGAGGTGTAGGTGTGAGCCGAGTGAGACTCACTGTAACTGTCTTCCCAGGCAGACCAGATGGACCAGCTTGCTCTTCATCATCTGGACATGCAGGAGTGAATTCCTCACTGAAGGCTTGTTCCTGCTCTGGAGTGGAGGTATCATCAGTAGCAGTGACAGATGGCTGTCCACGTACTCTGGGTGTTGGACCTATATTAAATTTTAAAAAACAGGGGCTTATTTATGAGCCCCTTGAGCCGTCTGTGTGTTACGTTGCATGACGCACCAATGGCGCAACCTGATGCATGAAATTTACAAGCACACGTAAAGCCACCCTCCGCGGCTTTACGTGTGCTCGTAAATCTCGCCCCATTTCACGAAACACGTTGCGTGTTAGGGGCGTGGCATGTATGTTGCTGTGGGTGTTCCCACGCAACAACCATGTTCACTGATGTATTTCCAGATTTACGAGCAATCGTAAATCTGGAAATGCGCCAGGATGCTACGCCACCCCCAGGGATGGATAGGGAGGAGCAACGAGGAGAAATGTTTTCATTTCTCCTCATTTTTCCTCTTTCAATGTGTGCTGCTTTCTACAGCGTTAAGCAAAAAATTAAGCAACCTAAAAGGAAAAAGAAAGTTAATATAATTATTATACCTTTCAGTAGTATTATAATGAATTACAAAAACTGTTTAAATGACACCCAAAAGTATTTAAAAAAACATGCAAAATGATGTCCTGAAATTAAAATTAGAATTCGAAGTATACATAAAATGTACCAAAGATTCAACACAACACAGTAGAGAGGATAAATGTGAAGGAAACCATTCCAAGGCCTAGCAGGGTACATTTTTGACAATGAAACACCTTAGAAAGAAAAATAGTCATCATATAAACATTGCAAAGTACATTTATTTAAAAAAAAACTTATATTCAGCATACAAAATGCCATACAATAAAATGTATAAGTCAAAACACTTTGATTTGTGAAGCAAATAACATAATTTCAATGAAATAACAAGAAAATGACAACATACAAAATTAAATAAAAATACATTTTAAAGCATTGCATTAAATAGAGATTGATAAATACATAACACTTTAACATATGTGAAAATATGAAAGAAAAGAGAGAATGACCAAAATAACATTGCATTTATTTTAACAAACCAAAAAAGGTATCATGGGAGTTGTAGTCATGTCAATTAAACATTAACCACACTTGGAAAATTGTAAGTTATACATACCTAGTAGAACTATAAGAATAAACAGACATTTACAATATAAAACACATATATGAAATATGTTAATAGGTGAAGAAACACTTACAAGCACCATAACATAATGTGAAAGCAAAAACGACATTTAGGTTTAGTGACACATTCAAAAGTATAACTGTCAAGCCTTCAGGGTGTAGGATCTGCAAGACCTTCTCCTCCCAGGGATATAGTTGTAAGGGGGGCTGGGAGAACCACCACCAGTCCTCTGGGCTGTCAGGTGGTGCTTGGAGTCCAGGGAACACACTCTCCCCCGCAGGTCGTACCACCTCTTCCTAATTTCCTCTTGTGTGCGCAGGGTGCTTGCTACAGCATTCACTCTGTCATCTATTCTGGCCCACATTTGCCTTTTCTGAGCTATATATTTTGTATATTTTC
Organism: Calotriton arnoldi; assembly: GCA_963921515.1. Taxonomy (NCBI): domain Eukaryota; kingdom Metazoa; phylum Chordata; class Amphibia; order Caudata; family Salamandridae; genus Calotriton; species Calotriton arnoldi. Next base: position 217,401 of record CAWUFW010003367.1, read on the forward strand.
TATTCATTTTGTACTTATGCTCCAAACAATTTGTGGCTCCACTCTAATAATTTCATCCACCATGACTGACAATTCTGCCTCACGAAAACGGGGATTTCTCCTCTCTGCCATTATAAAATATTAAACTTAAATAAATTTGATAAGCCACATGAAAAAAAATGAAAAAATGAACAAGAAACAGAAAGCAAAAAAGAAACCTGACTTCACTGAATGATTCTCCTAAACAATGTTCTGCTGCAGTGGAATGGCAAAGGGTCATGGTCTGAAATGGAGTGTGTTTTATAGTGTGGTATGCAGGAGAAAACAATTAGACAAAACACATCAGGTGTGTGATGCTAGCTTCCATCCAAAAGCCACAGGAATAGTACAATGATGAACACGTCCCACGATGGAATCCCACCATCAGGAATCCGCCGCTAAGACAACGCCAGCACAACTTAGAAATCTAAATAAGCTCAGCGCAATCCTGCTGCCCTGACAGCGATGGAGTAATGTTAGTCAACAGAGGAATCCGCCGCGTTGAACTCAACAGAAAACACCCTGTCAACATGGACAGAAGATCAGCCAGCCTACATCTAAATACAGCGGGCGATAATCCGTCAGCTTGGCGGAGTACTTGTAAACACCGCCACAGAGCGATGACCGGAGTCCCGCCAAGATCTAAATCAGACCCTTAGTTTCCCACTGTGAAGGTTAATCACATTGTACTCAAAAAGTCCATCACTTCAAAAAATGACTGAAATTCATCAATGTCTACACTCCTTCATGTCAATCATAAATATGTAGGATATCAAAGTTCGAACGTTGTAAGGAATACAAGAGATCCACCATCAGTCCCAAAATATTTCTAGTCCTTCTTTATTGATGTGTTTAACAATCTCATTCATCTTCTTTATTGCACATCCACAATAAGCTTACTGGCTTATTCCAGACCAAAGCTACAGTTTAGAACATTAACTGAGCTTTATATGTTTCTAAATAGAACCAGCTACAGCACTGCCGCTGAAAACAGCTTTTGTGGGCTAGTCTCTGCAGGAACATGCAAACATTAAATTCTTACATGTTCCACTTTTGAATACCAGGCACTCTATTGTGTTAGATACAAGGCCTACTTAGGGTGATTTGTGTAATATTTTAAAACCGGGTTTATTCCTGTCGAAAGGGTTATTTAGACAGATTTGGATCAAGGGTTAAACACTGCAGCTGCCAGGCTACACATGTAGGCTTGTAGCTGTGTTTTTGTTGTATTAAAATGCACAATAGGTGCTGCTGTCCCCAGGTGACATTTAACTTTCTATGCCACCGTAATTTTTCCTCAAATTCCCAACGACCAGATTTCCAAAAGATCCAAGAAAAAAGTCACAAAATTGCTCCAGTTGACTTACTCCTTCCTTTGGAACAAAGTTAGGTCTTATTTGGAATTCACAAAAAGTTCCAGTAATAGTCTTGGAATTGTGAAAACTTCCAGGTAAATCCAAAAGCACAGCGGTTATTATGCTTCCTTTTATAAACCACCTTAAAAACAAGAATGAAACCTCTGAAATTGAAACAATATTCCGTAAAGAAGAATGGAGACACACATTGGTTAACAATGAACAATGTTTCAGAAAAATAAATCTATCATTACCAGCTGTGGAAGAACTGAGTGCCTTTCTGATTTTTATGTCTCACCTACAAACAGCTTAGCTGTCTGTGGTCGAAGACCTATACAGGCATGTCAGTGGCACTTCAGATGCTTTGGTGGAGCTGGGGGCAAAACTTTTGCAGGGCCCTGATTGGTTTCACTTCCAAGTGGCAGCGGATAATGTTTGGGGAACAAGTACGCTGTGAAAGGTGGAAACCCTAATAGATGGCACCCACTACTGGTGTTGCAGCATTAGCTGCTTTATGAAAGAACAGGTCAGGCCTGATTTTAATTAAGCAAATACTTGTAACACCAATTAGGCATCCCGAGTAAGTGTGTAGCCTCAAGCAAAGAGCCCTAAATTCCTTCCTATTGCGAGAGGCCTGATTTTGTTTTTTAAACATAGTTTTATTGGCATTTTGTACATAACATTATAAGTCACTGACAACAGACATGTCTTTGTATGGCACTTTCGGATACAGCAGCATGGCACCTTAAACTATATCATACCGGGTTCACTGCAAGTTTGTTGGCAACATATGTATCGCCTTATTACAAGCCAGGTATTAATCTAGTGGAACAGTCCAGTCCCTAGAGTACAATTATACATTCTATTACTGGTTGTACCTTTTGCCCGTGTCTTTCACATGGGTGGCCGTCGGCCTCACGCTAGGGTATAACAGTACCATCCAAGATTAATAAATCTACTTTTTAAACTTCGACATGACACAACACAACAGCAACAGGGTGAGTAACCACCAGGTACTGGGGGGAGGGGGGGAGATGGCCACAATGGCACACATGCACAATCAAGCAGAGCACAGTGCACACCCACAATGACTCTGGATCATGGCCCTGATCTACAGACTGTCACAATGTACATTGCCATGCCGTCTGAATGTGAACATGTACCATGCGGCTACATACATGTGGACACATTGTAACACAGCATCTCCCCTTCACATTGCAGGGGCACTGTCAACACCTCATGCAGAGCAGTCCCAGCCACTCTTCACTGATGACGAGGAGGACACCACCAGCATTGACACCCAAGCCCTCCAAGACATCATTGAACTCATCCGCCAATCGCCTCCAGGACCAGGGCAGCCCAGCTGCATCGAGGAGACCCCACCCACTCCACAAACCACCCAGCAGGAGGCACCCACAACCCCGGCTGTCTCCCAAGACCCCCCCGAACAACACATGGCCTTCCAACACCGTGTGTTGGAGGTCCAGAGGGAGATGGCTGAGCAGGTGCGGGTGCGGTTCGACCTCATGGCTACCAAACCTGACGCCATCCATGGGTGTCTGAGTCCCATGAGGGACCACCTCCAGTCCCTAACGGACACCCACAGGCCGCTCCATGGTCTCCAACTAGCCCTGGCTGACATCGCTGGAGTCATGACTCGGAGACAAGAACACCTGTCCGCTCAGAGTGGCTCCAGCGATCTCAACCGTGAGCTGGCACACATGCGGAGGCTCATGGAGGACATGGTGCGGATGGAGGCGGAAAGGATGGCAGCCACCGCTGCACATCAGCAAAATGTAGCTGGGATCTACCATGCCCTGCATATCCTCATCATGGCATTGCTACCACAAGGCGTGGCGCAGATGAATGCTGCTGCTCCTATACCATCCACTTCTCCGCCCCCTGGTGTGTCAGTGCCTCACAGTGCGGCATGCATTTCCACTCCGGCACCTGATGTGTCAGTGGCACACAGTGCCACAGCCGGAACTGCACCACCCACAGGTGGGGCAGAGCACACATCCGAGGACGTGGATGGGCTTGAGATCAGGAGGAGGCACTAGCACACATGTCCGCCACCTGGCCTGTTGCTGCTTGGTGCCGCACATGGCCCCATGACCTTCCACTGACCCCCGATACGCTCTTCTGCACTCACCTTGGTCCTCGACATGGACTGCCATAATCTGTTTGGTGACCAATGACACGGCGACCAGACTGCGGACTGTACCCTTCCTCTTCCGCTGTACTTGTCATTCCCCGATGGACTCTGGCTGGCCCTCCACGGGCCCATCTTGTGAAGTGGGGTTGGCATGGCCCTGTACTGCTCCAGCTGCAAAACTCCACTGGATGTGCATTAAACATCCAGAAACGCACTGCTGTGTCATGTCTTTCATCATTCATGTATGAATGTGTGGATGAATGTAGGGTCAGTGATTCCCCCTAACGTCAATGATGCTCACCTAGTGGGATTCCAGTCACAGTGTGCTACATTGCCGATTGCGTTCCGGGTGCCGTAGACACTACAACAGGGACACACGCATTAGTCACTTCCTTGTCCGGACATGGACTGAACCACACCCAGCGCCCCGAGTCATTGTTGTAAGCCCTGCACTGGTCCGGCGTACCCCAGGCCAGACCACTCCGCTTACGCTCCGAGGGGGGGCCACATAGCTACAAGTCGCAGGTTTACACGCTAGTGGTCTGCAGGTCACTGGTCTAGTTGTCAGCATGTCACGACCACTCCCTGAGGACAGGTTTGCAAACACACCACACCCATCCAGCACAGGCGTCACAGGCCATGTGGCCCCGCCAATATAAGGGGCCGACAACGTCACATTCCCCACTGCCGGTGGTGACTGGATGACGGACGCTCCACGATTCTCAATCATAAAGGGCCCATGAGTTGTTGCGCACAGGGTTAGTGGCACCCGAAGCCTTGCGGCCGTCACGGGCCTACCACCACGTGGCGCTGACTGGGGTTGCACAGGGTTAGTGGCACCGAAATTGCTGAGCAGGTGTGCAGCCTGCGATGATGACGTGTGCACTGATGTGGTCTCTGCCGTTGATGCCTCAGGACTCAGCGTCATGTCTGGGACCTGCTGGGCCGCGGTGCGGGTCCGCATGATGTGGAGCATGCCATGGTGGCAGGACCGGAGCCTGGAGCTTGCACGGGCACGTGGTGTGCCCACTGGTGGACACACCGTTGGCGGCAGGTGAGCAGTGGGGCCTGGGTGCGCAAGTGCGGACAGCCAGCACTGGCCGGTGGGAGGGGGTAGGGTGCGGCTGCATGTGTGCGCAGGGACAGACAGGCGTTGTTGCTGTGTGCAGTGAGATGGACTCTGCCATGATTGACTCTGGCCTCGATTACAGATTGCAGACCTGGTGGCTTGCAGTGTATGCCGGCACGTGGTTGGAGACACACCGGTGGCAGCAGGTGAGCAGTGATGCCTGGGTGCGCGGGGGCGGCAGTGTCCCTCCCTCTCTCTCTCTCTCGCTCTCTCTCTCCCTTCCTTTCCTACTCTCTCTCTCTCTCTCCCTTCCTTTCCTTCTCTCTCTCTCCCTTCCTTTCCTCTCTCTCTCTCTCTCCCTTCCTTTCCTTCTCTCTCTCTCTCTCCCTTCCTTTCCTTCTCTCTCTCTCTCTCTCTCTCCCTTCCTTTCCTTCTCTCTGTCTCTCTCTCTCTCCCTTCCTTTCCTTCTCTCTCTCTCTCTCTCTCCCTTCCTTTCCTTCTCTCTCTCTCTCTCCCTTCCTTTCCTTCTCTCTCTCTCTCCCTTCCTTTCCTTCTCTCTCTCTCTTTCCCTTCCTTTCCTTCTCTCTCTCTCTCTCTCCCTTCCTTTCCTTCTCTCTCTCTCTCTCTCCCTTCCTTTCCTTCTCTCTCTCTCTCTCTCTCCCTTCCTTTCCTCTCTCTCTCTCTCTCTCCCTTCCTTTCCTTCTCTCTCTCTCCCTTCCTTTCCTTCTCTCTCTCTCTCTCCCTTCCTTTCCTTCTCTCTCTCTCTCTCCCTTCCTTTCCTTCTCTCTCTCTCTCCTTTCCTTCTCTCTCTCTCTCCCTTCCTTTCCTTCTCTCTCTCTCTCTCTCCCTTCCTTTCCTTCTCTCTCTCTCTCCCTTCCTTTCCTTCTCTCTCTGCCTTTCTTTCCTTCTCTGTGTCTCTGTGTCTCGCTCCTTTGATGTGCGCATGACACACGTTCTGATTTGGTGCTTTATTTTCCAGGCTGTGACATCAAGATTGTCCCGGACGGAGCCGACAGGAGTCTTCCGCATTGGTGTTTTGTGTTGTATTTCAATAAAGTTTTTGGTTGTTACTTCATTGATGAGTGACTTTTTCTCGTTCTTCTGACCACACATGTGTGTTTCTTGTTGCCATTGTGCGGCATCATGCGCTTTTTGTGGCTCTTGTGTCGTGCACGGTATGTGTTTGTCCGGGGGAGTGGTTCGGGGGGTGGGCCTGGGAGTGGTGGCGGTGGGTGTTGTGTTCCTCATGGGTCTCCGAGCTGCATGATCATTGTCTCCATGGCATCTGTGGGTCTTCAGATGTGGCTCTGGCCTGGGCTCCCTTTCATGCTGCAGGTAGTCATCCTGCTTAACACCAGCAGAAGGCAGGTGTTAAATCCCTGCTGCTACCGCGGCTTATCTCCTGTTTTTGGTTCGCATCGCAGATCTGGCAGTTCGTTGTGAATGTGGTGTAGTGGTGTTTTCATGTGTATTAGGATTAGTTGGTGGTGTCACCCGTGGAGGTAAATTTTGCGGCAGTTATCGCGAGAATACTGGCGATGTCTGCTGTTTGCACCCGCTTGTGAATGGGGCGTTAAATCTATCTCCACTTTTGATGCGTTAAGGTGGCGATAACTCGGCGATAAGTCCTTGTGAATATGCCCCTTAGTCTGGGACAATACCTGGTGGCCCCGGGCGCTTGGAGCCGTCCCAGAACCCAAGCGAGTTGCAAAAAACTTGGGCATTCTCATCGATAGTGCTCTAACAATGCAAGACCAAGTCCGAGCACTGTGCGGAAAAAGCTTCGCTTTGATGAAACTACTACGCAGACTTTTTTCATGGATCCCCTTAAACTGTAGAAAGTCCATTACCCAGGCACTACTCTCTAGCAGACTTGACTATGGGAATGCGCTCTATGTGGGCATGCCTGACTATCTTTTTTCCCGACTACAGGTGGTCCAGAATGCTGCTGCTAAATTGGTCTGCAATAAAAGCAAATACAGCTCGGCATCTGAAAGTCTGAGGGAACTGCATTTACTGCCTGTACGCCAAAGGGCTAAGTTCAAGCTCCTGTGTTATGCTCATAGAGCGCTACATAAGAATGGCCCCCGAATCTTAAGAGATAAAATCGAATTTTATATGCCCACACAAAATCTGAGATCTCGCCATCAGGCCATGGCCAAGACCAAACGGATCAAGAAGGTCAGAGCAGGAGGGCGATCCTTTTCTAATCTGGCGGCCGTCCACTGGAAAGAGCTACCCTTAGACCTTCGCCTAACGGACGAATATTTGTCCTTTAGGAAGAAACTGAAGACATGGCTGTTCCCCAAAACATAGCCAAAGTTACTTACTGTCATTTTGACTGAGGCCCCAGTCCTTAAATTGTCCGGATAATCACCATTTCCATATCAGGATAACGCTTTCCTAGCGCCGTGATGTGCTTTGGGATGAATGTTGCGCTCAATAAATACAAATATATATATATATATATATATATATATATATATATATATATTTTTTTTTTTTTATATATATATATTTATTTATATTTTTTTTAAAGATTAGATATACAATATAATTATATATGTATAAACAGAACCATATTTTTGCAATTATTTATTAAACATGTTTATTTTAAATAATGTTATTTAAAAACATATAATATTATTTACTACTAGAATATTTTAAATAAAATAATTAGAATGCAATATATATTAAACAACAATATTCTTACTTTTGTTTTGGTGATAGTCTATTTTTGACACAATAATTTTGTTGTTTACATAAAAAGTATGTAAACATGTTATTTTTGTAGACAATATTTTTCACACGATATTCATGTAGTTCAATATTGTTGTTCTCGATATTATATCATACAACCCACTGAGTGAATTATGAAATCCCTGTGTTCCTCTTTTTACTCACCAGCGTAATGATTTAATATATGGCCTCGGTCTTTGGCTATGGTATATAAACATGAAAGTGATCGTGTTTTTTATTATGCTGGTGTTCATTTACATTGAATCTGCTGTACTACAGTGGTATGTATAGCATTATGCGCATATTGACAACTATTGATGCATCATGATATGCTTTATTATTTATGATGTAAATAGCCACAATGTACAGACTTTATATGAAATGTTTCTTTAGGCAATTGCTCACCAGATTTTAAATGTTTAAACTAATTTTAGTTAACTAAATAACTCTCCTATGTTTATAATTTTGTCAGAGTATAAAGGCAACGATCAAAATGGCGCCAGTTAGATTGAGAAAGCCTGCTGTGACAGGCGAAACGCGTCTCTCTGTGCTGGGTTGGAGGAGGCTTAATTCAATAAAGAAGCCTTTACCTGAAAGGTCCTCGTGTGCGTGCACTTTTTCCTGAAGTGGAGTGGAGATTTCTTATATATATATATATATATATATATATATATATATATATATATATATATATATATATATATATATATATATATATATATATATATATAATCACCAAAATCCTTCGTCTGCTCGCAGCGCCAATCCACACCACTTCAGCAACAAAGGATTCACGAACCACCAAAACTGCAGGCAAGTCAAAGCTTTATTCCTGTTTCCTAATCCTGATTACGCGTTTCGGGCACCACTTGCCCTTGTTCACACAATCAAAACGATAGAAACACCATTTTTTCTATACATTGCTAACACCACGTGATAGGACACCATGATAGAAATAAAAAAAATATGTATATACACATATATGAGCACACCCAGTCTTTCTTTTATAACATGCATTTTCCTTTCATGTTTTTTTCATTTGCTTTTTTTCTTTTTTACTTCTTTTTCCTTTTTTTCATTTTTCAATTATTCTTCTCTTAATTTCTGTTGTGTCCATATTAAAATAAATGCTGTGATCCTCATAAATTTTGTAGTCCATACATAGGTGATAGGTCCCAGATATCATCCAATATTTCCGTATAAATACATTATTTCAATCGGTGATTCCATTTTCTTATAAAATGCCAAAGGATCTAAATACAATACAAATACATACATAAATATATAAATATATAAATATGCTAAAATATAACAATCAATTCATTATTATATATGCAAAAATATATATATTTATTTATATTCTTTTTAAAGATTAGATATACAATATAATTATATATGTATAAACAGACACATATTTTTGCTATTATTTATTAAACATGTTTATTTTAAATAATATTATTTAAAATCATATAATGTTATTTACTACTAGAATATTTTAAATAAAATAATTAGATTGCAATATATATTAAACAACAATATTCTTACTTTTGTTTTGGTGATAGTCTATTTTTGACACAATAATTTTATTGTTTACATAAAAAGTATGTAAACATGTTATTTTTGTAGATGATATTTTTCACACGATATTCATGTAGTTCAATATTGTTGTTCTCGATATTATATCATCCAACCCACTGAGTGAATTATGAAATCCCTGTGTTCCTCTTTTTCCTCACCAGCAGAATAAAATAACAGAATACAATAGAACAGAATAGAGTGAAATATCACCAAACATTCCTCTATTTTTCTTTCAACCCACTTTTAATGCTTTAAATCCTCATGATTTGGCAGGTCACTGCTGCGCTCCAAAGATAATAAGATTATATTCTTTACCTACTCTGGTAGTTTATGTACATGCAGGTGCAGTACTTCAAGCATGGAAAAAACGCTGACTCTGAGGCTATCATCTATTGCAGTTCGACGAATCATCTATTGCAGTTCGACGTTCAGTCTTTTAGGTCTGGCATTAGCCATGATCTTTCGGTTTTTTAAAAATATATGTACAATATACTTATTTAAAGGGGCTTTCAGGAAGCTTTCTTCATCCATTGATCTGTTGGGGTGCCATTCAGATTTTGCTTCCGTCCTCTGCAGCAGGGGGTCGGCCTACTTCAGTCTCTAGATTACTTCACTTTGAGTGACTGCAGTTTGCTCTTCCACAAGGAGCACATCCACCACAAGTTAGTTCCTTTCTGTGCCAATGTTTTACTTTGATGTTCCTTTTGTGTTTATAGTTTGATGTGACAGCAGGACGCTTTATACCAGATGGGAGCACATGCCACATTCCACACTTTATCAATTCCTGTCTCCAGCCAATGCTGTTGTAAATTCCTTTTGCAGTGACCTTTATCTAACTGTTGGTATTTCACAGCATAACAGATTGTGTCCATTTGAACTGTTCTGTATTAAGTTATCAAAAACTTCAATATTGTACATATGAATACATAACAAGACAATTCTTCAGAACATGTTTATTCTGAGCTCAATTTCACCAATGGTTCTTTAATATTCTTTGCCCAGAAAGAAAGCCAGCCTTTATCGTGTTTAATCTGCATCCCTTTTCTTAAATTTCCTTCTTTATTTCTTCTTTCTTTTTTTCTTTTTTTCTTTCTTTCTTTCTTTTTTGTTTCTTATTTTCTTTCTTTCTTTTTTTCTTTCTTTCTTTCCTTTGAATTTCTTCCTTGTCTTTTTTCCTTCTTTCTTGCTTTCCTTCTTTCTTTCCTTCTTTCTAGTCTGCTTTCTTTCCTTTTTTTCTTGCCTATCTTCTTTCTGACCTTCTTTCTTACCTTCCTTATTTCCTTCTTTCTTTCTTGCACCAATCTTTTCTTCTTTTTTGCCTTCCTTATTTATTGCCTTCTTTCTTCCTTGCCCTCTTTCTTTCCTACTTGCCTTCTTTCTTTCCTGTTTCCTCTTTCGTTCCTTCATTCTTGCCTTCCTTCTTTCTTTCCTTCCTTCTTTCCTTCCTTTCCTTTTTTCCTTCTTTCCCTTTTTGTTCTTTCCTTGCTTTTTTGTGAAAGGCAATTGGCTGGCAGGCACAACAATTGGCTTTTTAGGTCTGTGCTAGCAAGATCTTTTGATTTTACTAAAATTATGTGCATGACATAGTTACTTCTAGGGGTTTTCAGCCACACTTCATCCAATTGTCTGTGGTTGTGTCATTCATATTTTTCTCCAACCCACTCACCCACTCAGGCATGCATCAGGGGGCAATGCGTCACCACACTTTAGCCATTGTCTGACTTCACTATGAGTTACGGCATGCTGCTCTTTCACAAGGAGCACATCCACACACAAAGTAGGTCCCTTCAGTGCCAGGGAGTACTGGGGTTGAGTGGGCTTTTTGAGAACCAAAATTATTTTTGCCTTTAGTCAATATGTTTTTGTTTGTGGATTAGCAAGCACCTCGGTAGCTTCCCAAACAATTAAGTTTTGCAAAAGCTATGAAAAAACAAAACAAGAATTGCCAAAAGTCTGACACCAGACCTATTTGCCTTTACTAGATCTTGTTTTAATGTGAAGATGACAAAACCCAGTCCGATAACCATTGAAAAATGAAGTTGCTTATCACTAATTTTGGTTCTAATGCTTACTACATACTGTTTTTACAAATGAAAATGTGTGGTTCAAGCAAATATTTTAACGCATACCAGCACTTTTTACTCTGCCCTCGACCGCTCCTCGTGTAAATAAGATGATTATGCAAGTGAGGCAGTTTAAAGAAGGCAGCGTAATTATGTACCACTGTAATAAGCAATGCCCCCATTAAAACCATCTGTTGCCAGCTTTGCTTCCTTGAGGTTCAAAGGATGCAAATAACACCGCATTTAAACATTTTGCATAGTCCAGAATCCTTAATTAAATCCATTCAGAGCCATTAGATGATTATAGTACAGACACTTCCTGCAGACCAACATACTATAAGGTCGCGCCATTTGCATAAGGAAAACATTTCCAATGATGAACAGGATGTGATACGAAAATTAGACAAGGCGTTGAAATATGCTGTTTATATTCTCCTATTTCTATTAAAAAAGGCAAATATGTAAACAAACTATCGTAATAAAGAAATACATTCTAACACCAAAATAACAGCCAGCATGCTGGAGACGCGTGAAATAAACACAGTGTGAGAAAGTACCTCTTTTGTGTGATCACCCTCATTTTTGTGGGGTGATGCTGGTGGTTTTTGAACTCTGCAGACGGGGGTATTACTATCCAGGCCCCAGTTTATGTGCTCTGACACCTAAAACATGGCAGAATTGGCTAACTCCTAACTGTCATATTTAATTTACCAGTAGGCCATACTATATGATGAGGCAAAATAGGTAAATGGCACGGTAAAGTTAAATATCATATATCATATGTGGACTGTTGAACCATCTAGTAGCTGGCAAATATGACTTCCAGCTTACCTATGTGGCCTGACTACTGCAGCTTCTAAACATGAAGACAAACCTTCAATTAAACCATTTTGACCTGAAAGAACCGTACTTTAAAATATGAAATACAACACCACCCGCTAAGTAACCCTTGCAGTCCACAAGGTCTGCCCATTCATAGTTAAGTGTGAAGGGAGATCTGGGCAAGAGAAGCCTTTGTTCCTTAGGCCGTCTGTAGTCAGCTTGGCACCATCCTTGTGGGAGAAGTAGCTGCTCCCAAAACCTGTTTGGCATAGTTGATCAGGAGGGTACTGCTCATTTCCCTAAACACACCTGTGGCAGACCAGCAGCCTCCAAGGGCATAAGGGTGTTGAAACATTGGATTTGCCTCATAATAGTTCACTGTGGGTTAGTTTACAATAAGGCAAACATGATGTGCTTCAAAACTGGGGTAAGTTGCCCGTAGAAACTTTTTCTTCATTGATTAGGGAGTGCCCAGGAGTCTCCCAAAACTGGGGTAAGTTGCCCGTAGAAACTTTTTCTTCATTGATTAGGGAGTGCCAAGGAGCCTCCCCATCCACTAGTTAGTAAATACTAAATTGCACATCACCGACAGCACATCTGGAGCTGAGAAAGAACAGAAGAGGTAGGACCTTCTGTTTGTGATCTATGTGGAGACCTGAAGGGCTGGACTTGCTCCCACTTGAACCCACGACTGAGAAGTAGACTCCAATGGACAGTTGTCAGACGTACTATATGGCTAAATGGAACAACAAGTTGCAAGAGGCCTTTTTTGCTGGAGTGACTAGTATCAACTGTACCTGGACTGGGCCCTGCTAGTGACCTCTACATGATTGAGGTCAGGCCTGAAAGTGCTGTCCCTGAGGTCCTGGAAGCCTTAGAGGTGACGATGAGGAGCTACTCCAATCTAAAAAGCTGGGACTTGGAAACTTTTTGTGACTTTCAAGATACCTGTCAAATTTCAAGAGGACTTCGCCAGACACAGCTTCAGGTTTGCCCCACTGGAGGTTTTGAGGTTGATAAAAAAGACTATGGGGCCGATTCCGATTTGGGCCGGAAAACATACCGACCGACTCGGTACGGGAATTTAGTCCGACCGACTCGGACCGGCGCCGCACGACCCGGGTAGTACAATGAAATGCATGTGAATTCCGACAGACTCGGACGGAATACAAAACGACCGACCGAGCCGGACGGAAACAAGCCATCCGGCCGGGAAAGCACGCGAAACGAACAGACCGACACGCACTCGGATTGAACCCGAACGAAACGTACCCGCGAACTCCGACCCGCGTAGTACGATGCTGTGCGTGCAAAACACGACCGACTCGCCCGGAGCACAAGCCGTACGACCGACACGCATACAAAACCCAGCCGAAGCAACCCAATACTACGCGACCGACTCGTACGCCGCATATGAAACCTAGCTGACACACAGCGGGAACGAGTCGGACAAGATCGCACCAGACAACTGCAGCGTCCTACTCGGACACAAGAACGACTCCTACATGCACCAAAAACACCAAGGAAATTTTTTTTACAAAAGGGCCAAACAAGCAACCACTAAGCCAATAAATACAGGGAGGAAAAAAAATGGAACAAGGACACACCTCTAACTCCACCTACATAAAGGCCACAAATCCCGACCATGATCCCTTGCAAATTCCACTGACCTGCCAGACAGAACACCATCACACAGCAACCACAGACACACTCACAGCTCATACATCACACAAGCCACACACCATTACCACACCTACAAATAGCACCCTCACACACACCCAGCTAAACCTACACTCACACACCCCCACTTGCACACACACACACATCAATCACCACCACCACCCATCACCATGCCCCCAAAGAAGAACCATAAGTTCCTAGATTGTGAATTGGAAGTCCTGGTAGACAAGATCCTCAGGGTAGAGCCACAGTTGTTTGGTACATTGGTACAACAGACCCCCATGTCGCAGAAAACCAAGATGTGGGCGAGGATTGTCGACAGGGTCAACGCACAATCACCATGTTTGCGCACAAAGGAAGACATCCAGAACAGGTGGTATGATGTGCGCAGGAGGGTCAGGGACCTACTCAAAAAGGACTACCTCCTCAGCCAGCACACCGGCAGTGGCCCTCCTGCAAAACCAGTATACCTCAGGCCCTGGGAGGAGAAGGTGCGGGCCATCCTACCACCAGTGAGCGTATACGGACTAACAGACATCCCAGAGCCTGGTGAGTACACAACTAATATACACAATATGGTGTGACAACACACACACATCACAGTCAAGGGGATAGGCAAACCATGCACACTTAGCAAATACACAGCAACCAAAAGATATCCATCCCAAGATGTGAATGCTAGTCAGACAAACACAATACCTGCCATCCCATAGTGATATGTAACTGTGTCATGACATCTACAAACCTAACAACAAATACAGCAAGGCAGTGGCACAAATAGAACCAACAAATACTCCCAGATATTTACCCACCACTAGAACACCACCTCACAGGGAAGCTCACTGAAAGGAAGGAATTCTGTGTATGCTGGTCAAGTCAGTGTAGCCAATAGCATGATGGGAGTGGTAGTCACAGATATTGGTCACACCCACAATTGGCCCATCAACACCACTCTGAACCATGCTCACATCACAGGGAGTGGAAAACAACTGACAAGATGGCTGACACTGGCTACTGCTGTGGGGAGCACAAGGCCCTGCTGGGAACTGGGCACCAACAAACAACAGGACCACACTGTCAGCCATCTTGCCATTGCTGTCACACTCACACACACTGAAGTCCACTCAAAAGGAAGGAAGGATGGGCATGCTGGGAAGGGGGTGTAGGCAATAGCATGATGGGAGTGGTAGTCACAGATCAACATCTCACACCCACATGGCCCAGCAAGTTAGCACTGAAGCATGCACACCTCACAGGGAGTCAAAAGCCACTTCAAAGATGTCTGACAGTGGCCACAGCTGTGGGGAGCACAAGGTCCTGCTGGGAACTGGGCACCAACAAACAACAGGACCACACTGTCAGCCATCTTGCCATTGCTGTCACACTCACACACACTGAAGTCCACTCAAAAGGAAGGAAGGATGGGCATGCTGGGAAGGGGGGTGTAGGCAATAGCATGATGGGAGTGGTAGTCACAGATCAACATCTCACACCCACATGGCCCAGCAAGTTAGCACTGAAGCATGCACACCTCACAGGGAGTCAAAAGCCACTTCAAAGATGTCTGACACTGGCCACAGCTGTGGGGAGCACAAGGCCCTGCTGGGAACTGGGCACCAACAAACAACAGGACCACACTGTCAGCCATCTTGCCATTGCTGTCACACTCACACACACTGAAGTCCACTCAAAAGGAAGGAAGGATGGGCATGCTGGGAAGGGGGTGTAGGCAATAGCAGGATGGGAGTTGTAGGCACAGATATTGGTCACACCCACAATTGGCCCATCAACACCACTCTGAACCATGCTCACATCACAGGGAGTGGAAAACAACTGACAAGATGGCTGACACTGGGTACTGCTGTGGGGAGCACAAGGCCCTGCTGGGAACTGTGCAACAACCAACAGCAGGACACCACTGACTGACATCCTGAAAGACAACTTGCACTCTCTGCAATGGAAGCACGTTCCATGGTGGGATATCTGGCTGGGTGGGAAGGAGGACTCACAGCACTGACCATAGTTACAAGCACCTCCCCTCACACACCCCCTCAACACTAACTCCACATAACCCACCTGGGAGAATGCAATGCCTCACATCCTAACTGAAGATCCCACAAAGAACCACCACCCTGGGTTATGCTGTGTGAAGCACAGGGACACTATTGGGACTTGTAGCCAAACAACTGCCAGGACAACACTCCCAGCCATCCTGTCAGCACAGGCACCCCACCCCACAGGGAAGCAGAGTCAAAAGGAAGGAAGGTTGGGCATGCTGGGAAGGGGGTGGAGGCAATAGCATGATGGGAGTTGTAGGCACAGATATTGCTCACCCTCACAATTGGCCCATCAACACCACTCTCAACCATGCTCACATCACAGGGAGTGGAAAAGGACTCACAAGATGGCTGACACTGGGTACTGCTGGGGGAGCACAAGGCCCTGCTGGGAACTGTGCAACAACCAACAGCAGGACACCACTGACTGACATCCTGAAAGACAACTTGCACTCTCTGCAATGGAAGCACGTTCCATGGTGGGATATCTGGCTGGGTGGGAAGGAGGACTCACAGCACTGACCATAGTTACAAGCACCTCCCCTCACACACCCCCTCAACACTAACTCCACATAACCCACCTGGGAGAATGCAATGCCTCACATCCTAACTGAAGATCCCACAAAGAACCACCACCCTGGGTTATGCTGTGTGAAGCACAGGGACACTCTTGGGACTTGTAGCCAAACAACTGCCAGGACAACACTCGCAGCCATCCTGTCAGCACAGGCACCCCACCCCACAGGGAAGCAGAGTCAAAAGGAAGGAAGGATGGGCATGCTGGGAAGGGGGGTGGAGGCAATAGCATGATGGGAGTTGTAGGCACAGATATTGCTCACCCTCACAATTGGCCCATCAACACCACTCTCAACCATGCTCACATCACAGGGAGTGGAAAAGGACTCACAAGATGGCTGACACTGGGTACTCCTGGGGGAGCACAAGGCCCTGCTGGGAACTGTGCAACAACCAACAGCAGGACACCACTGACTGACATCCTGAAAGACAACTTGCACTCTCTGCAATGGAAGCACGTTCCATGGTGGGATATCTGGCTGGGTGGGAAGGAGGACTCACAGCACTGACCATAGTTACAAGCACCTCCCCTCACACACCCCCTCAACACTAACTCCACATAACCCACCTGGGAGAATGCAATGCCTCACATCCTAACTGAAGATCCCACAAAGAACCACCACCCTGGGTTATGCTGTGTGAAGCACAGGGACACTATTGGGACTTGTAGCCAAACAACTGCCAGGACAACACTCCCAGCCATCCTGTCAGCACAGGCACCCCACCCCACAGGAAGCAGAGTCAAAAGGAAGGAAGGATGGGCATGCTGGGAAGGGGGTGGAGGCAATAGCATGATGGGAGTTGTAGGCACAGATATTGCTCACCCTCACAATTGGCCCATCAACACCACTCTCAACCATGCTCACATCACAGGGAGTGGAAAAGGACTCACAAGATGGCTGACACTGGGTACTGCTGGGGGAGCACAAGGCCCTGCTGGGAACTGTGCAACAACCAACAGCAGGACACCACTGACTGACATCCTGAAAGACAACTTCCACTCCCTGCAATGGAAGCACGTTCCATGGTGGGATATCTGGCTGGGTGAGAAGGAGGACTCACAGCACTGACCATAGTTACAAGGACCTCCCCTCACACACCCCCTCAACACTAACTCCACATAACCCACCTGGGAGAATGCAATGCCTCACATCCTAACTGAAGATCCCACAAAGAACCACCACCCTGGGTTATGCTGTGTGAAGCACAGGGACACTCTTGGGACTTGTAGCCAAACAACTGCCAGGACAACACTCGCAGCCATCCTGTCAGCACAGGCACCCCACCCCACAGGGAAGCAGAGTCAAAAGGAAGGAAGGATGGGCATGCTGGGAAGGGGGTGGAGGCAATAGCATGATGGGAGTTGTAGGCACAGATATTGCTCACCCTCACAATTGGCCCATCAACACCACTCTCAACTATGCTCACATCACAGGGAGTGGAAAAGGACTCACAAGATGGCTGACACTGGGTACTCCTGGGGGAGCACAAGGCCCTGCTGGGAACTGTGCAACAACCAACAGCAGGACACCACTGACTGACATCCTGAAATACAACTTGCACTCCCTGCAATGGAAGCACGCTTCATGGTGGGATAACTGGGCTGGGGGAGAAGGAGGCCTGGATGGCAACCAAATACCACCAATGCTGGTCATGCACACACCTCAACATACACATTGACATGCCACAGGTTGGCAAGACAATGTGCTACCCCAATATCACTCTCTGACTGTCACAATTTAGGAGAATGCAATGTCCTGGCCCACATCCAGAGGTACAGTCACAACTGTCAGGTGTTTGAACAATTGATGCCAGTAGAAACATAACATAACATCTGTGTCTCTCCCCAAAACAGGTGATGATGGGGACACAGCAGCAGACGAGGTGGAGTCCCTGTCCCAGGCTCCGGGGAACACTGAGCTCACTGGTGTGGATCAGCCACTGCAATCCTCGGATGGCGAAGAACCAGCTGGACCCTCCGGTGTGAGTCATCATGCAGCACCAGCAGGACCAACATCTGCACCCCCTGCACCCACCCCTCCAACAACTGCCAACACCCAGGCCACCCCTGTCAACACGGACAGACCAAGGACCACAGATGACAACAGCGCAGGGACCCAGGCCCAAACTGGAGCTGGTGACAACGAGCCCAGGAACAACACCCAAGTGGGCCCATGGTCACCTGTGCGTGCCACCGCAGGTCCTGCACGTGTCGCATGGGGTGGTGGGAGGGGTGGTAGACATAGGTCGCTCTTTGCAGAGGGGTCTGGACTGCATGATGACCCACAACTGGCACGCATCGCGGATGCGTACCAGACTAGCACCGGAGAGGTCAGCCAGGTAGTGGGGATCCTCAAGGACATACAACAGCAGCAGGCTGCCCATCATGCCCGCTTGGACTCCCACATGTCCCGTGTCGACACACACATGTCACATGTCGAGACACACATGTCACGTGTCGAAACACACATGTCTGGCATGGAGTCCAAGTGGGACACATTGGAACAACTGACAGCGGTGCATAGGGACATACTCACATGCCTCCGCCTGATCAGCACCAACATGGCCTCACCTCCCTGTGTGCCCACAACAACTGCTGCTGAAACAACTGCAAATGCCACAGGGAGGAAGGAGGACTCTGGCAGAGAGTCCCCTGCACCGCCGCAGCCTGCACCTGAGGGTCCCCCCCCAAGAAGAGGGGCAGTCCGAAGAGGCCAAACTGAGAGGCCGATGGCCATCTACATCCCCCAGGAAGCCAACACCTGTTCTGGAACTTTTCCTCCGTGTGCAAACTGCACGCCCTGTCGAAGCCAACCCAACTCTCCCACATGACATGGGGAGCTCTAGTTGGCCAAATTAATCAGATGACTGTGGACTTTACTCTGAACATTTCAGCTACCAAGACTTCCAATACACATGGGAACTTTGGATTCCAATTTCTATGTACAGCACCCACCATCCTGTGCACCATCCTCACACCTGTATGTAAATAAACTCACCAATACACCATATCTGCCTCTGTTGTGATTCCCACGTGGTTTTTGTCATGTAGATGGTGATCTGCTAAATGACACTGTGCATGCTAACTGCTACAGCAAGTCCAACACCGTCATGTCAGTCATGGCGACGTGACACATATGAGGGAGACACACCACTAGGGCCACACAACACATACACACCAGGGCCATCAGACTCATCACCTATACTGATGTTGCAACTAAATACAGTGGAATGCACAGACACGCCACCTATTCACAGTCACTGTCAACTAGACTACAGGTGCAGTAAGCAAATGTCAGTCAGATGTGTGACTACAGACAACGCACATCCCAAAGTGAAGCACAGGTTTATTACACATTTGCAACATGTTGTTTCCACTACAAATGCAAGCTAATCCAACCTGGCTGTGGCCACAAAGTCAAAAATACAGAAGATAGAAAGTCCAGGGGTGTGTGGCACATCACCTGTAGGGAAACGACTGCTTCCACCTTGGAAGTTGAATCATGGATTCGGGGGATCCAAGTTGATCAGACAACTCCGGCAGCACCCTGTGAAGGACAGACATGACACACAGTCAAAACCACTGAAGAACAGCACAGAACGGCAATACTCATGTCTAATACATGTCACGAGATAACTACACAAAACCAAGTTAGCATGTCAACACTGTTGGGCAGTACAGACCACCTGCAAGGACACATCGCTGCACGCATCCAGTCAAGTAGCACATGGACACACTCAAACAGCACCAGAGCACCACACACACATATCATGCAAACTCAAATCATTGACATCACAACCCTCTGGAGACTCACATTCAGCTGAAGAAGTTGGTGATGAGCTGTGTGCGGACATCACCATCATCATCATCATCATCATCATCTTCACTGGCATCGTGACCCAGGCCAGGATCTTCCACAGGTGGCGGACGTTGGTCATCGTCATCCAGGATGAGAGGCAACTCCGTCCGCACTGCCAGGTTGTGTAGCATGCAGCAGACAATGACAATCTTGCACACCTTTGCTGGGGCATATGGGAGGGCCCCTCCTGTCTTGTCCAGGCAGCGGAGGCGGCTCTTCAGGAGACCAAAGGTCTGCTCAATCACCCTCCTCGTCCGACCATGTGCCTCATTGTAGCGGATCTGGGCTGGTGTCACAGGGTTCCTGAGGGGTGTCAGCAACCACGGCATGTTGGGGTGTCCCGAGTCACCTACAGACAGACAATTGCACATTAGCCGATTTGAAAATGTGTGCGGAAAACAACATAGCAGAACACACACAATGGTACAAAGTCAGTACACACCAACAAGCCAGGCACGCTGGTTCGGCATCTGTGACATCATCCTCGGGATGCGACTACTCCTCATCACGTAGGCATCGTGTGCCGAACCGGGGAAACGGGCACACACATGTGAGATGGTCATATCTGCAAGACATACCACCAGAGCATTGATCGAATGGTAATGTTTACTGTTCCGGTATGCCTGCTCATGTGCCTGTGGTTGTATCAAAGCCACATGTGTCCCATCAATGGAGCCAATTATATGTGGCATCCTCCCCAGGGCATAGAAGTCACTCTTGACGTCAGTGAGTCGTTGACGTGTTGGGAAATAGATGTACTGGTTGAGGTATCTCAACATTGCCCCCAAAACATCGCGTAGCACATGGCTGAACATAGTCTGTGACATCCCACTAGTAGTTGCCACAGTGTGTTGAAAGGTACCGGTGGCAAAGAAGTGTAGGGCTGCCATCACCTTCACCTTGGGGGTCAGCGCTATAGGATACGGCCGGCCAGGCTGCAAATGTGGGTCCAACCGCACTGCCAAATCCTCAATCAGCTGCCTGGTGAAGCGGTACCGTCGGATGCTGTCACGTTCCACCATCGTTGCCAGGTTTGGGAATGGTCGATGGACAGCAGGAGCCCTGCAGTGCATAGGTGAAGAAAGCAAGATTGTCAGTCACCCCACCTATGTGCCGTTCACCATACTCAATTTCACATGATACATCATCAACAAACACAAGTACTTGATGTGTGTGTTGTTCCGTTTGGACATATATGGCACCTACATGGACATCATCTAACATCTCTGTTCAACAAGTGTTGACAACAGGTTCCAGGGCATGCTATGGGACACCATTAGACTGTGTCACAGTACCCATTAACTGCTCTCACGTTCCACACACATACCACAGTGACATGTCTGGACAGATGCTCCACAGGCATCACAGCTCATTGACAGGTAGATTCCCAGGGACCCTGTCTTGCCACATGGACACTGGCATGACATGGCGTATCATGTACACGTCAGAAAAACAAACATGACACCCACAGGTAGTGGCCCATGTAGCCTCTGCAGGACAGACATGGACGTCTGTGACACACACACACACACCATCAAAGTTCATGCACAAACCACGTGGATGTGGAGACTGTCTCCCATTGTGCACATGGAGTCAGAGACATGTGATACACAACATGCACACAGACTGTGGAGGGACATCACTATTGTTGGAATGGGCCACCCTGTGACGTACATGCCTTCCCACATGTGAGCCTGGGGGTATGTGACATGTCATACACATACACAACCTGGAAATGTGACCATGACACATGCTCAGAAATGAAAAGTTGCACACCACAGTGGTCAGGTGCACAACACACAAAGGACCCTGTCCCCATGAACACTTGCACAGCCTGGGTGTGTCTGCCCCCAAGTGCCACCCCAAAATCCACATGTTCACCCCCATACACAGATAAGGTTATGCTGCCACACATGCCTTATATACAGTGTGGACTGGGTGTGGTGTTGTAGGTGTGCCCCTGAGTCCCTGGAAAGTAAATGTGGCTGGCATAGGTTCACCAGTGACCAGCATGGTGACATATGCGTGTGACCTGTCCAGGGACGCGTTGTAGAGCAATGGACCGATCGGTGTGCCCGGCCGGCCCATTGCATTGTATGTGAGCGGGTACGCGTTGTATGCCTGGTACGCGTTGCACAGCAATGGACCGATCGGTGTGCCCGGCCGGCCCATTGCATTGTATGTGAGCGGGTACGCGTTGTATGCCTGGTACGCGTTGTACAGCAATGGACCGATCGGTGTGCCCGGCCGGCCCATTGCATTGTATGTGAGCGGGTACGCGTTGTAGAGCAATGGACCGATCGGTGTGCCCGGCCGGCCCATTGCATTGTATGTGAGCGGGTACGCGTTGTATGCCTGTTACGCGTTGTACAGCAATGGACCGATCGGTGTGCCCGGCCGGCCCATTGCATTGTATGTGAGCGGGTACGCGTTGTATGCCTGGTACGCGTTGTACAGCAATGGACCAATCGGTGTGCCCGGCCGGCCCATTGCATTGTATGTGAGCGGGTACGCGTTGTAGAGCAATGGACCGATCAGTGTGCCCGGCCGGCCCATTGCATTGTATGTGAGCGGGTACGCGTTGTATGCCTGGTACGCGTTGTACAGCAATGGACCGATCGGTGTGCCCGGCCGGCCCATTGCATTGTATGTGAGCGGGTACGCGTTGTATGCCTGGTACGCGTTGCACAGCAATGGACCGATCGGTGTGCCCGGCCGGCCCATTGCATTGTATGTGAGCGGGTACGCGTTGTATGCCTGGTACGCGTTGCACAGCAATGGACCGATCGGTGTGCCCGGCCGGCCCATTGCATTGTATGTGAGCGGGTACGCGTTGTATGCCTGGTACGCGTTGCACAGCAATGGACCGATCGGTGTGCCCGGCCGGCCCATTGCATTGTATGTGAGCGGGTACGTGTTGTATGCCTGGTACGCGTTGTACAGCAATGGACCGATCGGTGTGCCCGGCCGGCCCATTGCATTGTATGTGAGTGGGTACGCGTTGTATGCCTGGTACGCGTTGTACAGCAATGGACCGATCGGTGTGCCCGGCCGGCCCATTGCATTGTATGTGAGCGGGAACGCGTTGTAGAGCAATGGACCGATCGGTGTGCCCGGCCGGCCCATTGCATTGTATGTGAGCAGGTACGCGTTGTATGCCTGGTACGCGTTGTACAGCAATGGACAGGACGGTGCGCACACATTGGCTGGGGCCTGGCATGGCAACGGACGCGTTTTCGAAGCTCCAACGAGTCTGATGCAGTGAATTCAGTTGGCCAGCCACAACAATGTTGCAAAATCATGGGTGTCATGAAGTTGAAGATTTGAAGGATGCTGTGGGCGTGTATTAGTGCTGCTATTCCATGGATTGGTCAAATTCAGATGATGCAAACGACTTGGACCTATCACTTTGGACACATGGGACAGTATCTGCCTCTGCAGCACACATATAATGCTGGCTGTTCCCCTGAGAGCTCACTTGCCTGCACTACATGCTCCAGGACGACATCTGCCACCAACACTGCTGCTGTTTATGCATCCTCTGGCTCCTGCAATGGCACGTACTGTGGAGAGAGCCCCAGCCTTCAGCCTTGAGGAGAACCAGGCCCTGCTGGACAGCCTCCTTCCACAGTACAGCAAGCTGTATGGGAAACCAGGGGAGCAGGTGAGTGTGCTGTCCACTGCCTCACTAATTGTGCATGTTGTCTGACTAGCAGGGCTTTCAGTGTGCACACCACTGGCTAGCATGCCCACTGAGTAGTTGTCACACCCCAAAGTGTGTAGTCACATGCACAGAACTGGTACAGTGCAGTAACAGTGCATTCCAACTAGGTTTACTTCCCATGCAATGATACCATGTAGTGACTGCTGGCAAACTGTTCATAGCCATTGTTGCACTGCCTGTGTACATCATATGCCCCTGTGATTGAGACATGTATATCCAACTGTGTGATGCACGTATATGTTGCATGTGTAGTAATGGCCTTTTCACTTTGTCATCCTCACAGGTTGATGCCCACCAGAAGCAGGAAATCTGGCTGACCATCGCCCGGAAAGTAAGATCCGTGGGGGTCTACAGGCGCAGGATCCGCAACTGCCAGAAGAGGTGGCAGGACCTTCGTGGCTGGACCTGGAGGATCGCAAGGGTCCAGCTGAAGCTGTCGCCTCCTCGCAGGAGGGGCGGACACCGGACCCTGACCCCCACATGCTCCGGATCCTGGCGGTGGTCTTCCCTGACCTGGATGGGCAGCTGAAGGACAGACAGCAGCAAGGAGGGGTGAGTCCATGACTGCACTGTGCACTTTGTCTGACATGCTATGTGCCCTCCTCTGGCCTGGTTAAACTTCCACAGTACATCAGTCATGTGGTCCAGGACCCATGTCCCTCATTTGTGACATGCCCACTTCTCCTCCGATACGCATATGTGTGGCCCTTATAGTCAGGAAATTGTGTCATTTGGGGACTGTGTCATTGCATTTAGCTTTGCTCAAGCTGGGGGACAGCATTTGTTCCCGTGACTATGTTGTGCGATTCATGGGTGGGTCAATTGCTTACACAATGCCTAAGTTCTGACATGTAATCTGGGTGTAACTTTGATATGTGGTCCGCTTGCTGCTCTGACTCACCACATGTCCCTGGGGAATTTGGCACACACCCATGCTGCTGGTGGGAACAATGTTTGGGCCTCAGGAGTATGTGTATCCAGTGTGTCACACATGCTTAGCCACATGCCTACTGTCCAGGACTCATCCCTCTTACAGGTGGAGCTGGACAGTCATGCTCATACTCCAGGGCATGCAATGCACTCTGTACTCCCACTCCCGTGTATCATCTGGCATGTTGTGATCAGTGTAATGTACCCTCAGGTGTCTGCCTCTGTGTCATTGTGCTGTGTCTTCGCTGTCAGGACTACTGGTATGTTTATCGGTTAGGGCTCAGCATGCCATCTGAGATGTGACCATGATAGACGACACTTCTGTGACTTATAGGTGTCTGATCACTTGACTGTGCACACAGGTGTTTGCGACTGTGACTTTCAGTCAGCTGTATTGTCATTCACAGCACACTGTGAGGTGCTCATGTTCAGAGAGTTGTGTTTCATGTCTCCCATATGTCCAGTTGGTATGACGTGGACAAATAGTAGTACAGATGATGTGGTATTTGGGGGATGGACATGTGCACTTGTCAGTCACATAACTTGCATTCCCCATGCCCTCAGATTGTGACACAGTGCAGACTGTTGTTGGCTGGCTGCCATGGCCATGTGACTTGAGACAGTAATGTATGACTTTGCACGCATTCCTGTGTCATGGCATTCAACTTCCTGAGACTGATCCTGCAGGGGAGTGACATGTGCAACATGCACCCCATTGTGGCATTGACTATCCGGACATGGGTGCATCATGGTGTCTGGTGCTGGTATGCATCACATGCATTTCTATTTAGACTCTGGCCATCCCTTTATCCGGACACCTGCACTGACTCAGTGGCAGGAGATGTGATGTGTGCATGTTCACATACTTCACCGTGTTCCCTGCAATGTCCAACAACTGTGTAGGTGGTGCATGTGTCCACACTGGGGTCTTACCATCAGACAGGCACCGGACAGATGGGTGCAAGGGCAGGAGGGGTGTGAGTCCCATGGTTGACCATCAGACTGACAATTGGCTTCCCCGAATCTGTGTGAGGACTTTAGGCAATGTTCAACTAGGATGCCAGGGCTTGCTCTGTAATGTGCTGTACTTACTGTGGTGTGTGCGGTCAGTGCAGGTGACTGATGTTTGTCTGTTTCCCTAATTGTTTGCAGATACATCCACGGCCACAGGAGGGGACAGCTCCATGGACCAGGAGGAGCAGCGGAGCCAGACTGGGTCAGCATCGGACGGGTGGTCAGAGGGACCCAGTGGCACGGAGGGCGAGGGGAGCCACACCGAGGAGTCCTCAGCACCATCCACCTCAGCTGAGGACCAGCAGCTCGGAGGATGACTCCCTTGTGGAGGCGGGGCTCAGCAGCCACCAAAGGCCAGCTAGTCTGTGTGGCCCCGCCACCACCACCACCACCACCGCCCTCCCATTGGCTCCCATTCCTGAGGTCCGTGGGGGCTCCCGTACTCGGGAGCGTGTCTCCTTCGTGCCAGGCACCGCAGCCCCTGCCCCTGTGTCCCCTGCTGCCCTGAGTGAGGAGTCTGTGTACCTCCTTCGGCAGCTCCATGTAGGGCAGACAGCAATGCTGAGTGTCCTCCATGCACACACCACTCTGTTGACACAGCTGGTGTCGTTCATGGAGGGCATCTCGACGGGTATGTCTGCCCTACAGAGGAGCAATAGGTCCATGGACTCCTCCCTGACGGCAGCAGTGTCCCTCCTCCAACAGTCCCTCACCCCTCCCACCTCTGCCCCATCAACACTTCCTGCACCCCTACCTGTCCAAAGCACATGCACACCTGCACAGTCACCCAAACACACAGACACGAGCAGCACAGACACACCCAAGAGAAAGGCAAGACGTGCACACACGCATCCTCAGGGGACTGATACCACAGACACAGGGGACGGGGAACACACACACACACAGGCATCCACATTAACTCCACAGTCCTCCAAATCCTCTCCCTCCAAGACCCCTTCCCTTGCCTCGCCTGCTAACACACCTACACAGCAGATCTTCCTGTGTGACCTCGGCCTCTTCCCCTCCCATCCTGCTGATCCAGCATACCGGGGGAAGAGGAAGTCCACCCACACAGAAGGGAGTGCCCCTCGCCCCCGGACACCCTCCCCAGGCGCAGGCAGAGTGAGCCCCCACCCGCAAGTCCCCCGGTCCCGGAAGAGCAAGACCCCGCCACCGCCCTGCAAGTCAACCACCCAGTCTCTCACCTCCATCCCCCAGGCCACCACTCCACAGGTTCCACCACCACACCCTGCCCCAGGTTCCCCCACACACCGATACCGCATCCCCAAACTGCTTAGGCCCTCCCCCTGCCACTTGCTCTTCCACCCCCAAACCAGACGCTCTGCCTGTTTGTGCCACTGGTGTGGAGACCGTGTCCCCCCTCTGTCCTGCCCAGCTCTTCTGCCCCCCTTCCACTACCTTGGAGTCATGCACTGCGGTGGAGTCCACAACCACCCCGTCTGACTCGGGCACTGCATTGGGGACCCAGTCCACTCCATCTGACCAGCCCACTGCAGTGGTTGCAGCACCAACTGCATCTGACTTGAGCCCTGCGGTGGTGCCAGCCCCCTGAGTCAGACACCTCCACTGCAGTTGCCGGTGACACTCCTGCACCCACCTCCCCTTCACTGCCTCCTTCTGGCATCCCCTGATCCTGTCCCTGCGGTGCCTGGCCTGCCCCTCGTATGCCCCTCCAAGGGGGATGTCCCCTGTCCGTACGTGTGCAGGCAAGCAATTGTTGACAAGTTGTCACACATCACCCTGTTGGGACTGTATATTTGGACTGGCCATTGGCCTTAGTTGTCATGACTCCCGGCCCTGCACTCCTGTATAATCCCTTGCATGATCCCCTGCACTCCGCATAAGCGCTACACTACTCCTATGTGGCGCTACACTAAACCTATGTGCAGAGTGCAAAAACGTACACTTCCCCGGTTGAAACCCACCCCTGTCCCGTGCCAACCAGCACTCCATATGTAACTGTGAATGTGCCTAATTGGCTTGCATAACTGTACACCATTGTATTGTTTATTGTGTGTGTTTAGTGGTCCTTGGATGTATCACAGCGTATTTGGTTAACTGCCTCTGGCACATGGGCACAGTCGCGGCACTGATCTGGGCCTGCGCTGTCTCCAGCACCTTCAGAGACAGAGAATGGAATGGCAAGGAACTCGCGCTGAGCAGAACACGCTCTGCTTTCAGCGCCGGTAAAGAGACCCGACCCGATTCCATATCGGGATCGGAAGAGTGACGCGTGTTACGTCATGCGCAACGTAGCAGCCATTTTGGGTGTGGCATGGGTATATAATGCCACACCCGACTTCTGGAAGCTGCTTAGCCTTCCGGATTCGTTCGAGGACAGCTGACTGCTCACCTGTTTCCCGACGGAGCTTCTTCTTGCCTGCTGGACTTCAGAATAGCAGCGCAACTTTACAGAGAACACCTGAGGAAGGAAAAGACAAAACAAAAGCTAAGTGAACATTCCTATTTTCTGGCGCCCATCGCAAGACAGTACAGAATGGGACATTAATCCTTAGCAGCATTAAAGAACAATATTTGGAACATTTCTTGCAACAAAGCTTGGAAGAAATCAAAGAGGAACGAAGGACTTTCATACTTAGAAAGTTATTTTGTTTGTGCACATTGTTGTGTAAATATTTGTTTCATTTTAGAATCACGTGATGGCATAAAGACAGTGGGGGTCAGAAAAGAGTAAGTGAAATTGGTAGTGCACTACTAGTATTTGTGAACCTATAGTCAGAGGAATTAGTAACTTATTCATATGTTTTCATGTTCCAGGTAAACAACACAATTCTCTACCGCTCAAGGAGATGAGACAACCATCATCCTGACTTCACCCTAAGACTGACTCCTTTTCAACACCAATATCACCACCATCACAAGACTACTGGACGCTACACCTAACTCCTAAAAGATCGCAGGTAGGAAGGTTTCTTTAGCGTTTCCTGGGAAGAAGGCTAGAGAGAATTAGTTGCTAGTTAACAAACAACAAAAGCCATATTCTTACACATATGTATTGTTGCCTCGCAGGTCGACAACAGGACATCGCCAGCGCCCAGTACCAGGCCCTCCTCCCTGAGTCCTATTTTGTAGCCTTAAGTGTATTCTGACTCCAGGTTGTTTAATAGGGTTCTAGGAAGTTGGCTCATAGCGCCTCTGCGAAACACAGCCAAGCACCTTACAGGTAAGAGTGTTTGGTGTCCTGACATTAGTTTATTTTGGACTTTTGATTTGAGTTGCACACTTGCTGAATAAAGCCTCTTTTTGTTTACTTGTGGTTAATCTTTGGAGGTACATGATGTAGATGTGTAGAATCATGCATTTGCTGTTGTAATAGTGTTCAGATCAGGTAAATGAAGTTTTGCTGTGATGGGCTCCATGTGGTCCATGGGATATGTGTCCTAATCTAGTCTGGATCTATAGCATCCTTTGCTGCAGTCTGAGGGTGTTATGTTCAGCATTTGACACAGGGATGTACGTTTAGCATTTGTAGATTACCATCTTTGTCCTACACTGATGCACATCTGGTGGGCTTACCACTGTCCAATGTTCCTAGTACCCTGACTGTGTGCCCGTCTCCAATGGACATGCAGTTTAGCACATCAAATTTGGAGGACTCATCTGTGTACACAGTGCAAGTTGCTTGACACTTGTCTTGGGTGTATGCAGATGACTGACGTGACACTCCCGTGCCCAGGCTGATATGAGCAGAGCCTTCAGTGTGTTGTAGTTGTTGACTCACTGACCGAGTGTTCTGCTGACATGTTTGAGTCATGCACAGACAAGGTTTGGCACAGCTGACCTTCCACAGGAGTGGAGTGCCCTCATGGCAGTGCGTGATTCCGTGATATAGGCTGTGCCCATGTTGTGTGTTGTGTAGGCATGTCTGTGCGTGTTCCCTTCTCCTTTTCCTACACAGGCTGTGTCCCTACGGATGTTCCTGTTTGTGATGTTTGCTGAGTTGTTCTGTGTTCATCCAGCATCTTGGACCTGGTTACTCCGGGATGTGGGTGCATGGCAAACTAATGTTCATGAGGTTGTCATCCCTAGTTGTCTTTGTTGTCAGGGCTGGGGATGTGGGCAAACGCAGATGGGACACAGTCAGGATTCCTCGTGACACTTGTTGGTTACACGAGTAATGTGATTTTCTGTTTGTGTATGCTTTCAGTGATTGTGACACGGTGTGTGTGTGACTGCTGCCACTCCTCAGGGTCAGAGCTGCAATGTTGGAAGTTGTCTATGTGTGTTCTTTGTGGGTCAGCTTGGCTTCTTCATTGGTGTGTGACTATGGCCAGGATCCCATTGTTTGGGGTGGATTTCACGTCATGCCCATGTACGGCATACTGTGCAGTGTGTCAGACATTCACAAGTATTGTTGACTGGCCATGTGTGATGGGTTTCTGCACCTTATTTCCCCCAACACCCCTGGGATTGTCATGGGTGCATGTGCAATGTCAGCAGTCCATGTGAGCTTCAACGCTGCACATTGGTGGAGTTCAAGGTGTGTGGCGTTGAGTGTGTGCAAATGTGAGTTGTTGCACGGCTGGGGCACTACCTCCATATTTTCCTTGGCTGGCAGGCCGTGCTGAGTGCTTTGTGCTTGTATAGGTGTGATGGTAGTTTGTTGCTCAGGACACATGGCTGTGGTTCACAGTGTGGATGACATCTACCTTTGTCATCACAGTGTGATTGTCATGCAGGCTAGTGTCACCACAATGTGGGGTCCCTGGGGGGGCGTGCTGTGGTGGTTCGGTCTCTTGCTGTGTGTGTTGCTGTTCCTACAAGCTTGTGTGACGTGTAATTTGGGCTCCCTCTCATCTCACAATGCCTGTTTGCCCACATAGGGGAATCCAATCCATGAGTTACTTTTGTTTGTGACTGTGTTGACATCTGTGTATCAGTGAATCTGGCCTCCTCATGGGTTGTGTGTTTGCCTGGGGACACTGGCACACAACCCCCTCACCTGTTGTGTATGATATGCAGTGTGAGTCTGCCTGTTTGTGTTTGTGCTTTTGCACCACTGCATTGGCATATCTTTAGTTTGCCATTGGCTGTATGTTGTTTGTTGGCTTTCCCCTGCTGGCCCTGGGACTGCTAGGTCATCAGTCAGCACATTGATCATGGTTAGTATGTCCCATTGCTGCCATGGTATGGTATTTG
This sequence comes from Calotriton arnoldi, assembly GCA_963921515.1. NCBI lineage: Eukaryota > Metazoa > Chordata > Amphibia > Caudata > Salamandridae > Calotriton > Calotriton arnoldi. The sequence goes on from CAWUFW010003367.1 coordinate 248,222, forward strand.
TTCACCTGACATCTACAGTCTCCACAGGATATCTACATTTGTGTGTCCATTGGTGCTGATATGTGGGTCTGCATTATGATGCTCACTTCTGTCATTGTGTTATTTGTGCATGTAGACAATGTGGGCCCCCATGGCTGATGTTTGTGTGCACATGGCCAGAACGATGTGTCATTGGCACTGCACTGCTTGCCTCACACAATCTATGTTGCTATGGGACACAAGCACTACAATGCCACTGTAGTGTTTGGTGTTGTGTGGCCAGGAATAATCCCTGCAGTTATGTTTTTGCAGCTTTCACCAGGACTACACTTCCCTTTTGGGCACTGTGGTGATGGGGCTTTGGGCCCAATTGCCACACTGTTCAAAATGTGCTTCAGCTATGGAGCACACACTTACCTTTGGGCACTGTGGTGATGGGGCTTTGGGCCACATTGCCACACTGTTCAAAATGTGCTTCAGCTATGGAGCACACACTTACCTTATGGGCACTGTGGTGATGGGGCTTTGGGCCCCATTGCCACACTGTTCAAAATGTGCTTCAGCTATGGAGCACACACTTACCTTTGGGCACTGTGGTGATGGGGCTTTGGGCCACATTGCCACACTGTTCAAAATGTGCTTCAGCTATGGAGCACACACTTACCTTATGGGCACTGTGGTGATGGGGCTTTGGGCCCCATTGCCACACTGTTCAGAATGTGTTTCAGCTATGGAGCACACACTTACCTTTTGGGCACTGTGGTGATGGGGCTTTGGGCCACATTGCCACACTGTTCAAAATGTGCTTCAGCTATGGAGCACACACTTACCTTATGGGCACTGTGGTGATGGGGCTTTGGGCCACATGGCCACAGTGGTCATGGTCTGCTTGCATTGTGTATGCCACACACACAATTATGTGTGACACATGTGTTAGGGGGTCACATTGTATGTTCAATGTCATGTTCGGTGTTGTATGCATTTGACACAGACCACACACGCTTGTCATGGTGTTGGAGGCTGGGATGTAATTTACAGACAGTCCTTATGTGGGAGTATGCTAGTTGTGTCATGCATTACCCATCCTATGAGTAGGGGTGGTTGTAGTGACAGGCATCCAGCCCCCCATGAGTGGTGATGGTAGTAGTGGTAGGCATCCATCCCCCTAAGGGTGGGGATGGTAGTAGTGACAGGCATCCAGCCCCCCTGAGTAGGGGTGGTGGTAGTGACAGGCATCCAGCCCCCCTGAGTAGGGGTGGTGGTAGTGGTAGGCATCCAGCCCCCCATGAGTGGGGATGGTAGTAGTGGTAGGCATCCAGCCCCCATGAGTGGGGATGGTAGTAGTGGTAGGCATCCAGCCCCCCATGAGTGGGGATGGTAGTAGTGGTAGGCATCCAGCCCCCATGAGTGGGGATGGTAGTTGTGGTAGGCATCCGGCCCCCCATGAGTGGGGATGGTAGTAGTGACAGGCATCCAGGCCCCCTGGGTAGGGGTGGTAGTAGTGGCAGGCATCCATCCCCCTAAGGGTGGGTATGGTAGTAGTGGCAGGCATCCAGGCCCCCTGGGTAGGGGTGGTGGTAGTGGCAGGCATCCATCCCCCTTAGGGTGGGTATGGTAGTAGTGGCAGGCATCCATCCCCCTAAGGGTGGGGATGGTAGTAGTGGCAGGCATCAAAGGCCCCCCTGGGTAGGGGTGGTAGTCGTGGCATGCATCCAGCCCCCCCTGGATAGGGGTGGTGGTAGTGGCAGGCATCCATCCCCCTTAGGGTGGGTATGGTAGTAGTGGCAGGCATCCATCCCCCTAAGGGTGGGGATGGTAGTAGTGACAGGCATCCAGCCCCCCTGGATAGGGGTGGTGGTAGTGGCAGGCATCCAGCCCCCTGTGTAGGGGTGGTGGTAGTGACAGGCATCCAGGCCCCCTGAGTAGGGGTGGTGGTAGTGACAGGCATCCAGCCCCCCTGAGTAGGGGTGGTGGTAGTGGTAGGCATCCAGCCCCCCATGAGTGGGGATGGTAGTAGTGGTAGGCATCCAGCCCCCATGAGTGGGGATGGTAGTAGTGGTAGGCATCCAGCCCCCCATGAGTGGGGATGGTAGTAGTAGTAGGCATCCAGCCCCCCTGGGTAGGGGTGGTAGTAGTGGCAGGCATCCAGACACCCCTGGGTAGGGGTGGTGGTAGTGGCAGGCATCCATCCCCCTTAGGGTGGGTATGGTAGTAGTGGCAGGCATCCATCCCCCTAAGGGTGGGGATGGTAGTAGTGACAGGCATCCAGCCCCCCTGGATAGGGGTGGTGGTAGTGGCAGGCATCCAGCCCCCCTGAGTAGGGGTGGTGGTAGTGACAGGCATCCAGGCCCCCTGGGTAGGGGTGGTAGTAGTGACAGGCATCCATCCCCTAAGGGTGGGTATGGTAGTAGTGGTAGGCATCCAGCCCCCCACGAGTGGGGATGGTAGTAGTGGTAGGCATCCAGCCCCCCTGGGTAGGGGTGGTAGTAGTGGCAGGCATCCAGGCACCCCTGGGTAGGGGTGGTAGTAGTGGCAGGCATCCATCCCCCTATGGGTGTGTATGGCATTGGTGTTGGCCATCCCACCCCTATGGTTCTGCTGTTGCTAGTGTACGTTATTTGTGCATCCCTATGTGTGTGTGACATATTTCGTGTACATGTGGTTTGTTTGTATTGTTGGTGTTTGACTTACCGTCTGCGCCGTACGCGTCCGTGCCGGTCCCGGTAATAGATGTAGAGTATAGGTAGGACCTGCGCAATGGGATTCATGCTTGGATCGTCTCGTTCGGGTTTCTCGTGTCTTCGAGTCGTACTCGTAGCAGGCTTGTTCGTCTCGTAGCCGTGGATCGTCTTGTGGCGCGAAACGGAGCTTATGTACGGCTCGCCCGGATGCTCAAACGTGCCGGACGTAGCGACGAGTTCGGCGCGTACGGAAGACGCATCGTACTAGTCCGGCCGGAAGGTGCTGTGTATTTGGTTCCGTGCGACTCGATTCGGCGTTTACGGATCCGGCTCGGGCGGGGTACAGGAGCTGGAATGGGTAAGTACGGCTCGCTCGGAATCTGGGCTGTTATGCGCATCGTACTTGTTCGTTCGGTAGAGTGTCCGAGTCGGTCGGAAGACACGCGTTCGGCTGGTATTTTTTCCGGACGAATACTGTTAGGTGCGCTTCCGGCCGACATCGGAATCGACCCCTAAGAGACTGATTTAAGATTTGGCGGACGAAGTAAAGGCATACGGGGTGGTGATGGACTTTACATATGGCACCCTGCCTTCACTCCACTGGCCAAATTGAGGTTGACCACCAGACCCACAGACATCTCTATGAATTGGCAGGAACCACCTTCATGGAAATTCCTGTCAGTGCTGAAAAGGTTTGACACACGGTATCATTAAAAAAAAATCCCAGAGTTTCTTATTTTTTTTTAAAAACTCCCAAAGCAGGAATTTGTTCTAAGAAACATAATAATGGCCACCACACCATGGGAGTTTTCTCCCATGGTGAGGGGATCATTATTTTTTTTTTCAACTTCCTCACTGAGGGTCAAGAAAATAAACACATAATCCTGTACACCATAAAAAGACTCCACACTACTTTAGAAAATAGCTTATATTTTTTTTAAGAAATCAAGACCAAAACAGCAAAACTCCAATAAGTATAACCAGAGTTATGAATTTTTAAATATGAAATGAATTTGTAGTGCTTAAAAGCTTAAAGCACCAACTGGGACTCTCTGGTCACACTAGACCGGGATAAACCCAACAGTTCAGGCCAACCGCGGGTCGAATACAGACCCAGATTAGTCCAGCTGAAGTTTTACCTTCTCATGAATTGTGCCAAGAGTCCCATTCATAGGGAAGACGTTTGCCAGGAGCACGGAGAACGTCTCTGCCGCTGGGTGTCGTGGACGGGCTGAAGCCTTGCAGCGCGAGTGGTGATACTTGCTGTGCGAGGAGACGAACTTGCGGTTGCTCATGCTGGATCTTTGTGTGAGCGACGAGGTTCTGGTGCAAACGGGCGCATTCGCGGAGATCCCAAAAGCTTGATTTCAGGAGGCAAAAAACACTTCCGGGTGATCAGGACCTGAGAGGTGCCTTTTGGGGAGCAGGAGCTCGTTGAAGACAGGCCCAAGAGCTGTGGGGAGCCTGTTATGTCCCTGAGGCTCAGGTCAGAAGGCCAGCAGACTAACCCTTTTAAAAACTCTGGGGTCTTGGGTTCAAGATGAGGATTGCAGGTCCAGTTCTTCTTCCCCAGGTAAGAAGGGCAGCAGGTCAGCACAGCAAGAAAGCAGTTCTTCCACAGCAGCAGTCCTGAAAAGTGGCAGTCCTTCAACAGCAGACCAGTTGCAGGCCTGAGACATGTTTAAAGGGGCTTCTTAAGTGGGATGCTCAATCAGTGCTGCAGGTACACCAGTAGTATTTAATTTACAGGACCTGGGCACATGTAGTGCACTTTACTAGGGACTTTAAAGTAAATTAAATACACCAATTGTGGATAAGCCAAAGTTGCCAGGTTTTAGGGAGAGAGCACAGGCACTTTAGCACTGGTTAGCAGTGATAAAGTGTAGGGGTGGGCAGAACTCGCAGAGTTTCACTCCACGGAATTCCACTGAGTTATATAAAAACTCTGCGAGATTCTGCAGAGTGCCGCCTAGTTCCACGAGCTGACGGAATTCAGCATGTTGCGCTGCTCGAGCTGATTTTTAGCACCGCGAGCTTGTACCGCTCTGTAAAATCAGCATGATCAGCACTGCTTCTTTCTGTCGGTTAAAGTAGATTTTCTACATGAGCAGCAACTTTCTCAACATGAACGGTCGTGACCTGCTGCGACCTCCCGCATTGAGAAAATCTCACTGGGTGGCCTTCTAGCGCTCGAAAATCATGCTAGGAGATGCAAATTCTTGCTCGCACTCGGCAACTTAATTTTGGCAAGACGTGCGCGGTGGTTGGTGGAGTTTTGCTCTAACTCCGTTCTACAAGCATTATGCAGAGTTAGCAAACTTTGCTGGCTGAGCGGAGTTTATCACCCACCCCTAGTAAAGTTCCCAGAGTACTAAAGCCAACAATAACAAATTCAGAAACAAGGTTGAGGAGGAAGGCAAAAGGTTTGTGGTGACCCTGCAGAAAGGGCCATTTCCAACAGACAGAAGGTAAAATCTTTGACTGGGACAGCTCGCTTGGTGTATCTAACCTTCACTCCTTAGTGGTCAGCCTAAAGTCAGGCCTAGGTCCCAGTTTATTTCAAACAGTGTCTTCTGATTGGCACCTTACTTTTTTGTTGTTCTGCTTGCTCTAAATCTTTAAAAAATCATATCTATGGTTTCTCTTATTGGTCATATTGGCTTCATGTTTATTAATAACATTTCCTTTAGTTTTAGAAATTGGTTGTGGGATTTTCTTGTAACATGTTTTGATTTTATAATTATTTTGGTACGGCTTGTTACGTCAGTCTGCTTTGTACCATAACAACCAGGGGTTGAGCCCAGGTTTATTTTTTTACCTTGTGTGTTGGACCAACCGAAGTTTGGAGTTATCACTTAGGAAGGACTCACATCCTCCTCTACACTTTGCTTTAGCAGCTCTCAGCCATTGATAAAGTTTAGTGTAATACCCGTATTGCTTTTTTTTTTTTTAAACTTAAACAATATACCTTTACTAAAAAAAAACATTACAATAACTTAAAAAGAAAAAAAAATCTTCTCACGTGTGAAATTTCCATTACATCAGTTGTAATCTTGCATTATTTCAAATTTCACTTGTTATGCAAAATTCCTGATATTATGCCATTCCTCAACATGGTGTAATTTTAGGGTGAGAGCAAAAGAACAACTCATAAGACCAAAATGCAAACAGCTATTCGCAGAACAGGTGTGTTTTGCTCTATTTCTTTGTGCAAAATATCACACTAGATTTTGGTTTTGCATTTCGTGCAATTTCATGTAATTTTTCTGGAAGTAAGAATTACGTACGCCCCTAAAAACATCCCCAAAACTACATTCTTTCTTTAAAGGTCGGCATCCAGTCACTCCGAAATCTAGTTTCATTGTTGCTTAGTAGCTGGGATGTGAAGGGGATGTTAGACTATTGAAATGGCTGTTTCATTACATAAGGTTGCAAGGTCTGATAGCTAGGAAGTTAAGTTGGCAAGCTAGTATCACTTTATTTTATGTATGGGGCACAAGAGCCTCATCTTCTGGTCCTGGATGTTCAGGCTATCTGTCTAGCTCACGTAATGCGTGGTTCCCATGGGTTTGAAGAAGTACTCTGATACTATTGCTCTACAATTGGACACTGTAGGAAAATGCCCTTTTTGGTATGGTCAACCCCACACTTTTTTCTCCAGTGCTGATGGTTATGATTCTGAAAGTGTCCTGGAGCCTGTTCACCAGGACCCAGTACCAGTGCTCTCTCCCTAAAAATGGTGTTGTGAATTTGTATCCCCAATTGGCAAGGACTTTAACCCCCTTATAAGTCCCTAGTAAGTGGTACCAATGGTAACCAGGGCATGGGAATTAAAGGGTCACGAGGGCCTGAAGAACTGATTGTGCCACCCTGAGTGGCCCAATGAAACAGATGACAGCAGGACTGCCATTGCAGACTGCAGGAGCAGTGCAAACTGCTCCAACTCGACTTTGCCCTCACCATGAGTGGCATGGTCACAGCACTATTTTCAATATATGTCAGTCACCCCTAAGGCAGGCCTCCTGAGCCCAGAAGGCAGGGAGTATTATATTAAAGGTGCGGACATATAAGTGCAAGCTTATATGTCCCTGATGTTTGGACAAAATATCGGATAAAAAATATTGTGTTGCAGAAACATTGTGTCAAGAGTATTGGGATCTCATATACATCATGGGCAGGAATATCGAAGGTAAAATTATCGTTTTAAGTGTTGTTGTTTCAAAATTGATTCAGAAAAAATCGATGTAGTAAATATCGTTGGATCTAATATCATTTTTTAGTGTAAAATAGATTGTAATGTATTTTTTCTTCTATGTGCTTATATTTTTTAATATGTTTAAATTTTAGAATAATTTTTATTTAACAAATTGTTATAATTGATAGATTTTAATTGTTTTTATGTTTTTTTTAAGAATAGAATTTTTCTTATTGTAGCAGGATACTGGGCTAATAGTGGATAAAGGTGGGGAGATATTTCAAAAAAGTATAACATAATTTTTAATTTTAAATGAATACATTTTTAGATATACAATTTTTTCTTAATTTTAAAATGTATTTTATTATATCATATTTTCATTTTATTTTCAAATTAATGTGAATATAGATATAAGTAAATGTTTTTTTGAAAATAAAATATTAAATACTTAAAAAAGTAAAATATTTTTTGAAATTTGTGAATAAATTTAAATGTAAATTCATTTATATGTTTAAATTCAAATAATTAATTTTTTGTATGGAATTGTTGCAATTGAATTAAAAAATTATATTTAGGACAAAAAAATATTGTTACAATGTCAAAACTGTTAATAATTTTGTGAATTGTTTTTAGAATATCTGCTTTTTTGAAAAACATGTAGTTGTACTTTAAAAAAAATGTAATGGTAGAAAATATTCATTACAATTTTTGAAATGTTATTACTTAATAATAAATACATTTTAGTTTTTTATTTAATTTTTGTATAAATAGAAGTAGTATAAATTAGGGCCTGATTAGGATGGCGGGGAGACCGCCACCGACAGACAGTCGGTGGTGGTCTCACCGCCATCCGCAAGGGCGATGATCCGACCGCCGCATTACCATGCAGGTCGGATCGGCGGCGGTCGGAAAGACCAACACGGTTCCGATGGTCAGAAGCATTGCGACCATCTGGTGGACCGCCCTCCATCCCCAGAATAGCGGCGGTGCCTGTCAGGCACTGCCGTGGGGATTACAATATCCCTTTCCACCGGTCGTTCTGCGGTGGTCAACCCGCTGTGAAACGGCTTGCGGAAACGTATTCGGGGGCCCGTAGCGGCCCCCCCTTACCCCATGGGGCTGATACATGGGCCCTGGGTGGCACCTATGGTGCCCCCCTACAAATCCCTGTACCATGTGGCAGACACCGCATGGTGCCTGCCACGTAGTGCAGGGATATGTAAACACCCTATTTTTGGTATTGGGGTGGGGGCTGCTGACCGCATCCCCGCCGCAATACAAAATATAGGCAATGCGACCGCCGTGGTGGCAGTCGCATTGTAATTCAGAGTGTGGGTAGGCTGCCTCGTGGCCAGTCGGTCGACCTTCCGAGACGGTGTCGGACGGACTTAAGTCCGTCTGCCATCGTAATGAGGCCCTTAGTGTCTTATAATATAATATTTTAGAAAAATATATAATTTCCTTAAGTGTGATAATGTGTAGCACTAATTATAAATTTTGTATTTGCAAAATACTATATAGTAGGTAAGTTTTATTTTGAATTGGATTTAATAATTTGTATTTTTAAGTTTTTTACACCTTCACTAAGTTTGTTTAGATTTGAGCAGGAATAATGAATTTCCTCCCCTTTAGTGTCCAAAAACTTCCCCGAGGTGGTTTAGATTGGAGTAGGAATAGTAAATGTCACCCCTTTACTGTCAAACACCTTCTCTAAGTTGGTTTAGGTTGGAGTAGCAATAGTAAATGTTACCCCTTTACTGTCCAACACCATCCTCAAATTGGTTTCTATGGGAGTGGGAATAGTAAATGTCCCCCCCTTTAGTGTCCAACCACGTCCCCAAGTTGGTTTAGATTGGAGTGGGAATAGTAAATATGACCTCTTTAGTGTCCAACACCTTCCCCAAATTTATTTTGATTGGAGTAGGAATAGTAAATGTCATACCTTTATTGTCCCGCACCTTCTTCAAGTTGGTTTCGATTGAGTGAGAATAGTAAGTATCACCCCTTTAGTGTCCAACACCTTCCCTGAGTTGGTTTAGATTGGAGTGGGAATAGTAAAGGTTACCCCTTTAGTGTCCAACACCTTACCCAAATTGGTTTAGATTGGAGTGGGAATATTAAATGTCACACCTTTAAGGTCCAACAACTATCTTAAGTTGGTTTAGATTTGAGTGTGAATAGTAAATGTTACCTCTTTAGTGTCCAACACCTTCCCTGAGGTGTGTCGCTGCTCCACTCACTTGAAAGCCAGGGACCGCGGAAACGGAGATAGTCCCCCTCTCCCCCCAAGATCAATTCTCCACGCTAACTGAACTAGCCCGGGCGATTGGTCCCCAGGGGAAAAGGAAGAGGGATACTGTGTATGTGGGAGAAGTCTTCGGCACTGTAGGATGGCAGGGTTACCCAGGGAAGACCAGGAGGGGCTGAATTACAGGTCCTTCTAGGACGATGGCGTAATCACTGTCTGGAAGACACAACCATACAATCACGGGTAAGAGGTAGGACAGAGAAAAACAAAGGTAGCACACAGAAGTAGGCAGTCCCACTTCACTCATTCCTCTGCTTCCCCTCCATTATTCCTTAAAGAACTACTCACCCTCTGAACAAGCATCCAAGAATTGTAGAGGGAGTAAGCGGGAAAGGACCCCGATTACCAGTCATAGGGGGAAGGAATCCCAGGTAGGAAATAATCAGGTAGCAGAGGGTTCAGTGTTCGTAGAGGGGACAGGTAGCACCGTTGCAATCTTTCAGAAACACTAGCTCCTTGACTTGAAAGGAGTACCGCTCCTGCGGTCTCCGTTGTAGGCAAAAATAAAGGATGGGAGCAAAACTGATGAAGGAAAAAACAAAAGGGGGAGGCACCGCCCCCAGCGGTCCTCCACGAGCATAGGGAATCCGCTCTTCATGAGCACTTAAGTCCGCTCTTCCTGAGAGCTTGAATCCGCTCTTCACGAGCGCTGGCACCCGCTCCACACGAGCGCGTGCACCTTAGAAAATGTCATGAACAGGAACCGCACTGGCGGTTCCGCAAGTAAATAAGGAGTGATCCGAAGGACGCCAACAAACACCCGGGAACTCCTCGGCACAGCGTGGGTCCGTCTCCCAGGACCCGGAAGCAAGATCCGTAAAGCCAAGCACCCTGGCAACGGGAGACGCTCGTCTTAATAGGGGAGCGCTTCCCACGTGATCCGGGACGTCCTTCCGCCGGACAAAACAAAAAAAGGAAAAAAAAGAGAGAGAAAGCAATAGAGCGCCGGCAGCCGTACCGGAGAGGCATGGCAAAGGAGGGGCCATTCACACAAACCTGCATACTATCCCACCACGCAAGATTGGGTAAGAGGTGGTTAGTGGCGTCCCGCCCCCTCCTCCCGGGAGCGAGTTTGGCCCCTATACAGTCTGGTGGTAACAAGGTGGTTTATATTGGAGTGGGGATAGAAAATGTCACCCCTTTAGTGTTCAACACCTTACCCGAATTGGTTTAGATTGGATTTAGTATACTGAAGAGATGTAACATATTTTTGACATTTTATTTTTTGACAATTTTAATTTATTGTATACTTTTACATTTTGTCAAACATATTTTTAAAATAAAAATAATAGCAATTTTAAAGTCAAGTCAATAAAATAATTTTGTTAATTATAAAAAACAGAAATAAATCACATTTTATACATATTTGTATAATGTACATTTGCACATGTTATATTACTGTCAATATTATTTTTACAATTTTTTTTTTTTAATTTGCGCCTTTCCATTGGTGGAAGGTGCAATCCCGACGCCCTGCGGACCGAGTTCTGCAGCCTGCCGAGACGAATCCTGTTGGAGACAACTGGCACTAGAACTTGTACACCCATTAGACACCGTGGGTTCTGCTGCCTACCTGCAATCGTCGGGGGACGCTTGAGAGACAGAGGTGCTCGTGCCTGCCATTGCGGCCTGCTATGGAGCCCCTAGGACACAGAAGTGGTGGCTGCTGGGTGCGGCCTGCCCTACACCAGGGGTGTCTCGCGGCCTGTGACTCCGGCGGCTGCACTACACTGGGACTACCATGACGTATCACGCAACTCTGCACAGTGAGTCCAGCAGCGCAACTCTTGGCCGCAGGCCCCCACGATCCATACTGCAGCTCCCCTGCAGACACTCGTCAACTCCTTCCTTCCCCTCGAGGACTGTCCTGGGCATCTCCATAAATCAAGTGAATGGATTGCATGGATTTCTCCCCCCCAGGTGAAGCATCCTTGACTGTCTGGGGTGGCGACAGCAGCGTTAAACGTGGACCTGGTTGAGAGGACCCTACTGCTGAAGTGGTGATCGTACTGCAGCCTGGATCAGGGCCCCGGCTGCAACTGTGCTCCACTTGCAGACCTCATGGTGGTTGGTCGTCAGGCCCTTAATTACAACGCTGCATTAAAGAGTTAGGGCTACAAGGGGCCCCACCTAGCCAGATTACTAATCCGATACTGAGGCTCTGTGTCGCCTAATTACTTGTGTGCCCTCTCACTGGGAGCTGTGTGGTGCATTCTTGATGTCTCAGGCACCCTGTGTGACTCAGTTTGATGCCCTGTGATGTGAAGACTCAATAAGGGGGCCTGCATCCTCCTCAAATGCCACATATACAACCACCGTCTGCACCAATGATACATAATACTCAGTACTGGCTTGTTTCACCCATCAGAGTTTAGCAGAGCAGCACCCCATGGGTGTGACTACATGGACACCAGCCTCTCGCCCGGGGTCGCATCCCCTCACTGCTGCCCTGGGAGCTGCTGCATGCCTGCCACCTGCACTCTTATTGAGGGGCTGTTTGTTACCCTGCCATGGCCTTGTCATAGTTTCTAGTGACCCCCCCACTGGTTTGTTGTGCATTCCTAAGCAAACTACGGACTTTAAATGAGCTGTTCCAGCTGCTGGCTGCCACCGCTGGGGTAATGGCCCATCATCCCCCCACACTACCCAGCGGTGGACACTGCTAACACCAAATCCTTCCAGAGGAGTGTCATAATAGAGGGGGCTTTGGAGGTGGATGCATGAACACCCAGGGTGATCGTTGGACCTTAATTATCCGTACTTTACACACCTCCTTGTTATGATATATTACAGTCTTGCCAAGATATAACCGCTCCCTGGGTGATACACCGAATAGGTACAGTTGTTCTCTGCGCCACTGCTACATGAACCCCAATTCAGTCTGTTGTTATTACCAGCTGTGCAACCTGTTATACTGAGGGATGTTGGTAACAGGCCAACCACCACACACACAATGGTGTGTCAGAAGACCGTTAAGACCCCGGCAATGGTGGTAGGCACCCATGGGAGTGAGAAGACTACAGAGACTACTGATGCTGTTTGTTCATCCCTGGCAGCCACATTATTCAATCATTCCCGCCGATTTGACGAACCTTTGACAGCTGGGTTAGACATTAAATCCACCCTTGAACCTAAGCTCGACACCTTATGCATAGATATGGGCCTCCTGCATCAGGATCACAAGAAATTGAAAGACCAAGATGAGAACACGGAATCAGCACTAGCTGCCCTGAGACCCACAGTGGTGGATGCCGACAAGCGCCTGCGTACCATGCAGGAGGAGATAGATTATCTTCAAGGGAGAGTAGATGATCAAGAGGGCAGATCGAGACGGAACAACGTGAGGATTGTGGGCCTCCCGGAACAGGCAGAGGCCCAAATATGGAACTGTATCTCGAGGACTGGTTAAAAAACATGATTCTGCACTGTAAATAATCTTCCTTTTTCTCTGTTGAACGGGCCCACTGGGTGCCTGGGAGACCTCCCCCACTGGGTTCTCCTCCATTGCCAGTGGTTGCCTGCCTTTTTTATTATAGGGACAGAGACCATATTCTACAGTTGACACAAGCCAGGGGCCCCTGGTCTGTTGAGAATGCTCAAGTGCATATTTACTCTGATTACACTTTAGAAGTTGAACGCCATAGGTCATCCTCCATGACAGTAAAGAAGTGCCTCAGCGAACATGGCATCAAATACACTTTGCAGTTCCCTGCCATGCTTCGTATAATACACAAGGGCACTACTTCCTTTTGCACTACACCAGAGGATGCCTGGTCCTGGCTGGAGCTCAGAGGCATCACATCCCTCTCTGGGGTTCGGAAAGACCCCCTTCTCTCGTTACACCTCTGATGGCTGAGGACCTGATATAGGATGCAGTTCTCAGGTTTGGTAGAGCTGTGGATGTGCATATATCACACCTGTGGTGGCTGTTGTCTGAAACAGTAATATCACTGTTGATATGATGACTGAGGGTTGCGGACATATCCACACAGGTCCACCGCTGTCGACGTCAGAACACCCCCCACTTTTAAAGTACCGCTGGTGTAGACTGTTACTTTATATTGTTCGTATTGCATTATAGTGCCAATGGCTGGTCACCCGTTTGTGCATTGGCCTGGGAATGGGAGTTGGGAGGTTCTTATATCTTCTCTTTATTATATCCAGTATGGATCTTCCTTTTATTTTTGTGGATGATGTGACATGCTATGTGAGCTGAGGGGATGGGGAGAAGGGGTTTGGGGTGTGTCCGGAGTGCTGGGACTTCACACACACATCATAATGGTTATTAATATTGTAGCACATAAGACTTCACTTCTATTAAAGACCTGGAATGTACAAGGATTAGCAATTTATACAAAGCGATACAGTGTCTACCAATACCTCCGCAAGCGCAAGATTCAGAGAGCGCTCCTTCAAGAGACACACCTGATCACTTCAGGCCTAGAAACTGTCCGCAAGCTTTGGAGGGGCACACTGATAGGGACCGCATATTCAAGATATGCCTGGGGAGTCTTAATGTGGGTGGCACAGGGGATTCCCCTGGAGGTGTTGCACACCAGAATTGATTTGGACAAGCAGTACGTCATGTTGGAGGGTCTATTGAATGACCTCCTTCTCTCCCTCATATCACTTTATGCACCCAACAATAATCAGGCTCCCTTCCTACACTTGTTGATTCCAGCTCTGTTGCATAATACATTGGCATCTAGCTATTGGGAGGGGATTTTAATTGCATCCCAGATCTATCCTATGACAGTTCCCGTCCCCACTACATGGGGCACAATCAATCTCTCTTACACAACAGTTGTAAAGATAGGCCACCAATACTCAGGTGAGGGATGCCTGGCGCAGTCTGAACAAGGAGGCTAGGGAGTATTCCTATTACTCGAGTCTCCAGGACCTACACACTAGGATCAATCTCATTTACTGTTCTCACAATGCCCTTGCTAGAGTAGCGCGGGCCAAATACCTCGACCACACTCTCAGATCACTGTCCTTTGCAGCTGCAGCTGTGTTGGGGAAGAAGTAGACCAAAAATACCTACATGGTGGCTTCCCTTGAAAGCACTCCGTGATGCCGCATTTCGCTCTGCTCTCTCAGAAAATTTCACTTCCTACTTTCAGGACAACGAGTTCTCCATTTCGGGAGCCAGGGTTGAGTGGGACGCATTCAAGGCCGTACTCCGCGGCTACACAATTAAGGCTGTCCACGGAACCAAACTAACGTTTTGCAGGGAACTCAGTGCCCTGGAAACAGACATACGGCGCTATGAACAATTATCTTTCACAGACCGATCGGTTGCGGCCACGCTGGCGCAGGCTAGACTGGCACACAGAACTGCTCTGGAGAAGCTAGGGGCCCTAGATTACAGGGAACAAGTGGCCAAGAAGCATGTAGAAGGTGATAAAGCAGGTAGACTCCTGGCATGGCGGCTTCTTTCAAACTCACCTAGGAACCCGATTACAGTTATAAGAGATGGAACAGGATGTATTCATAACTCACAAGACAGTATTAATGCTGTTTTTCATTCATACTACACTAACTTATATAAAGCCCCACAGGAGGAGGACCCAACATCAAAACAATCCTTTCTAGATAGAGTAACACTTACCTGCATACAGGCCTTACAGCGTCTGGACCTGGAAGCTCCAATTACTGAAATTGATATCACTGATGCGATTAAACAAATGGCACGGGGTAAAACCCCTGGGGGGGATGGCTGGCCACTGGAGAGTTACTCCACATACAGATCACAGCTCATTCCACATCTGCTCAAGACCTACACCGAGGCTTACGCAGTGGGAATATTAACCCCACCCTCAGGGAGGCAGTGTTGGTAGTTTTGCCCAAACCACATAGGGATCCACAACTCCTGGGGTCATATCTCCCTCTCTCTCTATTGAACTCAGGCTACAAGATTCTTGGGAAGGTGCTAGCCAACTGACTGATCCCAATAGCCAACATGTGATGCAGCATGACCAGAATGGGATCATCCCTGGAGGAATACTTTCCTGAACTTACGTCGGCTCTTTAAGTTGATGGATTGGGCATTCAAAACGGGTGTGCACCCTTGGGTTGCATTCCTCGACATCCAGAAGGCGTTTGACACCTTGCGATGGGGCTACCTGATGGCGGTACTTGGGAGATTCGGAATGGGGCCTAAATTTCTTAAATGGGGTTCTCTGTTATGCAACTCACCCATGGCTCTCGTAAAAACAAGTACCACATTTTCTGATTCCTTCAATACAGGGAGTGGCACCCGGCAAGGCTGCCCCCTTTCCCCGATTATTTTTGCACTCACGATGGAACCACTGGCTTGCACACTCCGATAACTCGCAATGAGTTGGGGGATACAAGCAGACAATCAGTGGCATATAATATCTATGTATGCGGAGGATGCCCTGGTGTATCTACGAGAGGACGCCACAGTACTTCCAAGTCTCATGGAACTATTAGACCAGTTCGGAAGTGCCTCCGGATTGAAGGTGAATTGGGATAAATCCCAGCTGTTCCAAATGACGTGCCTTTCCCCGAATCAGTGGTGGGCAGTCCTGGACACCTTGGGGTTTATCACTCTGAAGGAGATTTACTGGACGGCAACTTGGGTAAGGCCATTACCAGTGCCAGATCTTGTCTATCATTCTGGACTACATTGCCCCTCTCCCCTATGGGCCACATAGCTATCTCAAAAATGCTGGTACTCCCCAAATTATTATACTTTTTTACAGCTCTAGCCATTCTAATACCTCGAAAATTCTTTAATGACAAGCACATCTGATCACACTAATATGGGGTAATGGTAGGAAGCGAGTGTCTATTAATATATTGCATGCCCCTCTAGCGAAGGGCAGATTAGGTGCCCCGAATTATGAGTATTATCACGCGGACGCTTAATTACAATGGCCTACTCATTGGTTGGTGGGCCAAAATATGGCAGAACTGGGACGCTGGTCAGTTGGCATACACCCGCCTACAGTGTTGGAGTGGTTGCTGGGGTTGGAGACAGTGATCCCTAAAAAGGTTGGAAATATTCTCATGAACACAGCCCATTTGTGTTGGAATACTTATCTAGTCAAGAAGCACCCCAACGCCCCCCCATACACCCCTGAATTGTCCCTTTGGGGGATGCCAGATTGTATAGACTTAGGCTCCAAGCTGGAGGCCGCCGCCTGGATCAATTCGGGCCTCACAACATGGGGAGACCTCTTCTCAGCCAAAATCCTCTGCACGTTTGAGACTCTGTTTGAAGATTATGGTATCCCACCGGGATATTTTAATCTCTATGTCGCGCTAACCCAACATTCCACACGGTCTGGCATAGGACACACGATGAACCAGACACGTCCAGACTCCTCCAGGTCATGCTTACACATTGGGCTCGTCGATGTGCTGTCACACTACTATATAACTCTCTACGAGCAGATAGAAACATGTACCTCGCTACTCTCCGCTCCTTTTGGGACGAGGCACTATCCACTACACTTACAGACAAACAACGGACACAATGCTTAGGAGTCTTGAAATGTATTTCCATGAACGCCAGGCTTAAATATACCTAGTTTAATTACCTCCATCATACATTTTTAACAGCACACAGATTGGCGCGTATGTATCAGGGGTCCTCGGACTTCTGCCCACGCTGCATCAAAGCTGTGGCCTATTTTATTTACATGATATGGACATGCCCCCAGCTGACTTCGAATTGGACTACGGTAACAGAACTACTCTCTGAAGCAATAGACACTACATTACACATTGACGGCCTTCATTACTCTTAGGGATAACCTCCCATTCAGCAGCGCACAAAGCCACCAATAAATTCCTCGATTTGGCTTTGATTTTGGCCAAGCGTAGAATAGCAATGTGCTGGAAATCGGCGATGTCCCCACACATTAAATTATGGCTATCCGACCTGCGTGCTGGCATTATGACGGAACAAGAAGCAGCACATGTTGCAGAGACAGGCCGAATGGCTCCATCTCACCCCCCAAATTGGCAGAGATATCTGGAGATGGTGGAATACCTACACGATAGAGCCTCCTCCTGAGCGTACCCATGAAACTGGTCACATTAATGGACCAGAGGGGCAACGGCCCAGGCCCTGCCTTGCCTGTGCCCAGGTTATACCCCCCACTATATACAGAGATGATGAAACAAATGAATATCCTTGAGTAATCGGCCTCATCCTCCCCGTACCCCATTTGATGTTCTACACTAATGCTTTCAGCAGTCACACGATTTGTCCTTCCACACTTAAATCTTTTTGGATTGTTGTTCAGATATGTTTAATAATAAGTAACTGTTCTAACTATTGCAAAGATCAGTATACGCATATCTATATATAATGTATGCAACAAAATTCCTTCAGCGGACATGTGGTACACACTTCAGTTGCATTACTTAATATAACAAATGTATTTAATTGTGTTAACTATAATGTTGCTCAAACTATCAATTAAGAAATAAATATTAAACAAAAAAACAGGAGACACCAGTGTTGTTTGTCCTTACTCACTTGTCAGCCATGTCACTACTGAGGTTCACCTCACAGGCTATTAACCATTGGTCAAGTGTGGGGTACGAGTTATTGAAATGACTACAACGTCCATGAGGCCCTGTTGCTTGAACACTTAACAGGAGGCACCAATTTTGTTTGTCCTTACTCACTTGTCAGTCATGTCACTACTGAGGTTCACCTCACAGGCAGTTAACCATTGGTCAAGTGTGCGGTAGGAGGGATTCAAATGACTTCAACTACCATGAAGCCCTGTTGCGTGAACACTCAACAGGAGGCACCAGTTTTGTTCGTCCTTACTCACTTGTCAGCCATGTCACTACTGCAGTTCACCTCACAAGCGGTTAACCATTGGTCAAGTGTGGGGTAGGACTGAATTAAATGACTACAACTACCATGAGGCCCACTACCTCTAACTCTGAATAGGCGGCACCAGTGTTGTTTGTCCTTACTCACTTGTCAGCCATGTCACTACTGAGGTTCACCTCAAAGGCAGTTAACCATTGGTCAAGTGTGGGTTAGAAGTGATTGAAATGACTACAACTACCATGAGGCCCTGTTGCTTGAACACTTAACAGGCGGCACCAGTGTTATTTGTCCATACTCACTTGTCAGCCATGCCACCACTGATCCCTAGATCATATTGACTGAGAACCTTACACACAATGCTCTGCTCAGGCACGTCTACCTACTCAGCCTGAACTTCCCCTGGTCTCCACAAATAAAAATGAATGAGGCCATGTATGACACCATATCAAGTGTGCACCTGAAATATCAGTAATGCACAAAGGTAACCCAGCTGATTTGAAATGGCGGTGACCCATTGACACTGCACAGCACACATGATTACCAGTACTAAATCTACTACCAAGTAGTGTGTATATGCCTATAGTATACACACTTAGGACTTGGAATTTACTAATACACATGTAACTTTGACACTGTATTTGATTCAAGTTATTGGGAGATGTCATGCCCATCCCTCGTCAACATGAAACATATCAGTACAGCAAATGATCAGGCTAATACCACTTCATGTAATGGATGTCTCCTAATGTCTTGCAAATTCATCAATCACAACAGGAATAGTTCACAATGTCAACCTCCACCCCTTTTGTCCCTCCCAAGCCTGAACTCACTGTGTAGCAAATGATGTGGATGTACATACCACACTTACAACAATAACAATCTACTCTATGACTGAACAGGTCGATCCAGCACAACATCTGTCCAGACTCAGGACACCGCCCAGTCTCCAACTCCCCCCTGGATCAAGCCTCCAGAGATGCAGAATGTCCTGGGTACATGGACGAGGAAGACCTACCTGGCCCATCTGGCAAGCCTGGGCAAACTGAAACAGTGAGTCTCACTGTGTCCACAATCACACCTCCCACCCCAGCTGCAACATCTCAGCTGACCTCTGCCCCAACAACCGATGGGCCTAGCACGGGCAGCAACATCTCCTGCACCCCAGTCCCACTTCTAGAGGTGAGGATTCACAACCCTCTCACTGAGGATGGAGGAGCCAGTGAGAGGAGTCAGGCTGGCTCAAGGTTACATGCCTGTGGGGGCAGGGCTGGTGGAAGGGTAACTGTGGGCCCAAAAAGTGAGGCCACTGGTGTCACTGACGCCCAGGCCAACATCACCGGAGTCCTGAGAGCCTATGAGGATTCCCGAGGAGTGATGGGCCAGGTACTAGAGGAACTCCGGGAGATGAAGCAGCTGCAGAGTTCTATAGACCAGAGGCTGGACACCCACAATTACAACATGGGCCAGCTCATAGGGGTCCAGAAGGACATTAATACCACACTCTGCAGGGCTTTTCTCCCACCACCTACCCCTTCCTGTGGTCCATCTACATCTGGCCCTTCTACATCTGCGGCAGCCACAGGTAAGGTCCTGGCAGAGGACGACTCCTCAGATACTCCCTGAACCTGCAGCAGCGGATCCCCCCTCCCTCTCTTGGGCGGGGACATCCAAGAAAACAACCAGGAGGTTCAGTTGGCAAGGCACCCACCACTGCCAAGAAGAACCATTGCACCTGATGGCCTCCTTTGTGTGCAACACGTTCACTTTGTTGACTATTCCTGTACACTTTTCCATTTCTGATGGGAGGAGTTTGTTGGACTTTGTACTTCAGACAATGTGGCTCATACAAAAATGGTTTCATCCACCAGCACTGACTTCTACACTCCTGTTTTGCCACTATTAGTCTGTATATTTTTTGTTTATTTTCTTCACATTGTGCACTGCAATAAATCCACTTGTCACAAAATCATTAGCTCTTGTAGTATCATTCACATCTAGCAAGATATGAAGTTATCCCCTTGTGAATTACCAAATGTAAGTAGAAGCTACTTGTGTAAGCATGGACATGTAGAATGTCTACAATGTGCAACTGCGTATCACAACCGTGTCACCCCAACACAGGTTGGTCAGGTGTACAGTTTCATGACATCTTTATTCCATAGTTCCAAACATAGGCTGGCATAATGTCCAAAACCGAGTTAAATAATGCATCACTGAATTGATCTGTGTCAGTGACCACAACTGTCATGTGCGGACCTCAACAACATGGTCGGAGGGGATACATCTGACAATGCCAAATAGCACCGACAAATGACAATTGGTTCATGGAATCAGCTGGAGCTATATCAACAACCTCACAACAGAAATCCCACTTCATTGAAAACAAGAAACCAAAACATGGCAGTACAACTGTTTCTGAGCACAGATTCATTCCAATCCAGTCTTGCTGCCTTTGGTGGAATGTCACAAACATATGTCAGTGGTGTGCCACAAGCAATGTGGCATACAATGATGAGACACATCAACAGCTACATTCAGTTGATACACATTGAGGACTTAGCCAATGTGAAGGGAGACTAGCATGATTTGGTCCAACAACAACATTGTGCTGGAGAACATGATGGCACACATATTGCAAAACAACCACCGCACGACAGGTAACAAGTCCAATGGAGTCTTAGCAACTTCCATCCTATCGCCTTGCAAGCTGGCTTGGTACCGGAGTTGTACACCCAACGTCTGTGCCAGACATTTCCAGGAACAATCCATGTCCACTTCCTACTTCAAAATAGTATCATATACCTGCTGGTGTCACAACTCTGAAGTGTCCAAATGAAGATGACATGGTGAAAGTACCCACAACATACCAATACAAAGAGATTAGCTAGGAAGCCATATGTATGATACCAATCACAATCCACTTTTGGAGTACACAGTACATAGGTAAATGTCACCTACACAAAGCAACATCAACAACGTTTGCATGTGTCAAGACTTTCCTCCACAAATAGCCATGTACAGACTTGCACATAGCTGTACATACCTAAAATGTAACCATAAATGTCCTCATCACAGCATCACAACAACAGTCACTGTAACTGTCAAGTCATGACATCTCACAGCATACTTACACTCATGAGAAGAAGTTGTTGATGAGCTCTTGACGAATGTCAACTCCTTCCTCTTCACCACTATCATCATCATTTGGCATTTCAGGATCCTCACCCAGTGGCTCCTGCTGGTCTCTATCCTCTGCAATGAGAGGGATGTTCTGTTGCAGTGCGAGGTTGTGGAGCATGCATCAGACTATGGTGATCTGACATACCTTTCCAGGTAAGCAGAGGAAAGCTCCCCCAGTCCTTTCCAGACATCTAAATCTTGTCTTCAGGAGCCCAAAAGCCCCCTCCACTGGCTTCTATGTTCTTCCATGGGCTTCATTGAAGCGGACTCTCCCTGGCATTGTCAAATTCCTCAGTGGTGTCAACAACCATGGGCGGTTGGGATAAGCTGAGTCTCCTAGATGGAAGACAGAGAGAAGTGCAATAATGAATCACACACTTTCAGAAGATATGACCTGACATCACACACACAAAGGTTAGACACATCATACTCATAACAAGCCAGGCCCTCTCCTGTAGTGGTTGTGACATCAGCTGGGGTATGGTCCTGTTCTGCTGTACGAAGGAGTCATGGGCAGATCCTGGGAATCTGGCACAGGCATGTGAGATGTATAAATCCGATAAACATACCACTTGCACATTAATAGAATGTAAGTGCTTCCTCTTCGTATAAACCTGTTCTCTGATTTGCAGTGAATCGAAGGCGATATGTGTGCCATCAATAGCTCCAATCACATGTGGGATGAGACCAAATCCATAGAAGCCCCCCTTCACATTGGCCAAATCTTCACGTCTGGGGAACTGGATGTAGCTGTCCATGTGTCTCATCATTGTGGAAAGCACATCATGTAGGACGCCACAGAACATAGGTTGTGACATTCCACCAGATATAGCCACAGTGTACTGAAAGGCACCTGTGGCCAGGAAATATAGTGATGCCATGACTTTCTCCATTGGTGTCAGAGATGTGGGATAGTTTCTTCAAGGACATCATTGAGGTTCCAACTGGTCACAAAAATCTTGTATTGTCTGCCTATTGAGACTAAACCTCTCGATGACGTCTCTTTCTTCCATAGTTTGAAGGTCTGGAAATGGCCGGTATACTGGAGGCTGTCGCTCTTCCCTGTGCCAGGGTACCTATGTGTGGCGTGTACATATGGATATTGGTCATAGTATCCGCACTAACATTTACCAAGACACACCCAAAAGTCATGTGACCACACATACTAGCATATGTTAGCACTACACAGCAATTCCCATCATGATTGCATAAGATACAATTGCATACATATCAACATTTGTGATGAGGAAAGTCGGACAGATGCCGGACAATGATCTGGAGGAGCAATTTCACCCATTGACCACTGATGTAGGAGAGGCCAATCCAAGTGGAAGACAGCATCTACTAAGACATCGATTGCCAGAGAAATACGGGAGTCACCTGCATGAATGGGATTGATTGCCATTACTGCAAGTTCCACATATCATCCCCAATCTAGACCCACATGTGTCTTTAACAGCACTGTGCACATCAGACCCTGGTGAACGAGGTCCTTCCCCTGTATCGCCAGCTCTATGGCTCACCAGAGGAGCAGGTAAGTACTGCTAATACAGTCTGTACTCTGCAACAAAAATCCTATTCAGTCCCATAGGCCACAATGTAGCTCAGTGTCCCAGACTAACGTCAGAGTTTTGTAAGCCAGACAGTGTGGCCCTTACATAGGACAATTATGTCCTGGTTCATGTGGCACTGTACTTTGTGGACTTCACATCATCATATTGATGTGTAATCAGTCCAATCCTACACCAGTTGCATGCACATATCTATGGATGTATAAATGGGGAGAGGATGTGGCCTTACGGCTAGAGCGTTTGACCTCTACGCTGGGGAACTGGGTTCGAGTCTCGGCAGGGACGCTCAACATCCTGTGATTCTTGGCAAAAATGAATGTGTCTGTCTGTAACGCAACTGATGTTCATGTAAAGCACTCTGTTACCTTCGGGTCAAGTTTGCAATATATAAAACTCCAGAAAAAAAAAATGTTATGATGATTTTGCTATTGAGTTCATGGCAGATGTGGTAACAAATGTATAGGCTTTACACCCTAACTTGTGTATGTTTCCTGTAAGTAGCATGGAGGATGATGTAATGATATGTGTACAGTCTCACATATCAGCCGACACACATGAGGCCTCATCAAACTGTGGTCTGGGAGTTACCAACACCGCACAGACCCTTTCTGAGTGACCCACAACGGTCATGTCAGATATAGGATGGCCACAAGATGTACTGTTAGGTATGAAAAATGTGGGCATATGATGGTCATGTGGGAATAGTATGCTCTGCCTGCAGAGAGAAAACCCTGAGTAGTGCCCAGTATGGTCCATGGCCCAGGCTGTAGCTGAGATAATGTGCCTATGGAACTGATGCACAGAGTACTCTCCCTGTAGATCTGCTGATCCTCAGATGTGGCCTAAATTAGTTTCACAGGACCATGATTTGGCTGAAATGCACCTAGTATTACTGCAGTTGGTATGGTGCATGATGAGATCCCCAGACTCAAGACTACTGTGCAGGGACCCATATTGTCACTGTGTGTCAATCCCTTAGGACAGGCACCTTACTCCCACATGTCTGGGATTTTACTGTCCGATGAGTGATGCTACCATTGTATAGGAACATTGCTCATGTGAAGCATGTACACTGTAGATAGTTGGTTACAGTTCATAAGTGCATTACCAGATGTGTAAAAATGACCATACATGCAGTATTTACAATGGTACATTGATGACGTCCCATATACACTGCCACATATGGTATATGGTGTGTGCTGTGATGCCAGGACTTCCCACATAAACACATGCAGACGTAGTATGATATCCAAATGAGTAAATCACATGCCCACTGATCCTCAGAGTGGAAGCTCTCAGGGACCCACAAGCCACCCCTTTCATTGTGACCAAAACCTTGGAATGTAGTCAATGCAATGGTAGCAGTGATGTCTTGGACTATTTGAATAAAGTCATTTGTCCAGACTGCTCAGGCGTCTGTCCAGTGAAGCACTAGTACTGTACCCTTCAGGAGGACACAATGGTGTGCTGTGTTACATAATAACTAAATTCAGAACATATGTTGTGTGGCCCAGGGAACAGTGCTATGTTTTAGCCAGGTCTCTGTAAGAAATCCCAGATCAGATTATGTAAAGGTCACCATGTCCCAGATTTCAATCGCATGTTTGTGTAATGATCTAACATTGCATAGAAAACACTTCCAGACTTCTGAGGGCAGAGGTAGGAAGTCAACAGAGGCATATAAAGGTGGGTCATACCCAGGGGTTAGGAACTCATTAGGTAGGGTCAGAGGGTGTATTTCGCCATGGTTCAGCGTAAGGCTTTGAAAGTGACAATTTAAGCAAGTTAAAGGACTTTCAAGGAGAGATAGAAAGCTACGTTTGCAACAGAGTTCATAGGTGGTAGAACCCTTAGCTTGGTTTCCTATGCGGATACGTTCCTCCGCCGAATATGTGATTTTAAATATACTCCCAGTTTCTGGGGAGAGAGGGGCAGGGGTCCTGGCTCCTGGTGATGGTCGGGCGCAGACAGATGCAGAAGGGCTTGCCTTTGGCGTGCCCGCTGCGCATCAGCGCTGACATCTAACTTAAATAGGAGCAAGGGCGATGCAACTACATAATAAATATGCCCCTTGGTTTTTTAGGCACATGTGATTTCCCTAGAAAAATTAGCCAACAACGAGACTCAAACCTGCATCCCCAGTTCCAAAGACTGTATCTCTGGCCATTAGGCCAAAACCTCCCCATATTCTGCTTGTCAAGAAATGGAACTGGTATATGGTTAAATGTTTGCTTTTAGACTTGGCTTGTATAGGACTCATTAATATGATGCTAATCTCATTGGTTCTGAAAGCCACTGTGCAATCACATACATAGTGCTGGGTCTCAAGTGCCCGAGGATGAAGACTTTAGCACCTACCAGTGAGGTTGCATCATGAAGCAGGGCAAATTTAGTAAAGGGATGGAGTTTGCATCAATTATATGTGCTCATAATAATTCAGACAGCTGACCAGAAGGGATCAAATTAGGTACAGTTCCATAGTACAGAGAACAGATCCCATTCAGGCTTTTTGCATTGCCAGCATGTGCCGGGCATTAATAATGATGTGGTCCTTCCTATTTTTGATGGTATTGCTGGACAACTAATTAACGTTTAGACCACAGACAAAGTAGAAAATAAGGGGCAGATTTACTAAGATTTTGGGTGAGATTCTCAAGCATTTTTGTGGGTTAGCGTCACAAAAGTGACGCTAACCAGCACAAAATGTTTTTTTCCTAATTCACTCTCCAGTGCAAAACTTGTTTTGTGCTGGGAAGGCCCCAAAAGTAATGCAAAGCTACGCAAAACGCTGCTTTGCATTACTTTGCATCAAGGAGGCGTTACATGGGTGGTACATGGGCGTTCCCATACAACCACCCATGCTTTTTGACTCTAAGCCCTATCTACTAACATTAGCAGACAGGGCTTAGCGCCAAAAATTAATGCCGCTTAAAAGCAGGCGTTAAAATGAGAAATGTTTTCATATCTCCTTTCTTTTCGGACTTTGCATGTGTGCTGCACTGTACAGCACACATACAAAGTAGTTTTTCACTTGTCTAGCCATAGTATTTTGTACAGAAAGGGTACCCAGCTGAAATCAGCGCTGGCACAAGGAAGAGTGGAAGAGAGAGCCATATCTCTGTGAATATGGTGCTCTCCTGCTCTCTCCCTGTCACACAACGCAGCGCAGCATTTTTGGCTGCTGCACTGCGTTACTTGACACCTTTGAGAATCTGGGCTTTGCGTCATGGTTGTGTCACTTTTGTGGCACAGCCCCAACGTAAAATAATTTTTGTTATTTACTAAGCCCAGCAAAGCAACTTTGAATGGCTTCGCATGGTTTAGTAAATACACAGTAAAGCAAGGCAGCGCATAGCGCGACCTTGCTTTACCTTGAGTTGGAAAGGTGTTCCATGGATAGAGCATGGGCATTCCCATGCATCCACTCATGGATTTTGACACATTCCCAGACTTGTAAACCTGGGAATGCGTCAAAATGCAACGCCTTCCAAGTGTTACGTAACAAGGATTGTTTTTGTGCAGGAAGGTGGCCCTCGTGCACAAAAACACCCCTGCCTATAATACAGACACCCTTGCACCATGGTGCAAGGAGGCCTGTGTTGGCGCTAGGCAGCCTCAAGTGCGCCAGCACAGGGAGAAAGCTGAAAAGCACCATATCTTAGTAAATATGGCGCTTTTCAGCTTTCTCCCATTCACGCAACACAGCGCACCAACTTGCCTTGCTACACTGCGGGGCATATTCTCAAAGACTCATCGCCGAGTTAGCGGCACTTTATCGCAGTCAAAGTGGTGATAAATTCATCGCACCATTCACAAGCTGGTGCTAACAGCCGATATCACCAGTATTCCTGCGTTAGCAGCCCCAAAAAACATCGCCACGGATGCCACCGGCAACTAACGCTAATGAGATGCAGAGTAGGCGTTCCCGTGCAAAAACCCGCGGAAACACCACTTCGCAACATTCCCAACAACCAGCCAGAATGGCGATAAGAATCAAAAACATGCAATAAGGCACGTTAGCAGCATGGATTTAACACCTGCTCCTACCTGGTGTTAAGTCGGACGACAACCGGCACCATAAAAGGGAGCCCAGCCCACAGCCACACCAGAAAAACAACAGATGCCATGGAGCTACTGATCATGCAGCTCGGAGCGCCAAGAGGGCCACAACACCCACCGCCAGCACACCCAGGACCCCCACCCCCCCCAGAACCCCCCCCCAGACTACCACAGAGGCAGCGCAGACAAAGACACCGGACCTTCCGAATTCGCACCAGCCTGGGAGACTTAACGCCAGAGGAAGTCATTGCCCACTACAGGCTCAAAAGGACAACCATCCTACGCATCCTGACCATCATTGCCCACAGGCTGACGGTACCAACACAGCTGAGAACCAACATCCCTCCGCAGACAAAGCTGCTGGCCGTGCTGCACCTGTTGGCCTCTGGGACCTTCCAACCAACAACTGCCAGAGTCGGAGGAGTCTCACAGCCAGCCCTGTCAAAGTTCCTCACACCTGTCCTGGATGCCATCATCAGCTTGGTACCTCAGCAACTTCACTTCCCACACACTGCGCAGGAACAGCTGGAGATCAAGCAAGGCTTCTACGCCATAGCTGGCTTCCCGCACGTCTTGGGGGCAATCGACTGCACACATGTACTCCTCGTGCCCCCTGTCGCCACTGCACACAATTACCGCAACAGGAAACACTCGCATTCCATCAATGTGCAGGCAATAGTGGACCACCGGGGACTCATCACCAATGTCGTCGCCAACTACCCAGGCAGTGTGCATGATTCCTTCATCTTCCGACAGTCCATCATCAACCAGCGCTTTCAGGATGCCACCTATGGGAATGCACTGCTCGTCGGTAAGTACCAACGGAACACACCACACACCTCAACACCACATTCAGACAACTCACAACTCTGGGAATGCAAACGTCACAAAATCACATACAACATGACAACCAACATCCCCACATTCCAAACACGACAACACTACTTACTGTGGCAACCTGGGCTAGCCATCTACACAAGCCATCAATGGCATGGCACCTCAGCCACACAATAGCAGAATGTGGGGAGAGGTGGGAACCCGGCATGTGCGAAGGAGGCAAGTGACCCATGAATAAGAATGCACACAATGCCAAGTGTGCAGTGGATGTGCTGGACAGACTGCAGTATGCAGACTACAGACACGTCTATGTCGACATACACTACTGGTGTCTGGAGTGTACTGTCAGTGGACGCAACCATGTAACCGCAGCCAGCGGTGATCAATGCGGAAATGTAGCTTGTTACGTCCCCCCCTGTAAGCGTGCGCGTACGCCAGGCCAGCGTAGGGGTGTGAATAAAAAGCCCGTTACTCTGGGCGTGGTTCTCTTCCGGAATGGCCAACGTGTCTGCCAGGGCTGCGCCTCTCACCCCGCCACAAGGCCGACTCCGTGAGCGGCGGTGCCTGCGATCCTGTGCGCCTGCTGCACCCCAGGCCGCTGGTCCCAAAATGCGTCATGCCCGCCCCAGCGCAGCCAGGCCTCACTGCTCACCTGCAGACACCGGCGTGTGTCAAAGAGGGCCCACCACATGCCGGTGCAAGCTCCAAGCCCGAGGCCCTCGACCATAGCAGCCTCTTCAGACCATCACGGCCTCCGCGACACAGGCCCCCCATTACTCCTTTCTCATTGACGTACTCCACTGCTGCCTCCGGCCTACACTGCGGTCCAGTAGGTCACACATTTAGAACTGAGTCTAGATTATTCAATGGCAGAGTACATACGTTTATTGCAGGGTTTATATCACCTTACTCCCTACGATGTGGTGCCACCGACTCTGTGCATAGCATTCCATCGACACATGTCTGTGGGCCCATGCTGACTACTGCCTTCAGCCTACACTGCGGCCCAGCACCGCGGGGTCACCTGTGTACTGCCTACACTGCGGTCCAGCAGGCCTCACACAAATCCAATACAATCCGTACCAGGCAGGACACGGCATCGTCGCAGGTTGCACACACGCACAGCTCTGGTGCCACTACCTCCGTGAACCACAAATCATCGCCACATGGCATTCCA
Organism: Calotriton arnoldi; assembly: GCA_963921515.1. NCBI lineage: Eukaryota > Metazoa > Chordata > Amphibia > Caudata > Salamandridae > Calotriton > Calotriton arnoldi. The sequence goes on from CAWUFW010003367.1 coordinate 277,033, forward strand.
ATGTCGTGTGTGAGAGTACCAGGAGGAGCTGCCTGAACAGCCGTTGCCCCGCGCTGACCGCTGCCTCAGGCCTACACTGCGGTCAAGTAGGTCACACATTTGGAACTGAGTCTTGATTTTACAATGGCAGAGTCCGTATCATTGCACGCTAGGAGAGGAGTAAGAGGAAGATGCGATTCAGTCCAGATGACAAGCAGGATCCTCATTACGGAGGTGACCGAACCCCACCAACAACTGCCCTGGTGCCACTGACTCTGTGCATCGCAAGCCAAGGACACGTGGCCGGGGGCCCCTGCTGACCGCTGCCTCCAGCCCACACTACGGTCAAGTAGGTTACACATTTGGAACTGAGCCTTGATCTATTTATGGCAGAGTTTATACCATTGTACAGGCCTCATCGCAGACTGCATCCCCTTTCAGCTCTGGTGCCACTAACTCTGTGCCCCGAAATTCATGGACACCCTCTGGTTGAACTTTGGTGGCGTCTCAGTCAATGGCCTGGGGGTTGTCTTCATCATCATGTGGCTGGTAATGACTTGGTGTTAAACATGAGTCTGCAGCATTCATCTCCTCCATATTGCATGTGTCTGCTTGGTACTGCCCTCTGTATCATGCCCTGGAAGAACACCTTTCACTGTCCCCCGAAACCCTCTGCGACATTCACCTTGGACATCGACGAGAACCCGCTCAGCTCTCATGGCCCTACCTCAGTGCACCGGTAGTCACCATCCCGTGGCGGTGTGCCTGTGCCGGCCGCAGTGCATCCATGGCCACTAACTCTGTGCAGCTCAAGTCGTGGACCCTTGCTGTTTGAACTGTGAACTTCTGATTGTCTGATCACTGTTGTAGTTGTTGCCAGCGCCAACAACTCCCTGAGGGCTGGCTTACACTCACCCCACACCCATCCAGCACAGGCGTCACTGGACATGTGACCCTGGCAATAAAGGGTCCAGGGCACGTGCCCGTAGCCAGTTCCACAAACTATCTAAGTGTGTCCGTGTGGTCATTGTGCATGCATGAGGACCCCGGGCCCTACCACATTGCATTGTGCTGTGTACAGCGGACGCAACCATGTCACCTCAGGCAGTGGGGTAGACCTGGGACATGTAGCTGTGTCGTACCCCCCTGTAGGTGTTGCCGGAGTGGGCTGGCGTACGGCAGTCCAGCGTAGGGGTGTGGATGATCACCCCGGGGCTCTGGGCGTGGTTAAGTGTTGGGCTTGCCAATTTAGTACCTAATGCGTGTGTCTTTGTTGTGGTGTCGGCGCCACCCGTCACGCAATGGACAAAGTTGCAATGTAACATGCCCCTGAGTGCGGGCTCGGACGAAGGGATCAATGAATGAGCGCAAGCCCGCTGGGGGTCCGGGATCATACATGCCAACTGTTGTGTGTGTATCGCTATTACCGCAGCATGAGCCAAAGGTCTTGCCTCGGCCGCATCGCGACATCGGCCAGCCATGAACTCCACATCTGTGTCCGCCCTATCCTTACCATAGGCCTACACACACGTGGCCGCCCACCTTCAACGCACAACATCACAGTGTCGTTGTCAGGCTTGTGGACATGCGCAGACAGGCATGACAATGGTGTGCCGTAGGAGTGCAGGTGATTCTAGCGCGCAGCGCACACGAGGAAATAGGCTCGGGGGAACGGAGGAGCAGCAGTGAGGCTATGTAATACACATTGATGGCGCTCATTTGCTACTAGCAGTACATGTCAAACCGGAATCACTATAACACACATATCACATGCCAATGAACTAGTGAGCCTGCCAACACATCATGCAGAACCAACTATTGACTCATGTCTCTCTGCACTGTCACAGGTGATCAGGGATATGCACTCTGCCCTTGGGTGATGACTCCCCTCCGAGCCCCGAACACACAGGCCCAGAGGCAGTACAATGCAACCCACAAACGCACCAGGGGCATCGTGGAACGCACATTTGGCGTGTTGAAGTCACGTTTCAGGTGCCTGGACATCACAGGTGGGAGGCTCCTGTACAGCCCAGTCATCATGTGCAAGATGATCGTTGCATGTTGTGTGTTGCACAACATATGTGTACGCACCAATGCCCCATGGTTATGAGTGCCAGATGCAAAGGACGATGATGAGGAAGATGAGGCAGGTGGACCACACCCCACTGCAGCTGCAGCAGGAATAGCCCGTAGGAACAACATCATTGACAATTTCTTCACATGAGGACGTCACATTGTGTCAGTGCTTGGCAATCATGAGACAGTGCAAAATGACCACAGGCACAGCATGTGCAAATAAATTCAATGCAACACACATTCCCTGAGTTTCTGTATGTGTGCTGCTGTGTGGCACGGGGATCAGGGACATGTTCCAGAGTCATTGTGGGTGTGCAGTGTGCTCTACTTAATTGTGCATCCCCAACTCCTGGCACCGTATCCCGACTGATGACTGTGGCCACCATTTTCTCACTGTCATCCAGCTCCTGGTGTGCCGCTGGTCCCCCACCTCCAATCTGCGTTGCTGTTTTCAAGTTGGCATAGTGTTTCTTCTTGGTTTTGCCCTTCACATCATTCCAGCGCCTCTTGACCTCTTCCATTGTCCTCCTCGACACTCTGACTGCATTCATGTTGTTCACGATGTACTGCCATGTTTCCGTTTGTGTTGCCGATGACACAGTGGAGGTGACGTACAGTTGTTGGTTGTGTTCTGTCTCCTCCGTGATGATGATCTGGTTTTCCTGCGGACTGAACCCCGTCTCCCTCTTCCTCTTCTCCTTGCCCTTCCCCGGCCCCGGGGTTCCTGGCTGGTCGTATGTGGGGCTTGTGGGGTTCACGTTGTCCTGTGCACTCGGTTCGGGTGCGTCCATGGTGGTACGCAGTTACATTTTTTAATCTTTTTTTTTCTCTGCTTTTATGGTGCATTTTCCCGCATGTCGCGTGGGAATCGCAGGCCTGTCGCTGGTTATCGCTGGTTTTGTTTCACGATTTGGGACGTCGCAACTTTTTTCGCGTTGGGGTTTTGCATTTTTTCGGCGTCGCGTTCATTTTAACGCAGGCATTTGTCGCGTTATCGTGAGGCTCTCGCATGGTGCCGCCGGGTTGTGAATGCTGCGTTAACACAGTGTTATTTTCCCGCGATGGACTGCGATGTGAGAAGTTGCGTTAAGCGATTTTGCCGATAGTTAACACGCGTTCTTGAGAATATCCCCCTGCATTTCTAAGTAAATTTGTCCCTGCCTGTATTTACTTTCAGAGTTCCTCCAGTTTACCTCCACCACACCTATTCTCACCAAAGCTTTTTAAATCCAGGAAAAGATACACACAATAGCTGAATGAAACAAAATAAGGAATACAGAGGAGATAAACGTCTTCAGAAAATCAGCTCTGAAATCTGGAATAAATCTTATGCATGTAAGGTTAAACGTAATAGCGAACCACAGGCATAAAAGTGATATATATTTTTCATTGTCAACACATAGACCTTTTCTTATCCAGGCTATAATTGTTTTGCCATAAAATGTGCTCCTTCTCTTCCAAAGTAGAAATTAATAATTTATTGAGGAGTGATAATTTTCTTGGAGGTTATTCACAGATAGAAATAGATAGAAGTAGTAAACCTCAAATTAATAAATGATGCAAACACGGACCACATGCATCAGTATTCATCCAGTTACTGAAAGGGTGTACATTTTCTAGAGATTTTTATCCTTTTGCAAATGTGAGGCTTTAGCATCTGTATTCATATGCTGGCATTTACTGAGGCAATGCATTATTAGACCACTAAATTTATAGTTCCGTTTTAAGCGAATTTGTAACCCACTTTACAAATGCATAATTTCCACAATCTGGAACTGAAGTCAGAATAACCATTTCTCTAACTAACAAGCTCATTTATGCAAATTATCTTGCTTTCTTTGAGGTCGCTCTTCACTTAAAAAAAAGTACATAGATTTATATTACAGAATTACGAAAATGGGGAAAGAAAGTTTAACTGCTACATTTCTCTAAAAAAACTTACATGAGTATCAATCTTACTGGCTTCGTTTTAACCCGTTTTTTTTACACTCTGGAGCATAAAAAGCATTGCTACTAACTAACAGGAGCTACAGTGGCAATCACTGGCACAGTCTAGATAGTATCTCACGCTTCACGACAATTAGCCAGGAGCGGGCCCGTGCAGGTAACAGCAGTGGGGGGGTTGGGGGAACTCGACAGGCGACGAGGGAAAATTATTTATTTATTTAATTTTCCCTCGTCGTCGTCTGTTGACTGTCCCCCACCCCACCCCACAGCCTCACCGCTTTTACCTGCACGGGCCGCCCCTGCAATTAGCGGAAATTATTTTTCTTAGTTTAAGGGACCTGTGGTAAAAAAAACAGCACAAAATACGTTTTTATCTGTTTCCACTAAAATCTCCAGATGTGTTCAAAATATTGGGGATAACTTTATCTGCCATGTTCGGTAATACTCCAGATGTAGTCTGCATCAGGAAGTTATTGAGGATATTTGCTAAAAATGAGTCCACTTGACAAAGCCTCTCAAGTGCTGCAGGTCAAAAAACAAGGTTAAGTGAATCAGGCTTTCTCTGCAGCAATGAATGTAGTCCTCTGGAAAAGTTGGCCTATCTAAGCAAACCTTTTAGGAAGTGGAATTTATGGTAAGGTGAGTGTTAGACCTGTCAGCCTTAGGGTGCCCATCCCCTAAACGTTTTGCTTTTGCCTACTATTTTGCTGAATTCATTTTTGTTGACTTTAAGACTCTGTGCACTTTACCACTGCTAACTAGAGCTAAAGTGCGTGTGCTCACTCTCTAATAAATGCTAAATTGGCTTACACCTGATGTATATTTAATTTACCTCTAAGTCCCTAGTAAAGTGGTATACCATATACCCAGGGCTTGTCAATTAAATGGTACTAGTGGGCTTGCAGCAGCTATTGTGTCACCTACTTAAGTAGCCCCTTCAAACATGTCCAATGTCTGCCATTGCAACCTGTGCATACAGCTTGAAACTGCCAGCTCGATTTGACAATATAACCCCCTTTCCAAGCCTTAAAATCTCCTTTTATTGCAAGTCACCCATAAGGTAGCCCATAAGGCAGGGCACATTGTAATTAAAAGGTTGGACATGCACTTTTAAGTTTTAGATGTCCTGGTAATGAAAAACTCATGCATTGGTTTTTCAATACTGTGAGTCATACCTCTTCCATAGGATAACATTGGGTTGTCTAATTGCATTTAATAAGTGCTAACATTTGATTAGGAACAGGTAAACATTTCATGTTTGGTGTAATCAAAAATCCTCTTTAATGGTAAAGATGGATTTTAAGTTACAATTTGAAAATACCACTTTTAGAAAGTTGATATTTTCCTGCCCTAAATATTTGGTGCCTGCAGCCTGTTCCTGGGCCACATAACGAGGTGTAGTTGGCAGTTTGACTTTAACTATTCCTCCCAGACAGCCACATAATAGAGGGATTAGGTGTGCCTGGATGGGCTATCACTGGCAGGGTGGGGGTGGAGCTGGGAACAGGCCCACTTGCAACTGAATAGGCTGTGTTCTGCCTTCACACAAATGACTTCTCACCCCTGCATTGTTCATGCAGCCCACCAGAAGCCAGGACAATGGCAGCAGGAAATGTGAAGCACTTCAAAGGGAATTCACTATAAACTTCTTCTACTTCAAGAAGGAACCAGGTATAAAAATAGAACCCTCAGACCCACTCTTCAGTTCACGTTCTGGCCCTGCGGAAGGACTCTCGGAGGACTGTCTGCTGCTGTGGCCTGCTGTGTACTCCACAAGACTGCTTTGCTGCACCTGGAAGGATTGCTTTGCTGCATGGAGACTGCCTTAAATCCGCAGAGACCTGCCTTGCTGCTTGAGCCCTGTTCCACTGCTTGAACCCAGGACTACCGGAGTGACACCAAGGGATAGTTGGCTGGCCTCCTGATCAGAGTCTCAGGGACAGGAAAGGCTTCAACCACCTTGAACCCGCACCTGCACCCAGCCTGAATGAGTCCTAAATCCCCAAGTGGTGCCCCTCCAGGCCTGGACCCTTGGTTGTGGTGTTAAAGGTGCCCAGATAGCCAAAATCCAAAACTTGGGACATTTTTGGCTAAAAACTACTATGAGAACCGAGAGGAGACCAGGATCAACCTGCTCGTCTAACTGCTCAAGGTGCATCGCTGGTCAACCTGAGTCCGCAGCAGCTCCCGCTATGTTCTTCTCCGCAACAGCAAATCCTGTTCTGTGGTCCTTCGCCAAAGGGGTATCCAGCCTCGTATAGCCCTCGTTGGTTAACCCTCCAACCTTGTCCCACTCAGGATTTTCGACTTCCAAAAAACAGACCAAGTCTGAACATGGAAATCTTCACTGCGACTATGTCCAGCGCCTCCCCGACGACAACACCTCCTCCTCTGACACTGCCTGAAGCCTTGCCCGGTTGAACAACCAGGTAAGCCCTTAAGTACCCACGGGAGAGGGTTGGAAAGATTCAGGGGACCCGCCCAGGGGAGGGTCTGAACAGGGGGGAGGTTACTCCCATGTCCTTTGTCCAGTTTTGCGCCAGAGCGGGAGCCAACGGCTCCCAGGACTGGTTTGAACTAGACTATGCACAGGGACACCAAATGTGCCCCTCCTGCAGGTTTTCTGGCGCTGGCAAGCACACCCACCTAGTCTTAATACACTAAATCCTGTCTGGGAGGTGGTCACACCTCCCTGTGATAGGATGCCTATTGTTCTGCCTTCCCCTGCTCGAGCTTGGCTCAGCAGCATGAGGGCAGAAATGTGTCTCTGGTCGGCAGCAACCATTTTTTGCTGTCCGGAGCTAGAAGGCTGGTACCGGGAACACCGAGGGCCCCACGAAGGGCCTTCCTGGGGGGTGGAATCATACCTCCCACACCTGTTACTGTTACCCGTGTGGGGGTATGATTCCAACATGTTTGACACCAAACATGATAGGGTTAGTTGCAGCCGTTTTCAAGATGGTCATCACTCGATCGCGTAATGCCCCGCTATATATAGTATATGGCTGCTTCACTGACAACCCGGGAGAATGGACTCCGTAGGCTGCAGGGGTGTCCTGTTCATGCAGCTGCACCCTCTCACTTAGAACCAAGCACCCTGCCTTCACGATTGTAAAGGCCTGCTCTTGGGGTGACTTATAGGTTTTAAGTGCAGTGACCCTTAGATATAGTAAACCTATATCTTAAGTAAGTGGTGCATGCACCAACTTACACAGGCTGCAATGGCAGGCCTGTAGTTCCATTTTGAATGGTCTCTCATGGGTGGCATAATACACGCTGCAGCCCATGGGAGACCTCTGGGGTACCTATGCTCTGGTTACATGGGTACCATATACTAGGGACTGACAAGGGTACCCCAGGATCCAATCTGGGGTGTACCTAAGTACATAACATTACAGTTTAAGGAGAAAGCAGATAGACTGTCATCCTGAATAGCAGGATCCCAGACAGACTAGTCAGAAACAGCATTACATCAACCAAAAAGTGGGGGTAACCATAAGAAGCAGATCCTACTTCCTTTCTGCAAAGTGTGTTTTCATAGTGGGAAGGTCTCTATCAAAGGAGAGTATCGTCCACATAGAATAGAGGTGTAAATCCGTATTTGTAAAGTGCGAACTACTCACCCTTACGGGTCTCAAGGCGCTGGGGGCCGTCGTGGATATTAAGTGAGCTACTGCCCAGAGTCACATGGTGCTGAGCTGCCGCCGGGGATCGAACCGTGAGCCCTGTAGTCAGCTGCCCTGGCCGCTGCACCACACCTCACCACTTAGGTGTAAATCCGCAAGCTCTGATGGTTTGTGCAAGGGAGGCTACATATATGTTAAATAGTGTAGGGCTAAGACATGAGCCCTGAGGCACCCCCTTCTTGAGCTCTATGGTGCGAGATCTGAACGGACCCAGATTGATGGCCTGGGTTTGATGAGATAGGGAACCCGTGAACCATTGTAGAGCTGTGCCATGAATGCCTATCTCCTCCAGCCTCTAGAGCAGTCTGGGATGAGATACTGTTGCAAAAGATGCTGGTAAAAGCAGCACTAACATTGAAGGCTGGTTTTCGTCCAGAGAGCATCTAATATGGTCTGTGACCATTATAAGAGCAGTTTCAGTGCTATGCATAAGTCTAAATCCGGATTGGGAGGAGTCTAGCCTCCTGATGGACTCAAAGAACTCCATAAGTTGTCTATTAATGTGTCTTTCCAATAGTTTACTCATCAAGGGGAGAAGTGAAATAGGGCGATAATTTGATAGGTCTGATGCTGGAAGACTTGTCTTCTTACGAATAGGAATGACTTGGACGGCTTTCCAGTCTAACGGTATCTTACCCGAGCTTATCGAAAGATTTGGAATAGGAATGACCTGGGCGGCTTTCCAGTCTAACAGTATCTTACCCGAGCTTATCGAAAGATTTAGTAATGCGCCGATGGCCGGAGCAAGTTGATCAGACAGAGTAGCTACTATCTTAGCTGGAATAATGTCTAGTGGGGACCTTGATTTCGCTGCCTTCAAGGCTTTACAAACGGAAGTTGGCCTAAGAAGAACCAAATTCTCTAGGGTGCAAGTATTAGAGGCCTTGGAAAGAGAGTGTGGGGATTCTTAGCTTATTAGGTTAACCGGGCTAGGAAAGTTATTATAGATCTGATTGACTTTGTCTTCAAAGTGGTTTGCAATGGCATTGCATAGAGCTTGCGAAGGTAGGGTATCTGTTGAGCAAGCCTGTGGGTTGATAAAAGAATTGAGGATTTTATATAACTCTTTGGAGGAGTTCCCAGCCTGTCAAAGTTGCAGTGAAATATATGCTTTGCGTGCTTTTCTAATATTGCCATGGTCCTGTGCTAAGGTTTTTTTATAAACCTATCACAGGGGTTATGGGCTTCCTGCGCAAATCTGCAGAATCCCAGGGGGTATGAGGACCATATTTAGATTGTTTTTTCTTGGCTAGCCACGGAGCAAGATGTGATCAACCTAGACAGCTCTGCCGAGCCGATCCCGAGTTTCCCCCTATTAATCCATGACATATCCGTTATGAGGCTGTAATGCGTGTGCTGGGTGACCGGGGGGCCTGCTGTGTCTGGTGATCCCGGGGAAAAGATTCTGGCCGGCCCAAAGATCGGACTGGGGCGACGCGCCACAGCTGGGCCCTGACCTGCGGTCTAAATTGTGGAGATGCGACCGCAACGCTGTGAGCCGTGCGTCTGCACCACAGCAACTACATAGGGGCGGGCCCAGGTGACTGGACTGGGCGATTGAGCAACGCTCCCACCGACCCCAGAAGCAAGAGGCAGGATTTGGACTCGGGCGCTTGAACGCCGCGAGTGTACTGAAATCGAGAGCGGCGACGCAGTGAGCCCTGGGGTATCTGGCCCACCGGGAGGCTCCCTGAACTAACGTTGGGCGCCGGAGACCGCCTCCGACGTATGGCTGATCAGGAGGCCCACACTCTCCCTCGGCCCCTCGGATCTACAACCGCCGAGGGACTGAACTGCATATAGCCATCCTGAGGCCTGCATGGCAAGAGCGGTACTCACCAGAAAACACAAGGCATTACACGGCTCGGCGGCCCCTGGAGGTGGTCGGTCGGAGGAATCCGCCACCTGTGGGGGCACGCTGAAGGAAAAGATGGACAAGCTCGAGCTGTTACAGCCCGGAAGAGGGGCTGATGTTGATGGATTGGGGACAGGCGCAATTTGGAGGCTGAAAGTGCTTGAAGGAACAGCCTGACCCGGGCCTATCGGAGGCGGGCGGCCATCATCACACCACAGTAAGTGGGGAGAAGAGAACTCGGCACTGGGAGAGTGGAGAGACGGTGGCCCAAGCCTAGAAGGCACAGCCTGCGAAGCTAATCAAGGCGGGGTTCCAGGTAATTTGCAGCAGGAATTCTGACAGGCCGCAAGACACGCGGAGCGGTTTGGGCAGGTCGCGGAGAGTACTGCCGGGGGCCTGCCCCCCGGTGAACGCTGACAGAAAGAGCCGACGCGGCAAGAGGCAAAACCATGACGGGAGGAAAGGGTCCCCGCAGTGGCCAACAGACAAAGCTGGACAGATACACAATGCCCAAGGAGTCGATGGGCGGAAGGGTAGACGAGGCGGACCCTGCCCTCTCTTCGCCATCACAGGCAACAGCACCAGAACGTACTTTATCTGATATCATGACGCCGCTGCACGGAGTGCGATCGGACCTGGCTGGGAAAATAGACACTATGACCTCGGAAGTAACACTTATCAGAGCAGACCTGAGAAACATGAGTGCCAGAGTGAAGGAGGTAGAGGAAGTCACGACCATACTAGCGACTGATACGAAAGTACTGCATGGAAAAATACAGGACCTCACCGCCACAACCAGGGTCCAGGAGGCGAGAGTAGAGGATCAGGAGGGCCACTCCCACCGTAACAATGTCCGTATTATTGGTGTTCCAGAGAGGGCAGAGGGACCGGCGGTGGACCTGTTTGTTGAGGATCTCATATTAAAGTCACTAAAACCCAAGGGACTGTACAAATACTTCTCCGTAGAGAGAGCCGCAGAGTCCTGGGTGCTTGGCCGAGACCAGGGGCACCGCCGCGTCCCATCATTGCCCAGATTTTCAACTACCGGGACAAAGACGTAATCTTACAGGCGGCCCGCGGGGCACCTCCAATCAAAATAGACAATGCAACTATCACCCTATTTCCGGACTTTACAATAAAGGTGCAGCAGGGGCGACAAACCTTTCTTGACGTCAAGAAAGCATTGAGAGTCAAAGAGATCAAGTAATCCATGCTGTTCCCATCAACCCTTCGAGTAACGGCAGAGGGCAAAATGTGGAGGTTCTCCACCCCAGAGGAGGCCTGGGAGTGGCTTGATGGATGGGGTACTGAGGGACGACAACGACGAGTGCACCAGGGCAGCAACGGCACGGTGAGCCAAACAGCACAGGCTGAAGCGGATCGGTGGCCCCCGCAGCCCGGAGACGCTCTGGCAAGCCTAGACGATCAATGATAATGAGAGGAAAGGGACCAACACCTGGGAGACTCGGAATGATTCCCAGGATCCCGTGGCACGGATGTGCAATACTAACTTAGGGATCTGGCGCAGACAATGGACTCTAGAGGCGCAGATAAGCATAACATTTGTACTTGCCGCCATTACACCTATTATAGACCTAAAGCCCTGTCATGAGATTATCTCCTAGTGTGTTAATGACCGAGCCTCAAAGTCATATTATGGGGGATGGGGTCGGGATCGAGGGCAGGTAAACTCATGGCTGAAGCCCACCCGATGCTTGTTAGCTCAGTTGTGGGTCGACAGGCGCTCTGCAAGTTTGGGGGGTGGGAAATTTCAGATCCACCATGCAGGGTAGCAGGGAGGGGGAGTTACAAAGTAGGGGATTGGGATTAGTTAAGGTTAATGCTAAGTATAGCAGATGTACCACTTTGAGCCACGTCGAGAAAGAAAGTGAGGGAAGGGGGCAATGATACCACTCCCCGCACCACTAACTAGGCAGCAACAGAAGCATATCCAAAAACCCCGGTAGAGGAAACCTATATATACTCGGACCGCCGACTTGGTCTCACTGGTACCACCCACTAGACCCCGCACAATGCGGAATACTCTGGTGATCATGACATGGAATGTTAATGGCCTGGGGAACAAAGTTAAACGCACGATGGTAATGCAATATATTCATTGACACTCCCCAGATATAGTCCTACTTCAAGAAACGCACCTGATGGGGAATACATGTAAGGCGTTATATAGATTTGGGTACAAGTTAGCAGCACATGCTGGATTCACCACCGGCTCTCTGGGAGTAGGTATACTTATCAGAACTGCACTACCATTTACACCCCAGAAAACCTGGCAGGACCGGTTGGGAAGGTATGTGGCTGTTACGGGGAAGTGGGAGGGCCAGATGGTCAATTTGTGTTCGGTATACGTGCCACCCAAACTACACCCTAATACACTGCCAAACCTAAGCGCACTGCTCCTGAAACTCCCCTATGGAGTATTGTTAGAAGGGGGTTCTGACCATCTTAGCAGCCCGGATTTTTTGCTTTTTGAACACCTAATTGTGGAGCTTTTACTATGGGAGAGCCTCCTAAGTTGGGACTAACCCACAGTGAACTCATGATGAAAGAGACTGCATGTGGATTTTACCGGTGTCCCCCTGGTGAGAGTAAGCCGCTGTGCTGCAGCCGGAGTAAGGAAAAGACACACAATTGATGGACGGAATGCAGAACAAATCAAAACATTCACCCCCAGTCAAGAGATCTGGGTTAAATCCATCATTCTTTTGCTTACCATGCCACCCCAGTTTAGACCTGGCCATTTGCAAATCAGTCTTGACCCTGTGCCTCATGGGAACAGTCCAGCCCGAACTGCCAAACCAGGTCCTCCCTGGACCGGAAACAAGCATCCTAGGACCGGTTTCGGGGTTTCACCCCTCTTCAGCCAGGATAGCTTGATTCCAGTGGCACAGTGAGCCCAGGACCCACGTCTGGGCATACCTGACGCACTTAGGGCGAGAAAGCAAAAGACACACAATTGATGGACGGAATGCAGAACAAATCAAAACATTCACCCCCAGTCAAGAGATCTGGGTTAAATCCATCATTCTTTTGCTCACCATGCCACCCCAGTTTAGACCTGGCCATTTGCAAATCAGTCTTGACCCTGTGCCTCATGGGAACAGTCCAGCCCGAACTGCCAAGCCAGGTCCTCCCTGGACCGGAAACAAGCATCCTAGGACCGGTTTCGGGGTTTCACCCCTCTTCAGCCAGGATAGCTTGATTCCAGTGGCACAGTGAGCCCAGGACTCACGTCTGGGCATACCTGGCGCACTTAGGGCGAGAAAGCAAAAGACACACAATTGATGGACGGAATGCAGAACAAATCAAAACATTCACCCCCAGTCAAGAGATCTGGGTTAAATCCATCATCATTGTTCTGCATTCTGTCCATCAACTGTTGTTTTTGCATTTGTCACCCCGAGTGGGACGGGTATGCCCAGACGTGGGTCCCGTGCTCTCCATGCCACTGGAATCAAGCTATCCTGGCTGCAGAGGGGTGAAACCCCGAAACCGGTCCTAGGATGCTTGTTTCCAGTCCAGGGAGGACCTGGCTTGGCAGTTCGGGCTGGACTGTTCCCATGAGGCACAGGGTCAAGACTGATTTGCATATGGCTGGGTTCAAGCTGGAATGACATGGTGAGTATAAAAACGATGGATTTAGACCCAGATCTCTATACTGGGGTGAATGTATGACATTGTTCTGCATTCTGTCCATCAACTGTTGTTTTTGCATTTGTCACCCCGAGTGGGACGGGTATGCCCAGACGTGGGTCCCGTGCTCTCCATGTCACTGGAATCAAGCTATCCTGGCTGAAGAGGGGTGAAACCCGAAACCAGTCATAGGATGCTTGTTTCCAGTCCAGGGAGGACCTGGCTTGGCAGTTCGGGCTGGACTGTTCCCATGAGGCACAGGGTCAAGACTGATTTGCATATGGCTGGGTTCAAGCTGGAATGACATGGTGAGCAAAAACGATGGATTTAGGCCCAGATCTCTGTACTGGGGTGAATGTATGACATTGTTCTGCATTCTGTCCATCAACTGTTGTTTTTGCATTTGTCACCCCGAGTGGGACGGGTATGCCCAGACGTGGGTCCCGTGCTCTCCATGCCACTGGAATCAAGCTATCCTGGCTGAAGAGGGGTGAAACCCCGAAACTGGTCCTAGGATGCTTGTTTCCAGTCCAGGGAGGACCTGGCTTGGCAGTTCGGGCTGGACTGTTCCCATGAGGCACAGGGTCAAGACTGATTTGCATATGGCTGGGTTCAAGCTGGAATGACATGGTGAGCAAAAAAACGATGGATTTAGGCCCAGATCTCTGTACTGGGGTGAATGTATGACATTGTTCTGCATTCTGTCCATCAACTGTTGTTTTTGCAACCGGAGTAAGGGGCACCAGGCTGGTTACATGCAGACACGTGTGTACATGCGTGTGCACATGTGTAGGGGCTGCGCGGGGGAGATTCCTGGTGTGCGCAGCCCAGGAGCAGGTACAGATAGAATGTTGTGGCAGGAATTATGCAGAGTTCGGTGGTAACATGGAATAGGCTTTATACTATGGGAAGAAACATGTAAGGGAAAGTCAGTGTGCTTTACTGTTTTCACTGAAGGAACACTCCATTATTCTTCTATGAAGATGGGGATCACATGGGGTAGTTTCACTTCCCTAGGGCCTACACATTCCAGACACACACTGTAGGAAAGTAGTATCTGCTTCTTATGGTTACCCCCACTTTTTGCTGATGTATCACTGTTTTTGGCCTAGTCTGACTGGGATCCTGCTATCCAGGACCCCAGTCTATCTGCTTTCTCCCTTAAATTGCTATGTATGTACTTTAGGTACACCCCAGATTGGATACTGGGGTACCCTTATCAGTCCCTAGTATATTGTACACCATGTACCCAGGGCATAGGTACGCCAGAGGCCTACCAGGGGCTGAAGCATGTATTATGCCACCCCTGAGAGACCATTCAAATTGACACGACAAGCCTGCTACAGCAGACTGTGTAAGCTGGTGCTTGCACCACTTACTCAAGATATAGGTTCACTATATCTATCTAAATCACTACACTTAAAAACCTATCAGTCACCCCTATGGCAGGCCTTATCAATACTGAAGGCAGGGTGCTGGGTTTTACGTGAGAGGGTGCCCCTGCATGAGCAGAGCCCCTCTCCAGCCTTCGGAGACCATTCTCTGGGGTTGTCTGTGATGCAGCCAGACATATATGTTTAAGTGCATTATAACCTCGCGGTAAATGCTAACTTTAAAACGGCTACTTAGAAACATGTCGTGTTTGGTGTCAAACACCTTGGAATCATACCTCCACACCAGTAACTGGTGTGGGAGGTATGATTTCCACCCTCCTAGACGGACATCCGTGGGTCACCGGTATACCCGGTACCAGCTTTCTCGACCTGGGCAGCACAAAATGGACGCTGCCAGCCACAGACACGATTCTGCTCTCCTGCTGCTGAGCCAAGCTCGAGCAGAGGAAGGCATGACAATAGGCATCCTGTCACATGGCGGTGTGACCACCTCCCAGACAGGATTTAGTGTATTGGGGCTGGGTGGATGCACTCTGAGAGTGCCAGAAAGTCTGCACTGGGGGCACATTTGGTATCCCTGTGCATAGTCCAGCTAAAACCAGTTCTGGGAGCCATTGGCTCCTGCTCTGGCGCAAAACTGGACAAAGGACATGGGTGTAGCCACCCCTCTGTCCTGCCCCTCCCCTAGGAGGGTCCACAGAATCTTTCCAACCCCTTCCCATGGGTATAAAGTGGGTTACCTGACTACAGGACTTTAGATTTTACCTGGACAAGATTCTGCTAAGAAGAAAAACAAGTACTTCAACTGCATGCACGACGCTGGATGACTGAAGAATTTCCCTTGGAGTAAAGGAGTTACTCCCCTGCAAAAGCAGGCACCAAAGACGCATCTGACCAGTTTGCTTCTCCCGAGCTCCTGAAGACTCCGAAGATTTCAGTAACACAGGAGATGGGTTCCCAAAGGTCTCTGAGGTTGATCTGCCCTCTCAGCGATTCTGAGACCAGTATCCCTTGTGGGGATTGTGCAACCTGAACCCCTGTGCACCGCGTACATTTGCAGTTGCATATGCTTAGTGACAATTCCCGAGCTTGTGCATTGGACTCCGCGTAGTCCTGACCCCGAGCAGTATTTGCACTGAAGATTTCCGGCCTCCACTCCATGAGTGCCTTGTGGGCTGGTACTTTGCAAGCTTGCTTGAGGTCTCCTCGCGATCCCTGGTCCGTTGGCCTGTGGGTCCTGGCGAGGGTCACCTTGTTTGTTCTTGGGCTTTCCTGGTTGCTCCAGATGTGCCCTGACTCTCCATTGCTTGGGGAGTCCCCTGGACCTTGCTGGTCTACACCGTAACCTGTTTCCTCTAACTGTGTGGGTTGCATTTGCCAAGGCTTGTTGGTGCTCCAGTCAGACACCGACCCCTCAGCACTCGACATCCTTTGTGGGACAGCTCACCTCCGGAACTTGGTCATCCTCGACGTCTCCTGGTACCCATGGCTGCAGAGTCAAGCAACCCCTCTTCACACCCGAAGCACACGACATCGGTGGGCATTCGACTACTGAGCCCCTGGTCACCTGAAGTGACCCAGACTCTGTCCCCTCTGCTTTCAGGTTCCTCTCATCCCGAATCCAGGCTTGGGTTTCACCGTACACTCTTCGCCCTCCTGGCAGCAGGACTTCTTTGCACGCCTCCATTGAAAACGACGAAGGTTTCCGACACCACTTTACCCCTATGCACCCGGCTCCTCTGGGTTAGGTAGCACGGGTACCTCGGTACTCACTGGTGGGTTGGCCTTAGAACCTCCTATGTTCCAAAGGGTTTGTTCGAAGTCCTCGTAGAAGTGTCCTTAACTTGTAATTTTGCAACCGCGACTTTCCCATAGAGTTGCACGGAACACACGGTCGTGTTCCCACACTGCACCCGTCGTCCGTGTGCTCCCTGTGTCACTCCTCTGGGTGGTTCCTTGCGGTCCCAGCGATTCTATGTGCTCTAGTCACTGTGTCTAGTTAAGTCGTGATTGTTATACCATTTTTTTAGTATATGTTTCGGTCTCCCCATGGAGCACGCTGTGTATTTGGCTACTTACGAATGTTCTATTGATTCAGTATTGTGTGCTTTGTGCCCTAGTCTCGTGTAGAGACTAGTAGAGAGTGTTATATTAATAAATACATATTTTTATATAACTACTGTGTGGTTCTCCTTTCATTTAGTTATTCAGGAGGTGATGTTCTGGTAAAACAAGCTGCTTTACATTCCTTCAAGATTAAGCCTGAAGGCTGCTCTCCACAGCTACCATTAGGATAGCTTTCTAAAGGTTATCTTTGACCTCATACATCATAAGGGTCGTGTGGAGTGGTACAAGGTGCCCACTTTAACTAGTGGACAGCATATACCAACCCACCTTCTCACACGAACCAAAGTACACTGTAACTTATGTGAGAAGAAGTATTCTGCGGAGTCCAAAGCCATATCTGTACTGATTATGGGTCATCCAGAAATGTCATATTCCACTGACTCAGCTCATAACTAGAGCCTGGCTGGGTGGGACCCTGCCAGGCTGGATTAATGACCTTCCTCCCCAAGCTGTAGCATTCCAAGGGCGAAGGTCTCCTCTCCAAGAGGGAGAGAAGGTGGGTGGAGCTGCAGGTTATCCATCAGCACCTGTCACCTGGTGCCAGGCACCAAGCTGCTCTGGAGAGAAGGCAGCAAGGGGGGAAGGGGGCTTTTCAGAGACCATGTGGCATGAGACCCCTGGACGACGACATTTTGAACTATCCCAGAGGCCTGGGCAGGAAGGAGGGAGCAGGGGCAGAGAGGTGATAGGTCGCTACGGATAGGTCAGCGGAGCCCCCTGCCAGCCCCCTCCAAATTCTTTTAAAAGGTCTTGCACAGGAAGAGGAGCTCTCTCTGGGGTGCGGTCTGTTGAGGAAGACTGGTGCTGGAGCCTGGCGCCATGGGCAGTGGGAAGGAAGAACCCCCTGACTACCCCAGCACCCTGAATTGCGCCAAAAGGGGAGACCAGGATCAGTGAGCAGAAGCCTGGGCCTCTGCGCACGGAGAAGAGAGGCCCAGGAGGAGAGCCAAGTGAAAGGCTGGCGCAGGGAGCCAGAGAAGATAGTTCCCTGCCAACTTCAACCTCTTGGAGACCAGGAGGGCGAAGGAAAGTGCTCCCAGTGGCTGGGGCGGACCACCAGGAGCAAGAAGAGGCCAAGCTGGTGACAATCGGTCGCCTGGGGGCCGAGCTACACCCCCCAGAAAGTAGGTGACCTTTGACCTCTGGCCAGACCGACGACGAAGCTCGTGGGGCTCCGCCGCCGGTCATGACTGCGCCCCCGGGGTGGGACAGGTCCCCGGGGCTGCCCTCACAAGAAGTTAAGTCAGGGAGCGCCGTCGCGCTCCCCGTGAAAATGCCCCAGCGGGGTGCCAGGAGCCCACCCTGGCCCCAACGACCAGAAAGCCAGGGAGCGCTGTTGCGCCCCCCGTGAAGGTTCCCAGGGGGTACCAGGAGCCTACCCTGGCCCCTGAAGGAAGAAGCGGAAGCCGGGGAGCGCCGTCGCGCTCCCCGATAAGTTAGCTCCAGGGTCCCGGGACCCCAACTCCGGGCCCCGCCGAAGTTGAAGCCGGGGAGCACCGTCAGACTCCCCGTGAAGAATTCTGGGGCCCAGGATCCCCAACTCCAGGCCCCCGGTGACTGCAGAGTGGAGGGGGGAGTGCCGACGCACTTCCCCTGCGCCCCCCGTGAAGACCTCCTGGAGGGGGCCCGGGACCCTCAACCCTGGGCCCTCATGAAGCCCAGAGGAGGGGGAGTGCCGCCGCACTCCCCCGTGGTTGGAGGAAGGCTGGGGGAGTGCTGTCGCACTCCACCGAAGACCCGTCAGCAAAGAGCCGTCTCCGGTTCTGCCCGCAGGAGCGGGCAGAACAGAATTGAAACGCTGGCTCCCGCAGCCGCACACGAGGGTGCGGGCCGGGTGGGGAGCCAGCCGGAGCAGCAGGGGTGGGCTCCCTGAGCTGCCATCAGCTCTCCCAGGATCCTGACATGCGGGGAGCCCGGGTGGGACCGGGCCCCCGAAAAGAGGAGAGAAGCGGCGGGAGCAGCCGGGGGGGGGCTCCCCGAGCCGCACATAATTCACCTGCTGAACAGGGGTCCGGGTGGGACCGGGCCCTCCAACGAGGGGCAAATGCGGTGCAGGGCCACCATCGTGGGCAGCACTGCTCTTCCCGGAGCAGTGGGAGAGCCGCTCATCTAAGATGCACACAATGGGGGAAGAGCGCCCCATAATGCTTTGCAGGCCCGGACCGGCATGCAAGGAAAGCGGCTGGTGCTCTGAGTAGGGTGGCCCCAGGAGAACGGGGTCACCCCCAAGTGAGTGAAAAGGTGCAGGGGGACTGCAGGAGCTACGCAGTCTCCCCTGGCACGAAGAGGAGAAGTCCCTCTCTAAGTCTCTGGGGGACTTGAAAGAAACAACCCCTCAAGGGCTCAGCTTTGCATCAACAGCAGCCTGTGGCTTAACTTTTGTTCTTCAGCTGGGGGTGCGTTAGGGACTGCACCAAGGTATGAAGGGCTGAGCTGGGGATGTCTGGAGAAGGACATCCCCTGGAGGTGAAGAGGTGCAATTGCATGAGAAGTGCATTTACCAGTGCTATTTCTATTGAGGGACTGAAAATCACATGCGTAATGTGAAGTCATAAACAAAGTGGGGTTATGTTGCTGGATATTCCTGCTAGGGTGTCTGGCTGTATATGCTTAATTCTGTGATTATAACTGTGATGCCTTTTAGGGGCTTTTATTGCAATGCGTTATAATGGTTAGCAGCTATGATAAGTACTGTCAGTTTTAAGTGATGCTTAAACATGTATTCTTGCTGCTGGGTTAGGTGAGGAACAACCCAGACTGTTAGCCCCTAAGGTGTAGAGGTGTATATTGTAGGGTCAGTATGAGATGCTCAGTCAGGGTTATGTGTCTTCATGGCAGCTGTGCCCATTTTAAATGCTTGTTGAGATAAAGGGGGTGGGTCGCCACTGGGTTTGTGCCAGTGGGCAAGGCCCGCACTCCAGGTTATGGTCAACCTACTGCATTGGGGGCAAGATGATGTGCATACATGGGAGTGGTGGTACTAGACCCCACCCTCTGCGGGAGGGGTGGGAATGTTATGCAATGTCACAAAGTAATTCCAACAGCTTTTGTATATTTGTAAATTGTTGCATAGTAGTGAGTAGTGTGTGTGTTTAATAAATGTACTCTTCCTTTTATAAAGCAAAGTACAGACTGGACAATCAATTATTGAGTGTTATTTCTGCGTACTGGTAAATGGCGATTACTAGCCCACACCACCTTCCTTGAGTAAGCCTTAGACTGCTCTGCAACGCTACCCTCTGAGAGTCAAGCGCTGCAACGGGGTGTTTGGTTCCCAGTGAAGGACAAATGTAGTCAGGTTATTTGTGCAGGCCTCACAGATACTGCCTCGTTTTCCAACAAGTATTGAGACTGGGTGGCGATCTAAACGCAGTATGGATCCCTCTAGAGATAGGCTGTCAAAGGCAGGGAGGGACTCAGGGAACGACGTCCTAAAGACATTCGTAACATCTCTAGGACTGGTAGACTTGTGGTGAGAGCACCACCTCCTGGCCCAACAATACACCTTTTTCTCAGCCTCACACGGAAGGTACTCACGTCTAGAATACATTCTAATGCTCTCTGGTACGGCTAGCAAATTCAGGGAGACAGTAAATAAGGCGAGAAGTATATCGACCACTCACCGGTTGAGGTGCGAATGATAGGATCACTTAAAACTAATGTCTTACCACCACGCTTAGTCCCCTGGTTGCTCAGGGAAAATAAGATCATGGATAAAATCAGAAAACGGACAGAGCATTACTTCCTTGAAAACCGGGGAACTGTTGATTCATCTAGTGTGCTATAGGAAGCATATAAAACTGTCATAAGGGGACACGTGCAGGCATTAGCAGGGGGACAGGGGAAAGAGAGGCAACTACAATATGAACTGCTCGAAAGAGAACTCGCCAACCTGGAAGCAGCGACTGGGAAACCGGGAGAGTTAGATCCACAAACTACTCATATACTCCGCCTAAAGCAACAGGAGCTGGGCAATATAGCAGAGAGAAAGGCTAGGGACTATGCCGTAGCATCTCAGAGGAGAATATACGAAATAGGGGACAAGGCCACCAAGCTTATGGCATGGCTGGAAAAAAGGGACAAAGAAAGAAACTGGGTGCTAAAAATAAATGACCCTAATGGGGCAGCGTGTGAAACAGGTGATAACATAGCCGCAGCCTTTGCACGGTATTACGAGCAGTTATACCAACCCTCCTCAGCAAGAACTAAGTTGGAATGCACTGAATTCCTCAGCAATTCTAATCTCCCAGAGCTGCCGCTAAAAGATAGAGACAACCTAGATGACGAGTTCACGGCAGAAGAAATAAGCAGTGCAATTAGGGCCCTGCAGTCTGGCAAGGCTGCCGGCCCCAACTGCCTACCGGTCGAACTCTATAAAGGGATTGCGACTCTGGTGGCCCCGCAAAACCAAAGGGGATGATGGACGGAGTGTTGAACATTGCAAGCACTCACCCCCAGTCAACTGATCTGGGTTTAATCCATCATCATTCTTTAGCTCACTCCGCCACCCCAGTTTAGACATGGCCATACGCAAATCAGTCTGACCCTGTGCCTCATGGGAACAGTCCAGCCCGAACTGCCAAGCCATGTCTTCCCTGGACCGGAAACAAGCATCCTGGGACCGGTTTCGGGCTCACAGCCCTCATCAGCCAGGCTATCTTGAATCCAGTGGCAAAGTGAGCAAGGGACCCACGTCTGGGCATACCCTGCCAACTTAGGGCGAACAATGCAAAACCAAAGGAGATGATGGACGGAGTGTTGAACATTGCAAGCACTCACCCCCAGTCAACTGATCTGGGTTTAATCCATCATCATTCTTTAGCTCACTCCGCCACCCCAGTTCAGATATGGCCATACGCAAATCAGTCTGACCCTGTGCCTCATGGGAACAGTCCAGCCCGAACTGCCAAGCCATGTCTTCCCTGGACCGGAAACAAGCATCCTGGGACCGGTTTCGGGCTCACAGCCCTCATCAGCCAGGCTATCTTGAATCCAGTGGCAAAGTGAGCAAGGGACCCACGTCTGGGCATACCCTGCCAACTTAGGGCGAACAATGCAAAACCAAAGGGGATGATGGACGGAGTGTTGAACATTGCAAGCACTCACCCCCAGTCAACTGATCTGGGTTTAATCCATCATCATTCTTTAGCTCACTCCGCCACCCCAGTTCAGACATGGCCATACGCAAATCAGTCTGACCCTGTGCCTCATGGGAACAGTCCAGCCCGAACTGCCAAGCCATGTCTTCCCTGAACCGGAAACAAGCATCCTGGGACCGGTTTCGGGCTCACAGCCCTCATCAGCCAGGCTATCTTGAATCCAGTGGCAAAGTGAGCAAGGGACCCACGTCTGGGCATACCCATCCAACTTAGGGCGAACAATGCAAAACCAAAGGGGATGATGGACGGAGTGTTGAACATTGCAAGCACTCACCCCCAGTCAACTGATCTGGGTTTAATCCATCATCATTCTTTAGCTCACTCCGCCACCCCAGTTCAGACATGGCCATACGCAAATCAGTCTGACCCTGTGCCTCATGGGAACAGTCCAGCCCGAACTGCCAAGCCATGTCTTCCCTGGACCGGAAACAAGCATCCTGGGACCGGTTTCGGGCTCACAGCCCTCATCAGCCAGGCTATCTTGAATCCAGTGGCAAAGTGAGCAAGGGACCCACGTCTGGGCATACCCTGCCAACTTAGGGCGAACAATGCAAAACCAAAGGGGATGATGGACGGAGTGTTGAACATTGCAAGCACTCACCCCCAGTCAACTGATCTGGGTTTAATCCATCATCATTCTTTAGCTCACTCCGCCACCCCAGTTCAGACATGGCCATACGCAAATCAGTCTGACCCTGTGCCTCATGGGAAAAGTCCAGCCCAAACTGCCAAGCCATGTCTTCCCTGGACCGGAAACAAGCATCCTGGGACCGGTTTCGGGCTCACAGCCCTCATCAGCCAGGCTATCTTGAATCCAGTGGCAAAGTGAGCAAGGGACCCACGTCTGGGCATACCCTGCCAACTTAGGGCGAACAATGCAAAACCAAAGGGGATGATGGACGGAGTGTTAAACATTGCAAGCACTCACCCCCAGTCAACTGATCTGGGTTTAATCCATCATCATTCTTTAGCTCACTCCGCCACCCCAGTTCAGACATGGCCATACGCAAATCAGTCTGACCCTGTGCCTCATGGGGAGAGTCCAGCCCGAACTGCCAAGCCATGTCTTCCCTGGACCGGAAACAAGCATCCTGGGACCGGTTTCAAATGCTCCGTCCATCATCCCCTTTGGTATCGCTTTGTTCGCCCTAAGTTGGCAGGGTATGCCCAGACGTGGGTCCCTTGCTCACTTTGCCACTGGATTCAAGCTAGCCTGGCTGATGATGGCTGAATAGCCAGAAACCGGTCCCAGGATGCTTGTTTCCGGTCCAGGGAAGACATGGCTTGGCAGTTCGGGCTGGACTGTTCCCATGAGGCACATGGTCAGACTGATTTGCATATGGCCATGTCTGAACTGGGGTGGTGGAGTGAGCTAAAGAATGATGATGGATTAAACCCAGATCAGTTGACTGGGGGTGAGTGTTTGATTAGCTCAAATGCTCCGTCCATCATCCCCTTTGGTATCGCTTTGTTCGCCCTAAGTTGGCAGGGTATGCCCAGACGTGGGTCCCTTGCTCACTTTGCCACTGGATTCAAGCTAGCCTGGCTGATGACGGCTGAATAGCCAGAAACCGGTCCCAGGATGCTTGTTTCCGGTCCATGGAAGACATGGCTTGGCAGTTCGGGCTGGACTGTTCCCATGAGGCACATGGTCAGACTGATTTGCATATGGCCATGTCTGAACTGGGGTGGTGGAGTGAGCTAAAGAATGATGATGGATTAAACCCAGATCAGTTGACTGGGGGTGTTTGATTAGCTCAAATGCTCCGTCCATCATCCCCTTTGGTACGACTCTGGTGGCCCCGTACATGCTAGATATGTTTTGGGAATCACTGGGCCCGAGAGAACTCCCGGAAGACCAAAGACTAAAAATGATAGTGGTAATCCCGAAACAAGGCAAACCACCGGAGGACTGTTCCTCCTATCGGCCAATCTCCTTACTAAACGTGGAGGCAAAGGTACTGGCCAAGGTCCTGGCTACCAGACTCACCAGAGTAATAACTACCTTGGTCCACCACGACCAGTCTGGCTTTATTCCACACCGAAGCACCCGATTGAACCTGCGGCGCCTCTACGGAGTCCTGCAGGCATCCTGGGACGAGCCGAACCTCAACGCCCTGCTGTTGTCTCTAGACGCCCGTATGGCGTTCGATAGTATAGAGTGGAACTACCTATTTGCAACATTGGAGCGGTTTGACTTTGGCCCTAGACTCTGCGTCTGGATCAAATTACTATACACGAGACCACTGGCCAGAGTGAGGGTGAATGGAGTGGTTTCTGGGCAGATTGTACTGAAGAAGGGCACGAGGCAGGGATGCCCACTCTCGCCCATTCTCTTCGCGCTAGCACTGGAAGCCCTAGCGGAATGGATAAGAGGGGACCCGCTGGTAAGAGGTATACCGGTGGGGGGAGAGTCGGAAGAAAGAATATTACTGAATGCAGACGATATAATACTATATGCCACCGAACCCAGATCAAGCATCCACCGTACTCTTCATAAATGTGTCTTTCCAATAGTTTACTCATCAAGGGGAGAAGTGAAATAGGGCGATAATTTGATAGGTCTGATGCTGGAAGACTTGTCTTCTTACGAATAGGAATGACTTGGACGGCTTTCCAGTCTAACGGTATCTTACCCGAGCTTATCGAAAGATTTGGAATAGGAATGACCTGGGCGGCTTTCCAGTCTAACAGTATCTTACCCGAGCTTATCGAAAGATTTAGTAATGCGCCGATGGCCGGAGCAAGTTGATCAGACGGAGTAGATACTATCTTAGCTGGAATAATGTCTAGTGGGGACCTTGATTTCGCTGCCTTCAAGGCTTTACAAACGGAAGTTGGCCTAAGAAGAACCAAATTCTCTAGGGTGCAAGTATTAGAGGCCTTGGAAAGAGAGTGTGGGGATTCTTAGCTTATTAGGTTAACCGGGTTAGGAAAGTTATTATAGATCTGATTGACTTTATCTTCAAAGTGGTTTGCAATGGCATTGCATAGAGCTTGCGAAGGTAGGGTATCTGTTGAGCAAGCCTGTGGGTTGATAAAAGAATTGAGGATTTTATATAACTCTTTGGAGGAGTTCCCAGCCTGTCAAAGTTGCAGTGAAATATATGCTTTGCGTGCTTTTCTAATATTGCCATGGTACTGTGCTAAGGTTTTTTTATAAACCTATCACAGGGGTTATGGGCTTCCTGCGCAAATCTGCAGAATCCCAGGGGGTATGAGGACCATATTTAGATTGTTTTTTCTTGGCTAGCCACGGAGCAAGATGTGATCAACCTAGACAGCTCTGCCGAGCCGATCCCGAGTTTCCCCCTATTAATCCATGACATATCCGTTATGAGGCTGTAATGCGTGTGCTGGGTGACCGGGGGGCCTGCTGTGTCTGGTGATCCCGGGGAAAAGATTCTGGCCGGCCCAAAGATCGGACTGGGGCGACGCGCCACAGCTGGGCCCTGACCTGCGGTCTAAATTGTGGAGATGCGACCGCAACGCTGTGAGCCGTGCGTCTGCACCACAGCAACTACATAGGGGCGGGCCCGGGTGACTGGACTGGGCGATTGAGCAACGCTCCCACCGACCCCAGAAGCAAGAGGCAGGATTTGGACTCGGGCGCTTGAACGCCGTGAGTGCACTGAAATCGAGAGCGATGACGCAGTGAGCCCTGGGGTATCTGGCCCACCGGGAGGCTCCCTGAACTAACGTTGGGCGCCGGAGACCGCCTCCGACGTATGGCTGATCAGGAGGCCCACACTCTCCCTCGGCCCCTCGGATCTACAACCGCCCAGGGACTGAACTGCATATAGCCATCCTGAGGCCTGCATGGCAAGAGCGGTACTCACCAGAAAACACAAGGCATTACACGGCTCGGCGGCCCCTGGAGGTGGTCGGTCGGAGGAATCCGCCACCTGTGGGGGCACGCTGAAGGAAAAGATGGACAAGCTCGAGCTGTTACAGCCCGGAAGAGGGGCTGATGTTGATGGATTGGGGACAGGCGCAGTTTGGAGGCTGAAAGTGCTTGAAGGAACAGCCTGACCCGGGCCTATCGGAGGCGGGCGGCCATCATCACACCACAGTAAGTGGGGAGAAGAGAACTCGGCACTGGGAGAGTGGAGAGACGGTGGCCCAAGCCTAGAAGGCACAGCCTGCGAAGCTAATCGAGGCGGGGTTCCAGGTAATTCGCAGCAGGAATTCTGACAGGCCGCAAGACACGCGGAGCGGTTTGGGCAGGTCGCGGAGAGTACTGCCGGGGGCCTGCCCCCCCGTGAACGCTGACAGAAAGAGCCGACGCGGCAAGAGGCAAAACCATGACGGGAGGAAAGGGTCCCCGCAGTGGCCAACAGACAAAGCTGGACAGATACACAATGCCCAAGGAGTCGATGGGCGGAAGGGTAGACGAGGCGGACCCTGCCCTCTCTTCGCCATCACAGGCAACAGCACCAGAACGTACTTTATCTGATATCATGACGCCGCTGCACGGAGTGCGATCGGACCTGGCTGGGAAAATAGACACTGTGACCTCGGAAGTAACACTTATCAGAGCAGACCTGAGAAACATGAGTGCCAGAGTGAAGGAGGTAGAGGAAGTCACGACAATACTAGCGACTGATACGAAAGTACTGCATGGAAAAATACAGGACCTCACCGCCACAACCAGGGTCCAGGAGGCGAGAGTAGAGGATCAGGAGGGCCACTCCCGCCGTAACAATGTCCGTATTATTGGTGTTCCAGAGAGGGCAGAGGGACCAGCGGTGGACCTGTTTGTTGAGGATCTCATATTAAAGTCACTAAAACCCAAGGGACTGTACAAATACTTCTCCGTAGAGAGAGCCGCAGAGTCCCGGGTGCTTGGCCGAGACCAGGGGCACCGCCGCGTCCCATCATTGCCCAGATTTTCAACTACCGGGACAAAGACGTAATCTTACAGGGCCCGCGGGGCACCTCCAATCAAAATAGACAATGCAACTATCACCCTATTTCCGGACTTTACAATAAAGGTGCAGCAGGGGCGACAAACTTTTCTTGACGTCAAGAAAGCATTGAGAGTCAAAGAGATCAAGTAATCCATGCTGTTCCCATCAACCCTTCGAGTAACGGCAGAGGGCAAAATGTGGAGGTTCTCCACCCCAGAGGAGGCCTGGGAGTGGCTTGATGGATGGGGTACTGAGGGACGACAACGACGAGTGCACCAGGGCAGCAACGGCACGGTGAGCCAATCAGCACAGGCTGAAGCGGATCGGTGGCCCCCGCAGCCCGGAGACGCTCTGGCAAGCCTAGACGATCAATGATAATGAGAGGAAAGGGACCAACACCTGGGAGACTCGGAATGATTCCCAGGATCCCGTGGCATGGATGTGCAATACTAACTTAGGGATCTGGCGCAGACAATGGACTCTAGAGGCGCAGATAAGCATAACATTTGTACTTGCCGCCATTACACCTATTATAGACCTAAAGCCCTGTCATGAGATTATCTCCTAGTGTGTTAATGACCGAGCCTCAAAGTCATATTATGGGGGATGGGGTCGGGATCGAGGGCAGGTAAACTCATGGCTGAAGCCCACCCGATGCTTGTTAGCTCAGTTGTGGGTCGACAGGCGCTCTGCAAGTTTGGGGGTGGGAAATTTCAGATCCACCATGCAGGGTAGCAGGGAGGGGAGTTACAAAGTAGGGGATTGGGATTAGTTAAGGTTAATGCTAAGTATAGCAGATGTACCACTTTGAGCCACGTCGAGAAAGAAAGTGAGGGAAGGGGGCAATGATACCACTCCCCGCACCACTAACTAGGCAGCAACAGAAGCATATCCAAAAACCCCGGTAGAGGAAACCTATATATACTCGGACCGCCGACTTGGTCTCACTGGTACCACCCACTAGACCCCGCACAATGCGGAATACTCTGGTGATCATGACATGGAATGTTAATGGCCTGGGGAACAAAGTTAAACGCACGATGGTAATGCAATATATTCATTGACACTCCCCAGATATAGTCCTACTTCAAGAAACGCACCTGATGGGGAATACATGTAAGGCGTTATATAGATTTGGGTACAAGTTAGCAGCACATGCTGGATTCACCACCGGCTCTCTGGGAGTAGGTATACTTATCAGAACTGCACTACCATTTACACCCCAGAAAACCTGGCAGGACCGGTTGGGAAGGTATGTGGCTGTTACGGGGAAGTGGGAGGGCCAGATGGTCAATTTGTGTTAGGTATACGTGCCACCCAAACTACACCCTAATACACTGCCAAACCTAAGCGCACTGCTCCTGAAACTCCCCTATGGAGTATTGTTAGAAGGGGGTTCTGACCATCTTAGCAGCCCGGATTTTTTGCTTTTTGAACACCTAATTGTGGAGCTTTTACTATGGGAGAGCCTCCTAAGTTGGGACTAACCCACAGTGAACTCATGATGAAAGAGACTGCATGTGGATTTTACCGGTGTCCCCCTGGTGAGAGTAAGCCGCTGTGCTGCAGCCGGAGTAAGGAAAAGACACACAATTGATGGACGGAATGCAGAACAAATCAAAACATTCACCCCCAGTCAAGAGATCTGGGTTAAATCCATCATTCTTTTGCTCACCATGCCACCCCAGTTTAGACCTGGCCATTTGCAAATCAGTCTTGACCCTGTGCCTCATGGGAACAGTCCAGCCCGAACTGCCAAACCAGGTCCTCCCTGGACCGGAAACAAGCATCCTAGGACCGGTTTCGGGGTTTCACCCTCTTCAGCCAGGATAGCTTGATTCCAGTGGCACAGTGAGCCCAGGACCCACGTCTGGGCATACCTGACGCACTTAGGGCGAGAAAGCAAAAGACACACAATTGATGGACGGAATGCAGAACAAATCAAAACATTCACCCCCAGTCAAGAGATCTGGGTTAAATCCATCATTCTTTTGCTCACCATGCCACCCCAGTTTAGACCTGGCCATTTGCAAATCAGTCTTGACCCTGTGCCTCATGGGAACAGTCCAGCCCGAACTGCCAAGCCAGGTCCTCCCTGGACCGGAAACAAGCATCCTAGGACCGGTTTCGGGGTTTCACCCCTCTTCAGCCAGGATAGCTTGATTCCAGTGGCACAGTGAGCCCAGGACTCACGTCTGGGCATACCTGGCGCACTTAGGGCGAGAAAGCAAAAGACACACAATTGATGGACGGAATGCAGAACAAATCAAAACATTCACCCCCAGTCAAGAGATCTGGGTTAAATCCATCATCATTGTTCTGCATTCTGTCCATCAACTGTTGTTTTTGCATTTGTCACCCCGAATGGGACGGGTATGCCCAGACGTGGGTCCCGTGCTCTCCATGCCACTGGAATCAAGCTATCCTGGCTGCAGAGGGGTGAAACCCCGAAACCGGTCCTAGGATGCTTGTTTCCAGTCCAGGGAGGACCTGGCTTGGCAGTTCGGGCTGGACTGTTCCCATGAGGCACAGGGTCAAGACTGATTTGCATATGGCTGGGTTCAAGCTGGAATGACATGGTGAGCATAAAAACGATGGATTTAGACCCAGATCTCTATACTGGGGTGAATGTATGACATTGTTCTGCATTCTGTCCATCAACTGTTGTTTTTGCATTTGTCACCCCGAGTGGGACGGGTATGCCCAGACGTGGGTCCCGTGCTCTCCATGTCACTGGAATCAAGCTATCCTGGCTGAAGAGGGGTGAAACCCCGAAACCAGTCATAGGATGCTTGTTTCCAGTCCAGTCCAGGGAGGACCTGGCTTGGCAGTTCGGGCTGGACTGTTCCCATGAGGCACAGGGTCAAGACTGATTTGCATATGGCTGGGTTCAAGCTGGAATGACATGGTGAGCAAAAAAACGATGGATTTAGGCCCAGATCTCTGTACTGGGGTGAATGTATGACATTGTTCTGCATTCTGTCCATCAACTGTTGTTTTTGCATTTGTCACCCCGAGTGGGACGGGTATGCCCAGACGTGGGTCCCGTGCTCTCCATGCCACTGGAATCAAGCTATCCTGGCTGAAGAGGGGTGAAACCCGAAACTGGTCCTAGGATGCTTGTTTCCAGTCCAGGGAGGACCTGGCTTGGCAGTTCGGGCTGGACTGTTCCCATGAGGCACAGGGTCAAGACTGATTTGCATATGGCTGGGTTCAAGCTGGAATGACATGGTGAGCAAAAAAACGATGGATTTAGGCCCAGATCTCTGTACTGGGGTGAATGTATGACATTGTTCTGCATTCTGTCCATCAACTGTTGTTTTTGCAACCGGAGTAAGGGGCACCAGGCTGGTTACATGCAGACACGTGTGTACATGCGTGTGCACATGTGTAGGGGCTGCGCGGGGGAGATTCCTGGTGTGCGCAGCCCAGGAGCAGGTACAGATAGAATGTTGTGGCAGGAATTATGCAGAGTTGGGTGGTAACATGGAATAGGCTTTATACTATGGGAAGAAACATGTAAGGGAAAGTCAGTGTGCTTTACTGTTTTCACTGAAGGAACACTCCATTATTCTTCTATGAAGATGGGGATCACATGGGGTAGTTTCACTTCCCTAGGGCCTACACATTCCAGACACACACTGTGGGAAAGTAGTATCTGCTTCTTATGGTTACCCCCACTTTTTGCTGATGTATCACTGTTTTTGGCCTAGTCTGACTGGGATCCTGCTATCCAGGACCCCAGTCTATCTGCTTTCTCCCTTAAATTGCTATGTATGTACTTTGGGAACACCCCAGATTGGATACTGGGGTACCCTTATCAGTCCCTAGTATATTGTACACCATGTACCCAGGGCATAGGTACGCCAGAGGCCTACCAGGGGCTGAAGCATGTATTATGCCACCCCTGAGAGACCATTCAAATTGACACGACAAGCCTGCTACAGCAGACTGTGTAAGCTGGTGCTTGCACCACTTACTCAAGATATAGGTTCACTATATCTATCTAAATCACTACACTTAAAAACCTATCAGTCACCCCTATGGCAGGCCTTATCAATACTGAAGGCAGGGTGCTGGGTTTTACGTGAGAGGGTGCCCCTGCATGAGCAGAGCCCCTCTCCAGCCTTCGGAGACCATTCTCTGGGGTTGTCTGTGATGCAGCCAGACATATATGTTTAAGTGCATTATAACCTCGCGGTAAATGCTAACTTTAAAACGGCTGCTTAGAAACATGTCGTGTTTGGTGTCAAACACCTTGGAATCATACCTCCACACCAGTAACTGGTGTGGGAGGTATGATTTCCACCCTCCTAGACGGACATCCGTGGGTCACCGGTATACCCGGTACCAGCTTTCTCGACCTGGGCAGCACAAAATGGACGCTGCCAGCCACAGACACGATTCTGCTCTCCTGCTGCTGAGCCAAGCTCGAGCAGAGGAAGGCATGACAATAGGCATCCTGTCACATGGCGGTGTGACCACCTCCCAGACAGGATTTAGTGTATTGGGGCTGGGTGGATGCACTCTGAGAGTGCCAGAAAGTCTGCACTGGGGGCACATTTGGTGTCCCTGTGCATAGTCCAGCTAAAACCAGTTCTGGGAGCCATTGGCTCCTGCTCTGGCGCAAAACTGGACAAAGGACATGGGTGTAGCCACCCCTCTGTCCTGCCCCTCCCCTAGGAGGGTCCACAGAATCTTTCCAACCCCTTCCCATGGGTATAAAGTGGGTTACCTGACTACAGGACTTTAGATTTTACCTGGACAAGATTCTGCTAAGAAGAAAAACAAGTACTTCAACTGCATGCACGACGCTGGATGACTGAAGAATTTCCCTTGGAGTAAAGGAGTTACTCCCCTGCAAAAGCAGGCACCAAAGACGCTTCTGACCAGTTTGCTTCTCCCGAGCTCCTGAAGACTCCGAAGATTTCAGCAACACAGGAGATGGGTTCCCAAAGGTCCCTGAGGTTGATCTGCCCTCTCAGCGATTTTGAGACCAGTATCCCTTGTGGGGATTGTGCAACCTGAACCCCTGTGCACCGCGTACATTTGCAGTTGCATATGCTTAGTGACAATTCCCGAGCTTGTGCATTGGACTCCGCGTAGTCCTGACCCCGAGCAGTATTTGCACTGAAGCTTTCCGGCCTCCACTCCATGAGTGCCTTGTGGGCTGGTACTTTGCAAGCTTGCTTGAGGTCTCCTCGCGATCCCTGGTCCGTTGGCCTGTGGGTCCTGGCGAGGGTCACCTTGTTTGTTCTTGGGCTTTCCTGGTTGCTCCAGATGTGCCCTGACTCTCCATTGCTTGGGGAGTCCCCTGGACCTTGCTGGTCTACACCGTAACCTGTTTCCTCTAACTGTGTGGGTTGCATTTGCAAAGGCTTGTTGGTGCTCCAGCCAGACACCGACCCCTCAGCACTCGACATCCTTTGTGGGACAGCTCACCTCCAGAACTTGGTCATCCTCGACGTCTCCTGGTACCCATGGCTGCAGAGTCAAGCAACCCCTCTTCACACCCGAAGCACACGACATCGGTGGGCATTCGACTACTGAGCCCCTGGTCACCTGAAGTGACCCAGACTCTGTCCCCTCTGCTTTCAGGTTCCTCTCATCCCGAATCCAGGCTTGGGTTCCACCGTACACTCTTCGCCCTCCTGGCAGCAGGACTTCTTTGCACTCCTCCATTGAAAACGACGAAGGTTTCCGACACCACTTTACCCCTATGCACCCGGCTCCTCTGGGTTAGGTAGCACGGGTACCTCGGTACTCACTGGCCTTAGAACCTCCTATGTTCCAAAGGGTTTGTTCGAAGTCCTCGTAGAAGTGTCCTTAACTTGTAATTTTGCAACCGCGACTTTCCCATAGAGTTGCACGGAACACACGGTCGTGTTCCCACACTGCACCCGTCGTCCGTGTGCTCCCTGTGTCACTCCTCTGGGTGGTTCCTTGCGGTCCCAGCGATTCTATGTGCTCTAGTCACTGTGTCTAGTTAAGTCGTGATTGTTATACCATTTTTTTAGTATATGTTTCGGTCTCCCCATGGAGCACGCTGTGTATTTGGCTACTTACGAATGTTCTATTGATTCAGTATTGTGTGCTTTGTGCCCTAGTCTCGTGTAGAGACTAGTAGAGAGTGTTATATTAATAAATACATATTTTTATATAACTACTGTGTGGTTCTCCTTTCATTTAGTTATTCAGGAGGTGATGTTCTGGTAAAACAAGCTGCTTTACATTCCTTCAAGATTAAGCCTGAAGGCTGCTCTCCACAGCTACCATTAGGATAGCTTTCTAAAGGTTATCTTTGACCTCATACATCATAAGGGTCGTGTGGAGTGGTACAAGGTGCCCACTTTAACTAGTGGACAGCATATACCAACCCACCTTCTCACACGCACCAAAGTACACTGTAACTTATGTGAGAAGAAGTATTCTGCGGAGTCCAAAGCCATATCTGTACTGATTGTGGGTCATCCAGAAATGTCATATTCCACTGACTCAGCTCATAACTAGAGCCTGGCTGGGTGGGACCCTGCCAGGCTGGATTAATGACCTTCCTCCCCAAGCTGTAGCATTCCAAGGGCGAAGGTCTCCTCTCCAAGAGGGAGAGAAGGTGGGTGGAGCTGCAGGTTATCCATCAGCACCTGTCACCTGGTGCCAGGCACCAAGCTGCTCTGGAGAGAAGGCAGCAAGGGGGGAAGGGGGCTTTTCAGAGACCATGTGGCATGAGACCCCTGGACGACGACATTTTGAACTATCCCAGAGGCCTGGGCAGGAAGGAGGGAGCAGGGGCAGAGAGGTGATAGGTCGCTACGGATAGGTCAGCGGAGCCCCCTGCCAGTCCCCTCCAAATTCTTTTAAAAGGTCTTGCACAGGAAGAGGAGCTCTCTCTGGAGTGCGGTCTGTTGAGGAAGACTGGTGCTGGAGCCTGGCGCCATGGGCAGTGGGAAGGAAGAACCCCCTGACTACCCCAGCACCCTGAATTGCGCCAAAAGGGGAGACCAGGATCAGTGAGCAGAAGCCTGGGCCTCTGCGCACGGAGAAGAGAGGCCCAGGAGGAGAGCCAAGTGAAAGGCTGGCGCAGGGAGCCAGAGAAGATAGTTCCCTGCCAACTTCAACCTCTTGGAGACCAGGAGGGCGAAGGAAAGTGCTCCCAGTGGCTGGGGCGGACCACCAGGAGCAAGAAGAGGCCAAGCTGGTGACAATCGGTCGCCTGGGGGCCGAGCTACACCCCCCAGAAAGTAGGTGACCTTTGACCTCTGGCCAGACCAACGACGAAGCTCGTGGGGCTCCGCCGCCGGTCATGACTGCGCCCCCGGGGTGGGACAGGTCCCCGGGGCTGCCCTCACAAGAAGTTAAGTCAGGGAGCGCCGTCGCGCTCCCCGTGAAAATGCCCCAGCGGGGTGCCAGGAGCCCACCCTGGCCCCAACGACCAGAAAGCCAGGGAGCGCTGTTGCGCCCCGTGAAGGTTCCCAGGGGTACCAGGAGCCTACCCTGGCCCCTGAAGGAAGAAGCGGAAGCCGGGGAGCGCCGTCGCGCTCCCCGATAAGTTAGCTCCAGGGTCCCGGGACCCCAACTCCGGGCCCCGCCGAGGTTGAAGCCGGGGAGCACCGTCAGACTCCCGTGAAGAATTCTGGGGCCCAGGATCCCCAACTCCAGGCCCCCGGTGACTGCAGAGTGGAGGGGGGAGTGCCGACGCACTTCCCCTGCGCCCCCCGTGAAGACCTCCTGGAGGGGGCCCGGGACCCTCAACCCTGGGCCCTCATGAAGCCCAGAGGAGGGGGAGTGCCGCCGCACTCCCCCGTGGTTGGAGGAAGGCTGGGGGAGTGCTGTCGCACTCCACCGAAGACCCGTCAGCAAAGAGCCGTCTCCGGTTCTGCCCGCAGGAGCGGGCAGAACAGAATTGAAACGCTGGCTCCCGCAGCCGCACACGAGGGTGCGGGCCGGGTGGGGAGCCAGCCGGAGCAGCCGGGGGTGGGCTCCCTGAGCTGCCATCAGCTCTCCCAGAATCCTGACATGCGGGGAGCCTGGGTGGGACCGGGCCCCTGAAAAGAGGAGAGAAGCGGCGGGAGCAGCCGGGGGGGGCTCCCCGAGCCGCACATAATTCACCTGCTGAACAGGGGTCCGGGTGGGACCGGGCCCTCCAACGAGGGGCAAATGCGGTGCAGGGCCACCATCGTGGGCAGCACTGCTCTTCCCGGAGCAGCGGGAGAGCCGCTCATCTAAGATGCACACAATGGGGGAAGAGCGCCCCATAATGCTTTGCAGGCCCGGACCGGCATGCAAGGAAAGCGGCTGGTGCTCTGAGTAGGGTGGCCCCAGGAGAACGGGGTCACCCCCAAGTGAGTGAAAAGGTGCAGGGGGACTGCAGGAGCTACGCAGTCTCCCCTGGCACGAAGAGGAGAAGTCCCTCTCTAAGTCTCTGGGGGACTTGAAAGAAACAACCCCTCAAGGGCTCAGCTTTGCATCAACAGCAGCCTGTGGCTTAACTTTTGTTCTTTAGCTGGGGGTGCGTTAGGGACTGCACCAAGGTATGAAGGGCTGAGCTGGGGATGTCTGGAGAAGGACATCCCCTGGAGGTGAAGAGGTGCAATTGCATGAGAAGTGCATTTACCAGTGCTATTTCTATTGAGGGACTGAAAATCACATGCGTAATGTGAAGTCATAAACAAAGTGGGGTTATGTTGCTGGATATTCCTGCTAGGGTGTCTGGCTGTATATGCTTAATTCTGTGATTATAACTGATGCCTTTTAGGGGCTTTTATTGCAATGCGTTATAATGGTTAGCAGCTATGATAAGTACTGTCAGTTATAAGTGATGCTTAAACATGTATTCTTGCTGCTGGGTTAGGTGAGGAACAACCCAGACTGTTAGCCCCTAAGGTGTAGAGGTGTATACTGTAGGGTCAGTATGAGATGCTCAGTCAGGGTTATGTGTCTTCATGGCAGCTGTGCCCATTTTAAATGCTTGTTGAGATAAAGGGGGTGGGTCGCCACTGGGTTTGTGCCAGTGGGCAAGGCCCGCACTCCAGGTTATGGTCAACCTACTGCATTGGGGGCAAGATGATGTGCATACATGGGAGTGGTGGTACTAGACCCCACCCCCCCTGCGGGAGGGGTGGGAATGTTATGCAATGTCACAAAGTAATTCCAACAGCTTTTGTATATTTGTAAATTGTTGCATAGTAGTGAGTAGTGTGTGTGTTTAATAAATGTACTCTTCCTTTTATAAAGCAAAGTACAGACTGGACAATCAATTATTGAGTGTTATTTCTGCGTACTGGTAAATGGCGATTACTAGCCCACACCACCTTCCTTGAGTAAGCCTTAGACTGCTCTGCAACGCTACCCTCTGAGAGTCAAGCGCTGCAACGGGGTGTTTGGTTCCCAGTGAAGGACAAATGTAGTCAGGTTATTTGTGCAGGCCTCACAGATACTGCCTCGTTTTCCAACAAGTATTGAGACTGGGTGGCGATCTAAACGCAGTAATGGATCCCTCTAGAGATAGGCTGTCAAAGGCAGGGAGGGACTCAGGGAACGACGTCCTAAAGACATTCGTAACATCTCTAGGACTGGTAGACTTGTGGTGAGAGCACCACCTCCTGGCCCAACAATACACCTTTTTCTCAGCCTCACACGGAAGGTACTCACGTCTAGAATACATTCTAATGCTCTCTGGTACGGCTAGCAAATTCAGGGAGACAGTACATAAGGCGAGAAGTATATCGACCACTCACCGGTTGAGGTGCGAATGATAGGATCACTTAAAACTAATGTCTTACCACCACGCTTAGTCCCCTGCTCAGGGAAAATAAGATCATGGATAAAATCAGAAAACAGACAGAGCATTACTTCCTTGAAAACCGGGGAACTGTTGATTCATCTAGTGTGCTATAGGAAGCATATAAAACTGTCATAAGGGGACACGTGCAGGCATTAGCAGGGGGACAGGGGAAAGAGAGGCAACTACAATATGAACTGCTCGAAAGAGAACTCGCCAACCTGGAAGCAGCGACTGGGAAACCGGGAGAGTTAGATCCACAAACTACTCATATACTCCGCCTAAAGCAACAGGAGATGGGCAATATAGCAGAGAGAAAGGCTAGGGACTATGCCGTAGCATCTCAGAGGAGAATATACGAAATAGGGGACAAGGCCACCAAGCTTATGGCATGGCTGGAAAAAAGGGACAAAGAAAGAAACTGGGTGCTAAAAATAAATGACCCTAATGGGGCAGCGTGTGAAACAGGTGATAACATAGCCGCAGCCTATGCAAGGTATTACGAGCAGTTATACCAACCCTCCTCGGCAAGAACTAAGTTGGAATGCACTGAATTCCTCAGCAATTCCAATCTCCCAGAGCTGCCGTTAAAAGATAGAGACAACCTAGATGACGAGTTCACGGCAGAAGAAATAAGCAGTGCAATTAGGGCCCTGCAGTCTGGCAAGGCTGCCGGCCCCAACTGCCTACCGGTCGAACTCTATAAAGGGATTGCGACTCTGGTGGCCCCGCAAAACCAAAGGGGATGATGGACGGAGTGTTGAACATTGCAAGCACTCACCCCCAGTCAACTGATCTGGATTTAATCCATCATCATTCTTTAGCTCACTCCGCCACCCCAGTTTAGACATGGCCATACGCAAATCAGTCTGACCCTGTGCCTCATGGGAACAGTCCAGCCCGAACTGCCAAGCCATGTCTTCCCTGGACCGGAAACAAGCATCCTGGGACCGGTTTCGGGCTCACAGCCCTCATCAGCCAGGCTATCTTGAATCCAGTGGCAAAGTGAGCAAGGGACCCACGTCTGGGCATACCCTGCCAACTTAGGGCGAACAATGCAAAACCAAAGGGGATGATGGACGGAGTGTTGAACATTGCAAGCACTCACCCCCAGTCAACTGATCTGGGTTTAATCCATCATCATTCTTTAGCTCACTCCGCCACCCCAGTTCAGACATGGCCATACGCAAATCAGTCTGACCCTGTGCCTCATGGGAACAGTCCAGCCCGAACTGCCAAGCCATGTCTTCCCTGGACCGGAAACAAGCATCCTGGGACCGGTTTCGGGCTCACAGCCCTCATCAGCCAGGCTATCTTGAATCCAGTGGCAAAGTGAGCAAGGGACCCACGTCTGGGCATACCCTGCCAACTTAGGGCGAACAATGCAAAACCAAAGGGGATGATGGACGGAGTGTTGAACATTGCAAGCACTCACCCCCAGTCAACTGATCTGGGTTTAATCCATCATCATTCTTTAGCTCACTCCGCCACCCCAGTTCAGACATGGCCATACGCAAATCAGTCTGACCCTGTGCCTCCTGGGAACAGTCCAGCCCGAACTTCCAAACAATGTCTTCCCTGGACCGGAAACAAGCATCCTGGGACCGGTTTCGGGCTCACAGCCCTCATCAGCCAGGCTATCTTGAATCCAGTGGCAAAGTGAGCAAGGGACCCACGTCTGGGCATACCCTGCCAACTTAGGGCAAACAATGCTAAACCAAAGGGGATGATGGACGGAGTGTTGAACATTGCAAGCACTCACCCCCAGTCAACTGATCTGGGTTTAATCCATCATCATTCTTTAGCTCACTCCGCCACCCCAGTTCAGACATGGCCATACGCAAATCAGTCTGACCCTGTGCCTCATGGGAACAGTCCAGCCCGAACTGCCAAGCCATGTCTTCCCTGGACCGGAAACAAGCATCCTGGGACTGGTTTCGGGCTCACAGCCCTCATCAGCCAGGCTATCTTGAATCCAGTGGCAAAGTGAGCAAGGGACCCACGTCTGGGCATACCCTGCCAACTTAGGGCGAACAATGCAAAACCAAAGGGGATGATGGACGGAGTGTTGAACATTGCAAGCACTCACCCCCAGTCAACTGATCTGGGTTTAATCCATCATCATTCTTTAGCTCACTCCGCCACCCCAGTTCAGACATGGCCATACGCAAATCAGTCTGACCCTGTGCCTCATGGGAACAGTCCAGCCCGAACTGCCAAGCCATGTCTTCCCTGGACCGGAAACAAGCATCCTGGGACTGGTTTCGGGCTCACAGCCCTCATCAGCCAGGCTATCTTGAATCCAGTGGCAAAGTGAGCAAGGGACCCACGTCTGGGCATACCCTGCCAACTTAGGGCGAACAATGCAAAACCAAAGGGGATGATGGACGGAGTGTTGAACATTGCAAGCACTCACCCCCAGTCAACTGATCTGGGTTTAATCCATCATCATTCTTTAGCTCACTCCGCCACCCCAGTTCAGACATGGCCATACGCAAATCAGTCTGACCCTGTGCCTCATGGGAACAGTCCAGCCCGAACTGCCATGCCATGTCTTCCCTGGGCCGGAAACAAGCATCCTGGGACCGGTTTCGGGCTCACAGCCCGGCTATCTTGAATCCAGTGGCAAAGTGAGCAAGGGACCCACGTCTGGGCATACCCTGCCAACTTAGGGCGAACAATGCAAAACCAAAGGGGATGATGGACGGAGTGTTGAACATTGCAAGCACTCACCCCCAGTCAACTGATCTGGGTTTAATCCATCATCATTCTTTAGCTCACTCCGCCACCCCAGTTCAGACATGGCCATACGCAAATCAGTCTGACCCTGTGCCTCATGGGAAAAGTCCAGCCCGAACTGCCAAGCCATGTCTTCCCTGGACCGGAAACAAGCATCCTGGGACCGGTTTCGGGCTCACAGCCCTCATCAGCCAGGCTATCTTGAATCCAGTGGCAAAGTGAGCAAGGGACCCACGTCTGGGCATACCCTGCCAACTTAGGGCGAACAATGCAAAACCAAAGGGGATGATGGACGGAGTGTTGAACATTGCAAGCACTCACCCCCAGTCAACTGATCTGGGTTTAATCCATCATCATTCTTTAGCTCACTCCGCCACCCCAGTTCAGACATGGCCATACGCAAATCAGTCTGACCCTGTGCCTCATGGGAACAGTCCAGCCCGAACTGCCAAGCCATGTCTTCCCTGGACCGGAAACAAGCATCCTGGGACCGGTTTCAAATGCTCCGTCCATCATCCCCTTTGGTATTGCTTTGTTCGCCCTAAGTTGGCAGGGTATGCCCAGACGTGGGTCCCTTGCTCACTTTGCCACTGGATTCAAGCTAGCCTGGCTGATGACGGCTGTATAGCCAGAAACCGGTCCCAGGATGCTTGTTTCCGGTCCAGGGAAGACATGGCTTGGCAGTTCGGGCTGGACTGTTCCCATGAGGCACATGGTCAGACTGATTTGCATATGGCCATGTCTGAACTGGGGTGGTGGAGTGAGCTAAAGAATGATGATGGATTAAACCCAGATCAGTTGACTGGGGGTGAGTGTTTGATTAGCTCAAATGCTCCGTCCATCATCCACTTTCGTATCGCTTTGTTCGCCCTAAGTTGGCAGGGTATGCCCAGACGTGGGTCCCTTGCTCACTTTGCCACTGGATTCAAGCTAGCCTGGCTGATGATGGCTGAATAGCCAGAAACCGGTCCCAGGATGCTTGTTTCCGGTCCAGGGAAGACATGGCTTGGCAGTTTGGGCTGGACTGTTCCCATGAGGCACATGGTCAGACTGATTTGCATATGGCCATGTCTGAACTGGGGTGGTGGAGTGAGCTAAAGAATGATGATGGATTAAACCCAGATCAGTTGACTGGGGGTGAGTGTTTGATTAGCTCAAATGCTCCGTCCATCATCCCCTTTGGTATCGCTTTGTTCGCCCTAAGTTGGCAGGGTATGCCCAGACGTGGATCCCTTGCTCACTTTGCCACTGGATTCAAGATAGTCTGGCTGATGACGGCTGAATAGCCAGAAACCGGTCCCAGGATGCTTGTTTCCGGTCCAGGGAAGACATGGCTTGGCAGTTCGGGCTGGACTGTTCCCATGAGGCACATGGTCAGACTGATTTGCATATGGCCATGTCTGAACTGGGGTGGTGGAGTGAGCTAAAGAATGATGATGGATTAAACCCAGATCAGTTGACTGGGGGTGTTTGATTAGCTCAAATGCTCCGTCCATCATCCCCTTTGGTACGACTCTGGTGGCCCCGTACATGCTAGATATGTTTCGGGAATCACTGGGCCCGAGAGAACTCCCGGAAGACCAAAGACTAAAAATGATAGTGGTAATCTCGAAACAAGGCAAACCACCGGAGGACTGTTCCTCCTATCGGCCAATCTCCTTACTAAACGTGGAGGCAAAGGTACTGGCCAAGGTCCTGGCTACCAGACTCACCAGAGTAATAACTACCTTGGTCCACCACGACCATTCTGGCTTTATTCCACACCGAAGCACCCGATTGAACCTGCGGCGCCTCTACGGAGTCCTGCAGGCATCCAGGGACGAGCCGAACCTCAACGCCCTGCTGTTGTCTCTAGACGCCCGTATGGCGTTCGATAGTATAGAGTGGAACTACCTATTTGCAACATTGGAGCGGTTTGACTTTGGCCCTAGACTCTGCGTCTGGATCAAATTACTATACACGAGACCACTGGACAGAGTGAGGGTGAATGGAGTGGTTTCTGGGCAGATTGTACTGAAGAAGTGCACGAGGCAGGGATGCCCACTCTCGCCCATTCTCTTCGCGCTAGCACTGGAAGCCCTAGAGGAATGGATAAGAGGGGACCCGCTGGTAAGAGGTATACCGGTGGGGGGAGAGTCGGAAGAAAGAATATTACTGAATGCAGACGATATAATACTATATGCCACCGAACCCAGATCAAGCATCCACCGTACTCTTCATATATTTCAGTTGTTTGGGAGCTACTCCGGCTACCGGATTAACTGGGATAAATCCCTTGCCTTCATGCTGTTGGGAGAGCGGCCGACGATGCCCCCCGATGGGAATGTCATAGAGGTGAGGGATAAATTTAAATACTTGGGCATTGTGATATCACACACAGAAGCGGACTTTCTGGAAGACAACCTCTTCCCACAACTGTATAGATTGCGGAGACATGTTGCACACTAGAGAACGCTGCCGCTCTCGCTCATGGGTAGAGCAGCCCTTTTTAAGATGATAGCGCTGCCCTGCCTTCTTTATATACTCCAGAATACCCCGTACAAAATCCCTGCAGTTTTTTGTAAGATAGACTCACAGGTCAGACAACTGCTCTGGGATGGAGGGAATTCTAGAATCACGCTGCACAAGCTACAGAGAGAGGGGTCTATGAAGGGGGGCTGGCAGTCCCAGATATCCTTAAATATTACTGGGCCGCACAGCTTGTTACCCTTAATGACTGGGTCTTTGCGGGCAGGGAGGAGCCAGCATACCAAATGGATCACCACTCGATGGGTCAGAGAGGATATGTAAACGCATTATATAGTAAGAGCCAGGCGAGTAAGCTACCTGAGCATACACAAACCACCTCACAGCTCTGGAGGGAGGCGACTAAATTCCTGGGATGGGAAGGTAAGCTCACGGAGCGAACACCTCTGTGGGATAGCGACCTATTGAAAGAGGTGCGAGGACCACGGGGATTTTGCGCGTGGGCGCTGCTGGGCATCGAGTGCCTGGGTGATGTTTGGAAAGGTCAGAAAATGATAGATTTCCAAACCCTACAAGCAGACTACCAAATGCCAGACACTGAACAGTTTCAATATATACAACTACAACATGCCCTTAAAGTACATATGTCGGCGGGGAGCCCGTACCCGAATACACTCCACTAGAAGACAGACTACTCCTAGACCAAATGACCACAAAAGCCACCTCCCTCATATATAAAAAAATTATGAATAATGCTCCGGAATCACTGGGGGCTCTGAGGGTAGCATGAGAGAGGGATGTCGGGACCCTAAAAGACGACGACTGGGATGAAGCAATACAAAGCCCTAGAGGAGTAGCCATGAGAGCACGATTCCGCTTCATACAGCTTCGAATCCTGCACAGATCATATACAACCAGAACAAAACTTTATAAAATGGGCAAATGCGATACTAACAAATGCATGAGGGGATTCAAGGAGGAGGGCTTATTCTACCATATGCTTTGGGACTGTGAGGGGCTGAGAAAATATTGGGGAGAGGTCACAAGAGTGATGGCGGAAGTCACCGGACTACTGGTCCCACTGGATGCCAGATGGCATATACTATGTATTACTGGGGAGACCAGATGGCCGAAATACACCAGGTAGTGGTTGCTACTGGCCGCAATAATCGCTAAAAGGAACATAGCCAGGGCATGGGGTGCAGTGCACCCCCTAGGGTCGCAGACTTGGAAAAAGACCTTGATTGGTGTGGAGTGGCTGAAAAAGTAGTCTACCGTAGCCAGGGATGCCCAGAGAAATGGGGTAAAATATGGAGCAAGTGGACGGACTACAGGAGGATTTGAAATGATACACAATATAAATAAAGTAAGGCATGAAACAGAGGGCCAGCCCGAGCTTGGATAACGCGAAGCATCTAGCCATGCAGTGGGGGTGAAGGGGGCCATAAGAACTGAAGGGGATGAAGGGATAAGAATGCTTTTTGAATCTATAACTGCTATGACTGCTATAGTGGATTAATGATGTGTGTAATGCATCTGCAAGTTCAATAAAAAAAAAAAAAAAAAATGATAATAATAAATAAATAAATAAATACATTTTTAAAATTAAAAAAAAGAACGTTGGTTGTTCTTAGGGGCTAGATTGTTAATAGCTATTTTTAAGGATGTGTGATAATCCACTAGTGCCTCTTTCACATCTACAGCCTCCCCTATGATAGGAATAGTAAATTCCTTGGTGAAAGCGTCTGGTGTAACTTTACGCCATTGTCTCCTAAGTTTGGCTTAGGTTTATTTTTTGAATGTTCAGGTACACAAGCCGAAGCAATTCGGAATCCGATTAGTGAATGATCTGTCCACAGGAGGGGGTAAGGGGGGTTCACAGGACACAAAAGGGGAGAATTGGTAAAGATCAAATCCAGGGTGTGGCCCGCAGTATGTGTGGGACCATTAGCAATTTGTGTAAGACCTAGCGTGGACAGGTTGGCGTGGAGTTGCAATGCCTGTGTATTTAAGGGGTCTTCAATATGTACATTGAAGTCCCCTAGTAGAATAACGTGTTTTGATGCCAGCGCGTGCATAGCAATATGTTCCATGAGTTTGTGACTAAAGTCTCCATTAGGACCAGGGGGGCGATATACAAGGGCTCCTTTCCAACTGACCTGGGGAGAGAGTTCCACCTTAAAGACACATATCTCTGCCCATTCCTCAGAAAGGGTCTCTAAGAAGGAAATTTTTAAAGAGTCTTTAAAAACAATTGCTATTCCCCCACCTATTCTGCCTTCCCTATCCAATCTCAATATGCGGTAATTATTTTGAAGTGCGATCGCAATGGGGGGCACAGTGGTAGGTTTTAGCCAGGTCTCTGTAAGAAATCCCAGATCAGGTGATGCAGAGGTCACCATGTCCCAGATTTCAATCGCATGTTTGGGTAATGATCTAACATTGCTTAGTGATCCCTTCCAGACCTCTGAGGGCAGAGGGAGGGAGTCAACAGAAGCATTTAAAGGTTAGCGACTCATTAGGTAAGGTCAGCGGGTGTATTCCTCCATGGTTCAGCGTAAGGCTTTGAAAGTGACAATTTAAGCAAGTTAAAGGACTTTCAAGGAGAGATAGAAAGCTACGTTTGCAACAGAGTTCATAGGTGGTAGAACCCTTAGCTTGGTCTCCTATGCGGATACGTTCCTCCGCCGAATATGTGATTTTAAATATACTCCCAGTTTCTGGGGAGAGAGGGGCAGGGGTCCTGGCTCCTGGTGATGGTCGGGCGCAGACAGATGCAGAAGGGCTTGCCTTTGGCGTGCCCGCTGCGCATCAGCGCTGACATCTAACTTAAATAGGAGCAAGGGCGATGCAACTACATAATAAATAGGCCCCTCAGTTTTTTAGGCAC
This sequence comes from Calotriton arnoldi, assembly GCA_963921515.1. Taxonomy (NCBI): domain Eukaryota; kingdom Metazoa; phylum Chordata; class Amphibia; order Caudata; family Salamandridae; genus Calotriton; species Calotriton arnoldi. The sequence goes on from CAWUFW010003367.1 coordinate 321,693, forward strand.
ATGTGATTTCCCTAGAAAAATGAGCCAACAACGAGACTCAAACCTGCATCCCCAGTTCCAAAGACTGTATCTCTGGCCATTAGGCCAAATCCTCACCATATGCTGCTTGTCAAGAAATAGACCTGGTATATGGTTAAATGTTTGCTTTTAGGCTTGGTCTTGTATAGGACTTGTTAATATGATGCTAATCTCATTAGTTCTAAAAGCCACTGCCCAGTCACATACATAGTGCTGGATTTCCAGTGCCCGAGGATGAAGACTTTAGCTCCTACCAGTGAGGTTGTATCCTGAAGCAGGGCTAATTTAGTAAAGTGGTGCAGTTTGCATCCATTATATGTGCTCATAATAATTCACACAGCTGACCAGAAGGGATCAAATTAGGTACAGTATCATAGCATAGAGAGCAGATCACATTCAGGCTTTTTGCATTGCCAGCATGTGCCGGGCATTAATAATGATGTGGTCCTTCCTATTTTTGATGGTATTGCTGGACAACTAATTAACGCATAGACCACAGACCAAGTAGAAAATAAGGGGCAGATTTACTAAGATTTTGGGGGAGATTCTCAATCATTTTTGCTAGGTTAGCGTCACAAAAGTGACGCTAACCAGCATAAAATGTTTTTTTCCTAATTCACTCTCCAGTGCAAAACGTGTTTTGTGCTGGGAAGGCCCCAAAAGTAATGCAAAGCAGTGCGAAACGCTGCTTTACATTACTTTGCGTCAAGGAAGCATTACATGGGTGGTACATGGGTGTTCCCATGCAAGCACCCATGCTTTTTGACTCTAAACTCTATCTACTAACATTAGTAGACAGGTTTTAGCGCCAAAAATTAACGCAGCTGAAAATCAGGCGTTAAAAGGAGAAATGTTTCCATATCTCTTTCTTTTCTGACTTTGCATGTGTGCTGCACTGTACAGCACACATACAAAGTAGGAAAATGTTTTTCACTTGTCTAGCCATAGTATTTTGTACAGGAAGGGTACCCAGCAGAAATCAGCACCGGCACAAGGGAGAGTGAAGGAGAGAGCCATATCTCTGTGAAAATGGTGCTCTCCTGCTCTCTCCCTGTCACGCAACGCAGCGCAGCATTTTTGGCTGCTGCACTGCGTTACGTGACACCTTTGAGAATCGTGGCCTTTGCATCATGGTTGTGTCACTTTTGTGGTACAGCCCTGACGTAAAATCATTTTTGTGATTTACTAAGCCATGCAAACCCACTTTGCATGGCTTCGCATGGTTGAGAAAATACAGACTAAAGCAAGGCAGCGCATAACGTGACCTTGCTTTACCTTTAGTTGGGAAGGTGTTCCATGGGTGGAGCATGTGTGTTCCTATACATCCACTCATGGATTTTGACACATTTCCAGACTTGTAAACCTGGGAATGTGTCAAAATGCAACGCCTTCCAAGCGACGTAACAAGGATTGTTTTTGGGGGTTTTTTAAATATATTTTTATTAGGTTTTATAGTTCAGCACAAAACTCAGAAAACAAATAAGCACAGATAACATCTCATTACTTTTACGATGCATAGTACAGTCATGTATAACATTGAGGTCACATACAGTAGGTAGCTTCTCAATCCATTTGCCTTTCTGGCTCGGCAAGTAAATACGGGTCTACATTATTACAATCAGTAATTCTATCTCCATCGTTTCCCTTCCCCTAGTCTTCCCTTGTCCTCAAGCGTGTCATCCTTGCAGTGTTTGTGATCTAGGGGTTCTAGAGGTTCTCTTTCCTGATGACCTGCGCCGACCCCCACCCTTTCCCCCGGCCGCATGTAAGGATCCCCCCTATGTGCCCTGACCAGGGACGTCCGGTTTGGCTGGGTGCTCAGCCAAATATGTCCTCAGTGGATCCCATATATCGTGTGGTCGGGAGGTAATCGGCATTAATTCCGCATATGCGAGTAGTTGCTCTTGACAGAATATGAGGTTGTGCATCCATTCCTTAAACTTAGAGGCTCTTCCCCTCCCCCATCTGCAGGCTATTCTGTGTTTGGCTAGTAATAATCCCAGCGAAACGTATTTTCTGACTGAGGGTTCTATCTCTTCTCTTCTGTGTACCCCAGCAGCACCATCAGTGGGGTGTCCGGGATTGGAGAGCCGATCATCTGTCTCAAGGCCTCCCAAAGTTTTTGCCAGTATCCCTGAATAGGCTCGCACTCCCATGCCAGGTGTAAGAATCCAGCTCCTGCTTTGCCGCATCTATCTCAGCGGTCATTATCTCGGAGCTGGAATCGGTGAAGCCGAACAGGGGTATAGTATAATCGATGCAAGTATTTAAAATGTATAATACGTAATCTACTACTAGCCAATATCTTCCCAGTTTGCTGACAGGAATATTTGTATTGTTCATCACTAAGGGGGGTCTCCAAATCCTCATCCCAATGAGCTCGTGAGCTCTGTCTCTCGTCAGGGCTTGTTGTCTGGGTGGTGCGGTAAAGCATGGAGACCACGTGTGTGGGTGGAGAGCTTTGTAGCAGAGCGTGTAATGGTGCCAGGATCATAGGCTCAGTGGGGAAGTCAGGGGTGGCAGTTTTGACGTCCTGACGTAGCCGGACATACAGGAATAAGTCCATTGGGGTTGGCTGACGAGCTCGGAAAAATGCGTCACGGGTACGAGAAGTTCCGCTTTCGTATAGGTCTCTCCATGTCAGCTTCCCAGTTTTCTATAGTATTTGTCAGCAGCTCGCCTCATGTGTAACTGGGAGGTCCGGATGATGCTGCATTCCCAGCATCGGGGAGTACAGCATAGGTGTTTGTAATCGCTTGGCAATGTTCTGCCAGGCTATGTTTGTGCAATCGACTATCGTTGGGTCTTTACCCCTGGGCTTCGTGGATGAACCCAGAAATGCTGTGGTCGGGGCGGGAGACATGTGTCCCTGTTCCACAGCTAAGTGTGGCATATACGGTGTCGGTCGTACCCAATAGGCTGCAAAGTGTGCTTGGGCGCACACTGAAAGTAGAGTTCCATATCGGGAGCCTCGATCCACCCCCCTCGTAAAAGGCTGGGTCAGGACTTCCCATTTCAGTCTGGGTTGTTTCCCCTCCAACGTTAGGTGACTCAGTTGGGTTCTGAGAGCTTTGAAAAAGTGCTTGCTGGGTGCATAGGGAATATTAATGAAGAGGTAGAGTAGTTTCGGAAGGATTATCATTTTGATCAAAGAGATTCATCCCGCTAATGAGAGGGCCATAGAGATCCATCTCATGATGAATTCTGTCAGGGTCTCCAGCACTCGTCCATAGATATTCTGAATTAGTTCTGTCTTATCCCTTGTTATCGTGATTCCCAAATATTTTACATCAGTCTTGCGCCAATTAAGCGGGTAATCAGGAGTAAATCGTTGAACTGCCTGGGTAAGGGGGAAGATTTGGGTCTTTTCCCAATTGATGTTTATTCCCGAGAGCAGTCCGAAATGTATTAATTCCCTGAGTAGCGGGTTGAGACTGATATTAGGGTCCCGCAAATATAACGTAATGTCATCAGCATAGAGAGACACTAGAATGTGTCTGGTGGGGTACTGCAGCGCGTATTCCCTATGGTGCTGATGGAGTAACAAGGATTGTTTTTGTGCAGGAAGGTGGCCCTCCTGCACAAAAACACCCCTACCTAAAACACACACACCCTTGCACCATGGTGCAAGGATGCCTGCGTTGGCGCTAGGCAGCCTCAAGTGCGCCAGCATAGGGAGAAAGCTGAAGAGCGCCATATCTTAGTAAATATGGCTCTTTCAGCTTTCTCCCATTCAGGCAACACAGCACAGCAACTTGCCTTGCTACACTGCATTGCGTGAATTCTGAGTAAATTTGTCCCTGCCTGTACTTACTTTCAGAGTTCCTCCAGTTTACCTCCACCACACCTATTCTCACCAAACCTTTTTAAATCAAGGAAAAGATATACACACAACAGCTAAAATAAAACAAAATAAGGAAAACAGATGAGATAAACGTCTTCAGAAAAACAGCTCTGAAATTTGGAATAAATCTTATGCATGTAAGGTTAAACGTAATAGCGAACCAGAAGCATAAAAGTGATATATATTTTCATTATCAACACATAGACCTTTTCTTATCCAGGCTATAATTGTTGTGCCATAAAATGTGCTCATTCTCTTTCAAAGTAGAAATTAATAATTTATTGAGGAGTGATAATTTACTTGGAGGTTATTCACAGATAGAAATAGATAGAAGTAGTAAACGTCAAATTAATAAATGATGCAAACACGGACCACATGCATCAGTATTCACCCAGTTACTGAAAGGGTGTAAATTTTCTAGAGATTTTTATCCTTTTGCAAATGTGAGGCTTTAGCATCTGTATGCATATGCTGGCATTTACTGAGGCAATGCATTATTAGACCACTAAATTTATAGTTCCGTTTTAAGCGAATTTGTTACCCACTTTACAAATGCATAATTTCCACAATCTGGAACTGAAGTCAGAATAACCATTTCTCTAACTAACAAGCTCATTTATGCAAGTTATCTCGCTTTCTTTGAGGTCGCTCTTTACTTAAAACCAAGTAAATACATTTATATTACAGAATTATGAAAATGGGGAGAGAAAGTTTAACTGCTACATTTCCCTAAACCTTATTGAGTATCTTTTTTACAGGTAAGAAACTTTAGGCTTCCTTTTAACCCTTCCGGTTATGCTCCAAAGAAGAAATATTGTATAGTACTCGAGCTACCGTTTGTTTATACTCTGGAACATAAAAAGCATTGCTACTAATTAAAAGGAGCTATAGAGGCAATCCCTGACACTGTCTAGATAGTATCTCATGCTTCACGATAATTAGCAGAAATGATGGGGACATATATACTGGAAACTGGCGGAGCGCGGTGTTACTCCAAATTTATTAACGCCGCGCTCCGTCAGTTTCAAAACGCAGGGATGCACCCTGTTTACAAAAATTTGGCGCACCCCTGTGTTTCCCCTAGGGCTAAAAAAAAAAGCAGCCTAGCACCAGCGCAGGCATCCTTGCGCCATGTTACAGGGTTGCCTGCGCTGCCGAGGTGATGGTTCATGTGCAGGAAGAGACACCTTCCGGCACATAAACAATCTTGAAAGGCGATTTGCTTTTTTTATGTGTGCTGCAGAATGCAGCACACATGGAAAGAGCAAAATACGAGGAGAAATGAAACATTTCTCCCCGTATTGCCTGCTTAGAACCAGGTATTCCCTGGCGATATTTTTGCCACTGCCCCATACATTGTAAATATGGTGCAGCATCAAAAAGCAATGGGTATTGCGGTGGAATGCCCACTGCAACACCCATTGCACGCCCCTTTGACGCTAAGTGCTGCATGGATAGGGGCATTATTTACAAGGCGGCGTTAAGCCATGTTAAAATATTGGGGATAACTTTATCTGTAGTGTTCGGTAATACTCCAGATGTAGTCTGCATCAGGAAGTTATTGAGGATATTTGCTGAAAATGAGTCTGCTTGACAAAGCCTCTCAAGTGCTGCAGGTTAAAAAACAAGGTTAAATGAAGCAGGCTTTCTCTGCAGAAATTAATGTGCTCCTTTGGAAAAGTTGGCCTGTCTAAGCAAACATTTTTGGAAGTGGAGTTTAGGGTAAGGGGAGTGTTAGACCTGTCAGCCTTAGGGTGGTCTTCCCCTAAACGTTTTGCCTTCACCCTATTTTGCTGAATTCGTTTTTATTGGCTTTAAGACTCTGTGCACTTTACCACTGCTAACCAGTGCTAAAGTGCTTGTGCTCACTCTCTAAAAAATGCTAAATTGGCTTACACCTGATGCATATTTAATTTACCTCTAAGTCCCTAGTAAAGTGGTATACCATATACCCAGGGCTCATCAATTAAATGGTATTAGTGGGCTTGCAGCACTTATTGTGCCACCTACTTAAGTAGCCCCTTAAACCATGTCCCATGTCTGCCATTGCAGACTGTGCATACAGCTTCAAACTGCCAGTTCGATTTGACAAGCCTTAAACTCCCCTTTTATTGTATATACGTCGCCTATAAGGTAGCCCATAGGGCAGGGCCCATTGTAATTAAAAGGTTGGACATGTACTTTTAAGTTTTAGATGTCCTGGTAATGAAAAATACATACATTTATTTTTCAATACTGTGAGTCCTATCTATTCAATAGGATAACATTGGGTTGCCTTATTACATATAATAAGTGCTAACATTTGATTAGGAACAGGTAAACATTTTATGTTTGGCGTCTGAGAAATTGTTATTAAAAATCCTCTTTAATGGTTAATTTGGATTCTAAGTTACAATTTAAAAATGCCACTTTTAGAAAATTAACATTTTTCTGCCCGAACTATGTGATGCCTGCAGCCTGTTCCTGGGTCACATAACTGGATGTAGTTGACAGTTCGACTTTGCCTATTCCTCCCAGACAGCCAAACAATAGAGGAATAAGGTGTGCTTGGATGGGCCAGCACTGGCAGGATGTGGGGGTGGAGCTGGCACTAACCCACTTGCAACTGAATAGGCTGTGCTCTGCCTTCACACAAAGGACTTGCCACCACTGCAGTGTTCATGCAGACGGTCAGGAGCCATGGCAGGGGAAGCAGGAAACGTCAAGCACTTCAAAGGGAATTTTCAATAAACTTCTTCTACTTCAAGAAAGCACCAGGTATAAAAAATAGGACCCTCAGACCCACACTTCATTTCATGTTCTGGCCCTGTGGAAGGAATCTCAGAGATCAGACTGCTTCTGTTGCCTGCTGTGCACTCCACAAGACTGCTTTGTTGCACCTGAAAGAACTGCTTTGCTGCATGGCCCCTTCCTTGAATCCTGAGAGGCCTGCCTTGCTGCCTAAGCTCTATTCTACTGCTTGAACCCAGGACTACCAGAGTGACACCAAGGGATAGTTGGCTGGCCTCCTGATCAGAGTCTCAGGCACAGGAAAGGTTCCAACCACCTTGAACCCACACCTACACCTGCACCCAGCCTGAGTGAGTCCTAAATCCTCAAGTGCCTGTCCTCCAGTCCAGGACCCTTAGTTGTGGTGTTAAAGGTGCCCAGATAGCCAAAATCCAAAACTTGGGGCATTTTGGGCTAAAAACTACTATAAGAGCCAAGAGGAGACCAGGATCAACCTGCTCGTCTGTCTGCCCATGGTGCATCGCTGGTCGACCTGAGTTCACAGCAGCTCCCAATATGTTCTTCTCGGCAACAGCAAATTGTGTTCAGCAGTCCTTCGCCAAAGAGGTATCCGGCCTCATATAGCCCTCATTGGTTAAGCCTCTACCTCATCTCACTGAAGATTTTCGACTTCCAAAAAACAGAGCAAGTCTGAACATGGAAATCAGCACCACCCCGACGATGACATCTTCTCATACATTGCCTGCAGCCTTGCCCCATTAAACTTCTATCTTCTCAGAACATTTTTCTTGAAATTCTTTCTAAGTCCGAAGGTAAGCACTGGCCGGACCCTATCCACTTTTTACATCTGACTCGTGCTCCATTGCAGTAAGCCATATTTTTCAACTTTGACTAGATGTCCACGGTTGGCTCTTTGATCTTTTAGGCATTAGTTTTTACCTTAAACTTTAAAAATTCATAATTCTGGTTCTACTGATTGTATTTTTGTTGTTTTGTTGTCAAATAATTTATTAAAATCCACTCTATTTTTCTAAATTGGTGTGGGAATTTTCTTGTGTTATGTTTTTACTTTTGTTTGCGTGTTGCAAAAATACTTTACACATTGCCTCTAAATGAAACCTGACTGCTTTTGTGCCAAGCTACCAGGGGTTTAACCACAAGTTAATTTAGTGACTTTAGTGGTTCACTCTGACAGGGATTGTGGCTATTGCTTGAACAGGGTTAACGCCCCAATTACTCACAGGGATGCAAGAGGAGAGGAAAAGAGTGATTGAGCACTGGGATGGGGGTCACCTTGTAAATTGTTTGGAACACCACAAAGTCAGGAAGTTTCGAGTATTCACAAAATGTTTTATTTCATTTTACATCCAGGAAACACACAGACAAATGCTAATGCAATAGGCAGGAGTAAAGACGTAATTTATACCTTGGTAGGTGCCCCACCATGTCATCTGATCAGAGGCGACCATGGCCTGCCTCCTCTAGAGGTTCAAAGATTGCAATATTTTGGATTACCCTACTGCCTGGTGAGGATCTGACCTTCAGCAATGCATCTGCTGGTATGGTAGATGAATTGTAGTCAGAGCAGGTTGCCGAGCTGGTGCCATGTTGTTTTAGGCTCTGGTCTGCAAACCTTTCTGTTTTTCTAGAACAAAGTCCCAAAGCAGGGGTTTATTTAAGGAAAACCAATATCAAAGACCAGGATGCAGAAGGAGGTGTCTCCATACGCATGGTAGCCACTGATTGGATTACTGCCCTGGCCTTCATGCCTGGTATAGCTATCCAATGAGGGAAATTCAGTTGGGATTGCCCTGACCTACATAGGGCCCAGTTGCAGATCAGCTGTCAGATCAGAGGAGGTTTCCCAAGGTGGAGTCAGCTGAGTCTTTGCCTTCAGAAACCAACATCTATTAGTTGGGAGGGGGAATTTGACTTTGGAGGGCAGATCATCTGCAGTTTTTTGGCAGAAGCCCTATGTTGGGATGGAATGTACCTTGCATGAGCAATGGGTATGTATCTTTGCCTTGAGTGCCTGACTATGTATGAAACTGGTATCCTGAATTTTATTTTGATCCTGGTGTCATGCTAATCTAGCATGTGCACAGAGGCCTAGGCTTCTTTCTGGTAACACAAGGTTCAGAACCTGTTCTGTTACTTGAAGTGGTGTCCAGAGCGCTACCTCATGTGGGCTTTGGACTACTGTCCATGCCCTAGGTGCATCACATAAAGTGGTGGTGGCGGTGCACCACATTCTTTGAATCTGTGCTGTGACCAGACCTTTTTTTCTGTATTAAGTAGAGGCGACCCTACCCAGTTAACTGCACAGTTCTGCTGTTTTGTGAAACCCAGAATTACGCACTGCGTGTGCATGTTGAGTGTCACATGTGTGGCAGTAGGACTCTGTGAATGGTGTGGGTCTAAGTTCTGGAGTCAGTGTGATCTATTTTTGATGCCCCTGGTTTTAATTTGCCACAAGATAAAGGATGAGGACAGCTACACCCAGATAGTGGAAATGTGCTGCCGCTGTCCTGTAGGGGGAAGATGGAGACCTAGTTCCTGAATTGATGCAGAAGGGAGACAGGAATACCTTTAGAAATCCAACAAGTACCTTGTTAGCAAATTAAGAAATTAGTTCTATCGGAGCACTGCCATTTGGTAGATGATAAGAATAAGGGGTAGAATTGCAGTTTCTGTTGTTCCTGATGATAATATTTCTAGGCAAGGACAGTCCTTTTCTCCATCCTTAATTTCTGTTTCAGGGTGGCTGTTGATAACCAGGAACAGAGATCTCACAATTCATAGTGCTCATGTTTTAAATACTCCTGATTGGAGCAAGCCCCATTGCTGCCTGCTCTGAATTCCATCAGTTTACATAAAGGAAGTGGCTGGAGAACAGCCGGAGAATGTCTTTGAAAGAGAGCCAACACAATGTGGTTCTAAAAGATTAGAGAGTGACTTCCCAACCCCTACTTAGGAAATGCATATATAAGAAGGATCCAACCCACCTCACTTTGTTTCAGTCAGTACTTGTTCTCCAAGGAAGGGAGTGCTCCATAGAGAACTCAAAGAGCAGCTGTGCAACCAGGGCCATTGCCTACCTGTCAGCCGGTCTCCCAGAAGTGAAGGGACATCACCTGAAGTCTGCACTTCGACTGGAGGAGCTCAGGGTCTACCTGACTAGCCTTGCTGAGAGATGGAAGAAATTAGCTTGGTCTTGCAGGATGAGAGACTCCTAGGAAAAGAATCTCAGAGTTTTCTGAGAGTGTGGAGCACTCTGAAGAATCTGACTTTCCGAAAGAGCAAAGCCAGCTGTGACCCATGTCATGCATACGATTGTACCAGGGAAGTATCCTGTGTCATTTTCTGTGGGCTTAAGAGATTGCAGATGCCGCTTCTGTTGCTCTGAATGAACACCTAGATTGGCCTGGAGGCCACAGCAAGGGATACGGCCCATGGGCCACAACTTCCAGAAAAGAACATCTGGTCAGAGACCACCATCTCCAAAAGGTAAGTGCTACCATGTAGATCTGCCCCATAATTGCCTCTGCAAACCTCATCCTGAGCAAGGCTGTTGGTGTGGCTCCCACAAGTGAGGACCTGCTGTGCGAGGGCAGGAGCCCGGACCACATCTGCTGCATAGCCCTAACTGCTACAGTAACAAAAGGTAAAATAAAAGGGTTTAGCCTGTAACAAGGACAAGAGACTAAATGCATGCAGACCACTAAGGGGTAAATTTATTATAGAGTTGCGTCACCCTTGCACCACGCAACAGGATGCAAGTGTGACGCAACACTAAAGTTAGATTTATCAAGCCACACAAGGCCACCTTGTGTGGGCCTGAGTGGCTTGATAAATCTAGAGTAACGCAACGAAGCGCAAATCGCTGTGTTGCATTACTCTGCCCCAGGGAGGCGTTCCATGGGTGGAGCGTGGGTGTTGCGATGCATCCACCCATGGATTTTGGCGCATTCCCAGATTTACCATTACTGGTAGACCTGGGAATGCATCAAAATGCTACGCCTAAGAAGGAGAAATATCTTTATTTCTCCTTGTATAGAAAGAGGAAAAACGGGGACAAATTAAGATATTTCTCCTTGTTTTTTCCTCTTTCTATGTGTGCTGCATTCTGCAGCACACATAGAATGAGGAAAATGTCTCAGAGGATTGTTTTTGTGCAGGCAGGTGCACCTTCCTGCACAAAAACAATCCTGTCTGCAGCGCAGGCACCCTTACACCATGGTTCAAGGGGGCCTGCGTTGGCGCTAGACAGCAGTTTGTGCGCCAACGCAAAGAAATGGCAGAAATGTGCTGTATAATGTTAACTACGGCACATTCCTGCCATTTCCCTTTCGCACAGCGCAGTGCAGCAAGGTGGCTTGCTGCATTGCGTGAAAGTTTGATAAATTTGCCCCCAAGACTTTTTACCAAATTGTTAAAGAATTTGAAATGAGTTGCACATTTGACCTGGCAGGGTATGTGGGCCATCTACTCCTGCGCCTAATCCTGCCTAAACATGTAGCATGTTGGGGACTGTAGATATGGAATCCTTGACCATAGTGGGAGGAAGGGGGATGTCAGGAGTATATGAGGAGGAAGGGGGTGTAGCAACTCACTGTTTAACGCATCTTGGTTTATAACCCTGTAAGTCGTTTTGATTGAAATTTGTAGTTTTTAGTTCTGCTGCATGATTGACATACTTTCTTTTTTACATAAAAATATTCATTGGGCTTGACATTACGTTATTGTGTATGTTGGGTGACTATTGAGCTATGAGCTCTTGCCCCTGTGACTACCTCCCTGAGAAGCCTGTGACTGCTCGCTCTTGTTATCGAGAGAGTCTAGTGTGGAAAAGGTTGTACTTGGCCCAGTTTGCATAGTCATAGCATGATGGACCCAACAATACCATTGGCGAATCACCTCCATTATTACGGTTGAACCCACTAGCTCCTGTCTGCCATGTGGCACCCCTGAACGAGGTCTAATATGACACCCTAAATATTTTTCAGAATAGGAAAAAAATGTAACAACTCATAATTAATTGGGTTGTTGTGGATGAGATTTACTCTAGTCAAATATAAACATTTTTTACAAGAAAGTGCAAAACACTAGTACGGGAGATATAGACAGTCTATGCCAGTGCTTTCTTTTATAAGTCTATGAATGCCACAGAATTCTGGGTGTAAGTGTCTTGAATTCTGCAAATTCTACAAAATAGAGTAAATCTAGCACAAGTGTAGACTTACATCTGATCACCTAGGTCTCTTTTTAGTGAGTGAGCCCCAATATAACTTAGGTTGTGTGGCATTTTACTACTGAAATGTGTCTGTGTCATGTTCTTGATGTTCGTCTGTTGTGGATTGAAATGTAATGATTTGGACTGTAGCTTAGAGACGATGTTAAGCCTAAAAAGGAGTTGGGAAAAACCATCAAGAGATTAGAGGCACCTAGCAACAAGGAGGAGATTCTATCTTTTCTAGAGATGAAGAAGGTTTATGGAAGATTAATTGAAAGGTTATCAGAGAAAACTGCTCCCATGAGGATGCTGTTAAAATAAATGTGGTGGGGGCTGATGAATGTCAGGGTGAATTTGACAGTAAAAAAAGATTTGGAAAAGTCTCCATACTTGTAAGTATTTGCAGTGGGAAAAGAAACTATAGTAGTAACAGATGAAAGTGGGAATGAGCTGGGTGCATTGCTACGTCAGGACTTGATGAAGGTCATGAGCTTTTAGATCAAGGTATTTGGAAGGCGGGTACAATTTAATCATTCTGTAATAGAAACAAAGGGGCTTATTTACAAGCCCCTTGCGCCACCCGTACGTCACTTTTCCCATGTTAAAAATGACGCAAACGTGGCGCAAGGGGCTTGTAAATAAGCCCCAAAATGAGTGCAGGTATCATTTGTGTCAGAATGAGAAAGGGAGGGGTGAGCTTTTCAGGGGCACACATTCCATGTGGAGTATATTCCGGGCATTTAAAGGAAAACCGGAGACTGTTTGTCGAGATTGATTGAGAGTAAACATTATTTAGCGGTGGAAGAGGGGGTATCGGATGGGCAGTCGGATACCAAGGTATGTGTTTTAACCTGTGATGCCATCTCAGAGGATATTTTGAGAGAAGAAATGGAGAAAGGTTGAATTTTTAAGAAGATATGGAGAATGTAGAGTACAGGCTGGCAGAGTGGTAAACCTTCAGAGGAAGTTTTTAACTCCTTTTGAATTGACCTTTGTAGAAGTGGCACTTGAAGAGCATTTAGGTGAATGCAAGACTTAAGGAAGAGTTTGCTCAGACATTTGGAGGCTGGATTTAAATTTACAGAAAGAGAAGGCCATCAGAAATTATGCAGCAGGCAGTATAAGAGTTAATATTCTAAGTATTAGCATCCCCCTAATGCACTGCTGCTCTATGTCAAAGAGACCGTGAGAGGAAGTAGCTGTATATTTGATAACCCTTTGTCTTTCGAAGTGTTAACCCGTATATTTTAGGCATGTTTGATATATACTCTAGAGGGCCGGTAGTAAAACTGATCCAGGATAGCAGTGAAATCTGGTTCATGAATAATGTTTGCCAGGAATGGGTTTTCCAGGTTTTCAAGTCTGTATTGACAGAAAAAGTATTCAGTTTTGCTCCAATGAAGTGGAGTCTTACCTGGAAATGAATGATATTGTGCATAGGAAATGTGCTTTGTAGCATCCCTAGACTAATGGGGTTGTTGAAAGGTTTATTTGTAATTGTACATTGTATTTAAATAGTGCTTACAACCCCTGATGACTATTAATGAACTATGAAACTGGGAATTCAACTGGCAAGAATGAGTGGATTGAATTGAAAGAATGTGCATAAAGGCTTTTGGCATTCAATTTGTCTCCTCCTCAGACTAGCAATGGTACTCCTTTTGAATTATTTAGAGGAAGAAAACCAGAGAGAAAACCCGTTTCTGATGGGGATGAGATGGCAGAAGCGATGGGTGGATGTGTCTGCCAAGGAGGATTAGGGAGAAAAAGATGTGAAACTTCAAAATAAAAGAGAGGATGATTTTGACAAGAGAAAAAGAGTCAAGGAACAAAGTGTGGCTGTTGGAGATTGGGTGAAGATAAGGGTACCAGAAGGTACTTTGAATTGGTCAACATATATACATACAGAAAGGAGTTAATGTGACCCTGACTGAAGACTGCAGGCTCCGTTTATGTGCCGAAAAGTGCATCTTGTGAGTGGCACATATGATTTCTTGCATCAATGTCAACTTGTCCAACACGCCAGGCAACACTCCTCATTGAAAATGATAAACCAAGGCATCAAACCATAGTTCATAGACACTTGGGCCAGATTTACTAAACCTTTGTGCTATGGCAAAGTTACACAAAGTGCATGAAAAAGGTGAATGTTAAAGGAATTGTTAGCGGTAGCACACATTAAGTAAAATATGATGTTTTTGTACATAAGTACAATCTGTTACATGGGCCATGCAAAGACATTGAAAAATGGCAACAAAGTCACAGATCCTACATGTGCTGCGCAGCATTAGAGAGTCCCTAAATGGGAAACCATGGAAGTGCTTAATGGGCCTATCAACAGGTACACGATGCAGCCATGGCACCCAGGCTGATTGTCTTATATCCCATGTAGCCACTTATAGTCCTGTGCTGCTTATTGGTATCCATGTTGATGGAAGGGAACTCTGGCACTTCAGCATGATGGAGCATATCATTTTGGCTCAGGCTCATTGCCTCACCCACTCATCTACCTTTGCTCATCAACCACCCAAATGGGACTTGAGCTCCAAATATATGTTTCTCTTAGATAGGAAATACAAGTTTTCTGTATTTTGTTATTTCTTCTTGTGTCTTCATCTATGTATATAACTTTCTTTATATGTCTCATATTTTTCACTGCAACCCATTTGATGTGTTACCTGTTGTCAACTTTGCACAGATTGTGGTGGAGAATTGTTAATAGAACTAAATAATCTCTTTGTATTGTCACAATTTTGAATTAATTGTGTTCCAATTAATTTTACTTCATTGTACGGAGATATTCAACCAAAAGATGGCATTTAGCATGTGTAATTGCCTTCTTTCTTTTTTTTTATTTCTTGATGTGTCTGTATTGTTACAGTCTTGAAAAAGCAACATAAGTCGTGAAACACGTGTTGGCTGTACCTGATTTGAAGAAAAGTTGCGACAAATGACTATATTTATGTTGAATAAATACAGTACTAATATTCTATTGATATGCTGATATTTTCTTCTTTGTTATTTTATCAATTATTCGACTTTCTTATGGGTGTACTTATATTGAAATTATATATGAGGAATATATATAATAGAATTAAAGGATTGCATTATGAATATTAAATTGAGATGATGACATTCTTTTTTCTATAATATCATTTTGCTAATTGATTTATTGTATATAAGAAATGGATCATATGACATAAATTGTTGCAATTTGGACTCAAAAGCAATTATATTCTGCATCTACTATAGAATTTGATTTTTGGGGTGCCCCCTATATTATTATTTTTTGCTTTTGAATTTTTGATGATAGTGGGCAACTAACACTTGGGATGCACTCTGCACTGGACAATATAGCCCTTTCCTTTGCCCTACCCCCTTTTTTATACAGATGAGGCATTCCAGTAAGAGTTATTGAGAACATAAAAGTGTTTTTAAAAATTTCCTACATTGGAGGTGATTAGCCTAATTCTAAGGACTAGCTGTAGTAAGAATCACAGGGTTTGTGATCACAAAATGCTTTCATAATCTAGCCCTAAGATTCATGCGAGGGCATTCCAGAGATTCAAAGTGAGGTCAGAAAAAGAGCAGTCACAAGTTTTTTATCTGTAAATTTTGGGGACCACTAGATAGTTAGATGAGGCAGATCAGAGAGCTCTGGTAGGGTGATATGCGACAAACATATTGCTGATGAATGCTGGCCTATTTGCATAAATGGATTTGTGATAGAGACATATATTTAAACTTGACCCTTTTTTCTATGCAGAGCCAGTGAAGCTTTTTCAAGTGGTGAATAATAATCCTAATAGTATTCTAGCTCCTTGGTTCTGGATTGCTTAAGTTTTTTTGATATGGTAGTCCTGATAAGGTTTCCTGATCTGGTAGCTAGGTAAGCGTATGTAAGTAGCATTGCTATTCTGTAACTGTAAGCCTATAACTGCCGGGATCATGGTAACTCTATGGCTGGATGATAGGAACGGTAAGATCTTTTAAAGGAGTTTGATGTACTAGAAGCAAGTTGATATTGCTTTAACAATTTGAGCTGACCCATTAAAATTGTTTACTAAGATGTATTCTGGTTCTGGACAGAAGCAACTGTCTTAAGACATGGGCCTAAGGTGGGGAGCTCAACCATGTGTCCATGCTGAAGGAGGACATACCACAATCAGCATATCAGTTTTGAGAGAGTTAAGTTTTAAACAGTTTTGCTTCATTCAGTTGGCTACCATGGCCATACATTTATTAAAACATTCCTGTGCTACTGGTATGTATCCATCTAATTTAAGGTTGATTTGGATATCATGCACGTATGCCATAAATTCTAGCTGAAAGACCTTATACATTTGCGTATAAACATAAACATTGAAGAGAATGGGCTGAGAAAAGAGCCCGGAAGGACTCCACAAGTAAGTCACTTGAAGGAGGATTTGCAAAGAGAAATGATGATAGTAAGTTTTCTTTCTTTTAGAAAGGATTGTAGCCATACTAAGGTGTTGCCTATCACCCTAGTCTCATGCAGCCTTGAACGCAGTACTTTATGTGGAATGGTGTAAATGGTGGCTGAGAGGTAAAGGAGAATAAGCATGAAGATACCTCCTTGTTCCAGAGTTATGTTTAAGTTATTCATCACTGCAAATAGGGCCTTAGTCAGTACAGAGAAATTGAACAAAATCAGATTGCGCTTGGTCTAAGATTGGTTGCTCCTTAATGAAGATGGAAAGTACTTTCATGACTGCATTTTTGATACTTTAGCCATGAATGGGAGTAGAGAAAATTGCCGGCTACTGCAGGATCTAGTGATGTTTTTTAGCAGCAGTTTTAATAGGGCCTTTTTGCAGGTAGAATGTACCTTCCCTGCACTGATTGAGGAGATGACAATTTCTGTAAAAATGGGTGTAGTGGCTTCCACTGACTCATGAAATACATGAGCTAGACAGGAGTTAAGGATTGAGACTATTTAGTGGCTAAGATGATTGACTTAATGTCTATAATGGTTGTTGCTGTGAATTCAGAAACAATTGTTAGTGAGGAGGGGTTTAGGTCAAGAATGTCCAATTTTGTAGAATCAATATTGGTTTTAAAGAAGGATTATATTTTTAAGACTTTGGTAACAAAACATGAAGAGAGAGTTTCACATAACTATGAAGTTAGCTGAAGAACTGCCCCAATGAAAGGGGGATTGTAGAATTAAATGACTATACTAAAAAGATCTATGGTTTGATTACACCTGTTGGTAATCTGTTTGGCATAGAATGTAATATAGGCATGCCTAATGTGTTTTTTAAAATATTTTTTTAATTTCAAGAGTGTATTCTGCTTTATATTTCCTAGCAAAAAATCTGTGTTCAGTTTCCCTCAATTACTTTGCACTGCTGTTTTATATGTCAATATTCCTCTGTGTACTAAGTTGCTGAGGCATTAGAGCGATGTAACAAAATATTTGTTTAGGTAGCTAGAGAGTCTAATGCTGTAGTAATAAAATTGTAGACTTCAAAAGTGGCAATGTAAGATTTGAAGACTAATAGCAGTTTATTGGAGTTAAGCGGATGATTTAGAGTCTCCAATTTTTTTCTTTTTACATTTCTCTGAAAGTTTTTGAAAGTTCCTGGCTGAATTCTACACAGTACCCTGCTTGATATTAATGCAGAATGTAATGATATTGTATCAGTCTAGCCAATGGGAATATTCGAGAGTACAGAAATGCTATTTATTTTAGTGAACATCAGCTGAATACAATTTCCTGCTTGGTGGGTGGAATCAGTAACTTATTGGTCTGGTCACAACATGTAGCATGATTCAAGTAAGGCTTTCTCCTTTGCTCAGATATTATATTATATCATGAAATTAGTAAGAGTGGACAATAAATGGACAGTGTTGAGTTTATACAATCGAATACTTCAGAAGCCAAATAATTGTTGGCAAATAATTTGAAATCTGCACCCCCATTGGTTGATTGGAACACGATTGTTGAAAGGATTGCAGCATCATTATCAGTTGGAAAAAATGCAAAGATGGAATAGAATACAACAGAATGGAATGGAATAGAAAGTAGCAATACCTGATATTGGTGTAGGAGAGAGCCAATGAAAAAGTGAATGATCTACTAAGATAGATGCAGAAACGCCTTAAGTGATGTTTCTGACTTCATACAAATTAAAAAAGAAAGTAAGAAAATATATCAGGGAACTGCAACAGACAATATATGAAGCGGAAAGAATGCATGATATGCATTAGCATTGCAGATTAAACAGGGGATTACTTGAAATATTATATTATAGTTTCATGAGTGTGATACTTACAAGATATGTTTGGATTATGAACAAATATCGCCTGTTTTTCAAGCTCACTATTGACAACTATATACAATTTAATGGGCGACTGAGAATTGATGTAACAAAGGGTATTTCAAGAAATATATCTACTAAATCTTGATAATGTAAAGAGTCAGTACCCTGGCAAGAAAATTCTGGAAGATGTGGTCAACCTGGTTCTAGGTAGTATGAAGAAAAGGAAAGTTATATGGCCAGACAGACTGCTACCTCAATTATCCAAAACTCTTGTCAAGGTTTTTAGTTTAATGCCTAATGAATGAATTAAGCATAAGACAAGCCCTTCATCTTGGGAAATTATCTTAAAAGCAGGAAAAGCAAACAAAATCTAAAATGTTTGCAGGCATTCGAGATCATAGCTATACAAACAAGCACATCTAATACATAAAACTTCACCAGGGTTTGTGTATGGGAATCAATTCACTAATCAGACACAAACTATGTAAGGTGTCATAGTAATAACATCCGAAATCTCGTAGCAATAATTGCTGTAAAAGGAATTTGCCTGTGTACAATTAAGTGTTCTATTGGCACACGTGTACGATTTGGGTGGAGACATAGAAAGCTAGATGGAATTAAGATCATGTTTCAAAACATGAAAACCACACTCAAAATCACTCATGTCTTGACATCATTATTTGAGCAATGAAAGGGAACCCAAAGGAGCATACATTTGTTTTACATGCAGACAACCCTTTGATTCACACTGATACCTGGAGGTATCCTATCAGCTGAGTAATTTGGTTATATGCCTAGTTAGAATTTCATTATAGAAATACTAGAACTATGGCAAAGATGGTACTTTTAACCTGAACCTATTAAACTCCATAGGATACATGAAGATCTCATAGAGAAATTTAAAAGCTAATGAAGAATTGGAATACATACCTTTTATTATATTAAAATTAATGTTCCCATTTGATTTCTGGCCACTTTATGTGTCACAAAATTGTTTCAATATTTACAGAGTATGGTAATACAATGTATTTGGACAAAAAATGCCCCAGGTAAAATAGAAGAAAATAGTTAGTTTGATAAATAAAGGTGGGTTGAGCTTTCCAGACGTTCTTCTATATTATGAAACAAACCAAATAACAATTATAAGAGAACGGTTGGATCCTATGGATGGCTCATCACGAAATGAAATGCCCAACACAATGACTCTTCACTAAGGTCCAACTTGTTTGATATATATACATGTTCAACTTTGAAATACTTCAAGAAGTTAACTTTTAAGCCAAAATTTAGATTGATAAAGGCATGCGTGGATATTATTATGATGTAACTAAAGAGCCCATATTTTTCAGATTTCCAATTGTGAGTTGATTCCCTGGTATGCTCAAATGTTTTTAAGACACTTGGAGAAGCAAAAACTTAAAATTCACATATGACATCAGTGCTCCAAGAGTAACTTTTTTGGATACTGAAATATACATCGAGGAAAACAAAATTCAAACTACTCTACATAGAAAAAAGACTGCAACTAACGCATTACTACATGCAGAAAGTTTCCACCAACTATCACTGATCAATAGCATTCCATATGGTGAATTTTTAAGGATTCGAAGAATATGCTCCCAGGAAGAAGAACTGGAAAAACATATCAAAGAAACTACCCGCTGATTTGAGAGAAGAGGTTACAAACAAAATGTAATTAGAACTGGTGTAACAAAAATAATACAAAAACCTAGAACTGACATGCTAAAAAATAAGGAGAAAAACATCAAGACCAATGAACAACCTGATGTAATACGTTTGATCACCACTTTTTCAGTAGAGGCAAAAGAAATTAAGAAAATTTCGAGAAAAAATTGGAATATCTTGCAATTGGATCCAACAGTAAGTAAGTAAGTCCAGTATTTGTATAGCGCACGAATCACCCCCGAAGGGGTCTCTCGGCACTTGGGGCCATTGGGAAGATTAAGCGAGCTATTGCCCAGAGTCGCATGGTGCTGGGCAGACCCCTGCCGCCGGAGGCAGGGATCGAACTGTGATCCCCAGCGTCCAGCGTCAGTCGCCCCAGCCGCGGCGCCACACCTCTTCCCACTATTGGGCAAGCATCCAAACATAACCTACTGAAGAGCTAAAAATCTCAAAGATACTCTGAAGCATAGTCACTTTCGGAAGAAGAACAAACCCACCAGCTGGTTAACACACTCTGGCTTTGTTAAATGTAATAAATGCAAGGTATGCCAAATTGCATGCAATAAACAACAAATAACAATGGCATCAAAGAAAAAATGGATAATAAGACAGCACATTACATGCAAGAGCCAGTTTTTGGTCTATGTAATAGAGTGCCCATGCAATCTCAAATATGTGGGCAGCACCATTTGTGAATTGAAGAAAAGGATCCTGGAACGTGTCAGGGCAACTGTGAACAAAGATCGTGGAAACGCTGTAGCAAAACATATGGAATCAAACCATGAAAGTGATTGGAAAACACTGAGATTTTATGCAATTGAAATGATTGAACAGCATGAAAGAGGGGGTGACAGAACACGTAAATTAAGACAAAGCTATTCCCGTCACATATTGAACTTGCAAACTTTAACACCGTATGGTTTGAATCAGGACGAAGAAATGTACATACACCTTTAAAATCTTGAGTAGGTGCTTCTCTATAGGCTATAATGACAATGGACTGTTATTTCGAAAAAATCTTTTAATATTTTTCACATTCACTTGTGCACATTATAAATGTTGGCCCACTAGGGGGCATGACTAAACAATTGGGGGTTTATTGGCATCTTTAGATTAATGAATGTTGATACTAATCAAATATGGACAAGGGTGTGAACGGAACCCACTAGAGGGCTTTATTTGTGCTTTCTGAATTTTAAGACAAGTTATTGGAATAAGCTATGGAACTATAAATTGTTGCAAATGGTAATGTTACCATATACAAATTATCAAACAGTTCACATCAAGTCTAAAAGCCCAAAATGTCAGAAAACCCCTATTTATTTGTATGTTTATTTTGAACACTATCACTTGTTATATGTTGTGTCACACTACATCTCCCAGAATTCACTGAGATGTATAGAGTAAATGAGCACATGAACACATGAGTATTTAAATGCGCCTGACCCCTTAATGGCATACCCGTGAGCAAGGTCTCCGTGAGAGCGAAACGCGTAGGGACATCGTCACTTTTGATTTTGAAATTTGAACAAAATATGCAAGCAATAAAGAAAAGAATTGCAGAGTGCCCCTGAGTCTGACCCGTCTTTACCTTTGTAAAGTGGTTTGATATATATATATATAAAACTTTTAACAACATGCTTAGTTTAAGAGAAGAAAAAATAATGCATTGTAAAAAAAGTGTTGAAACATTTCGCTTCGTAAATGTAAGGGCATATTTATAACAATGTTTTGCACCACAGCAAGTCACCTTGCTGCACTACTCCACGTGACAGGGAAAGGGCAAGAATGCGCCAATGCAGGCACCCTTGTACCATGGATAGAAAAACAATCCTGAGATGCATATTCCTCTTTCTGTTTGTGCTGCTGGGCAGAGTAATGCAATGCAGCGATTTGTACTGCGGTAGTCTGGATTTATGATGCCACTCAGGGCCATGCAATGTGGTCTTGCATGGCTTCATAAATCGCATTTTGGGCTGACGTCACACATGCACCACATTGCATGGTGCAAGAGCAAAGCCTCTAGGGATTGTTTTTGTGCAGAAAAGTGTCCCTTCCTGTGCAAAAGCAATCCTTCCTGCAAAGCAGGTACCCTTGCACCATGAGGCAAGTGTGCTTGTGTTGGCTCTAGGCTGCACTGAGAGCCTTATTTATCAAGTAGTTGCGTGACACCTGTACCACTCAACGGGGTGCGTGCATGACGCAATTATTAAATGCGATTTATGAAGCCACCTTGTGTGGCCCTGAGGGGCTTGAAAAATCTGAAGTAACGCAATGAATGCAAATCGCTGCGTTGCGTTACTCTGTCCCTGGGGGCATTCCATGTGCGTTGCGTGGGTGTTCCCACGATACACCGATGGATTTTGTTGCATTCCCAGATGTACCATTACTGGTAGACCTGGGAATGCACCAAAATGCCACGCCTTTCCAGGGGAGGCGTAACGAGGAGAAATATCTTTATTTCTTCTTGTTACTTCCTCTTTCTATGTGTGCAGCATTCTGCAGCACACATAGAAAGACGAATATGCCTCAGAGGATTGTTTCTGTGCAGGAAGATGCCCCTTCCTGCACAAAAACAATCCTGCATGCAATGTTGGTGCTAGGCAGTACATTGTGCGCCTGCGCTGGGAAAAGACAGGAATGTGCCGTATTGTGATAAATACAGCGCATTCCTGCCCTTTCCCTGTAACGCAGTGTAGAAGGTGACTTGCTGCGCTGCGCTTTGTTACTTTTTGTTAAATGTGGCTCTGAGTGCGCCAGGGCAAGGAGAGAGGAGAAACAGAAATATTTTCTGTGATCAAGTACCTACCCACTCTTTGTAGACCTTTTTTCGGGGATTTTACAGAATTAATAAGGAAGCAGTGGGCCCTGTTTTAGGATTGTCTTGAAATACCCACTTTCTTTCTCTGAATTGATACACGATTGTGGTTTACTGCCTCTCACTGCGCAGCCACGCATGCGAAAGCTCTCAATTAATACACAGTTTACAAGTGTATGAGACTGTTGTTTTAAAGGAACCAATTATGGGACTTGGGCTTGATTGTACAGCGATTAATTTAAAGCGAAAATTGAATAGCATTAATCAGAGCCGGGAAAGAGAATGTCTTGTGGGTTGGTTGATACCTGCTGAGAGAAATCCGGGATACATTGAAGCTGTTACGTTCAAAGCATATTTTTAATTCACAGTACGTTAGCGTCACCTAGTGTAAAGATCGGGAAAGACGTGAAGAATTATTTATCCTATCGTCCATTTTCCCTTCAGAGCAAGGAGCCGTTTGGAGGTCGTTTTGTGAAGTCGTCTTCTGAAGCCCTTGTCACTTTCTCCACTTCCCAAGAAGTTTGCAGGGGGTGGGGGAAGAGAAAGAGAGAGTTCACAGGAGAAAAGAAGGAGAGATAGAGAACGGGGGATAGAGCTGTAGGCGAGGAAGAGAGCTTTGCCTCATACACAGTGCTTGAAATGGAAAAATAGAAGTGCAGGTACTCTGTAGCAGAGTACCTGCTTGTTTCTGAGAAGTGCCGGTACTCTCCAATTAAAAGTATAGCATTTCTCTTGAGAAGTGCCGGTACTCTCCCTCTCAAAATAAAAAAGTGCCGGTACTCCGTACCGGACAGTACCGGCCCATTTAAAGCACTGCTCATACAACTTCTACACGCCAGAAGCCTGCATTTCGCAGACCAGTGGGGGATTTTCAAAGGGCTGTAACTTAGTCGAAATATGGAAACATTTGGCCCTAGATGCACCTTGCCAGAGCAGTGGTGCGCTAGCCTGTAAATACCCACATGTAACCAAGGCGGCCCAGCACATCACCATAATTTCAATTACCTCCTTATCAATCGTCACAGTCTTCATCAAGTGAGTGATGGTCTCTTTCTCCACAGACTTATCCTATGTTAGTGAAAAATGCTTCACCTCCACCAATATGGCTGACACAAGAACGTCCTGAGTCAATACCGATAAAGGAGGGTGAACCATTACTCTTCCCGTTTTTTCTGTGTACGCCTTACTCCGATGTTGGCAAGTATGATTTATTATTATTATTATTATTATTATTATTATTATTATTATTATTATTATTATTATTATCATTGTCGTTATTATTAATATTTTAAGTTCATATTTTGTTTTTTGTTGCAGGGAGGTAATGCAAATAATATGCATCCAACCACAGGTTTATATTAACTCTAGTGTCAGTTTTGGATTATTCGTCCCTCCTGATGGGCGATTGAGGGTACTGCATGTGAGGGCCATTTCTTCATGGTCACTTCTGGCCTAATTGTAAAGGTCTATGACTCCCACTTTGCTCGAGTCTTCTTTTCTCAAAGATAGTGTTGCGCCTGACTTAGTCATGGTGGCAGTCCCGCCAGGCTGGCCCGGCTTTTGTTCCTTTGCCTAGCATCTTCGGAAGGGGGAAGTTGAACACATCAGCATTCTATTTATTTTGCTGGGTATACGTTGTAGCTTGTATCCCTGCTCTGGGCGGCTGGCTCTTGTTAGACCAGTCAGCCTTAGGGTGGTCTTCCCCTAAACCTTTTGCCTTCTCCTCTGCTATTTTGCTGAATTAGATTTTGTTGGCCTGAGGACTCTGTGCACTTTAACACTGCTAACCAGTGCCAAAGTGCTTGTGCTCACTTCCTAAAACATGGTAAAATAGGCTTACACCTGATTGGTAAATTTAATTTACGAAATGAGTCCCTACTAAAGTGGTATACTGTATACCCGGACTGGTAAATTAAATACTACTAGTGAGTCTGTAGCGCTAATTGTGCCCCGCCCCCTAAGTAGCCCTTTTAAACATGTCCCAGGCTTGCTATTACAGCCTGTGTGCAGTTTTATACTGCCAACTCAACTTGGCAAAATAAACCTTTTGCCAATCCTAAAACTCCCTTTTTAATACATATGTCACCCCTAGGGTAGGCCCTGAAGAGCCAATAGGGCAGGGTGCATTGTATTTAAAAAGTTGGACATGTACTTTTAACTCTACATGCCCTGGTAGAGAAAAACTCCCAAATGTATTTTTTACTACTGTCAAGCCTACCTCTCCCATAGGATAACATTGGGTTACCTTATTACATTTAATAAATGATATAAATTGTTTGGGAACAGGTAGAAATATCATGTTTGGTGTCTAAAGAATTGTAATATAAAATCATCTTTAATGGCAAAGTCGGATTTTAACTCACAATTCTGAAAATACCACTTTTAGAATGTTGGCATTTTCTTGCCCCAACCATTTGGTGCCAGCAGCTTGTATCCTGGGTCACAGGACTAGGTGTAGATGGGCATTGGCCTATGTGTATTCCTACCAGACAGTAACACAAAGGGGGACTGGGTTTTGGCAGGTTGGGCCATCCTGACATATGGGAGAGGCAGAACAGCGCACAACCCCACTTGCACTTCAAAGCAGCTGTCTGAGCACACACACAAATAACTTCACATTAACCTTTTCTGATTCCAGACATCCTGGGACCAGGGCAGGGAGGCAGGAAAGTCGTGAACCACATGTGGTAGGAAAGTTCCAGAAGTTTCTTCTACTTCAAAGCTGGTGCCAGGTATAACCAGGTATAAACATAGGACCCTCAGAACCACTCTTCAGTTCACTTCTGGACCTGTGGAGGACTCTCAGGGGACTGCCCTGCTGCTTGAGGCCTGATGTGTACTTCAAATGATTGCCCTGCTGCAAGAGGACTGTTCTGCTGCCCAAAGCCTGCCCTGTGCCCTTAGAGGACTGCCCTGCTGCTTGAGACCTGCTTTTCTTCTTCAGCTCAGGGCCACCATAGTGACACCAAGGGCTAGTTGGCTGGCCTCCGGATCAGAGCCACAGGAACAAAAAAGGCTCCAACCATCTGCAACCCGCACCTGGAGCCATACTGAGTGAGTCCTAACCCTCTAAGTAGTGCCAATCCTACCCTGGACCCTTGAAGTAGTGCTAAAAGTGTCCACATAGACAAAAACAAATAATTGGGAATTTTCGGCCAAGAAGTGCCCTGAGAACCGAGAGGAGATCAGGATCTACCAATTCTCCCAAGGGCATTTCCGGTCAACCTGACTTCACAGCAGCTCCCACTACATTCTTCTCCTCTGCAGCAAATCCTACTCAACAGCTCCTCTTAGAAGGGGTATCCGACCATATGGAACTTTTGTCGGCTACCGCCTTCAGTATTGTCTCACTGGAGATCTTCTATTTCCAAAAAAATGACTAAGTCCAAACAAAAAAATCTTTATGTGACCCCATTCAGCAGATCCTCGATGACGATGCCTCCTCCACATACACCGTAGGCTGCCTTGCCCTGCTGAACTTTATCTTCTCAGGCATTTTTCTTCAAAAATTCTTTTAAGTTCAAAGGGAAGACAAGACTGAGGCCAATCCACTCCATGTATCAAAACTCTGCTCCACCAGGTCCTGCCTTAACTTTCAACTTTGCCTCGGTCTCACAGGACCAGATACCAGCGGTTGGCACTTTGCTCTTTTTGGCTCTGTTTTTCACTTTAAACTTTAAAATTCATAACTGCTGTTCTACTTATTGGATTTTTGTCATTTTTGTGTCAAATAATTTACTAAATTGTTCTCTGTTTTTCTAAATTGTTTTGGGATTTTCTTGTGTTGTGTTTTCTTGTTATTACTGTTTGAGTGCTGCATTAATACTTTACACATTGTCTCTAAGTTAAGCCGGAGTGCTTTTTACTAAGTTGATTCACTCCCAATTCATACAGCCATCTGGAATCTTTTGTTTAGAGATTGTGAAGATGTGAAAAAGTCATCTTTCCCAAAATTCCTGACAAAAATATACATTCTCAAGGAATTTCAAGAGGAATTCCTGACATTAGACAAGGTGACTTCCTTGCAGAAGGTCTGTCCTCAGTGGGTACTATAGTTTTTGAGGATGCTTCTCAGTCTGATGCTACAGATAAGAAGGTGAATAGTGCTGTTACAAGAGCGTACTGTGCATCTAACTTTGCCCTAGGAACTAATGCCTATGCCACTTACACAATACAATCTCTTCTTCATGCCTTTTAATGCACCAGCAAAGGACCTTCAGCAGGGAAAGGAATGAACCTCTAAACTTTCCATGATGGAGCAGGAAGTCAGAATTCTTTCTGACATCTCTTTTTACTGTCTGTGTGCTGCCACTGCTGCTGCTGTATTTGTGTCTGCTATATCTGCCAGGAGACATCTTTTTGAGGAACTGGATGGTGACAACTCCCAGACGTCCTTGTTCACTCACCTTCCATTTAATGGCATCAAATTGTTTGGTCCTCACCTGGAGGAGCTAGTTAAGAAATCAGCAGAGGACATGAAGCTTCTGGCCCCTTTCCAGCCTCCATCTACATGAAGAGGTTTTTGAGCCTTTGGGGGTTTCTTTAGAGGCTTCAATCAACTCTTTTCTGGAAGAGACCATGGCGGCCCCTCTTCTGATAAATCCTGACCCCAAGCCCCTATTTCTACCTCCACCCCCACCTCGTAGAAGTCATGACTGTCATGAAAAGGTAGAAGAAAGGCACTTTGTGGAGGTATGGACGTCAACTGTAAAACATTTCTATGGACTTCAGATTGTGTCTCAGGGATACAAAATAGGCTTCAGCTCAACTCTAGGGGCTTTTTCGGGCCCAAAAACTGTTTCAAGGTGTCCCCGTCATCTTTAGGCTTTGTCCCAGGCTTCTCGTCATTCTTCTGAAGGGAGCAATCAGACTGCTTTCAGAGGGAGAAAGGGGCCAGGGATGTAACCAGCCCATGTTTTTG
Organism: Calotriton arnoldi; assembly: GCA_963921515.1. Classification (NCBI taxonomy): domain Eukaryota; kingdom Metazoa; phylum Chordata; class Amphibia; order Caudata; family Salamandridae; genus Calotriton; species Calotriton arnoldi. The sequence continues at coordinate 349,230 of CAWUFW010003367.1, forward strand.
GTCCAAAAGCCATCAGGGAGCTTTCATCCTTTCCTAGATCTAAAGAAAGTGAACGTATTCATCCCTAACCAGAAATTCAAAATGGTAACCATTCAGTCCATCATTTCTCTAGCCCTTTTAGATATGTTTTAGGCCTCACTGGATTTATTGGGTGTATAGCTGCACATCCCAATTCATTCAGGTTCTCAGAGGTTCCTAAGGTTTTTTGTTTTGGGAGAACATTAGCAGTTTTGTGTTCTTCCTTTCAGGCTATCGTCAGCTCCAGAATATTCACAAAGACCTTTGATGGGTAATCTACATGCTGTGGGCATCTTGCTTTTTGCTTACTGGGATGATTGGCTAATTTGCTCCTCTTCCTTCTCTAAGGACACAGAAGCAGTCCATTTAGTATGCAGAACTCCGTAGGACCAGAGCTTTCTGCTGAACGAGAAGAAATCATCCCATGCAGCCAACTCAAAATCTTTGGTTCATAGGAGCCCTGTTCCATACAGATCTGAGAACAGTCTTTCTTCTTCCCCTGGTGCAGCAAAAACTTCCCTGCTTCAATTATATTCAGCTACAGTAAGGTTATGGTTAACTGTTCAGGGGGACATGGCAGCTGCCCCTCATCTGGCCTCTGCGAACGCCTTCATGTGAACCACTTGGTCAACCATCTCCTATCCCTCTGGGACCCTAATCAAGAGCACGGCCTGTTGCAGTAACTTGTGTGTACATGATTATTTGATATCAAAAGCAATTTTATTAAACTTGAGTTAACACTCACTTGTTGAAGACTGGGACGAGGAAGACTGATGAGGAGGTAATGCTTGGATTACTTACCATTAAACATCTGTACTCTGAGTCATTGTCTTTCTCATCACTATCTTGCTCGTGGTGGGGTGAAAATAAAATTATTTGTTTTATATTTGAGGCAGGTTGAACTTTGGCATTTCAGGAAGTCTAATGCTTCACCCCACCTTTTTGGGTATTGACACAGGAAGTGCTTGTGTCAGCCATATTGGTAGGGGTGAATCGTTTTTTACTAACATAGGATAAGACTGTGGGGGAAGAGATTATCACTCACCTGGTGAAGTCTCTGACGAGGAAGACTATGGCTGAGAGTAATGAAGCTTAGCGGTAAGTAATCTGAGCATTAATAATTACAAGGGTGGGGATAAACCTCCAGATTTCATAGCCATTCTGAAATTGCTTTGTTCTCCCAGTGTTATGAATTTTTGTCATAGGTATTCTGGACTTGGAATATATATATAGATAATGGTGACTGCTCTCAAAATGCAGCATTTTTCAATGGGCGAAAGGTATTAGAATCCTAGTACCAGGGACATGTCATCATACTTATGGGTCGCTGACTTTAAGCTGAGAATGTGTGAAATTCACATAAATCTTTCACATAATTAAGCAAAATGTTGGCAGAATTACACAAAATTACTTGAAATTATGTAAATTTCAAATGTGTCATTTCATACTATAGTTTGGCGTGAAATGTGTCCTTGTTTAATGTATAGCACAATAAACAAATAGTTCAACAAAAAAAGAGCACTGTGAATAACAGCTTTTAGCATTCTGTTGTTTCTGTTCATTCGTTGTACATTTTTAATGCAAAATGGAACATTCACAGTAATTTTTTACCAGGAATGCCACTTAATTACATGAAGTGGAGTAATGACATAATTTTGGGAATTGTGTGTAACAAGTGCAACGTGAAGTTCCTGAAATTGCGCCAGCGTAATTTAAATTTCATCCAGGTCTACTTTAAACTGCTACGATGATTGAGGAGTCACTGGTTTGAGTTGTTGTGTCTCAGTTGTAATAATTTAAATGATCCTCTCATGTAAACGATCTGTTGATAGTAAGTGCACTGACAAATAATTAATTGAGTCCCTTATTTATGAGGGCTTGCGCCGCCGTTGCGTCACTTTCTTGTGATGCTGCGGCAGCGTAAACAATGCGCCACACTGCGCCCTATTTACAAAGTGACGCATCTAGGCAGATGCATCACTTTGTAAAGCCCTGCGCTACATTATACCTGCGTCAGGTTTAATGTATGCAGGGTTGGCGTTCCCTCGTAAAAAAGCCTCGTAGAAGTGGCGCAGTGAAATCTATGAGATTACACTGCACCACTCCTACAACTTGACTGCATCACAATCCTTACGCCTGCTTCAGGCAGGCGTAAGGAGTGACGCAGGGCCTTTTACATGGGACTCGCCCCAAAGACACATTGCTGGAGTTACGTCTGTTTACCGACACACTCCAGCAATGCGTCATTACCGCAATCCATGCAACATGGAGCGCCGTAGTGTAAATACAGCGCATCCATGGTGTCACAAGGATGGCACAATAAAAAGTATTGCATCGCTGTTTTCCCCAGCGATGCAACACTTTTCATAAATGAGGCCCTGAGTATTAATGTCTTTCTTTGCTGTACAATTTGCGCTAAAATTGTCTTTCAAAGAAAAAGAGCTGCTATCATTATATTTTTTAATTGCAAGAAATATTTAAAGGGAACAATAAAAACAGAGAAGTGTGCTAATTGTGTGCATGAAGTTCCAAGCTGAATGTGTAATGTAGTAATGAGAATGTTTGACTAAAAGCATATTAGTTACTTGAAAGACAGTGGAGAGCTCACAATTAAATGTACAGATCTGCGCACCACAGTTGTGCACTACGCAAATCAGGGTATTGTGCATGGAATGAAGCTGGTCCTGTCCAAGTGACATTAACGGTCACACGGAGTGACAATTTTTAATCAGTAGTTGCACTTAATGGTCCTTGCTAAAGTGACATTAACACCAATTGGCTGGTGCAAAAATGACATTTATTCCACATTACATGTGAAAAATTACATCTCTATCCACCAGTTAGTGTAAAAACATTTTCACCAAATGACTGGTGCAAAAATGGTTTGTGCACTGACTGGTCCCTACAAATATCTATCAATGCAAATGTCAGTGCACCATTGCGCTGCGCCAGTTAAAACTGATGTAATCTGACCCACAATGCATTAATGGAGCTTCACATTGTTAGGGAGCAAGCTGTGCATCATATCAGCTCTTCTACCGTGGCATGAACAGATATTGAAGAAGGGAGAGGCAAACATAAAGATTTCGGGGCAGATTTACAAGCGCCTTGCGCTGCCAGTATGTCACTTTTTGTGACGCACTGGCATTGCATTTCCCTGCCCCATATTTGCAAGGACAGGAAAAGCCACCCTGTGTGGCTTTTCCTGTCCTTGTAAATATGGCCCCTTTACACGCAGCACTTTGTGTGAAAGGGGCGTTCCATGGGTGTTGCTGTGGGTGTTCCCACGCAACACCCATGGAATGAGACACATTTCCATATTTACGAGGATTCGTAAACCTGGAAATGTGTCAGTATGCTACGCCACCCTAGGGGTGGCGTAGCGAGGCGCAACGAGGAGAAATGTTTTCATTTCTCCTCGTTTTTTTCCTCTTTCAATGCGTGCTGCATTCTACTGCATGCATTGAAAGAGGAAAATGCCTGTAGTGATTGTTTTTTTGCAGGAAGGTGCCCCTTCCTGCCCAAAAACAATCTTCCCGTGGCGCAGGCATCCTTGCACCGAATCACTGACAAAATATCGACCTCAAAAATATCGAGGTACAAAAATATCGTGACAAAAATATCGAAGTCAAGAATATCGACATCCTATCTACATCATGGTAAGTACAAAAATATCGGAAATTAAATATCGATGTCAAAAATATCGTTGTAAAAAATATCGGTTTTTTTAAATGTTAAAAAAATAATCTAAAATAAAGTAAATAATACATATAATTAAAAGAAACATAGTTAAAATTATTTAAAAATGTTTAAAAATAAAAACTGATACATATAATGTTAAAATGAATTAAACATATACATATAAAATATAATATATATACTTACTTAATAATATTCATAAATAATTATTTTAATAACTTATAAATTGTTTAAAATATTTTATAAATTATAACTACAGACATACACATACAAAAATATTATTATTAAAAATTTTAAAAATATATTTAACAAGTTAAAAAAATTACAATATTTTTAATTTTTGTAAAATAAATTATACACAACATTAAGTAAAGCAATACAGAAAAATATTGGATAGCGGAGGGAAAAAAATTACTATTCCCACTCCAAAGAGTGCAACAGTAGGGAAAGTGTTGGATAGCGTAGGGGTAAAAATTACTATTCACACTCCAGAGAGTGCAACAGTAGGGAAAGTGTTGGATAGCGAAAGGATTAAAATTACTATTCCCACTCCAGTGAGTGCAACAGTAGGGAAAGTGTTGGATAGCGTAAGGGTAAAAATTACTATTCCCACTCCAGTGAGTGCAACAGTAGGGAAAGTGTTGGATAGCGTAGGGGTAAAAATTACTATTCTCACTCCAGAGAGTGCAACAGTAGGGAAAGTGTTGGATAGCGAAAGGGTTAAAATTACTATTCCCACTCCAGTAATTGCAACAGTTGGGAAAGTGTTGGATAGCGTAGGGGTAAAAATTGCTATTCCCACTCCAGAGAGTGCAACAGTAGGGAAAGTGTCGGATAGCGTAGGGCTAAAAATTACTATTCCCACTCCAGAGAGTGCAACAGTAGGGAAAGTGTTGGATAGCGAAAGGATTAAAATTACTATTCCCACTCCAGTGAGTGCAACAGTAGGGAAAGTGTTGGATAGCGTAAGGATAAAAATTACTATTCCCACTCCAGTGAGTGCAACAGTAGGGAAAGTGTTGGATAGCGTAGGGGTAAAAATTACTATTCCCACTCCAGAGAGTGCAACAATAGGGAAAGTGTTGGATAGCGAAAGGGTTAAAATTACTATTCCCACTCCAGTAATTGCAACAGTAGGGAAAGTGTTGGATAGCGTAGGGGTTATAATTGCTATTCTAACTCCAGAAAGTGCAACAGAAGAGAAAGTGTTGGATAGCGTAGGGGTTATAATTGCTATTCTTACTCCAGAAAGTGTAACAGAAGAGAAAGTGTTGGATAGAGTAGGGGTAAAAATTACTATTCCAACTCCAGAGAGTGCAACAGTAGGGAAAGTGTTGGATAGCGTAGGGGTAAAAATTACTATTCCCACTCCAGAGAGTGCAACAGTAGGGAAAGTGTTGGATAGCGTAGGGATAAAAATTACTATTCCAACTCCAGAGAGTGCAACAGTAGGGAAAGTGTTGGATAGCGTAGGGGTAAAAATTACTATTCCAACTTCAGAGAGTGCAACAGTAGGGCAAGTGTCGGATAGCGTAGGGCTAAAAATTACTATTCCCACTCCAGAGAGTGCAACAGTAGGGAAAGTGTTGGATAGCGATAGGATTAAAATTACTATTCCCACTCCAGTGAGTGCTACAGTAGGGAAAGTGTTGGATAGCGTAAGGGTAAAAATTACTAATCCCACTCCAGTGAGTGCAACAGTAGGGAAAGTGTTGGATAGCGAAAGGGTTAAAATTACTATTCCCACTCCAGTAATTGCAACAGTAGAGAAAGTGTTGGATAGCGTAGGGGTTATAATTGCTATTCTAACTCCAGAAAGTGCAACAGAAGAGAAAGTGTTGGATAGAGTAGGGGTAAAAATTACTATTCCAACTCCAGAGAGTGCAACAGTAGGGAAAGTGTTGGATAGCGTAGGGGTAAAATTACTATTCCCACTCCAGAGAGTGCAACAGTAGGGAAAGTGTTGGATAGCGTAGGGGTAAAAATTACTATTCCAACTCCAGAGAGTGCAACAGTAGGGAAAGTGTTGGATAGCGTAGGGGTAAAAATTACTATTCCAACTCCAGAGAGTGCAACAGTAGGGAAAGTGTTGGATAGCGTAGGGGTAAAAATTACTATTCCAACTCCAGAGAGTGCAACAATAGGGAAAGTGTTGGATAGCGTAGGGGTAAAAATTACTATTCCCACTCCAGAGATTGCAACAGTAGGGAAAGTGTTGGATAACGTAGGGGTTAAAAATAACATACTTATCAATTAAATAATTGTTTTAATTAAATAATGATTTATTAATAAATTAACAATAAATTATTTATAAATACCAATAAATGAAAATTAATAATTACTTTAATAACATTAAATTTCTTCCCACCCTATTCCCCAATAAACACAAAACCCACTCCACATAAAATTTAACAAAATTAATATAATTATCAATTAATCAATTAATAAAAATTAATTAATAATTAATTAACAATAAATTAATTATCAATACCAATAAATAATAATTAATAAAAAATTAATTACCGCTAATAATTAATTAACGATAAATTAATTATCAATACCAATAATTATTAATAAATAATTACTAAGGGGCCCATTACGATAACCGGCGGTAAAAATACCGCCAACCGCCATAGCCTGAAAATACCGCCCGCCTGCAACATTGAAATACCAAACGAGCAATTATGATGACGCAAAGCAACCACCGCCCGCAGCGGAAAAAATTAACAGAATACCGCCCGTCCATGTCAAAGTCCAAGACAATCCGTCCGCCACGAACGCAATACCGCCCGAAAAAGCCAAACACGACCGCGCGGACGGACTACACACCGCCCATCAAATTATGATCCCCCCGACATGAGGGCGGGAAACCAACACATATCCCGCCCGCAACGGCGAACTACAGAAATGAATAACTGACAAGGCGGAAGGCCTGGCGGCCACGTCCGTGCACGGAAATCAGTGGCGGCACAAACAATTACACACAACACGGCCAACAAGTCCACACAGTAAACGACGCAAAAATACACAGATACAGAACCCAACCCAAAGACACATCCCCCTGCCAAAATATAGAATTAGCATAAATCCCAGGACACCACGCCCAACACACCTGAAAACGATAGACCATCACGACACACCCACATAGGTGAGTACAAAAGCAGCCCCCTCACAGACCACAAACCCTTGCACCACGACAAAGCCAACACCACAGCAGAGAACACGGAGAGACACAGAGGAAAGCAGCATACCACACGCACACACACATCACATCCATCACCACAACCACCACCACCACCACCTAAACACCGGCACCACAAACCTCCTGCACATTACACACCAAACACACCACACCAGCACCACAAAAACTACACTACGCACCATGGCAACACAACGAATGCCCAAGTTCACTGCCACAGAGTTGACGGTCATGGTCGACGAGGTCATCAAGGTGTACCCACAAATCTATGGGAACCAGGTCCAACAGACACCAGTATCCACCAGAAACAGGATGTGGAAAAGGATCGTAGACCAGGTGAATGCAATTGGGAACGTGCCACGCAACCGGGGGGAAATAACCAAGAGGCGGCAGGACATGAAAAGCCTGGTCAGGAAGAAAGAGGCCAAGAACCGTGAGCTGGCTGACAGGACTGGCAGCGGACCACCCGCGCCATTCAAGACCTTCAAGGCGTGGGAGGAGAAGGTGCGAGGCATACTACATCCGGAGAGTCTCATTGGAATACCAGGGGGAGTGGAGGCTGGTAAGTACAAACAAATGCATACCAGCACACCGCTATGTACTGTCAAGCACTACCAGAATGCCATAGCACCGAGGGCCAAACACCCCCATGTCCAGCACACAATACACCAGACATCTCTCACACATGCAACAGACACTCCCACACACTCAGCCCAAAGGTACCAACAAACAAAACCATGGGGGCATGTGAACAGTCAGCCAGCACCACAACTCCCACCAGGTCCCCCTGTACCCCAGATGTGCCGGAAGGAGCACTTCCCACACCCACACCCATGTGTCAGCCATAGCTGCACTAACCAACAAGTAACAGGTAAGTAGTCGTACCACAATCTCCGAGTATCGGAGGGGGGACTGCAGAAGTCCCCCCCACCCAGGCCCCCACTCCTACAGCGCAGCAAGATGGAGCACTCCCCACACCCATGTGCCAGCCATTGCAGTGCACACCCACACCCGACAGGTAGATATGTTACCCTACATGGAGGGCTGTCTGTGGATGGTAAACCATCACCACGACCCACAACACGGCCCCCACACCCACAGACCAGCAAGATGGAGCACCCCTCCCTCCCACAACCATGTGGTAGCCATTGCATTCCACCCTCAAAACCAACAATTGGGTAGACAACTGTACAGGGCGGGGTGTCTGTAGGCATGAGGACTGTACTACGACTAACATGTGGGACATGTCACCTAGCAGAGCGACAGGTAGCACTGCTCTCTGTTACAAACATGTGACCAATGTGCACCCAGACATCAATTACAGAGTCATATCCCACATGAGCCATCTCAAATGCAGAAACACGTAACGAGTCACGTCAGCATGCACAAGTCTAACTGGAGTACTGACCCACATGGCGTGCACTGTGTCAGTCATCACACACATCAGCAACACCATCCAAGTCTTGTCCATGTAGTTGTGTCTGCTTCTACCCTTGACATAGTACAACATCACCCATGTAAGTCTGTCTCGTCCAAATGAAACATAGTGGAACACCAGTAATGTCACATACACCACTGGACCCATGAACCACACAGCTACACAATGCACATTCAAAATCTCATCCATCCCATCATCCAGCCCCAGTGACATGAAAGGTATATCAGCTAAACAGTTGCCCCATAGACGGTAGTACAGCAAAGGGTCCTGCCGATGACCAATAATGAGTCTGCTGTGTCTGAAGCGCACGTCACACTGTGAGTAACAACATACAAAATGTAGTCAACACCCCAAGAGCACTGCATTGCTGCACATGGGTGAGAGTAGCACGCACACCAAGGAATCGTACCATCTGCAATACGTCGTGTGGCATACAACCATTACTCACTCACCACAATGCTTGCTGTGGAATGCCCATAAATGACAACAGTGAGCAGATATGCTGGCAAAGTCAGACATACACACACCTTTGTCTCTGTAGTGTTGTGTGGCCAAAACACATGTCCCCTTCTGCACCCATATGTCACTGTACGTACCACAGTACCATATTCCAACACTAAACCGTCCATGGGGCTGTACCCCGTTCCCACCAAAGCCACAAAATGTAGGGGTACTGCAACACACACCAATTGGCATTACAAATCCGTCCCATGCCAGATGCACCCATCACACTATTCCATTGCCTTGATCACGCACACACATTGTAGAGACATACACACGCATCCGGCAAATCAGTGCACAACTGTGCACAAACTGTGCATGTCAGACATCTAACACAAACCATGCAAGGTGCAACACAATAACTTTTCGTCTCCGCCCCACAGGTGACGACCAACATGATGCTGCGGATGGAGACACCAGCCATCACAGCCAGTCCACAAGCCCCCACACAGACTCACGGATGTGGAAAGCCTGGACACCTCTACGGACGAGGACTCCCAACCTGGCACATCTGGCGTGGCAGGGCGCAACAGCACACCAGGACCCCTCCTACCCACCAACCCATCTCCCAGGGCTGGTGACCAGTCCCAGGCCCCTGCTGCCACGGTCATTGCGGCCAACACCACCGCCGCAACCACCACCACCACCACCATCACCACCACCAGGGCCTCCCTGACCACTCAGCCATCCCAAGAGGTGGCACAAACCTCCACATCTACCCTGGGAGCCAGGAGGAGGCCCCGGGTGACCAATGTGGCCAGTGGGCAGGTCGGTGGCAGCAGTCCAGGTGGGAGGAGCAGGGTCAGGCCAACGCCAACAGAGCCTGGGAGCCAAGCCCTGCCGCAAATAGCCAGAGTCCTTGGGGCCTATGAAGAGGCCCAGGGACAATGGGCCAGGTCAGCTTCCAACACGAGGGAAGTCCTTGGGGTGTTGAGGTCCATGGACGCCCACATGGGCCGACTTGTGGACCTCATGGGGCAGCTAGTGGTGGAGGTGAGGGCCCACTCAAGGCCAACCACATCACCTGCGCCACCATCTGCTGGGGCGCAGGGACGTGCAACATCCACTTCCCCTGCGTCCACAGCAAGTGGGCAATCCTCAGCCACCACCAGCAGCCCACAAACACAACCCCCTCCCCTCAAACGTAGAAGGGGCCGTCCGAAGAGGAAACAGATGTCCAGGGAGGACTTCGCACGCTCCAAACGCCAGTGAGTCAGCCAGCCATGGTGGCCACCCCCTGCATTCACTTGGACTACCATCCCACCTCACACTGCCAGTCGAGTGGCAAATGTCTGTCTGAACCTTATATGGTAAGCTACTCTGAAGAAGATATTAATAAATTGAAACAGATCCCGTCATTATTGGGCGGTGATACACCAGGAAATAGCAATCTCAATTCAGATAAGGGAGAGCGATTGATTCAACTTAGGAAAAAGAACACAAGAACTCAATTGCATGCCCAAGTATTATTGGAATATCTTAAATCAAATACGATTCCTGCAGGATTGCAGGTGAAAAATATTCCGGTCATCTTTATAAATGATAAGGCATATCTGGTTGATTTCAGTGGTGTTGGTACAAAGTGTTCCCGTGACTGGATTGTTTTATCGATCCAGACTGCATTGAGAATAAGCGAGGAGGAAATGAAAGAGATTAAGAAACTAGAGGAGGAAATTGGGAGTGATACTGCTATTATAGATGCTAAATCATTGCTAGACAGTATAGAGAAAACATTGGCAGACTTTAAGACACACACAGTAAATTTGAAAACATCGAAAGTTGTGAAAGATATTAAGAACTTTAAATTGGAGTGGGTATACCCGTACTTGAAGGAGGATTTCTTCAAGAATAATAACCCTAGTAGCCTAAACTTACAATACAGAGGTAGATCCCGTAATAAATTTTTGACCTTCTCGGATTCTTCTTCAGACTCAGATCAGGGAACTGGGTCATCATTTTTTCAACCATACCCGACATATCAACCCTATTATCAATACCCACAAGTCCATCCACCCCTTTTTTAGACAGAGGTGGGAACAGGGGACGTGGTTTCAGAGGAGGATGGCGAGCACCCATACAACAGAATCAGGAACAGGGGTTCTTCAGGACACGGCAAAAGGTGTACAGGCGTTAGAACAGAGTGGGAGTGGTGATAACCATTCTAATATGGATTTGATGCCAGTATATAATCTATCGAAACATCCTCTGACTGAAGTGGAAATGAAAATACTTCAAAAAGGTTTATCCTTTGTTCCGACAGTTTTGCAAGATCCAGTTGATACTAAAAAAGAGGTCCTTCAGTTTCTAAGGAAAATTAGGTTGAAGGTCTTCTTTTCTGAATATAGTGACAGTAGTGAAATCAACATTAGTGGGTTAAAGAAAAAATCCTCTTTTTGTCCACAACGCATGGCTATGCCAGATGAGGTTCTGTTATTTGAAGAACAAATTTTACGTGAAATAGATCAGCTCAATTCTAAACAAATTACTTTTAAATCCAACTTTTCTAAACAAGAACAATTGGCTCTAAAAGAACTATCTTGTAATCCCCTTACGGTTATTAAGCCAGCCGATAAGGGAGGGGGATAGTGTTGTGGGACAATGAAAAGTATGATGCAGAGATTATGCGTCAACTTAGTAATAAGGAACAATATCGCCCTATTAAAGACAACCCTCCAGCCAGATTGAAAGCCCAGATATTGCATCTTACCACCGAAGCTATGGAATTAGGAAGGCTGAAACGTGGTCACGTCGACACTTCTAAGGAGGAGTCCATAGAATTGTAGTGATGTTTTAAATTGTAGGGTGTCACAATAGAATAGATTATATTAGTTGACTAACCTCTAAGTGTGCCACCTTGACTATCTCTTAGTGGTCTGTCCAGAATTGTATGGAAGACACTAGTGTGAATAATTTGCTAGGGTTATTGTGTGTTATATATATGTTGTTTGTTCATGTATAGAATGTTGTGATATATGTCATTTTTTGTGTCTGTTTCATTGATTAGGAGCCATTGTCTTTGTGTGATATAATTAAGTCGATATGTTCATCATGAATAACAATTGTGAAGAGGGTAATTAAATGTACTCTACTCGGTAACTGCTTTGTATCTATTCCTTTATACCATTTGTCTTTTGTTTATAATCATGTCTGAAGCGCACGTCACACTGTGAGTAACAACATACAAAATGTAGTCAACACCCCAAGAGCACTGCATTGCTGCACATGGGTGAGAGAGGCACGCACACCAAGGAATCGTACCATCTGCAATACGTTGTGTGGCATACAACCATTACTCACTCACCACAATGCTTGCTGTGGAATGCCCATAAATGACAACTGTGAGCAGATATGCTGGCAAAGTCAGACATACACACACCTTTGTCTCTGTAGTGTCGTGTGGCCAAAACACATGTCCCCTTCTGCACCCATATGTCACTGTACGTACCACAGTACTATATTCCAACACTAAACCGTCCATGGGGCTGTACCCCATTCCCACCAAAGCCACAAAATGTAGGGGTACTGCAACACACACCAATTGGTATTACAAATCCGTCCCATGCCAGATGCACCCATCACACTATTCCATTGCCTTGATCACGCACACACACTGTAGAGACATACACACGCATCCGGCAAATCAGTGCACAACTGTGCACAAACTGTGCATGTCAGACATCTAACACAAACCATGCAAGGTGCAACACAATAACTTTTCGTCTCCGCCCCACAGGTGACGACCAACATGATGCTGCGGATGGAGACACCAGCCATCACAGCCAGTCCACAAGCCCCCCACACAGACTCACGGATGTGGAAAGCCTGGACACCTCTACGGACGAGGACTCCCAACCTGGCACATCTGGCGTGGCAGGGCGCAACAGCACACCAGGACCCCTCCTACCCACCAACCCATCTCCCAGGGCTGGTGACCAGTCCCAGGCCCCTGCTGCCACGGTCATTGCGGCCAACACCACCGCCGCAACCACCACCATCACCACCACCAGGGCCTCCCTGACCACTCAGCCATCCCAAGAGGTGGCACAAACCTCCACATCTACCCTGGGAACCAGGAGGAGGCCCCGGGTGACCAATGTGGCCAGTGGGCAGGTCGGTGGCAGCAGTCCAGGTGGGAGGAGCAGGGTCAGGCCAACGCCAACAGAGCCTGGGAGCCAAGCCCTGCCGCAAATAGCCAGAGTCCTTGGGGCCTATGAAGAGGCCCAGGGACAATGGGCCAGGTCAGCTTCCGACACGAGGGAAGTCCTTGGGGTGTTGAGGTCCATGGACGCCCACATGGGCCGACTTGTGGACCTCATGGGCCAGCTAGTGGTGGAGGTGAGGGCCCACTCAAGGCCAACCACAACACCTGCGCCACCACCTGCTGGGGCGCAGGGACGTGCAACATCCACTTCCCCTGCGTCCACAGCAAGTGGGCAATCCTCAGCCACCACCAGCAGCCCACAAACACAACCCCCTCCCCTCAAACGTGGAAGGGGCCGTCCAAAGAGGAAACAGATGTCCAGGGAGGACTTCGCACGCTCCAAACGCCAGTGAGTCAGCCAGCCATGGTGGCCACCCCCTGCATTCACTTGGACTACCATCCCACCCCACACTGCCAGTCGAGTGGCAAATGTCTGTTGGACTGCGGACCCAGGACAACATGGGTACACCTTGACCATCACGCGGACAGGACCATCAACTCATTGTACAGCATGCACCACCTTCTTGATCACCTTTTGCACAATCACATGTCACCTTTAAAATAAATACACCTGAATCACATCCTATGTCATCTGCTGTTTATTATCAATGGTGCACAAACGTCTGCATGTTCAGAAATCCATCTGTAGTGTGTTCTGTCGATAGGCCAGGAGAGGCTGTAGGGACCTAGGGGTGACAAACAGAACAAGAGTCCATTGAGTGTGTGTGTCACACACTCATCACACAGTACTTGTCATCATGCCTAAGCAATGTACACGCATCTCACAGAGCAACAGGGCACAATGTCACAGCCACTCTCAGTGGCATACTACCCTGGACATGGACCATTGACACACAGCACACAGTGAACAATAGGCCGCCCTGTCAATGCACACATACACATACACAACTACAGCGACATCAGCCGTCGTACATGGACACTCACCGTCAAGTGAAGTAGCGGGCGATGAGCTGCTGACGCTCATTCACTGCTTCCTCCTCTCCACTGTCCTCGTCACTGGACACGGCTTGGCCTGCAGGCGGGGGCCCTGGCTGATCACCGTCATCCACTATCAGGGGGATCCGCCTGTGAATAGCGAGGTTGTGCAGCATGCAGCATGACACAACAATCTGGCACACCTTCTGTGGGGAGTATGCCAGTGCACCCCCGGTGTGGTCCAGGCACCTGAATCTGGATTTCAGGAGTCCAAATGTCCGCTCCACCACACGTCTGGTCCTCCCATGTGCCTCATTGTACCTGACATCAGCTGGTGTACGAGGATTGCGGAGTGGACTCAACAGCCAAGGCCCATTAGGATATGCAGAGTCACCAACAATCCACGCACGGTCCGGTTGCAGATTGGTCATCAGATGTGGGAGGATGCTGTGGCGCATGATGTGCGAGTCATGGGTGGAACCGGGAAACTTCGCACACACGTGTGTAATAATCATGTCCGTCAAGGCACACCACTTGCACATTCAGGGAGTGGAAATGTTTCCGGTTCCTATAGATGTGCTCATTGGCCTGTGGTGCAACAAGGCCAACATGGGTGCAATCAATAGCACCAACAACCTGGGGGATGCGTCCGAGTGCATAGAAAGCACCCTTCACCGCAGGCAAATCACGGGCCCTGGGGAATCGGATGTACCGGTTCCTGTACCGCATCATAGCCGACAGGACATCCCGTAGCACCTTGCTGAACATGGGCTGGGACATCCCACCTCCACTGCCCACCGTGTGTTGGAATGAACCGGTAGCGAAGAAATGCAGTGCAGCCATCACCTTGGCCGTGGGGGTGAATGCAGTTGGATACACCCTGCGAGGACGAAGGTGGGGTTCCAACATGGCACAGAGGCGATGCAGGGTGGGCCGGTCCAGACGGAACTTCCTGATGACCTCCACATCCTCCATGTCTGACAGCAATTGGTAGGGGCGATGTATGTTTGGTCTCCTCCTAGGACAGATGGAAGTGGACACATGTCAATGCAACACACAACATGGCATTTACACATACACAAAACAAAGATCACTGTCAAAGCAATAGTATCAACGAACAGCTGACAAGTAGGGACAGCACAGCAACATTACTCTTACACAGATCCCCTTACCAGTAGCAAGGACCACTGACACATACCATTGCCATGAGCATGCACATGGGGAGTGAGGCCATATTAGCTTGATAGGCATGATGACGGAATCAGACTGCATATGTGGGTAGCGGCAACACCACGGCAATATACCTAGCTGCTGTGCCTGACACCACTTCCGAGGCTGGGTGAGTATGGCACACACCAACAACACAACGTACACAGGCTGAGCGGTACACCAATCGCAGCAGCTTGGTCACGCAGAATCAGCCCCAAGGGGGCTACATCAGTGTGGGAGGGTGACAGGCTTTACCACAGCTACCAGGGACTGCTGACTGCCACCCCTCAACAACACCAGCTGCTGCTGCCACCTGTCCACCTTAATGTCGACGACTCTGATGACATATCCATGTCCACTCACCGGCGAGGAGCTGCAGTTCCTGGATTCCAAGCTCCACGCACACTGCCCAAGGCGAATACCGGCAAAAGTCACGTGTGTGTAAGACAGCTACAGTGTGTGTGGGAGTGCATGTGGGGGACACACATGTCGTTCATCCGCAGCACTATGAGACTGAGCCTGTGGGGTTCCAACATGCACCGCTTATCATGCAAACTACAGGTGGAAGGTGCATGTAGGCTCTCAGGTGTTTCCCCATGCATGTCCCTCCCGAGTGGTGGCACATGGCATTTTCATGTCAGACACCCAGTGACGCAGACACTTGGCAATGCATGATTCTGGGCAGCTATTGCTTGTGTGAATGGCTGGCTGGCTCCCTGCTGGCCTTCTCAGTCTCGGCAGACCTGGGCTGCACATTGACCGCCCAATCCTAGTAGGAAACTACACTGACTGTACAGTGGGTTACATGTGTCATTATTTCACGACTCTCCTGATATGCGCTAACTCAGCTCTGTCGATTGAACACTCCAGGCCTTGTGATAGGGATGTGTGTGAGAGATGGTGGCACTGATTGTGTCCTCCATTGCGGGGTGAGCCATTCACAGGGCGAGTACGTTGAGGGCTGCGCAGTGTTGGACACAGTGAGTCCACCCACAAAGATGTGTAGCCTTGTGAGCCATGTGTCGGTCTACCTGACAATGGACATTAGATGTGGGCAGACTACACATTGCTCAAAGTGCTGGTATCCTGAATTGAATGGGATGGACAGGTACTGTGTACACACTCCCACCAGCATGCATTCACGTGTGGTGTACACATGCTGTTATGCCATGTCCCATACCATCTTGGCTCTGTTACACGTCTCTGTTCATTGAGGATGGGTCAGCATCATGCCACTGTTATTGGTGGATGTGGGTGATGCTGTGAAGAGTACGTGTGATATTCAAACCCTTATGTGTACCAACCCTGCAGTTGGAAGTCCACCAGCCCAAGGCCTTGTGATGAGCCATTGCATCCACGTTGATGCTTCTGTGAACGTGTAACCGACAGTGCAGCCAATCCCACGAAGAGGGTGACGTCATCTGCAGTATGTGTGGCCATGTTGCGGCAACTAATCGGGGATGCTCCCTCGTATTGACAGGTTGGCACGGCGCTGCATGTCACCACTAATGGTCTGCTATTGACAGTCACACAGCCTGTGGCGGATGCACGTTTGTAGGGGCATCAGCAGCAGGCAGGTGTACAGTACTGTGGGATTGTGTCCTTTGCAGCGAGAGGCTGCATGTGTCCACAGCCCACCCATGTTCTGGGTAATGTGATGTTAGTTGTGTGATGCAGTGGGTTGTGAGTGTACTCTGTGCTGGGTGCAACTCACATGCAAAGGCGTGTCCTGAGGCTCAAGATGTAATTTGGGCACTCAGCATAGTCAATGCGTTCAGAGTCGTAGGCCTCAGGAACAGCCTGTAGTCAGCTGGGGTGGCAATTCACATGTATGTGTGTGGTACTGTGCATACTCTGATTTCGACCTTAACACATGTGTGCGATGCCTCACCACATATTCCTGATACTCACACATCCGGCACACTGTGCAACAGTAGTTGTGGCCTTGCGATGGACAGTTGTCTGGCATGGGCTCATGACCATTGTGGACTGTCATGTTGCAGTCAGTGTGTGTGGTGACACATTCTGCTCCATGCAGGTATGTCCTTGACCTAATTCTGTAGTGGTCATCCTTAACACCATCAGGAGAGTGGGTGTGTACACGGCGATGAGTGGCTATGGCCGCAGGGTGACAGTCCGGGTGTTGTTCCATGTGCACAACACATGTGTCACATATTGGCGGGTTCATAACCTGTACGACAGCCATTACGTGTTGATTGTGGTTGCTGTATACATTTGCACAGGTATCATGCAACATGTGCACTTGGAAATGTTCTGTGCTGGCTCCCTTGCACATGTATGTGGATTTGATGCCAAATGAGTGAGGCCACCTCGCTCTCCCTCATGTGTCAACTACCATGTGTGCTGAGGGACAGGGGACAGTCAACAGTGGTGAGGCATTGGATGGTGTAGCTGCACAGGAGCTGGGTGAGACAAATGTGACCGGCGCATCGGAGGGGGCAGACGTGTGCTGGATGACTCACAGGCCCATACGACAATTGCTGCATCAACTGAGTACAGAGGTCATGTGTCCATGTCTGCTAGCACAGGGGACGTGCACTCTAGCTCCTCTGCAGCCATGCGGAGGCCAATGCCCACCCTCCCAACTACTTCCACTGGTGCAACACGTGTCGGCACTAGGATGACGGTTAGAGTGTCTTTCACACCAGGCACAGCTGCCCCTGCGACCCCTGATGCACTCAGTGCCGTGTCTGTTGGGCATGTGCGGCATCTGTGCGTGGGTCAGTCAGCCTCCCTCAATGACTTTATTGCCCATGGCAACACCTGTCCGCAGTTGACATAGTTCATGGAGGGCCTACATTAGCACGTGGGTGGGCTACACCAGTATGTCCAATAGTTGTCCCCCCAGTCAAGGTGGTCCTTGAACTGGGCCACTGTCAGGCTGACATACCTGACCTTCCCCCCCCGGACAGTGGCGCATCTGACAACAGCAGGGCACGAGTCCTGACAGAAGAGGTGGTGGCACGCAGACGACATGACAGGTAGTGACGCCACGGAAGATGGCCTGCACCATCAGACTCACTGCCTCCCCTCGCCCACCCCACTGATGCGATTGCATCATGGGAGCACGCGCGTGTGCAGCAGCTCCAATCTCTCCCCAGAGAGGCCAAATAGTGTATGTGTGGCTCCATTCGCTCCAGTCACCGAGCTCACGGTACAATAGGTGGGGGGACGCTGTACAGCCGCATGGTACCCCGACTCGTGCCCTGGACCACAGTGACGAAGCATGGCTGACTCCGGATTCCGGATACACCACATGCACCACACAGGAGCTGTAGCTGCCCTAGCGGCCCATGCCGCAAACGTCATCCCAGACGACATGTCGACACCCCCCGGCGCGCAATGTCATAGCATCCGCTGCCATTGGCAAGGGACCCATGGTGTGTGATATGGGCCTCCTGGTGAGGAGCCTCCGAGCCATCCACCGCCAACGGGTGTCATGCAACTCACACACTTCACAAGAACATTAGGTAGCTCTGCCTGCGCACCAGGGCTCGAGTCCGGGTACCATGCGGGTGTACGGCGTCCCACCACCCATTTTGCCGTGAGCTCGGTGACTGGGGCGAATGGAGCCACACATACACTATTTGGCCTCTCTGGGGAGTGATTGGAGCTGCTGCACTCGCGCGTGCTCCCATGATGCAATCGCATCAGTGGGGTGGGCGAGGGGAGGCGATGAGTCTGATGGTGCAGGCCATCTTCCGTGACGTCACTACCTGTCATGACGTCTGCGTGCCACCACCTCTTCTGTCAGGACGTGTGCCCTGCTGCACACTGAGAATGTATTGCCTGCGAGATGTGACCAGGAGCAGGGTGCCATGACCTCCCACCCACCAAGCTCCACTGCCATCCCATGCCCTGGGTAGCCTGTGCAGGTGGACCATGTAGGGGGTACACCTGAAGGCCAGGGGTGTACATGTCTCGGCACGGGCCTGGCTGACGCACAGCAGTATCCAGCATGTCCCCAGAGGGAGGGCCAACGTCCACACCTGATGCAGCATGGGTCGTGTGCCCACCTGTTGTGCACACACTAGTCCACATTCATCCCCAGACAGCAGGTCTTTCCACATACCCAGAACAGTGGTAATGTACCCCGCAGGGTTCGTCCCCACACAGTCTGTATCGACACTGCATGTGTGCACCCACCCGTGCCACAGACCCACCTGTGCCAAGAGGCCCTCCCGTTTCACATGCCACATGTGTGTATTCCACAGTTGTGCTTCTCTCTCAGGGGCGGACATCCAATGTCACTTGACTACATGGTAATCTCACGAGTCCCGTGTGCTTCTCACACTCTCATCTTCTCTCATTCGTACTTGTCAACGATCAATGATACTCCAGAATCAGATATTAGCTTTAAGGCATGTATTTAAGCTTACTTCCTCTATGATGCAGGATGTGGACACTACTGGCAGCGTAATGCATGTGGAGGATATACTTAGCATGGTTACACATTCTAAAGGGTGTACAGGTAGATGTGATAAGTCGTTAATTGTGGAAATGAGGCTTCAGAGTTAAGAATGCCCTGCCCTTGCTATGCTACAGTACATTAGCTCATTACTGAGGTGCCCTAGGCTGTGACACAGACAGTATTGGTTTACCCTACCAGACAGCTTGACATCATGAGCACAGTACATCTAAGTCACATGGTACAGGTTTACGACAATAGTGACTCCGACACACCTGCGTCAGAGATGGCATCAGAGCATGAGCCTACATGCATGCAGCATAGTCTCACATGTTGTTGCGATATGGTGGCTACTGTACATGACTCAATGCCCGGGGACATGTTGTGGGGTGTTGCATTTGGTGTCCATCCAAATGTCCTTACACGGAAGTTCAGGAGTAGGTGTGATGACAGTTCTCAAGTTATTCAGCAGACAGATCAGCGTGCACTTACAGGTGCCTGTGTTCAGGTGCGCGGCATGCATATTGTGGCAATGTAGTTCGTGCAATGTTGGCCATGTGGTCACTGTACACAGGTCCCATTCCTCAGCCTCCCCGTGTTCATGCAGGGACACGGGATGTGGTGATGGACAGGGTGCATGTTCTGGTAATGTCAGGTGTCATGACGGTGGTGTTGATGGTCAGGTGTCTGTTTCCGTGTGCATGGTATAGTTGTTGCACAGCTGACTGGCCTCTGCGTGCGGACGGCAGGCATGGTTACGGTGTGGCACATGAATGTTCAATTGTGGGTATTGATTTGGGGACCCATGAATTGACAGGTTGTCAGGTATGCGATGCCTTCCTGCAGTGCATCCCTCGCATTGGTGGTATTTGTGGTTGACATCCAGTGAAGCGGATGGTGGGTTGCAACGTGTTCCTCGTAGGTTGTCACTTGTAGGATCCTGATGGGACATGTTGGGTGACATTCGATGAAACTGTGATCCAGCATACGTTGTGCGGAGGCACACTGGTTCCATTGCAGTGTGTGTCCTATTGCAGCCACAAACGTCATGCCCCCATACACTGAACAGTTCCTGTCGTGGGCGTCCAGGGGTGAGAACAGGTGTACCAGGTCCCCAATTGGACATGCCGGGTTGGAGAGACATAGATCCACAGGCCAGTGGTACGGGCACCTCCGACAGTAGAAAACGGGGATGACGCAGCTGAACATTTCAATGCGGTAAGTTACTCGATAACTTACATTCAGCATGGCCAGATTTGCACAGCCCACTGTCTGAATCAAGCTATTGCTGTACAGCTGCATCTGTCTGGCGTAGGTGTATAGTACTGGTGCCCCGTCCATTTTGCTGCTGGGTGCTGTGGTGGCGTGCTCCGGCTGCCTGGGCTGTCTGTTGAGTGTGACCTCGGACGGTGCTGTGTGTTCTTGAATGGATGTTAGGCGGCAGGACTTTGTGTATGGCTTGGGAGGCGGCCACAGGCCCTCATCCCACATGCTCCTATGAATGGTCAAGGCCAGTGGTGTCTGACTCCTTCCTGATTACTTGCATTTGAGCCACAAGGCGCAGTGTTATAATTGTATTTTGGGGTTTTATCTTTCTTTCATGTTCGGCGTTATCTGCCAGTGGATGGTTGACTCAGCATGGCTATGTTTGGGTTGTGGTTGTTCCATTGGCTCCGTTCTCCTGCAGGATATGTTGCAATGTGATTTGGCTGTGGGAATGGAAGGACATTCACTGCTATCTGCTCTCCCGTGTGTGGGTGGGTCACTTCTTTCCCGCTGTACATTGGGACTTGTGTGTGGGCGCCGTGATTGTGCACACCTGTTCTCATCCAGCAGGGTTTCTCTATTTTGGACATGGCATGGCTTGTTGTTGCGTGCAGGGTAGTATAGATATTGTTTGTTGTGACTGGCGTGCCTTTTGCGGTCAATGTCCATTGTTTGTGCAGTTCTGTCGCAGCTGCCGTGTGCTTCTCCATGCTTTGCACACAGGTGTGTGTCCTCTTCCGACGTCACTTTGCTCCCCTGTTCGGCACACTTGTGTGAAAACGTTTTGGCAACTGTGAGTTGTCGGTTGTGGTCATGGTTGACTCAGGGGGACCACGTGACTTGTGCCTTCAGGGTGGGGCTAGTGTGTGTGGTGTGTTGTTGTGACCCTGCTGTGTTTGCGTGCAGCGCATGGGTGGCGCTGTCGTTGGCCTCTGCGTTGTGCGCATGTGCGTCATCGCCGGGGCGCTGCGGTGCCGTGCCGGGTACGTCACCTCCTGGTCCGAGGTATTGGGTGCCCTGGATGTTACGGGTTGATTATATTTTACAGGTGGGATATGTGTGGGTACAGTGTTGGATGTGTCCTGTCCCCACAGGGGTGTCTAGGGAGCTCATGTACAGTTTTCCCGCCCTTGCATTGTGTGCGGTATTTGCATGCCCTTGTTGTGTGTCTGCCTACCTGCGTCGTTGTTGCGCGTTCACTCCTAGCTGCTGCATCAGGTACAGCATTGGGATGGCCTGGAGTGCAGGATTCATGTCGGAGTAGGCCGGGTTGGTGTTTCTGTGGTCGTCAATGTGGTTTCCGCCTCTTGTTCTCGTGCAGTGTCTCTTTGCCGATGAGGCTGTTTGGTTGTGTCATCGTAATTTGTACGCCGGGCGGTGCGTCATTTTGTCGGACGGTGTGCCTCCGTTGGCTGGCGCCACAACGTAAACGGGCGCACTTTGATGGCGGGCGGCGTCGCAGGCTTGCGGGCGGTATTAGCCTGACTTTTCACATCCTAATTTGGCGGGAGTGCGGGCAGTTGCTGGAGTACGGTAACTGGCGGTTTTTACCTCCGTCGGCACGGCGGTGGTGTTTCCGCCCGCCATCGTAATGACCCCCTTAATTATAATAAATTACCTCCCACACTATTCCCCTATAAACACACAACCCACTCCTAAACTAAATTAACACAATTAATATATTTATCAATTAATTAATTAATAAAAATTAATTACCAATTAATAATTAATAAACAATAAATTAATTATCAATACCAAATAATTATTATTAATTACTTTATTATAATTAATTTACTTCCCACCCTATTCCCCTATAAACCCACATCCCGCTCCACTAAAAAATGTATACAATTATTATAATTATCAATTAATCAATTAATCAAAATTAATTGCCAATTAATAATTAATTAACAATACATTAAATATCAATACCAATAAATAAAAATTAATAATTACTTAATTACAATTAAATTACTTCCCACCCTATTCCTCTATAAACCCACAACCCGCTACAGAACTAAAATGCAAAATTTAATTAAAAATAATTAATCATTTCTAAAAATTATGAATTAATTTACTATAATTAAATTACTTCCCACCCTATTCCCCTATAAACCCACAACCCGCTACGATACTAAAACGCAAAATTTACTTTAAAAAAAATTACTAACTTTTAAACAATTAATACATAAATTAAAAAAAATAATACAAAACATAACAAAACATGTGGAACACATACATATAAAATACATACTAAAATACATAACACTAACATAAACATCGATATTATTAACATCGATATTTTTACTATCGATATTAACAACTTCGATATTAACAAAAACGATATTTCTTACCTTCAGATCGATATTCTGGTCACCGATATTCTTAATGTCGA
The DNA here is from genome assembly GCA_963921515.1 of Calotriton arnoldi. Taxonomy (NCBI): domain Eukaryota; kingdom Metazoa; phylum Chordata; class Amphibia; order Caudata; family Salamandridae; genus Calotriton; species Calotriton arnoldi. Next base: position 372,521 of record CAWUFW010003367.1, read on the forward strand.
TATTCTATCCCTACGATATTTAAAACTCGATATTAATGTAGGTCGATATTTAAAAGTCGATATTTTGACTGTGCACCCCTTGCACCATGGTGCAAGGGTGCCGGCGCATGGCAGCTGTTTGTGCGCCAGCGCAGGGGAGAGCACAGGAATGCGACATATCATTGTAAATAAGTCGCATTCCTGTGCTCTGAAAGTGCTGCAGCGTGGCGCAGCCAAAGGGCTTGCGGTGCCTCGCTGTGGCACTTTCTTGTAGATCTGCCCCTCCGAGTTTTGGCAAAGTAATTTCAATCCATCGGTGTGATGGGTGTACGCCCGCCACAATGGTGGTGGAAATTCTGCCATATTTTAAGCTCTTTGGCATCAGATTCAGGATACTCCACCAAAGTGCCTGTCCCTTTTTTGATGGGGGACAGTTCGGTGGAAACCCTACGAATGCCAGTGGAGGATGGGTAATCTCTTCCAACAGTATGGGTTTTGTAAGTTAATATCATTGGAGTGTGCTTTAAGGAACCTCTCCACATCATAGCTTCAACGGTTCTGCAGTTGTTAGGGGCTCTGTGGTTAGAGCACATCTGCAGGCTGACATAGAGCTTCTCTGTCCGTATGGCCTGTGCACAATAAACGTGAATGAACTTAGATCAACCCAGCATCAACTGTGATTTTGTACTCCAACTTTGGTAACAAGTTGCTACCAGCAGACCCCAGACCTTGTACAACTGGAGAGAAGCAGAAAAAACCCATCTTGAGAAGAACAGGATGAAGGCCTCAATGCCATTTTTATAATTGACCAGGTGGGAGCGCATTGGCCAGTAATCACATGAAAATCTTTTACCGCAAATTAATTTTGGTACTGGTAGTTTATTCATATACTGTGGTCATTTACTTGACTCAGGCATGCGCCTCCTCAATGCGCTATATAGCACAAGGAATTTGTTGTGTGCACTTTAACATTCCACCGGGGCTTGAGCTTTCAAGCAGAATGCAACACACATTGAAAGAGGTTTTCCTCTCCCCATGCAGCACACAGCACACATGGAATGCAGCACACATGGAAAGAGGAAAAACGAGGAGAATAGAGATATTTCTCCTAGTTATGCCTCACCTCGGGAGGCGTAAGATTTTGATGCATTCCCAGGTTTACAAGTCTTTGTAAATTTGGGAATGTGTTAAAAACCATGGAAGTTGCGTGGGAACACGCACCACAACGCCCATGGAACGCCTCCCTAGCGCAGAATAAGACGAAGCAGCGATTTGCGTTGCCTTACTCAAGATTTATGAGACCACTCAAAGCCACTCAAGGTAGCTTTGAGTGGCTTCATAAATCTGACTTGCGTCAGGCATGTACCACTTTGCGTGGTGCAAACATGAACCAAGGCTCTAATAAATATGCCTCTAATTCTATTCACTTGAGATAGGATTAAAAAAGCACACCTGAGTTTACCTGTTGGTTACCTCCCTTCTTTCCCTGTTGCATTCTTCTCACACTGCCAGAGGAACATTACAAGGACACACACTCATTAAACCATGCCTGCATAGAAACACAAAAAGGATTTTTTATATCAGTAAACAAAACTCTTCACCAAGACAGCACTATCCTGCCATCTACTGTCTCAAGTGTAAATTATATCTTACATTGGAACATATTAATAAAGTTATATGGAGAATCATATAATTCATCCACCAAGCTTCTTGGAAAATCCTGGACCACCCACTACAGAATGGGAAGAGTTCAAAGACACATTCAAGAATTATTTATTAGTGTTGGATGACCAAGACTTTAATCCTAACAGAAAAAATCCCTTTTGATCAATGTAATGGCCAGGGAAGGACAACATATTTTCAGACACTTACCTATGGCAGTAGATCAACAAGGAAAACCCATATAGGGACGTTAAGCAACGTCAGTGAACATTGCCATGGTCAAACATAAATTCTATACACAACTGCAGACACAGAATGAGTCAGTAGAAGAATTTATTGCTCTACTGAAGGAACTCACCATCAAATGTCAATAAGATGATATGATGGATGAACTGATAAAGGACCAAGGGGCAGATGTATCAAGGATTGCATTTGCGATTCCTTAATAGCGAATTTTAGCGAATTGCTATTAAGGAATCGCAAAATGCTATGTATGTAGGAATCGCAATAATAATTGCGATTCCTTAATATTCCTTAATTGCCAATTGCAAATTGTGATTCGCAATTAAGGAATACCTTCCCATTCATTCCTATGGGCGTAGAGGCCCATAGGAATGAATGGGAAGACATTCTCAATTTGCGAATCGCAATTAGAGAATCGCAAATTGAGAATGCAATTTCAAGGGTGCCAGGGTGTCCTTTTGACACCCTGTTGCACCCCTGAAATATGTATGTGTGCACATGTGGCGCACATACATGCCCTAAGGGCATGTATGTGCGCCACATGGCACTTTGAAAAATACTAAAAAGTGCTTTTTTCAAAGAAATCGCATATTACCACCAACTTGAAGTTGGTGGTAATTTGCGATTCCTTAAGGCCAAATTGCACTTTTTGGTGCTTCTTACATTGGATTTAAGGAATCGCAATTTGCGATTCCTTAAATGCAATCGCAAAATAGGGAATCGCAAATTTTGCGATTCCTTAGTTTGCGAGGCAGTTTTGCCTTAATACATACCACTAAGCAAAATTATGTTCAGAAACGCCGAAATTCTGCGAATTTCGGCGTTTGCGAACGCAATTTTGCTTGATACATCTGCCCCCTAATGATAGTTCAATGTTCCTCCAAGAAAATGCAGGAAAGACTCTAGACTGCTTAGAATCCTACCCTCAAGGTAGCGATCAAAAACGCCAAAGTTTTTGAGGAATCCAGTGCATGTATGAAAAAAATGGAACTACAAGGTTCAGTCATAACGCAAGAAGGAACAATAACCACTGAGTTAGAGAAGATAATGAACGGCATGGAGGATGTGGGGGTGAACAATAAGAGGATCTTCGGCAGTGGTAGACCCTCCTCAACTAAATGAGAACAAATCGGGGCAGAGCATATGAAGGTGGAAGGTTCTGTAGTAGGTGCTGAAGTGCGTTCCACAACTCCAGCTCAAAACATGTTTCACACTGAACAAAGAATGCAGCAAATGTGACAGAATGGGACAGTTTGCCAAGATGTGTAGAGTCAAGAACAAAACCTATACTGCATGGAGTCTACCGAAAGATGTTTGGAGAGGATATTTGTGTGGGTGGTGGGGAAGAAAAAAAGGAAAGAAATGTTAGCCCTAAGGCAGCCTTTGTGGTAAAGGGTAAACCCATAGACCTTATGGTTGACTCAGGCCCAGTGTTCACAATACTACCTGAAGCCCTGTGGTTGGAAACATGGGATAGGTCAGCTTTCACCCACAGAAAATATTGGTGTTTTGGGGTATATATGGTCTGATGTTTTCCTTGGAAGAAGGATTAGAGGTAAAGTCAATGTAACTCACTCTGGGACTTCAATACTTGGCTGGGTTCACCAATATGATCTCCACTTCATAATTAACCCTTGTGGTGGGAATAAGGTTATGATAGTGAAGAACACCATTGTGGAAGAGATCATAGAGAATGGCAAAGATGTATTTAAATGTAACTTGGTGACTCTCAAAGGGTACCTACATAAAATCGTCTGCTAGAGGAAGCCCAGCCAGTTAGACATAAGCCCAAGAGAATATTGATTGTCATCAGAGAGAACGTTAGAGAGGTGTTGGAGGATAATTGTATTCCTGAATATCAACATGAACAATATCAAGATAGAAGAATATTGAGTACCCAACATCGAGGGGCAAAAAATCAGAAGGTAAGAGCATCTAGGGAAGCGTAGAATTACTAATCCTAACTCCACATCTGCATACTATGAAGATATCTGTAACACTTAGGTACATATATGTGGAGTAAGCTATAGAAAATCTAGACTTACCTGTCAATATTTCTTTTTCTTAATTCTGACCTCGATATTATGCTCTATAGATATTGTAGTTTTGATATTCAGGGTGCGCACCCTGGATGATATGGTGAAGGGCAAGATCATAGAACCAGTAGAATCCACAGAGTTGGTTTCTCCTGTGGTACTTACTAAGAAACCTGATGGAAATTGAGGTTTTACATGAACCTATGCACCCTCAACAAGAACATTGTAGTGTACTGTTTTCCATTGCCAAATATAGGGGAAGTGACACTACTGTTGAAGGGTGAACATTTTTATTTTTAAATTGAACTCCGCAATACATATCACAAGATCAAGTTGCACTTCATCTAAAACATAACTGACTGCTTTTAAACCAACTAAAGGTGTGTTTCAGTTAAATGGCATTCCCTTTGGTTTGCCTTTGGCTGTGAGCATTTTTCAAAGAATTATGACTTAGATCCTCAAGGGTCAGAAACAAGTTGCCTTCTTCCAGTTTGACATTTTATTCATCTGTGATTCTGTTGAGGAACACAACTCGTTTCTGAGCAGGGGTTGGACAAGATAAGCAAGGCAGGACTGACCTTCAGGGCCGGACTGGCCGTAGCGGGCACCGGGCGTTTCCCTTGTGGGCCGCCAGGGTGGGGGCCGGTTTTGGGCCCCTGGGGGCTGTTTTTGTTACCAGGGGTCGGCAATATCGGCCCCCTGTAACAAAATCGGCCGAAACCGGCCCCAGCAAACAGCTCGGCTGCACCCCCCCTCACCCCAGGGGGGCCCGGCCGAGCAGTTTGCCAGGGCCGGTTTCGGTTCCCAGTCCGGCCCTTCTGACCTTGCATAAGGATAAATGTCATTTCTTTAAAGAAGAGATTAAATACTGCAGTATACATTAAGAAGCCTATTTATGAGGCCATTTGCTTCGCTCTTGCACCACGCAACATGGTGCAAGAGCGACACAAACCTTAATACAGATTTTTGATGCCATGCAAACCCACTTTGCGTGCCTCTGAGGGGTTTCAAAAATCTAGAGTAATGCAGCGCAAATCACTGCATTACATTACTCTGCCCTGCGTAGACATTCCATGGGCGTTGCGTGGTTGATCCCACGCAACTGCCATGGATTGTGACACATCCCCAGACGTTTAAGAACTTGTGAGTGTTATGAACTATTCTGGTGGTCTAAGATGCATGAGGAAACTGTACAGATGGTGAATGAGTGTGCAAAGAAAGTGATAAGAGATTGAAGGATGGTGTTGGGGAAGCATCACATAATCATGATTTAGACCAACCTTGGGGAAAAGTATATCTGGATTTCATTGGGCCCATGTATGCCTACCATGCAACTTAAGATTTGCCATGGTGGTGGTGGATGTCCACACCCAATGGGTGGAAGTAGACTTCATGAGTGCCATAACAACTTCCAGCACTATAAGAGTTCTTAGAAAGATGGTTGCTCATGAAGGGGTTCTGTCATACCTGGTCATGGAAAATGGAACCCAACTTACCTCTGAAGAATTTAAACTATTCTGAGGAAAGTTGGGTATAAGGCACTGACGAACCTTAGTATACAACCCACAATCCAATGGCATTGTCGAGAGGGTCAATTGAATTGTTAAAGGAGAAGTTGAAATGGCAAGCAAGAAGAGACTGGATGTAGAGACAGCTGTTTTGGAAGCACTGGAAGCCCATCGTGATTGTGTGAATAAAATAACAGGTAAAATGCTGTTTTGATGAGGGGACGAGTGAGCCAAATGAAATTGGTACCAACGTGGTTGAAGGGGTTAGTGGTGACCGATGAGGGTTAAAGGGTTTGTTATGATATCGGAAGAAGGTGATCGGAAGAAAGTGATTAGGTGAAAGTCAAGCCCGGGAGAGGGGGACATGATTTGTCCAAATTCAAGGGTCTCTTTAAAGTTACTGTCGATCAAGGGAACTATGTCAAGTTGGATAATGGTTAATGGTGGAACAGGAGGAGAGTGGCTGTATACCAGCGAGGTTGTGTAGTTGATGAAGGCGTAGGAGGTGAAGATGAAAATGGTTTGATGCCTAGATTGATACACCAAAACACCTTTACAGGGGCTGGAGAATGTTCTGGAAGCATACAGGGGTGTAGTGGGACAGACAGAGGGGGAACCAATGAGCTTAATGACTTATGGCCCAGGACAAGGAAGGCACCAGCTATGCATGCTGACTATGATTGGCAAGCACCAGACCAAATGTTATTTTTCCTTTGGGCGATATTATGATTGGTAATTAACTTGAATTGATGCTACTGTTACAGTTGTTGTATCACTGTAATATCATTGCTTTGCTTTGACTTGCTGCTCCTTATTTCTAAGAATGAAGCTCTTCCTACATTCCTACCCTCCATTTCATTTCTCTGTTTTGTTGTTCGTTTTATGTGCTGAACCTTTTTTGGGGGGAAAAGAAAGGAGATGTGTTGTAAGTTAACATCATATGAGTGCACTTTAAGGAACCTCTCCACATCATGGGTCCCAGGGTTCTTCAGTTGTTAGAGGTTCTGTGATTAGTTCACATCTGCTGCCTGGCATAGAGCTTCTCTGCCTGTATGATCTGTGCACAATAAACTTGGATGAACTTGGATCACCCCAGTATCAAGTGGATTTGCTACTGTAATGGGCAATGGGACTGTACCCCAAAGTAGGGGTGTATTATCAGTACTCCTAGGTCTAGTCTTCCTGACGTGTCATTATTGCTATGCTCACCTTTTGATAAAAGTCTGTTACCATTTGCATGTCTGTATTTCACTGAATTAAACCTACCAGACATGGTAGCTGGCCAGTCACTCCAGATGGGGTGGCTGCTCTTCCACCATTTGTGGTGGAGTTACTGCTGCAGCTTGCTGGACCCCACTGTGGAGATAGAGTTGTCTGCTCCGACAAGATGTACATCATGAAGCCAACTCCAGATAGGTTGATTAGACTACAGAAAGCATGAATGGAGGATCGCACATTTGTTTGCTAGATTCTGTGTTACTGTCCTCTTCTAAATCAGGCAAAATGTTTAGGATTTCTAAAAAAGTAAAACCATTTATTTTTATTTCCTACAAAGATGCAAGCATAAATATGGTGTAACAGAATCCATGCAATTCATTATCACATGTAGGGCAGCACACCACACCACACAGTGGTCAGGGCTGAGATCTGTGGTTATCTTTAATTTAGTTTAATTTAAGAAATAGTTGAAGTGTGATCCTAGCTTGGGAAACAGTGGACACTGTTGAGAGCTGTATTGCATGTTTGTTCTATTATCATATAGGACTATGAGGGTGTGCAATGGCAGCTTTTGAGAAGTGATTTACTGCTCTAGAGTAGAGCATGCCAGCAAATTTCAACCTACGTGCCTCAAACCACAAGTGTCAATTGTGGGGCATTGGCGCAATGTGCCTGTAAATGCACAGCAGCAAATGGCTTTGAAAATATGTAGGCAGTTGCAGAAAGAGCCATGTGGATACCAGTGGCGGCTCCTCCACTAAGGCGGAGGAGCATCGCCCCACTGCTGTGCAGCAGCGAAATAAAGGAAAAATAAAATGATAATAACTCGAGGTTATTATCATTTTATTTTGTCCTGCTGCAGTAGCTTTGCAGGGAGGGGTGGGGTGGTGCTGCTCTGACACGGGAGAAGGGTGAGTGGTCAGCACACTTTGCAAGTGCGCATGAATGTTTGTCCTGCCAAACATTCATGAGTACTTACCATGTTCTCCACCCAGGCTGCATTACAGTCTGGGTGGAGAACATGCCCAGGCTCCCATTCCCTGGCTGAGCGCCGAATCGCGGCGCTCAGACCAATCACAACGCTGCAGTACAGCATTGTGATTGGCTTAGGGAGCCCGGGTGTGCTTGATGTTCTGTTCATCTGTTCCGGTGGTGCTGAGGGACGAGGAGGAGAGACGCAGCGGTACAGTATTTTTTTTTTTAATTATTATTATTTTCATTTTTCTTCACACCCCCGATCAGTGCCGGCCACGAATGGTGGATACACGTAATCAGGTAGGATCATTAACAACCCCCTATCCCCCTCACCCCACACACACACTTTAGCAGTTTGTGCTACGCGTGAATGCCACTGGGCAGTTGTGTGTCATATGAAACATTTAAGTTGTTATTGGGTGCATAGAAAGATAGATGACTGATGGATTATGGGAGAAAAGTAAAGAAAGGATGGAAGAAAGAAAGAAAGCAAGATGAAAGAAGAGAGAAAAAGAATGGAGAGAAAGGACAAAAGACTGAAAGGAGGATTAAGAGAAGGAAGGACATTTCAGAATTCCCTCAGGGAGAGCAATCTCTTGAACAACTGCTGGGTTCACTTGCCTCATCCACTCATTCGGTGCTATATGGGACATGGTTCAAAGTGGGGGTATTTTATTTTTCTGGCTACTCCCTTGCACATAATTCATACATGAAGCATGTCTGCTCTGTAAACTGATCCACACAATAGCTGTCAACACCCCAGAAAATATTGTTGATTCTAGATCCTTGGTATGCAAGAAATATATGTAGCGAAACCATGTAATAGAGCATCCCTGGATCTATATACACACCGGCGGGGTCTGTACGCAGTCCTTCTTTCTCTTGAGACTCTGGGGGCATTCTCTTAGAAAGTTAGACCCCCAGGGTTCTGTCAGTAAAGTGGAATCTACTGTGAGATTATAAAGGGAACTGTGCACCAGAAGTGTCTGAATATGATAAACTACATCATTTTGCATTTTGTAACCCTGTGCGATGTTGTCATAGAGTGATTTCTGCTTCTCCAAGGGATTCATCCTTCCGAGACATAGGGGACTGAAAATTTAGGGCCAGATGTACTAAGCTTTTTTCAGCTTGCAAATGGCCCGTTTTGCAAAATTGGGCCGTTTGCGAGCTGAAAAAAAGCATTTTTAAATGTACAAAGCCCTATTTGCGATTCGGTAAGCTATCACCGAATCGCAAATTGGGTTTGCGAGTCACTATTAGGAAGGGGCGTGCCAAGGGCCTCCCTTTCTGATAACGAGTCGCAAGGGCATGTATGAATGTTTTGCGACCGGAATGCAGTTGCAAAACACTCATACTTTACCGACTCCGTGAAGGAGGCGGTAACCCATTTGCAAACAGGAAGGTGTCTCAAAGGGACCCCTTCCCCTTTGTGAATGTGGGCACCAACATTTTTTAAGAGTAGTACCACTGCCTACTCTTAAAAAATTAAAAGGAAACTTTTCATTTTTCTTTTTTAAATGCATCCCATTTTCCTTTAAGGAAAACGGGCTACATTGCAAAATAAAAACTGCTTTACTTAAAAAGCAGTCACAGACATGATTATCTGCTTACCCCAACAGGCCACCATCCCTGTGAGTGCCGGCTGTTCCCAATGGGTCGCAAATTACGACCTGCCTCATGAATATTAATGAGGCAGGTCCCTTGCGACCCATTGGGAATCACATACACTGTAAAATACACTGTTGTACATAGCTGTTTGCGATTTCCTAATAGCGAATCGCAAAAATTCGCTATTAGGAAATTGCAACCTGAAGTCTATGTACATCTAGTCCTTAGTCTGTTCATCTTAAACTCTTCTGAGGAATATAAGGGGACTTTGCACAGAAACAAGCACACTAACAGAGACCTATAAATGCAAACAGACATACCAGTACCTGTGAACACAGACCAGCAGACATTGAGAGCCAGATTTATCAAACTTTGAAGCAGCACAGCGCAGCAAGACAACTTGCTGCACTGTGCTGCGTCAAATGGAGAGGACAGGAATGCGCCATATCTATCAAGATATGGTGCATTCCTGCTCTCTCCATGCACTGGCGCACTCGGTGCAGCCTAGCACAAATGCAGACACCCTTCTGTCATGGTGCCAGGGTGCCTGCGTTGCAGGAAGAACATTTTACATGCACAAAAACAATCCTTCGAGGCTTTTTGCTCACTCTAAGTGTGCTGCAAAATGCAGCACACTTAGAGGCATATTTACAAGGACTTAATGCCGCCGTAGCGTCAATTCTTTGACATTACGGCGGCTTTTTTTTAGTCTCCTTATTTACAAGTAGCCGCTAACTGCAGTTAGTCTCACTTTCCTGCGTAAATGTGAATTTTCAAGGTCGCCACTTCTGTTAGCGGGACTTAACAAAATGAGATGCAAGGTAGGCGTTCCCGTGAAAAAACTGCAGCTAACCACACTTTGCGATATTTATAAGGAATTCCTTGTATGGTGCAAAACCGAAAAAACTGCCTCTAAGTCTAGTTAGAGGCAGTTTTTTAAGACCAAAGAATAGCTGGTCTTAAACTTGGTGCAAGCACCTGGGCCCACATATAAGATGTTTGGGTGATGGACAACATGGCAAGGAATGTTGCTGCGCTGCCCTGCGACAATACAAAAGGGCAGTAATCCGCACTATTAATAACATAGGGTGCATTCCTGGGCCTCATTCATGAAAAGTGCTGTATCGCTGCGACAAAACAGCGTTGCAACACTTTTCACTGCACCCTTCTTGCGACACCATGGATGCGCCATATTCACTTTACGGCGCTCCATGTCGCAATTAACCCCTTAACTGCTGGGCCTTCCACCCCCCCCCCCCCCCAGTGCTGAGCCCTTTTTTGGCTATTTGGGGTAGTTCGCACTTAGGCCCCTGTAACTTTTTGACCACATAAGGTATCCACGCCAAATTTGCGTCCTTTTCTTCCAACATCATGGGGATTCTAAAGGTATCCAGGGTTTGTGGATTCCCCTAGAGGGGACCCAGAAATTAGCCAAAATACAGCTAAATTTTGTTTTTGGGGGGAAAATTGGGAAAAGAGTGCTGCAAATGAAAGCATCTGGTTTTTTCCCTGCAAATGGTATCAACTAAGGGTTTGTAGGGCTGAAATCACCATTTTCCCAGCTTTCAGGGACTGACAGACTTTTGTCAGAAAACCAACATTATTTACACAGTTTTGGCATTTTACTGGGACATAGCCTATTTTTGCTATTTTTTGTGCTTTCAACCTTCTTCCAGTTAATGGTAGAAATGGGTATGAAAGCAATAATGGATCCTGGAAAGCTATACATTTTTAAAAAGTAGACAAATTTCTGAATTCTGCAAGGGGTCATTTGTGTAGATCCTTCAAGGTTTCTTTATAGAAACTAACAGTTGAAAATAGGAAAAATTGAAAATGAGTTGAAAAAAACAGCCATTTGTGCAAACGTTTTCACCTGTAACTTCTTCTAATTATGACAGATGTTTGAAAGCAATATACCGTTACATCTGCTGGACCTTTCTGGTTGTGAGGATATATAGGACTTGTAGGTTTACCAAGAACCCGACGAACCCAGAGCCAATAACTGAGCAGCGTCTTGCAATGGTTTTTTATTATGTACCGGGTATATAGCAATTAGTTTGGGAAAATATATACAGTGAAAAATCGGGATGTAAGACACCTATGTATTTCTGAAATTGGAACAAAATATAGAGTTTAGAAACAGTAACTATTTGCACATTTCCGAAATTGTGAGTACCCATACTAGCATGAGAATTATAGGACATTTTTCAAAGTGACTTCTTTTTTACACATTGTCTTTCATTTGGAAGGCAGAAATGCATCGAAAGTCAATAGGTAATAACAGTTGCTCTACAATCCTGTGTTACCCTAAGTCTCCCAATAAATATGGTACCTCACTTGTGTGGGCAGGCCTAGTGCCCGCGACAGGAAACATCCCAAAACACAACGTGGACACACTTTATTTTTACAGTGAAAACGGACCCTTTTTATGCAAAGTGCCTTGCTGTAGATTTTGAACCCTAGCTCTGCCGGCACCTAGGGAAACCTAGCAAACCTATACATTTTTGAAAACTAGACACCTAGGGGAATCCAGGATGGGGTGACTTGTCAGGCTCTCACCAGGTTCTGTTACCCAGAATCCCTTGCAAACCTCAAACTTTGTAAAAAAAAAACACATTTTCCTCACATTTCTGTGGTGGAAAGTTCTGGAATCTGCGTGGATCCACAAAATTCCACCCACCCCACATTCCCCAAAGTCTTTCAAGAAAAATGGTACCTCACTTGTGTGGGTAGGGCTAGTGCCCGCGGCAGGAAACAGCCCAAAATGCAACGTGGACACATCACATTTTCACAGTGAAAACGGACCCTTTTTTTGCAAAGTGCCTAGATGTAGATTTTGAACCCTATCTCTGCCGGCACCTAGGGAAACCTAGCAAACCTATACATTTTTGAAAACTAGACACCTAGGGGAATCCAGGATGGGGTGACTTGTCTGGCTCTCACCAGGTTCTGTTACCCAGAATCCCTTGCAAACCTCAAAATTTGTCAAAAAAATCACATTTTCCTCACATTTCTTTGGTGGAAAGTTCTGGAATCTGCGTGGATCCACAAAATTCCACGCACCCCGCATTCCCCAAAGTCTTCAGAGAAAAATGGTACCTCACTTGTGTGGGTAGGCCTAGTGCCTACAACAGGAAACGGCCCAAAACGAAACGTGGACACACCACATATTCACAGTGAAAACGGACCCTTTTTTTGAAAAGTGCCTAGCTGTAGATTTAGAACCCTAGCTCTGCCGGCACCTGGGGAAACCTAGCAAACCTATACATTTTTGAAAACTAGACACCCAGGGGAATCCATGATGGGGTGACTTGTCTGGCTCTCACCAGCTTCTGTTACCCAAAATTCCTTTCAAACCTCAAAATTTGTCAAATAAACCACATTTTACTCACATTTCTGTGGTGGAAAGTTCTGGAATCTGCGTGGATCCACAAAATTCCACCCACCCCGCATTCCCCAGAGTCTTCCAAGAAAAATGGTACCTCACTTATGTGGGTAGGCCTAGTGCCCGCGACAGGAAACGGCCCAAAACGCAACATGGACACATCACATTTTCACCGTGAAAAAGGACCCTTTTTTTGCAAAGTGCCTAGCTGTAGATTTTCAACCCTAGCTCTGCTGGCACCGAGGGAAACCTAGCAAACCTATATATTTTTGAAAACTAGACACCCAGGGGAATTTAGGATGGGGTGACTTGTCTGGCTCTCACCAGGTTCTGTTACCCAGAATCCCTTGCAAACCTCAAAATTTGTCCAAAAAAACATATTTTCCTCATATTTCTGTGGTAGAAAGTTCTGGGATCTGCGTGGATCCACAAAATTCCACCCACCCTGCATTCCCCAAAGTATTCCGAGAAAAATGGTACCTCACTTGTGTGGGTAGGCCTAGTGCCCGCGACAGGAAACGGCCCAAAACGCAATGTGGACACATCACATTTTCACAGTGAAAATTGACCCTTCTTTTGCAAAGTGCCTAGCTGTAGATTTTGAACCCTAGCTCTGCCGGCACCTAGGGAAACCTAGCAAACCTATACATTTTTGAAAAGTAGACACCCAGGCGAATCCAGGATGGGGTGACTTGGCTGGCTCTCACCAGGCTCTGTAACCCAGAATCCCTTTCAAACCTCAACATTTGTCCAAAAAAACCAAATTTTCCTCACATTTCTGTGGTGAAAAGTTCTGGAATCTGTGTGGATCCACAAAATTCCACCCACCCCACATTCCCCAAAGTCTTCCGAGACAAATGGTACCTCACTTGTGTGGGTCGGCCTAGTGCCCGCGACAGGAAACGGCCCAAAACACAACGTGGACACATCACATTTTCACAGTGAAAACGGACCCTTTTTTTGTCAAGTGCCTAGCTGTAGATTTTGAACCCTAGCTCTGCCGGCACCTAGGGAAACCTAGCAAACCTATACATTTTTGAAAACTAGACACCCTGGGAAATCCAGTATGGGGTGACTTGTCTGGCTCTCACCAGGTTCTGTTACCCAGAATCCCTTGCAAACCTTAAAATTGGTCAAAAAAACTACATCTTCCTCACATTTCTGTGGTGGAAAGTTCTGGAATCTGCGTGGATCCACAAAATTCCACCCACCCCGCATTCCCCAAAGTCTTCTGAGAAAAATGGTACCTCACTTGTGTGGGTGGGTCAAGTACCCATGACAGGCAAGGGCCCAAAACGTATTGAGGAGACATCAAAATTGCCTATCACAAAACGACCTGGTTTTGCAAGGGGGGTCACCTGGGTTTTTGGCCCCGTGCTCGGCGGCCAGCTAGGGAAACCCACCAAACCCACACATTTCTGAAAACTAGACACCCGGGGATTGCAGGGAGGTATGGCTTGCATGGATCCCCCAACGTTTTCTTACCCAGACCCTGCAAACCTCAAACTTAGCTGAAAAAATCACTTTTTCCACACATTTTTGTGTGGGAAAGTTGTGGGATCACCGGGCTGACACAAATTTCCTACCACCCAGCATTCCCCCATGTCTCCCGATAAAAATGGTTCCCCACTCGTGTGGGTGGGTCAAGTACCCGCGACAGGCAAGGGCCCAAAACGTATTGAGGAGACATCAAAATTGCCTATCACAAAACGACCTGGTTTTGCAAGGGGCGTCACCTGGGTTTTTGGCCCCGTGCTCGGCATATATAGATACATATATATACATATATCATCTACAGAGAGAAAGAGACTCTCCCTCTCTCTCTCTGTATATATATATATATATATATATATATATGTATATATGTATGTATATATATATATATATATATATATATATATATATATATATGTTAGAAATGGGATCTCTGGTTGGCTAAGGCTTGCGCCAAAGCCAGGCAGAGACCACCACTCTAGTCAGGGCGAGGGAGTTACACGCCAAAGATAACCCCTGCTCACCCCCTTGGTAGCTTGGCACGAGCAGTCAGGCTTATCCCGGAGGCAATGTGTAAAGCGTTTGCGCAACACCCCACAGCAACAACATACTAGGCACACCACAAAAGGAACTCCACACAAGGTTATATCAAAAATAGCCTTTGTATTATCATAAAACACATTAGAATAGTACTCACATAATATACATTGTGCCACCTGGCACGGGGTCATATTTACAAGGGAATTATTTACACCTGACCGGGCCAACTGGACCACTGTCAGGACCAGCACAAAGCGAACTTAGTATAGGTAGTACTTATAATAAATGTAGAACACCTCATGAACGTACAACCAGTAATCACTGGTAACCACTGTACTTAGCCTCAGCCTGTAACATAAACTACATTATGCACAGTATCACATCAGGCGCGAATTACATTCTGCGCCAACCTCACCAGCATAACCACAGTATGCAAATAACCTCATAATCATAATTACATTAGAGGTATAAAACAGGGTGCGTAAATCATACTACATGAATTACATTTCCTAGCACCCAAAATCACATTAGCACATGAATCACATTAGGGCCTGGCGCCCTATAAACCTAACTGTCCCCCCTGGCCAACTGGCCATCTCTAAAGGGCTCAAATGCCCTGTGTCCAAAATGTCAGGGCGCGCTGTCACAGCAGCGAAAGTCAAGGGTGCGCCACTGCGCAAACCTAACGTTGCAGCTGCCCACTACTTGCTGGGCAGCTGGGAAAGATAGGGGGCCAAGGAGTGCATCTTACTCCTAGCGCAAAGTACACTAATACCCCCAAAGAACTGTGGCCTAAACGCTGCAGCTGGCACTAATTGCTGCGCAGCTGTGATGCACAGAAGGCCTGGGCACTCACTGTGCCCTCTGGACAATTGAGTAAACGTTGCAGCTGCCCGCGCTGGTGCGGCGCAGCTGTGGATAGGCAAATAGGCCCTGGCACCACTGTGCCCTCGGGGCCTCACTGGGGCTCTCCAGATAACATGCCCCCATTGTTGCAGTTGCCCACTGTCAAGTGGGGAACTGTAGAGAAATATGGCCAACATGGGGAAAAGCATGGGCCCCTCTGGGCCCCCAAACAATGAGTGTGCCCCTCGTCGGAGCGGCCCGCAACGGCGGGTCCGCTCATGGGAAATAGGCACGGTGCTTCACTGGCACCAACCAACTGTGCCAAGAAATGCCCCCACTTGTAGGAGCAGCCCGCTTCCCGGCGGGGCAGCTCGGGGACAGAGGACTCGTGCTGTGCCTCGATCGGCACCGCCTAGGGAGAAGCCCTACTCACCGGGTTCTCTCGGGCGCTGCTCTCGGCCTCCTCGCTTCACTGTTGCGGTCCCGGTCTCTGGCGGCGCAGCATCATGCGGGGCTCCGTCCTCATCACAGGAGCCCCGCCTGGATTCCTGCTCCGGCTGCCCCATGCGGCATTCACGAAGGCGGGGTGGGCTCCCGCCTGGCTTCAGCAACATGAGGGGCTCTCACAGGAGCCCCGGTCACGTCCGGCCTCACTGCTCTTCCGCTCCCGTCCGCAAGGCCCCGCCCACAACCAGGCGGGCCGCGGCTCACGGTTTCTTCTCTCTTCGTGGCGGCAATCAGGGGTAGGCTCCCTCTTAATTTTAAGATATAAAGCGGGGTGGGCACCCGCTCAACATGGCAAAATGCAGGGTAGGCACCCGCGAAAAATGCAGCATAAGCGGGGTGGGCACCCGCATTTCAGTCATCACGGGGGAATCCCTCACACCGGGATTCCTCTCCAAGGGCTGCAGCGCCGCGCTGCGAAGCCGACGCTCTCTCCCTTTGGGGAATAATTAAAATATAGCGCTCACGGGGCGCAGAGGACAGCTAAAACGTCCTGAAGGTCCTGGAGGAAAATAAGGAAGCAGGCAAAGTCCAAGGAAGGGGTCAGGGGCAGAGCTGGGCCCAGGGGCCAGCACACAGGGCCCTCCAGCAGGGAGGCAGCCCCCATGGCGGTCCCTCCTGGGCCCCAGCAGCAGCGAGCCCCTCCAGTCAGGATCAGGAACTGAACATTTTCATGGGGTCACAGCCCCTTCTTTTATACACATTTCCTTTGTGTCACAGCACAGGGCTGGGGAAAAACCAGACGCAACTGGTTTGGGGGAGCTTTGGAGCACTTTGTTTTGCTCAGCTCCTCTCTCCTTTCACAGGACAGGCTAGGGACATCAGACGCACCACAGGGGTGGAGCCAGCATTGTGGAGGGAAGGCACAGCCCTATTCAGGTCCCAGGTGCAACTCCTCCCTCCCATCTAGATGCAGATCTCCCTATTCACCACTGCGCTGACTCACCCTGCCCCTGTCACTCACAAGCCAGACATGCAATTCACATCAGGCAGGCAGACACAGAGCACACATAAATGCCAACTTCTAGAAGTGGCATTTCTACACAAGTTATAATAAATCTGCGCACACCATTGCGCAGCATTTATTCTCACGAGTTCGCACATACTAAACTCGCCCCTGCACTCCTCTCACACCAGGAATTACCATGGACACACATATCCCCCATGCATTCCTATGGGAGGGCCGGACAATCTCACCACACGCACTCAGCGCGCACGCACTTTACACTGGACCACAGTGCGAAAGTGCCCAGAGGCCTAAAACCACCAACACTAGGTCACAGACCAGGCAAAAAGTTCAGGGGTGAACCTGCCAAAAAGGGCCAAGTCCAACACAACCCCCTTCCAGCCAAAACGCAGGGCAGACCAATCACCACCGTGATGGGCTTCCCTGCTTGGGGCGATAGAACACGGACGCGGGCCCGCACTGCAGGGACACCCTCCGGTTCTACGCCACTTGGAACCCCTGGAATCCATCTAAGAGAGAGAAAAAAAAAAACTCAGGACCAACTAGGCTACCCCACCGGTACTCCTTAGTTGTCCACGGCCAGGACCAGGCCCTAGGCCACCCAGATACCACTGGTCCTTGCCAATCCACAGAGTGGGGGGCAGTAACCCCTGGCATCCAATAGCCATTCTCCACTCTCCCTCTCAGTGTAGTTCCAAACTACCACTGATCCTTCAACCTAGGGTCCGCACCCTCAGGCTGACCAGAGGTCACGGGCGAAGCATCTCCTCCCCCTACCTCTATTTCTGGGGTCGCGCACTCTCCCAGGAAAAGCACCCTCCAGAACACAACTCTCCCACCAGTTCAGGACCTCTCCCCATCACTGGTCTACCACCTGGGAAATAAATTCACCGGCTGCACCGGGGTCAGAGGCGAGGACTCCCTCCCTCTGCACCCCCTTCCAGAGTTCTGCACCCTCCCACTGTAGAGCAGGGTCCCTTCACTTAAGATGGGCCCCACCTGCTCTCAGGGTAGTACTACCACATTCAGCCAGGGACCCTAAAGATCCCGGCTAGGCCTGCACCACCCCTTCTGGGAAACACAGGGTCTCTTCACTTAAGATGGGCCCCACCTGTGTTCACAGGGGTACCCCTAGAAGGCAACCCGGCCAGGACACTGATTACAGTCGCCCTGCCGTCCAGATCCGGAAACACCGGCTACTGGCTCCCCAACCCAGGGACGTACCCTTTGGTCAGATGCCCGGCGAACCAGGACTTCACGAGGGTGACACATAACTAACGGGTCGTGTGACAGTCTGCCCGGCGCAACCCCAGGGCAGAAGTGGCATCATCATGGTCACTCATTGGCGACTCAGCCCTGCTGGCTGGCCCCTGACCCACTGGCTCTTCCACTGGGTACTTTTTCCCCCTCTCACCCCTCACTCTGGACTTCTGCACCCTCCCAAGGGGAGTGGTACTGCCAGACACTAGGACTGCTGGAGCTCTGATTACAGACGCTCCACGTCCTCTAGACACTGGGAGATCCTCCTCAAATGGCCTACAAGTACAGCCTAGGCCCCCAACCTGATGTTCCCTTTAAGAAACAATCCAGATCCTGAGACTGGGTTTCGGGCTCTTTGGGACAGAACCACTCACTCTTTCTCCTCTGAGACAAGATGTGAGCCCCTACACCGGGACCTAGCTGGGCTACACTGAACCTCCTCCACCATGGAAGACACCTGAGCCACTCTTATTGGAATCACTTCCAGCTCACCTACCACGGGGAGGTCCCCCATACAGAACAGTCCAACAGGACAGACTAGGTTCCTTTCCTGGTGTTCCTTCTAAGAACCATCCAGTACCGGAGACTTGAGATTGAGGCTCGGAATACGGCCCAGTCTCACACCTTCCTCGCAGGACATGATGTGAGGCCTTGCAACCTCCTCACTATAACGGTTCCTAGTTGGGTTCCTCTGAACCATCTCCGCCACACGGGTTGGGAGACACCTGCACCATCCCTCAAGGTTACTCCCCAATGCAAGTTCCTTATTTCAGAGAACTCACACCCAAGTATTCAGCAAGCTCCTTATTTCAGAGAACTCACACCCAAGTATTCAGCAAGCTCCTTATTTCAGAGAACTCACACCCACTCGTCCAGTGCAACACACCATTTATCCACACACACCCCCCCCTAGACCGGTGAGACAGTATCTACTGCCCCTGAATCTCAACCTGCACCCCTCTTACTGAGCGCCAGGTACCATACTCTGGGAACGGGACGGGGAATTCATGCACTGGACACACTTCTGCTGCCACCACTGGATCCCACCCTTACTGGGGAATCCAGAAAACTCACACTGCACTTAGGGGATAATCTACCCTCCCGAGCTAGTGACCATACCAATTAAGTCCCCACTGTAGGCCAACCCAAGAACCAGCGCAATGGCTCAAGGGCAGTCTCTCCTCCAGATTCTCTGGTTTCTGTCCTTGGCAGGACACCCAACTCATAGTGCACAAGAAACACATTTCAAAAAGAAATGACACTTAAAACAAACTCAGAAACAATAATCCCTTTCCATGTGACTATCTAAAATGCAGAGTTTTGTAATGCAGCCAGTTGTCGCTGTGGTACTGCGCAAACGCAAGTCCTAATCCCCACCGCTGCCAACCAATGTTAGAAATGGGATCTCTGGTTGGCTAAGGCTTGCGCCAAAGCCAGGCAGAGACCACCACTCTAGTCAGGGCGAGGGAGTTACACGCCAAAGATAACCCCTGCTCACCCCCTTGGTAGCTTGGCACGAGCAGTCAGGCTTATCCCGGAGGCAATGTGTAAAGCGTTTGCGCAACACCCCCACAGCAACAACATACTAGGCACACCACAAAAAGGAACTCCACACAAGGTTATATCAAAAATAGCCTTTGTATTATCATAAAACACATTAGAATAGTACTCACATAATATACATCGTGCCACCTGGCACGGGGTCATATTTACAAGGGAATTATTTACACCTGACCGGGCCAACTGGACCACTGTCAGGACCAGCACAAAGCGAACTTAGTATAGGTAGTACTTATAATAAATGTAGAACACCTCATGAACGTACAACCAGTAATCACTGGTAACCACTGTACTTAGCCTCAGCCTGTAACATAAACTACATTATGCACAGTATCACATCAGGCGCGAATTACATTCTGCGCCAACCTCACCAGCATAACCACAGTATGCAAATAACCTCATAATCATAATTACATTAGAGGTATAAAACAGGGTGCGTAAATCATACTACATGAATTACATTTCCTAGCACCCAAAATCACATTAGCACATGAATCACATTAGGGCCTGGCGCCCTATAAATCTAACTGTCCCCCTGGCCAACTGGCCATCTCTAAAGGGCTCAAATGCCCTGTGTCCAAAATGTCAGGGCGCGCTGCCACAGCAGCGAAAGTCAAGGGTGCGCCACTGCGCAAACCTAAACGTTGCAGCTGCCCACTACTTGCTGGGCAGCTGGGAAAGATAGGGGGCCAAGGAGTGCATCTTACTCCTAGCGCAAAAGTACACTAATACCCCCAAAGAACTGTGGCCTAAACGCTGCAGCTGGCACTACATTGCTGCGCAGCTGTGATGCACAGAAGGCCTGGGCACTCACTGTGCCCTCTGGACAATTGAGTAAACGTTGCAGCTGCCCGCGCTGGTGCGGCGCAGCTGTGGATAGGCAAATAGGCCCTGGCACCACTGTGCCCTCGGGGCCTCACTGGGGCTCTCCAGATAACATGCCCCCATTGTTGCAGTTGCCCACTGTCAAGTGGGGAACTGTAGAGAAATATGGCCAACATGGGGAAAAGCATGGGCCCCTCTGGGCCCCCAAACAATGAGTGTGCCCTCGTCGGAGCGGGCCCGCAACGGCGGGTCCGCTCATGGGAAATAGGCACGGTGCTTCACTGGCACCAACCAACTGTGCCAAGAAATGCCCCCACTTGTAGGAGCAGCCCGCCCCGGCGGGGCCGCTCGGGGACAGAGGACTCGTGCTGTGCCTCGATCGGCACCGCCTAGGAGAAGCCCTACTCACCGGGTTCTCTCGGGCGCTGCTCTCGGCCTCCTCGCTTCACTGTTGCGGTCCCGGTCTCTGGCGGCGCAGCATCATGCGGGGCTCCGTCCTCATCACAGGAGCCCCGCCTGGATTCCTGCTCCGGCTGCCCCATGCGTGCATTCACGAAGGCGGGGTGGGCTCCCGCCTGGCTTCAGCAACATGAGGGGCTCTCACAGGAGCCCCGGTCACGTCCGGCCTCACTGCTCTTCCGCTCCCGTCCGCAAGGCCCCGCCCACAACCAGGCGGGCCGCGGCTCGCGGTTCTTCTCTCTTCGTGGCGGCAATCAGGGGTAGGCTCCTCTTAATTTTAAGATATAAAGCGGGGTGGGCACCCGCTCAACATGGCAAAATGCGGGGTAGGCACCCGCGAAAATGCAGCATAAGCGGGGTGGGCACCCGCATTTCAGTCATCACGGGGAATCCCTCACACCGGGATTCCTCTCCAAGGGCTGCAGCGCGCGCTGCGAAGCCGACGCTCTCTCCCTTTGGGGAATAATTAAAATATAGCGCTCACGGGGCGCAGAGGACAGCTAAAACGTCCTGAAGGTCCTGGAGGAAAATAAGGAAGCAGGCAAAGTCCAAGGAAGGGGTCAGGGGCAGAGCTGGGCCCAGGGGCCAGCACACAGGGCCCTCCAGCAGGGAGGCAGCCCCCATGGCGGTCCCTCCTGGGCCCCAGCAGCAGCGAGCCCCCTCCAGTCAGGATCAGGAACTGAACATTTTCATGGGGTCACAGCCCCTTCTTTTATACACATTTCCCTTTGTGTCACAGCACAGGGCTGGGGAAAACCAGACGCAACTGGTTTGGGGAGCTTTGGAGCACTTTGTTTTGCTCAGCTCCTCTCTCCTTTCACAGGACAGGCTAGGGACATCAGACGCACCACAGGGGTGGAGCCAGCATTGTGGAGGGAAGGCACAGCCCTATTCAGGTCCCAGGTGCAACTCCTCCCTCCCATCTAGATGCAGATCTCCCTATTCACCACTGCGCTGACTCACCCTGCCCCTGTCACTCACAAGCCAGACATGCAATTCACATCAGGCAGGCAGACACAGAGCACACATAAATGCCAACTTCTAGAAGTGGCATTTCTACACAAGTTATAATAAATCTGCGCACACCATTGCGCAGCATTTATTCTCACGAGTTTGCACATACTAAACTCGCCCCTGCACTCCTCTCACACCAGGAATTACCATGGACACACAAATCCCCCATGCATTCCTATGGGAGGGCCGGACAATCTCACCACACGCACTCAGCGCGCACGCACTTTACACTGGACCACAGTGCGAAAGTGCCCAGAGGCCTAAAACCACCAACACTAGGTCACAGACCAGGCAAAAAGTTCAGGGGTGAACCGGCCAAGTCCAACACATATATATATATATATATTATATATATATATATATATATATATATAAAGAGAGAAAGAGAGTTCTCTCTTTCT
Organism: Calotriton arnoldi; assembly: GCA_963921515.1. Lineage (NCBI taxonomy): Eukaryota > Metazoa > Chordata > Amphibia > Caudata > Salamandridae > Calotriton > Calotriton arnoldi. The sequence goes on from CAWUFW010003367.1 coordinate 395,008, forward strand.
CTATTTTTTTTATAGTTATGACTACCCTGGGGGCCGATTGTGGCCCCCGCGGAAAGCACATGACTATAAATGAAATGTTTGCCCCCACAGGGGGTCGGCCACTGAGCAGGGGGACCGACCCCCTGCCAATTTCGCCGCCATTTTGATTTCAAACATTTAGCATAAATAATGTATTTATTTTTTATTTTGGGGGGCGATCGCGCCCCCCAGGGAAAGGCAAAGTATTTTTTTTTACAAAAATTGCCCCCAAGGGGGGGGGGGCGACCCATTCCCACGAGGGCCGACCCCCCAAAGACATCCCTGGTGTCTAGTGGGGTTTCCTGGCCGTGGATCACAGCGCTGCCGCGATCCACGGCCAGGAAACCCTTTCAGGAAGACCTCGTTTGAAAGGGAGACTCTCCTTTCAAACGAGGCTTCCTGAAAGCGGGGAGGCCGCTTTCGGCCTGATTTCCCCATCGGAGCTGAGCGCGGCCTTACCTGCTGCTGTCCTCGGCTCCGGTAGGAAATCAGTGTCGTCTGGCGCCGCGGCGCGCTGACGTCACAGATGGGCGGGAGGGGGGGCGGGGGGAGACGAGGAAAGCCTTCCGTGTCTCCCCCAGGGGAAATTTTTAAAAAAACAATCTCCGATGCTTTGCACCGGAGGATTGAATGGAGCCCTCCCTGGTGACGACCAATGGACGTGCGCCGCACCAGGGAGGTAGCGCTGTTGGCCGACGCAAGCACCAAACGAGTTAATGACAGATACGTCTGGAATCCTGACGTATCTGTCAGTGCTAAAGTCATGCATTGCTGCAGGTGTGTCACAAACATGATGCAACTCCAGCAATGCATGGGGCCAGCATATCCCTATGGCACTGCGTCACCCTTACGCCTGCCATGAGGCAGGCGTAAGGTTCTGAAGCAGTGGCGTCCTAGAATTGTCGCAGTGAAAACTGATGGATTTCACTGCGCCACTCCTATGAGGCTTTGTTGCGTGGGAACTCCCACCCTTCATACATAATACCTGAAGCAGGTATAATGTGGCACAGGGCTTTACAAGGTCACGCATATGCCTAGATGCGTCACTTTGTAAATACGGCGCAACGTGGTGCAAAATTAACGCTGCAAGTACATCAAGAAAATGATGCACAGGCGGCTTTAAACTGTCGGAAGGGGCTCATGAATAAGCCCCTCTGTATTTTTCCACTACATTGCCGCACAATGGCTGTCATGCACCAACGCAGGCAACCTTGCGCCATGGTGTTTCAGAGTTGATTGATGTTGTGCAGGAAGGGACGCCTACCTGCACAAAACCTATCAATCCAGGGTATTGCCTCTTCCTCTGTGTGGTGTGCATTGATGGCAGATTTAAAGGTTGTGTGAGTTTCCGGGTTATTGTTGGGGCTCCATCTCTTCTCAAGACGTCTCCAAGTGCGTCTGGACTAGTGGAGGGCAGGAATGAACCAGTTGGACTTCTTGGAGTGTTGTTTGCCTGGTCTTTTCTTGAGGGGTACCAGGGTGTCAGCGCAGTTGGAGATCCAACGGTGGAGGTTGCGTGCTGCTATGTCGGCGTCTGTAAGTGTTGGAGGAGTGGTGGTGCTGAGGGAGTTGATGAGAAGTTCTTCGCTGGCCTTGATCCAGCTGCAACGGTGGGGGCAATGATGGCCGTGGTGTACGGTGGGCGTGGAGAAGGCGTGATGTATACAATGATGGTTGGTCCAGGAGACTTCTGTGGTGTGGCTGTAGTTGAAGTTCCCGCTGGTGGAGAAGACGGACTTGATCGTGTGTCCAGCTATGTGGGTTTGTGTGGTGACTAGCTGCTTGAGTCCGATGTTGGCGAGGTTCCCCAGTAGGGGGGTGGTGTTCTGGTCACTGGGGTGGTCCTGGTGGAACTTGAGGTCTCCGAGTAGGATGTAGTTGGTGGATGAGAGAGCCTGGGGTGCAATGAGGTCTACAATGGCATCAGTGAATGGGGGTTCATGGCCCGAGGGGCATGTAGACGAGGGTGCCGCGGAGGGTGGTGTTGCGGTTGGTCTGGATCTGGAAGGGGAGCTGTTCCATGGTCTCCGTTGGGTCATTAGAGCGTGTGGTCAGTCGGAGTGTACTTTTGTAGACGATGGTAATGCCTCCTCCTGGACAGTCGGGGTGGTCCTTGCGGGTGATTTTGTAGCCGTCAGGAATGGCAATGTCCGGTCTGGAGCAGAGGTTAATCCAGGTTTCAATGAAGAAGGCGATGTCTGAAGAGGTGGCGTCGAGGAGGTCCCAGATTTCTGTGGCGTATTTGTGGAGGGACCGCATGTTGAGGAGGATGCAGTTGAGCCGGTCGGGTGCACTGTTGGTCGGCTGGGTGGCAAGAAGCACTTGTGCGCTGATGTGGCAGGAGGTGCGTTTGTAGTTTTGGGCGGTGCAGGGTGCAAGGGTATTCTTCTGTGATGCTAGATGGCAGGCGGCGTGGCGTCCAGGGTTGAGGGTGAGGAGGGTGCTGGCATCGTAGTGGTGGAGTGTCTGAGAGGCAGGGTCCCTGGTGCTGGGCGCGGTACAGTGGCGTACGAACGCAGACAGGCTTGCCTTTGGTTTGCCCTCAGTGCACAAGTGGCACGCCCGCTGCGCATGGCCACACAGCGTCACCATTAAGTAGTGCTGCAGGGGGGCCGGACAGCTGGGAGGCGGGAAACACAGGAAAGGACACTGGAGGGGGCGGGGACGCGGGGGATCGCGTAGGATAGGGAAAACGGTACTGCAAAAAAGCACAGGAAAAACAAAGCCAAACAAAGCAAAGATTTAAAAAAATGACAAAGGTAGAAAGCAACAGAGAAGAGCAGAATGATGAACAGGAACAGCAGAAAAGAGGGACAGGAGGGCAGTCAAGCTGCAGATCAGTGACGCTGTACCACTGGACCACCAGGGATGAGGCGCAGGCAGGAGCCTGCGGATGGAGGAGGGACTTGAACACCTGACCTCTGGGTCAGAGGACCCAGCAGCAGCAGATGGGGACAGCAGCAGCAGCAACCAGACGGCGCAGAGCTGTGGGAAGAGGAAGTCCACTAAGGGTTAGTCCCCCGTACACCCAAAAGCAAACTAACAGGGAGCAAGGAAAGGCAGCACCACCCGTTGCCTCTTCCGATCTAACAGTGGCAACCAGATTCGGTGTTCCCCAGCGAGTAATGGCGGGTCAAGCTGCATACCCAAGGGCTTGGGCCAGAACCGTCCCCCGTGCCCCTGGCACCCACTGCCACCAATGGCCGATCTAAGCGACTTGAGCCAGTTAGTGGAGTCCACCACCAGTCTTGTGCGGTGCCCTCGGTGATGTAGGTCAGCCGCAGCGCAGGGATTGCTCAGGGCATGGTGTGCGTCACCCACAGGTGCCAGGCCTTGGACCAACTCGCCCCCAGGCCTCCTTTGCTACGTATCTCACCTTCTCCTCACCTGGACATTGACAACGTGGCTCAATGCGCTGCACTCTCTCCAAATCTGTGACTCAGCCAGCAAGAGCCTCAGCCAGGTGGGATTTCACAAGCCTGGGTACAGCAGCCGCCACCAAGTCCGCTGGGGAACCTCCCGATGCAGGTGATGCAACAGGGCCCCCTTAGGCGTGAAGTTGCAGCGCTCCCACCACACAAGTTTGGCGCAGCTCAGGGGCCTCACCCTCCACAGCGTCCGGCCTGCGCAACATCCTCCGGCCTGTGATGCAGAGACTTGCGGCCCACCATTGGTAATCTCCTCCGTGCACCCCGGTATAGATAGTGGTGGCGCGTGGTATGCGATGCAGACCTCCCTACGTTGGTGCGCAGGAGTGCCTCTACCTTTCACAGCTCCAAGGCGCGCCAGGCGGTCTTCTCACACAGGTCAGCAACGTATCTCCATGCGACCTGCCAAACTTCACCACCAGGTAAGGGCGATCGCCGATGCCTCATGTAGTAATCTGCTTGTTAAGTAATGCACCTTCTCTGCCCTTGTTTTCTGCCTGATGCTCTAACAATATGATGTCATTTGGAATGCGAGGGATGTTTGTACCGGAGCGAGAGCAGTTGGAGAAGATGGGCTAAGCAGCCAGGAGGCTGCTCCTGGTGGGGCTTACATTGGAACTTACTAAGATGTAACTTGGAGAATAAACTACTAACCACAAGAGCTGTCTACGAGACTTCTTTGATTGTTACCTTGGCGACGATTTAAAAGGAAAAGAACTTACGCTTGGAGAAAAGAAGGCTACTGGGACTTAAGGTACTAATATTACTAAAGACATTGTACTATTTAAGCTGTCTGGCACTCGCCCCACCAGTGACCCCGATAAGGGTCGCCCTAAAAAATTCAAGGTGCCAGATCCACCTGTGCGTGAGACTGTAAAGAGTAACTGCACTCATGTTTTGAAAGTATGACCATCTGAAAATATGCTGTGTAAAAAGTAATTAAGGCAACAACGAAGTGAGTGTTAAACCGATGTTGAAGGCTATGACCATTAAGAAGTAACAGAGACTAACAGCGTGCCACGGTGTTGAGTGCTGACCCTTGAAATGTGGTGTCGGGGGCAAGCATCGAGCCCCGGTGTGAAGTGGTTAAGCACAGAGCACTCTGAAGTTGTGAACTTGTGAAACGCTGTGAAGTGGTTGTGCCAACTTGAAAGTGAAGAAAACTGCAGTCAGCGCCAATTGAAAGTGTCAACTGGGAAGCGTGTGACTGTGAGAAGCAACGTCAGTCAGCAACGGACACTCATCTCTGGTGTGAAGTGGCTGTGATTTACATTTCAAATGTGCTAATTGAGGGCATGTCAATTATTCCCGGTGTAATTATTCAAGTGTGCTGGTCGGGGGTAAATATCGAGCCCCAGTGAGCCCTGCTAACCCTTGTGACATTGCGTGGCTGTCAAGGGGGGAAGCTTCGAGTCTCGGTGTGAAGTCATTAAGTGCTATGCTATTCAAATTCACACCTTAAGACGTGGGAATGGACCAAGCCCCTATGTTGTTTAATGGTGCTTAGCAGTAATCATATGTCGCCACAGAGCAAAGATCGGGCCCCGGAGTTAACAGATGGTGTTACGGGCAAGGATGAGAGCATTGTGTAATGCGGTGATCGGCGGCAAGCATTGTAAAGCGTCAAATTGCCAGTTATCTTTTGGAAATTGTGTGCCTTTTTTTGAGGTGTGTCACTCCTTAGGTGTCTCTTATTAGGGCCGACTTTACTGTGCAAACTGTGCAATATCTGGGGCGATGTTCCTGTCATGTTTATGTCTTTGCTGTGCATGTTTAAAAAGATTTCAACTGCAAACTCTTCGATAGTGGAACAACGCTTACAGTTTAGTTTTAAAATGTCTAACACGAGATGAGGAGTACACGCGCCGCTTTACCTTCTCACTGAAGCCTTCAGCGTCATAGTGCCAACACCTCTTCTGTGACGACTCCTCACTCCATTCACGTTTGTATTCCTTGGCTGCAATATGTTGTGCACGTTAGTGCCGAGAACCACCCGGCTCTACGTCAAAAAATGCGTGCCTCCATTTTGTATCTACAGGACCTAGTATTGCCAATAAAGTTAATTTCGTGAATCAGGTACTGACGATAAAGATGGTTTTAAAGTGAGGATTGCTGTGAGCGTCGCTGCCTGTAGATCGTCAAGGGGTCACAGGTATTGTCATTATAGTTAAGTGAAAACTCCATATTACAGGGAATGTCCTTGTGAAAATTTAGGACTAGTATAACATCGCCATCTTGTGACTGTTTAGCGCGACTGCACCAGGGCAAGGAAATAAACAGTCCACTTGTCTAAGACACCGAGTAATCTCGAGCACGAATTGAGGAACGATGTTTGGACTCGAGACTTTGTTGAAGATCTCGACAGTGGGTCAGAGAACCTATGAATCACAATGTGACATAGCCTGACTAGAGACAAGAGAGTCCTGAGTGTGCCCAGAACAGGGACAGTGATTACTGTGTTGAACTTGGTGATATGTTGGCTCTAAGAGTTATTAGTTATAGTAAGACCATAAAAGTCAATGGATTAATTGTTGCCTGTTTTGACGTTTTCAGCAGAGCTATGTACTTCACCTGCTTTTAATTGGCAAGGTACTATTCGGGTGAGAATTCGCTCACCAGTGTTATAGTCAAAATTAATGTGTATTTGCATTACAGTGTTTATAGGGAGGTGGATTCCCCCTTTGGGAGGTTAGTGCGTGTGTGTGGTTTATAGGGAGGTGGATTCCCCCTTTGGGAGGTTAGTGCGTGTGTGTGGTTTATAGGGAGGTGGATTCCCCCTTTACAATAATTTGGGAGGTTACTGTGGTGTGTGGTTTATAGGGAGGTGGATTCCCCCCTTGACAATATTATTACTGCATTACTATTATTATTATTACAGCGTTTTATAAAGTTACTGGGACTGCATGGGAATGCAGTATGTGAACAGAGTATTATGGGAATGCAGTATGTGAACAGAGTATTATTGCGGGAGTGTGAGTCCCTGATCTTGCAAAAGTATGCAGTAGGGGTAAGTATATGGCATATTACAGTGCGTGCAGTAGAGGGCGTGTGATATTCCCTGGTCCTGCTATTTGTTTATGTTTAAGATTTCTATTTTACTGTTTATTACTTACATTATTATTACTGCATTACTATTGTTATTATTACATTATTATTACATAGGAAGGAAATGTATTACTTATATTACTATTATTACATTTTACATTATTATTATTATTATTACATGAGGAGGGTTTTTCCCATATTAGTACTGTGTTCTATTACGTTTATTCTGGAATGTTTATCTTCTTTTCCTATGTTTATATATGTGTATACTGTTTGATTTTGTTTAATCATTATAAGGGGGAAGATGTGTAGTAATCTGCTTGTTAAGTAATGCACCTTCTCTGCCCTTGTTTTCTGCCTGATGCTCTAACAATATGATGTCATTTGGAATGCGAGGGATGTTTGTACTGGAGAGAGAGCAGTTGGAGAAGATGGGCTGAGCAGCCAGGAGGCTGCTCCTGGTGGGGCTTACATTGGAACTTATTAAGATGTAACTTGGAGAATAAACTACTAACCACAAGAGCTGTCTACGAGACATCTTTGATTGTTACACCTCAATGTCTACCGCCTCGGCCCAGCAACTCCACAGCACCTCTGCCTCCCACTCCGGGTCACAGATGCAGGCCCAGCGAGGCCTCCGGGCCCCGGGGACTGTCCCCGCTTTCAAGGTTTTGGCTGCCATGGTGTTGCAAGGAGGGCGCTATGAAAAGTGATGCATCACTGGTTTTTCCCAGCTATGTGCCTCGTTTCATAACTGTAGCCCTGAATCTGCATTTCCTCTTCCGCTGGGACTCTGGCTGGTCATCCTGGCTGTCGGCAGGTTGGGGGGGGTTGTTGATCTGTGCTGCACTTGGCCCTGGCTGCTCCATTCTGCATTCCATTGGTTTTATTTTCTATTTTTCATTGGAGGTGGACTTAGAGGCTATTTTTGCCTCTAGAGGCAAAAAAATTCACATTGGGCTGACTAACATGAGTTTTTTTGCTGCTAATGGGCCATTCTTCACTTTTGTCTTGCTAACGTCACATTTTTTATCGCCTTGACGCTAGTGTTAGCGGCAGTTTTCACCACGGCTAGCTGTTACTATCGCCATGTAGCGACGTATTGTAAATACATCGCTAACCGGGCGATAGTTTTTGGTGATAGGCCGGGTTAAGAAAACTGCCGCTAACACTAGTTAGCGGCAGTTCTTGTAAATATACCCCTTAGAAAGAGGAAACAACGAGGAGAAATATAGTTATTTCTCTTCCTTGCGCCTCCATTTGGAAGGCGTAGCATTTTGACTCATTCCCAGGTTTACCAGACTTGGTAAATCTGAGAACACCGACGCTCCACCCATGGAACGTCTTCGCAGGGCAGAGTAACGCAAGGCAGCGACTTGTGTTACTCCTGGTTTAACAAGCAACGCAGGGCCACGAAAGGTGGCCTTGCATTGCTTGGTGAATCTCACTTAAGAATTGTGTTGCCCTTGTTACACCATGAGTGACACAAGGGAAAAGCAATCCAAGGACAAAACTGGCCCTGAGTCTCAAAGATAAGGTTAAGGTTGGGTGAAAAATGCTGTAAAAAGCAGAATTTGATGAAATCCAACACTTTTTTTTTTAAGTGGGCCTGCACATCGGAATTCAGTTCAGAAAACCATCGAAACCTGTTACGCAGGCGGATTAAAAATAAATACGGATTTTTATTTCTGAATACAGAAAAAGGCTTTGTTCGGACTGCATGTGACTCCAGGGTCTGCAAAACACAGGGGAGGGATGCACTGCATACCCACAGCTGTTCTACTTGACTTTCAGAAGCCAAGCAAAACAAACTAGCATTCCAGTGTACAAAACTTTGCTTTGTACAACATGGAAAACGGTCCAGCGTGTGCTTATCAACATTTTGCTCTATTTGCCAACAATATTCTTGCCAAATGTTACCTGCTTTAAGCGTAAATTGCATGAGGAGTGCAATTTAGATATGGGCAAAAAGCACCTGTGCAATTGATGCATGGGAAAATATGAACAAATTTGGGGGAATATTTAGGAGCCCCTTTGCGTTGCGACGCAAATGAAAATTGAGATTTATGAAGCCACGCATGGCCTCCTTACGTGGCCCTGTGTGGCTTCTTCAATCTAGAGAAATGTAACGCAGTGCAAATCACTGCGTTGCATTACTCTGCGCTATGGAGGCGTTTCCATGGATGCTGCATGGGTGTTCCCATGGAACATCCATGGATTTCGACGCATTCCCAGATTTACAAGAACTTGTCCCCAGGAGAGGCATAACAAGGAGAAATATCTTTATTTCTGCTCGTTTTTCCCTCTAAGTGTGCTCTGCAGCACACATTGAAAGAGGAAAAAGCCTCTCAGCATTGTATTTGTGCAGGAAGGTGCCACTTCCTCCACAAAAACAATCCTGCATGCAACGCAAGCACCACCCTTGCACCAGGGGGCCTGCATTGGCACTAGGTAACCCTTGTGCACCAGCGCAGGGGAAAAAGTAAGGAATGCGCCATATGCCTTAAATTCTGTGCATTCTTGCCCTTTCCCAGTGACGCAGGGCTGTGCAGCAAGGTGACAAAATCCCATTTTGGGTGCAAACGCCAGAGGTGGCTCCTCCATGTGGGTAGAGGAGAGTCGCTTCACTGCTTTCTCACAGTGCGAGAAGCAGAAGGATTTGGTTGGGTGGTCCTGCTCTAGGGCAGGGGAGGAGTGGCTTGTCCACTCTGAGGGCGCTGACTGTTTGGTCGGCCCCTTGACCGACCAAACCAGTCATACGCACTCTGCCCTTTTCTCCATGTAGGCTGCATGCAGCCTACATGGAGAAAATGGCCTCCCCATAGACACCTGTGTGGTCGGCGTCCCAGCCAATCACAATGCTGCCATTGCAGAGTTGTGATTGGCTGAGGGGAGGGAGGCTGCCTGCTTCCTGTGTGGAGTAGAGGACGTGGGACCGGGCCGCAAAGGTAAGTTAACATTTTTTTAAATTTATTTAAAATTAACCCCCCCCCCCCGCGCGACTCCCTCCCAGTGCGACCCCCAGCACACACGAGTCATGCCGGCCGCAACTGTCAAACGCGGGTGTGAGCACAAAGCTGAATTAGCCCTCTAGGTGTAATCAGGGCCTGCTTATGTAGTTCAGAGATTTCATTTTACAAGTCATTGTTGTCAGTAGAGGTGTTCAAAATTTGCGTAATTTGCTTTTGTGTAACTACGAGAACGTTTGGCAGAATGACTTCAAAAATATGTGTAATTACCTGGAATGCAAAACTATCATTTCATGCTTTATTTTAGCACGTAATGCGTTCTTGTGTTGGCTCACATTCTGTTGTTCTCGTGCATCTGAGGTAAAATTTTACAGTGAATGACACATTTGCAGTAAATTTTTACAGAGAATGGCGTGTAATCAGACAGCGTAGCATTTTGGTGTGATTTCGGGAACTTTGCGTAACACAAAATGTCCATAATTTTACTGGCATCATTTAAACTTTGCCCACACCCAGTGGTCAGTTGTGTTAGATCAATACATTCTTTTGATGCAGAGGAAGACTATAACTTCCAGCATTCACTGTTTTCTTAACTGAAGTTCAACACTAAAATTTAGCCAATTTTGGCAACACAAGACGTATGTTTGCTGCTTATGATGTTGACAAATGTATTCATTTTTTCCTGCTTTCAAGGGATTCACTTATGTTTCATATTGGTATTTCGCAGCAGAATTGAAAAAAACATGCTAACATGATTAAGAATTCCTCGTCAATTCTGCTTTCAAACTTTCTCCATTGCCGGTGTTTACCTTTCGCTGCAGATGCAATAAATCATTTTCATAAGTGAGATAAGATGCTCAGAGACACTTTAAGATGAGTGACTTATTTCAAAGAAACAATGCAGTCAGATTTTAAGAATGTAAGTTCACAGCTGTTTACAGCGGTGAGAGAAAGTACCTGTTTTTGCAGGGTCACCACTATATTTTTCTGACTGGTATTGCTGGTGTTGGAATTATGCATTCTACTAAAGCATGGTAAAGTTGGCTAACTCCTGACTGACATATTTAACTTTATAGTAAGGCCGCAGTATATGGTGCGGTAAAATACAACCAATTGCATGCAAAGTTAAATGTCACTTGTGGACTGCAGCACTTATTGACCATCCACTATTGTGAAACAGAAAACATGGTTTCAGGCCTGCTTGTGTAGCATGATTCCAGCAGATTTTAAACCTTCAGGCAAACCTGTAAAAATAACCACTTTTGGATTCCGTGACCAGGGTAAACAGAGTGGGAGACAGAGGGCACCCTTGTCTGGTGCCCCTCGAATTTCAAAGGGCTCAGATACCGCCCATGTTGATACACAATCTAGCCAGGTGGTGTGTGTACAGCAGTTGTATCCAGGAGAGGAACACTTTAGGGAAGCCCATCCTATCCAAGATAGCCTCCAAGTAGTCCCATTCTAGGGAGTCAAAAGACTTGGTGGCTTCCAAAAAGACTGCCACCGCACTCAAGTTGGGATCTATGTCCTGCATGACAGCAAGCAATGCCCACAGGAAATGGGAGGTGGAGCATTCGGGAAGGAAGCCTGGTTGATACGGGCACACTACGTGGGTTAAAAGGAGGGAAACCTGGTTTGCAGGCAATTTGGCCAGAATTTTGACATCACAATTTATTAAAGAGAGAGGTCTGTAGGAATCACATTGCCCAGGATGTTTCCTGGGTTTCAGCAAAGCAGTCATTAGAGCTTCCTGCATAAATGTCTGGAGTTCTCCTTTCTAGTGAGCCTCTCCAAAGACTGCAAGGAGGTGTGAGCCAAGTATCCCTGCATATTCTTTATAGAATTCTCCCAGGAGGCTATCGGTCCCTGGTACCTTACCAGATTGCAGCTGGCTTATAACTTCAAGGATTGGATCTGTAGTGAATGGTTGTTCCAGAAATGCTCCATGGGCATTGCTCAGCCATCCCAAGGATATGTTATCGAGAAAGGAGCTCCGTTCGACGTGCCTGACCCGTTGTGTCATGTATAAGGATCAAAAAAGGTAGCAAAAACCTGTAAAATGTGTCCTGCATCAAACTGTGTGTTCTCCTGTGCATCCTCAATGTTTTCTCTGTGCATCCTCAATGTCGAGTATATCGTTAGCAGCCCAGAATAATTTATTCATAGCTGCCACTGTTTTACCAAACCTTCCCTCTCTCCATAATTTCTTGCGACTGCATATTTACTGTGAAAGTGGCACTCTCTGGCTACCACTTCATTATATTCCGTCCGTTTCATTCTAATCTGGTCTGGATCCTTGTTAGACCTGTCATCCCTAGGGTGGTCTTCCCCCAACTTTTGCCTCCCACTTTTTGCTGTATTTGTTTGTTGTTGTCCTTCGGACTCCCTTAGGACTCCCTTATAAAGTGGGCCCAGGGCCTGAACACTAAGTGCTATTAGTGGTCCTGCAGCACTAGTTGTGCCACACACATGTATAGCCTTTCAAACCTGCGTGTCTCCCCACGGCCGTTGAGACAGGCTGCAGCACAAGTGGCTGCTCTTACCAGAAGGTACTGTGTTTGCAGGGCCCGTGCGGTCTGCTGTGACCACCCCCACCCCCCATGACATCAAGGGCAGCTGGGGGAAGTAACTCAGTCACATTCCGGTCTCTTCAAGGCCGCATAGAAACCTCCCAAAATTCAGAGACAGCCGTTGTGCTGGATTTGCAAATTAGTGTAAAGGCTCTAAAAGGAGCCCAGTTGATTGAAGCACTGCTTTGGCATTTATATTTGTAAAGAATCATATCTTGTGATATATAGATTGGATTTTTGTCATTTTGGTGTTATTTTATTCACATAAATAATCCCTATTTTTCTAAACCTTTGTGGAGTCTTTCTGTGGTGTTTTCATTGTGTTACTCTGTGTATTTGTGTGTTGAACAAATACATTACACATTGCCTGTTATGTTAAGCCTGCCTGCTCTGTGCAAAGCTACCAGAGGGTGAGTACAGGTTATCCTAGGTGTGTATCTAGCTTACCCTGACTAGAGTGGTGGGTTCTGCCTGGCTTAGGTGCATACCCTAGCCAAGCAGAAGCCGCATTTCTAACAATCCTGGCCTGCAGTCTGCCGTGATTCCAGGAGTTTCAGTTCCCCCTCTATCCAATCAAGGTGATCCCGGAGTGTGCGTAACATTCCCCCATGTTTGGCTACACGTAGTACCCTGATAGTGATGTTAAAGGCCTCACACAATGTGCCCTTTGAGTCCACTGACCCTTCGTTGAGTTCAAAGTAGTCCTTGATTTTAAGATTGATGTCTTCTGCAAACGATTGGTCCAGCAGTGTACCAGGGGAGGGCGCCTGCTGAAACACCCAGGGAGCGTACCTGAGAGTGCCAGTCGAAGCATGATGGGAGCGTGGACAGGAAACATACACGCCAGGTGATCAACCCTTTATATTCAGGAACCTACACCTCTGGACACCAACCAGTAGTCTAACCTCGACCATCTCCTGTGGGACCCTGGTATAGTGTGTTCCTTCCCTGTCGAGAGGGTGGCAGGCCCTCCATAAGTTCATGATCTTGTATAGTGGCCTGCAAGTGTCTAGGGTAGATACAACGGTAACTGGGTGGGACATAGGACCTGTCTGCATTTTCGTTAAGGGTGCACATAAAGTCTCCTCCCAGAGAAAAGAGAATTGATTTGTGGAAATGATTTTCCCCCCAGAGTCGGTCAAAAAATTCAGTAACATCAGTGTTTGGTCCATAGTAGCTCACAATGATGATTGAGTATGTATCTAGTCTACCCCACGCAATAATGTCTCTCAGAGGGTTCAATCACCCCTAGTTCAAGCATCTTGCTGACTTCAGCTCTGATGCTTTCTTTGACTTGGTCAGACTGCCTATAAAAAAAAATTTTGACAGGTAGACTTTCCCCAGTGTCCACACCATGTGCACACCAGGTTTTCTGTCCAGAGGTCAGAGAAAAGAGCTCAGCATACTCTCTGAGGACTTGCCTGCAGTCAGTCAGCTGCTGGACAGTGAGGGTGTCTGACAAGACAACTCCCTCAACAGACCCATCTTTAGGGTTGTGGGAGAGGCGATCAGGGAGAGGTTCACTCTCTTTGTTCAGATCCTCAACAGTGACCATGAGCATGGCCACATCAGCCCTGTCATCGAAGAGTTTAAGGCAGTTCACATGGATAACACTGCGAGGGCTCCTGGAAGTACCAAGGTCCACCAAGTAGGTGATCTCCCCTTTTCTTTCTAGGAGAGGGTAGGGACCACTCCATTTGTCCTTGAGGGCCATACGGGCCACAAGCTCCAATACCCATACCTTCTGCCCTGGTTGGAACACCACCAGTGCAGCAGCCTTTTGGTCAGACCATTGCTTCTGGAGCTCCTGGCTTGCCTCGAGGTTTTTATTGCTTTTTTCCATGTACTTAGCCATCCTGAAATGAAGGCCAAGCACATAGTCTACTATGTCTAGTTTGGATTCTTTGTGAGGGTTCTCCTGTCTTTCCCTTACTAGTGGATCTCTGACCGGGTGGCCAAACAGAAGCTCAAAGGGACTAAAGCCCACTCCTTTCTGTGGCACCTCTGTGCAAGCACAAAGCAGATATGGCAGTAAGACATCCAATCTCCTTCTGAGTTTTTCAGGGAGTCCATAATCATACCTTTCATGGTCTTGTTGAATCTCTGTAGTGCTAGAGACATTCACATGTATTGAAACCACGTGATGACCTTTGACTACCATTATTTTATTTGACTTTTTGTATTTTACTTTACTCTAGCCTGAATGTACGACATAATTTCCAGAACGTGTGGGATGTGCATTTGAAAGCATATGAGAGAGAGAGGTGTGGAATGTACTTCTTGGTCTCGAAGTGCAGTGTTATAAGCAGTGGTGCTCAAATGTGCTCAAATGTTCATTATGTTGTACATTGGGAGATGAAGTGTGTGATGCTATGGGCAGTGGTGCACAAGTGTGCATTGTGTTGTACATTGGGAAGTATTATGAAGTTCTTACTATTGGCTTTGACATGCCCTCATGTCATCATGAATTCTGACTCTGTCTAGCTTGAGCTTTTTGCACGCACAGGCAGGCCCCAGATTACTCAAGTTGTTTAGGTTATTCACGTTCAAGGTTGTTTTGTTGACTGTAATTCTGGGAGACTTTCGTAACCTTCGTTAAGATAAAGGCTGGAACATGCGAAAGTGCAGAAGGAACGTGAGAACTCTTTTGCCTTTGGAATGCTTGCATGGAAAGTGGCCAATTCCAGTCAGTTTCCTTGACGCAGAAGAGGGCCTCTCAGAACCTTCTAGTGTGTTTTGAGATTATAAAACTGGGGGTTTGTTGACTTGGAAACTGGGATTTTGGGCCTGACCGGCGGACGCGTCTTCAGTGCAGGAATCTGGTTGCTGAGTCTCTTGACCCCGGCTGTGAATCCCCCAGTCTGGAGTGGGACAAGATGAAGTTTGCACCAGGTGATGTGTTTTATTTTTGATTGTTGCCATTGTGATGTGTCTGTGTGCACATTCAAGTCTCCAGTGGCTATAATCGTCATTGTGATGTGTGAGTGTCTGTGTGCACATTCAAGTCTCCAGTGGCTATAATCATCTGAGGTGTTTTCTTTGAGTATTGACTTTGTGATGTGTGAGTGTCTGTGTGCACATCCAAGTTTTCAGTGGTTGTAATCATCTGATGTATTTAGGGTATATATCGTTCTGATTTCTTGCAGCGGACGTCCAGCAATATCTGCTTGTGTTTCATATCATTATCTGCTTGCATTTCATATTATTATCCATGCATTACTTAAAAGTGTGATATTATTGCTTATATATACATATATATAGCTCTATATACATTTGAATTTTGTTCATTTGACATCTGGGAAAGCCTTTTTGTTAGAGAGTGTTGCACAAATAAAACCCCATGCCTTATTCTTTGATTTGTTTCATTTTATAAAAGTGAAATCCCTTTCCAGGTGGTGTTTTGTTGTTTTTATTGCTTCGTCGTGTTTGAGCCTTCGTGTGGGAGGGTGGTATTTTCTATTATGTGGGAGTGCGAAGCAATACAATCTCCCAACCAGACCATTGGTTTGTGGGTGATATGGAGTGGTAAACTTATCCTGCTTTCCACATGGCTTTTAGGTAGCCAGACATGAAGTTATTACCTATGTCTGACACCACCTCCTTAGGAAAGCCCACTCTGGTAAAGATACTGATGAGTGCCTTGGCAACTGCAGGAGCAGTGACAGTCCTAAGTGGAATTGCTTAGGAAACCTGGTGGCATGATCCACTACCACCAGTATGAATCTGTTTCCTGAGGCTGTGTGGGGGTCAAGGAGACCAACAATGTCAATCCCTACCCTCTCAAAGGGAACCCCAACCACTGGTAGTGAAAATAATGGGGGCTTTGGTTTGCTACCTGTCTTGCCATTGGCTCGGCAGGTAACACAGGAGCTGCAAAACTCCTTTACTTTCTGGGACATACCTGGTCAGCAGAAGTGGGTGACTAACCTACTCCAAGTCTTTGTCTGGCCACAATACCCAGCTAGGGAGATGTCATATGATAGAGAGCGTAAGAACTCTCTGTACTGCTGAGGCACTACCACTCTCCTAGTGGCACCAGGTTTTGGGTCTCTGGCCTCGGTATACAGGAGTCCCTCCTCCCAATAGGTTCTGTGGGAGCCACTGACATCTTCCTTTTCCTGGTCAGCAGCTTGCTGTCTCTGGCTCTCAAGAGTGGGGCAGGTCCTCTGTCCCTGGCAAAGATCTTCCCTAGAGGGGCCCCCTGGACCTAAGAGCTCTGCCTGGTAATGCCCATGTCCCTGGGGCTCAGTTCCCTCAAGGGCTGGCAGGTCTTCTCCCTGAGGAGATTGGACCTGAGCTTGTGTCTCTGTAGAAGTTGGTATCCCAGACTTCTTGCCTTTTTTCTTTGATGATCGGGCCAATATTCCAGGCTCCAATACCTCTTTTTCACCCTGGACTTTGCTCTGTGCTTTAGTTTTCACACCCACCCATTCAGGTATTCCAAGCATGGCTACATGGGTTCTCATCTCTACCTCAGCTCATGCTGAGGTCTTGGATCATTCCCTAGCAGACATTCTACTGGGATGGCAGAGGACACCACGGGAGTTTTAAGGCAGCCATTCATAGTTCTCTCTGCTGCCTGATTATGCTATAATCACCAAGAAGCGGTTCTTATGTTCTGCACATCTTCCTTTTCTCCTTTTTGTGATGTCTTCACCTCTCACATTTGAGATGTTTTCACTACCGTTTTTTGATGGGGTTTTTCTTTACATTCTTGGCGAGGACACTTGGAATCTTTCTCATTTCGAGTTTATTGTGCATGTGAGCTAACCACAACGTGTAATTACTGGGCGGCACTGGACCATGCACCCTGTTTGGCCTATTTTTTCTGGGTGCTATATCTTAATTTCTTAGTATATCTTTCTCAGCTCATGAGTAGTGATTCCTTATGTCTTCTTGTGACACATTGACTAACTCATCTATCTAATTTTACTATATAGGGCATTAATACCCTAACCCAGATCATTTTCTATAATTGTTTTGTACATGTCATTCATCATGGCTTCCTGATGAAGGCTGTATAGCTGAAACGCACGTAGGTCACTATCGGACAAAATCTATAAGCCATGCTGTATTTGCACATGTCTTAACCCAACCAGTCGAGCTGAATCTATTCCATCTGACTGTTGCAGGCCATGAAGAACTAGACTGTTCGACCATTGAAGATATTGTGATACATAATGAAATAAATGTGATCTTAATTGGGCTACTAAAATACAATTTATCAGAAATGGAATTGGTATCTATCACTGTTTACTAAAGAACGTAGATGTATATGCACACTCCATAGGTTTGTTCTCTATAAACATTAATAAAACCCATATGTATTCATACTAGAAGGATGAGTGTGGTAGTGTGACTGAATACATAGGCTTGTTCCATCACCTTTCAGATGGAAGAACACATTGCTCTTTTAAAATATTTAAAATAATGAAAACAATTATTTTGGATCATGTAACTATTTAATGTATATCGATCATGTTTTTGTATGCTTAGCCTTTTTGATACTATTAAACTGTTTCTTATATAGATCCTGATCTGGGTTTTCGTTCTTCTATTTGTTTGCCCATATTTTCAACAGTTGCCTAAGTTGTTATATATACAATTGCTGTTTATTCCCTGACTTAGGAACGTATCTATTGACAGGGGAACCCCCTTTTTTGTACAATTGAAGGCAGAGGACATGACCACCTTATTTTAGCTAATAACCTCTCCCCACTCTAAGGTCACTATAGTCATGGGATGAACCTTAAGAATGTTATCAGCATTACTAACTAGATACGTTTGCCCAGTTTTGTACTGCTCTGGGATATCAGTTTTTCAGTCAGCATGGTGACACTTGCACCCGTGTTCCTCAGAGTTTCTACTTCAACTCCATTTATATGTGGCTTTTGTCCGTACTTCTCCAGGGTACTGGGCCAGACATTCAGGGAAGCTATATCCACCCCCAGCCCCCCCTTCAGAGACTAAAGTAGCTTCAGTGTGCTCTCTGACCTGGTCAGGGCACACCAAGGTTTCGATCTGGAGACTCACACCCTGAGGGTGCTGCATTAGTGGGGGCCTTTTTGGAACAAGAAGAGTCCCCAGTTTGCTGTCCATTTGGCTTACAGATGAAACACCAAGCCTTTTTGGGATCCCAGTTTTTACCCTGGTACCCACCCATTGATTGGGAAGTGTCTCTGGGCCCACCCTCCTGAACAGGTTTTTGGAGGCCTTTAGAAGCCTCTTTGGGTTTCCCCCTTTGTGACCCACATCTTTCCCTTGGGGTAAGGGGGGGATTAGCAAACCCTTTCGTTTGGTCACCCCCTCTTTGGACCGCCTTCTTTGACACTCTTGTTTTGACCCAATGGCCAGCCTTCTTCCCCAGCTCTTGAGGAGAAACCATCCCTAGATCCACCAGGTACTGATGCAGTTTTTCTGAAGTACAGTTACTTAACAGATGCTCCTTCATAAGTAACTTATAAAGCCCAACATAATCTTGCACCTTACTTTCCTTCAACCAGCCACCTACTGTTTTAGACTGAGAAGTAAACAAAATCTACCCAGGACTGACTTGAGGTTTTGTTAGTCTCCCTGAACTTAATCCTGTAATCCTCAGTGGTGAGTCCAAAGCCCTCAATCAGGGTATCCTTTATGAGGTTATGACTCAGCATCTGCCTCATCCAGTGAAGGCATCTATCCTTGCACTTTCCTGAGAACAGCTCCCAGACTAGAGAGTCCCAGTACTTCTGGTGTAACCTTCGCATTTTACAGGCCTTCTCAAAGGCTGTAAACCATTTGTTAATGTCAGCACCTTCTACATATTTTGGGGGCAATCCCTTTGGGGATTTTTATGATTGAAGGTTTCTTCTCCCTCCCTATTTATTTTGTTGCTGCCACCACTTATGGGTGCTAGACCCAACTCAGCCCTTTCTCTTTCTATGGCCAGAATTGTGGCCTCAATGGCTGCTCTTCTGGCTAGTCTCTCAGCCCTGTCCTGAGTGGCCTGACCTACCCCCAGTAGAGGCACAGTTCTAGAGTAGATGTGAGGGGGTACCTCATTACCTTCTCTAGTGATTTAAGGGGGACAGCCTTCTGGAGTACTGTCCCCACTGACATGATCACAGTCAGCCTCTTCCAAGGTAACAGGATTTTCTGTGGAGTTAGTTAAATCAAACTCTGCAAGGAGCTAATGGAGGTGTACTTTTGTAGGGTTTGAACTAGTTTTGATTTTACTGGCTATACAGAGGATCCTTAACTGCTTCATACTAGGATGCAGGTAAGGGGTCAGGTTGAGTTCCTGGACTATCTCCTCTGTGCCAGACATGTTGTAGATCAGTTGAGACTTTTAGATAATTGAAAGAAATTCTAGACAAACTTTTTATGGCCTAACGTATACTTTTTTAAAACATTTTTAATAACAAAGGACTGGGGGACTTGACACAAGGCCCTAACAGTTCAGATTAGAAAATTTGGAGAAAAAAAATTGAAAATTGAAAAATTTGCTAAAATATTTTTGACTAATGTCAATTGTGGGTTTATTCGTGAAATCACCTATTGATCAAGTGGGTAGGCAAATGCAGTCTTTTATCCCACCACTGTCATCAATGTAGGAAGCTGGCTTGTTATGTGGTGCACCAAAATGAGGTACACTATGTAGAAAGTCCAGACAACCCTTATTTGCTTACAGGGCTTAAATTAATAATCCTAAATGCTCTCTTTGTCGTAGTGTGGGTGAGCAGTTTAGGTTAACAGAAGGTAGTGTTAAGCATTTGTTGTACACACAGAATTAATAAATGAGACACACACTCAAGAAGAAACTCAAGACCAATTTTAAAAAAAGAACACAGATTTTTATATAAATTTTGATAACAAGATTATTTGAATCAGGTAAGTACTTTAGATGTTAGCAATTTTTATAGTAGAAACAGTAGAAAATGACAGCTGTCAGATTTGAGGCATGAGCCGTCAACGTGGTAATGTTTTCCTATGGGAGAAACATACACTGCATAGGTACACTTACAGACGACTTACAGGACTGTTCTTCTAGACTTAAGGTAAGTAGGGGCCAAGGTCCAAGAAAACACCAACAGTTCAAGTTTATCTGCCCTGGGGTGTCCGGGTGCAGAGGTGCTTTACGCGGTAGTAGCCTTGAACACTATCCGTTAAAGTCAATGGGAAAAGTACCTGTAAGAAAAACCCTGCAAGTGGGGACTGGTGGACCAGCCTGGCAAAACCCAAGGGAGGGGCTTGGCTCTTGAGGGTCTTTGGACCACATAGACAGCATTGGTTTACGTGAGCCCAGGCTGGGGAGCTCAGGTGCAGTGGTGTTTTTTCCGGCGGGTCGGTGAGTTAAAGGCTCTCACAGTTCTCGGTGTACCTGCAGAAGAGGGAAAAGAAACACAGCAGGGCCACTCTCGGTGTGCATCTGGCCTCTCTCAAAGTCCCTCGAAGTGCAGGTAAGTTTTGGCGGTGATGGTCTTCCCGACTGAAAACAAACAAGCCTTGGTGCTTGCAACTGGCTCCAGTCCCGTGGGTATTAGTGCTGGGCAGGTCCTGGGGGACCTGGCATCTCCACAATTGGCAGGGAGATGGCTCACCTCCTGGAGCAATGAAGACCTGTTTTTGCAGTGCTGCTCCTTCAGTGGGCCCAGGAGTCAACGGAACGCAGTACCGGGCAGCTGCAGTCGGTGCCTGCTGTTGCAGGGAAGTGGTTCCTTCACTTCAAGGGAGATGCTTCTGGGACGATGAAGTGCTGGGCAGACCTCCAAGGGTTTGGGGAGGTGTTAGTGTTGGTGATTGTGTGGAGAGCAGCAGCCAGGCAGGGGTTTTGCGCCAATGTAGGTGCGGGTCCACAGTTCTCACGTCTTCAGCTCTTCTTTGTCCTGCTTCTTCTTTCAGGCAGACAAATCTGAGTTCCTGGTGTCAGGGGGCCACCTAATATTAAATTTAGGGGTGTTAAGGGGACTGAAAGGTAATGGCCAATGGGCCACTTGCCCCCTATATGACCACTTCCTGAGGGGAGTGGGCATAACCCTGTCCCAGAGTTCCTAGTTCCACCAAAACAAGATGGTGGAACCCTTTTTTCATGGAGCAAATCAGGTAGCCCACCTTAGGGGTGTGACTAGCCTGGTGGTGCAACATGCCTACTTTCATAGCTAGTTTCCCGCCTATCCTGGTGCCAAATGGGCCTCAGGGCAGGGGGTGGCATCTCCCAGGTCTGAGGGGATGCCGGGGTTGCATATCAAAGGTGGCAGGGGATTTGAAGGCCCTGGCCTTGATATGCTACATCCATAGCCATCCTGATGGAGGTGGTGTGAACACCTTCCTCCGGAGCAGGCTTTGTTTCTGCTCTCAAAGAGTGCAGGCTCCCACCTGCAGGGGGTCAGAAACTTGTCTGTGGTGGCAGGCTGGATGATACAAGTCAGCCAGCACACTAGACACTGGTCGGTTTTTCTGGGGGCACATCTAAGGTGCCCTCTGGGTGCATGTCATAATAAATCTAATACCAAACACCATAAGTTTCAGTGAAGTCATCATGTAACTGGGGAACTCGTAATGACCAGTGCCCAGTCCATATACTTAAGATGGCTTCCCTGCTCACTTGTACCATCTAGCACTTGACCTAGACAGCACAGGGGCATATATGCTCAGGCAGATATGTCCTCACATGTAATATAATGCACCCTGCCTTAGGGAAAAAAAGGCCTGCTGTAGGGGTGACTTACATATACATTATATGCAGTGACTTTGGCATGGCACACAGTCTGTGTGCCATGTTGTGTTTTCACTCATGGTTTGCATCATGTCATGCAGCCTGCATGCAATTTGTATGGGGGTCCCTTAGGGTGGCATAATACATGCTGCAGCCCTTAGGGACCCTCTTTAGTACCCATGACCTAGGTACCAGGGGCTCCATTTACTAGGGACTGACAGGGGTGCTAAAGTGTGCGCCAATTGTAACACAATTAGATAATTTTACCTTGTTTTTAGGGAAAGAGCACTGGCACTGGGGCCTTGTTAGCAGGGACCCGGTGGACATCAGTTGAAAAACATCAGTACCACTGGGGGGGAAAAGTGGGGGGTGACCGTGACAAAAAGGGGCACTTTCCTACAAATATCACTACTCCTCTGGCGTAGGATGAGTATGATGAGACCAGTGTATATGAGGCCCAGTCTATATGCTGCAAAGGAGGGGAGGGAGCCTGGGGCATGATGGGCCTCCTGTAATAGTGATATGCCGACTCAGTGTTGATCTAAATAAGAATGTATTTGACTGCACTTGCGTGGGTTGTTCAAACCCCATACTTTCCAAGTTAGACATGTGAGAGATTGTTGTGTATGAGCACTGGAGGCACAGTTAAAGATAAAAAATTCCCTTTTGTGTTGTTCACTACCACTATGAATTTAGACTATAATCAGTCTACAATGAACCAAAGGAAAAGATATTTAATTTCACCAATATAGCACAACGTAAACGAACCTTATATTCTAGTCATTTTATTATTTGCATCCATATCACAAAATTAGACAATAATATTACCATTAAAAACACATTAGTTACACATCCTTGTACATATTCATTTTTAAAATCAATTACAAGTATTTAGAGAATAATATTTATATTCTGATGATTCTTTTAACACTTGTTGACATTGTCCATACAATTCATATACACTTCTAAATATATTCCACTACAATATTAAAAACATTTCTAATTGTTAAAAACAAAATTACTATGTCCTTTTGTCGACGTGTTTCGGTGTATCTTGTAGTTTGTAAACACCTTCTTCAGGACTCACAACATAAACCAAGATATTTTTCTTTATACCAGACCAATAAATCCTTGGTTGGGAATCACTATGAAGTACGTGATAGAACAGTGGATCTTTTTTTATTATTAGTCCCTCTGTGTACCTCCGTCAGAGCAGAGAATCTGGACAGATTTTCATATAGACTGTAAAACTTCACTTTCTTGCGCTTTTAATGAGGTAGTGATGGGTATGTTCTCCCTTGACCCCTTTATTGTAATTGAATCCTTATCACTTTCTCTTAGACCCAAGCGTGTGTAAAGTCACAAACTTTTTGTAATTGGGAGCCTTCTCGGTATCCCTTCTTGGAAGTACAGCCGCCTTTTGTCAATTTGGTCAGGTGTACAGTCCTTATATGACGCAAAACGTCTCTGCTACCGGAGTTCTATTCACTTCTGTAAGTGAAGTTTTACAGTCTATATGAAAATCTGTCCAGATTCTCTGCTCTGACGGAGGTACACAGAGGGACTAATAATAAAAAAAGATCCACTGTTCTATCACGTACTTCATAGTGATTCCCAACCAAGGATTTATTGGTCTGGTATAAAGAAAAATATCTTGTTTTATGTTGTGAGTCCTGAAGGTGTTTACAAACTACAAGATACACCGAAACGCGTCGACAAAAGGACATAGTAATTTTGTTTTTAACAATTAGAAATGTTTTTAATATTGTAGTGGAATATATTTAGAAGTGTATATGAATTGTATGGACAATGTCAACAAGTGTTAAAAGAATCATCAGAATATAAATATTATTCTCTAAATACTTGTAATTGATTTTAAAAATGAATATGTACAAGGATGTGTAACTAATGTGTTTTTAATGGTAATATTGTCTAATTTTGTGATATGGATGCAAATAATAAAATGACTAGAATATAAGGTTCGTTTACGTTGTGCTATATTGGTGAAATTAAATATCTTTTCCTTTGGTTCATTGTAGACTGATTATAGTATAAATTCATAGTGGTAGTGAACAACACAAAAGGGAATTTTTTATCTTTAAGTGTGCCATTTAACCCGGTCCCTTTTGGTTTAACCTGGGTAACTCTTTTTTTGGACACATGAGCACTGGAGGCTCCAGCCATGTCAGTTAGGGTTTGTGTAAAAGTTAACATTCATTTCTGCGCACTAAGGATGTAGTTTGGCCTGTTCCATTCTATACATGCTACTTTGCCATGTCATAAAGTAATTAGCTAATGTAACAATTCCCAGTTTCTTCGGTTCCCTCCCCCACCCATACTGGCGGCCATATCTCACCAGGAATGTATTCCTTACCTTCAAATTTGCAATGCTAAAATAAAAATCCAAATGGTTATTATATTAATGGTAAAGCAATCAAATCAAACCGGGGGGAAGCCCTCAGAGTGCAATTAGTGAGCCCATGGAGATCCCCCTCGATGAAGTCAAGAATGTCGAAGTTGGATTTATTGTGTCTTCCCTGCAGTTCCTGGGAGGTGCGGTCCTTCACTGGAGCCGAAGGAGATATTTCATGTCCCTTGCAACAGAACAGGAAGGTAGAAGGAAAAGTGGTGTGTTCTCGGCCGTCATGGTGATTCATCCGGACTGTTCAATCCAGGTCCACCAATGGAGACTGAGGTCTCGAGGAGGTATCTGATTGTCCGCCCGACCCACTCAGTCAGGCAGTTTGCACAGGAAGTTGAAGATGTGTTGTTTACCCTGCATGGAGATCCTTTGCCACGCCGGGTAGAGCATGGCATAGGGGATGTTACCCAATTGAAGTTTCTACTTTTTTGGTATGAACTCACACCTGGCATTCTGTATCGGAAAAGCAACAGTTCACTGCCATTAAAATTCAGGGTATATTTTTCTCTGGCCAGGCGGAGGGTGGCATCTCGTTTCCTGAAGTTTAGGAATCGGGGAATGTGGTTCTGGTGGGTGCTCCTCACAGAGGTCTGCCAGTTAAGGACCTGTATGCCCTCTCTATTATCAGCATATGAGAGAAGGAGTCTGATCCAAAGACTGTCACCAGCATGTTTTTCGACATTGTCCTTCAGTCTACCATTGTTTGATTCAGGGACTCCTAGGATTCTGATGGTATTGCGCTGTTAGCACACCTCCAGGTCTTCAATTCTTGGCGGCTTTTACCTTGAGGACCTTATCCATGCTGATGAATTTTAAGGTGGTCTCAAATTTGACCCTCTGTAAAAAATAAGTTACAGTGAAGTCAGTTCATTTCCATAGGGTCACACAATTTGGTCAGGCAGAGAAGCTGGGACTTAAACACAGTTTTTCTAATTGCCTGCTGTGCAGCCAAATATGAAGATTTCCTCTGTACCTTTGACACAGGATAATGCTTTGTGTTCACTACTTGACCCAATTTAGGACACCAAATCCATGGATTATTAAATACAGTATAACAGTACTACAACACCTCATTAGGGTAGTAAAGCACTATGTAAATAAAACTACAATACATGTCAAAATTGGTTTCTTAAACTTTGCTAAACAAAAGGGAAGGTACAAGATAGTGTTTATCGTATTGTAACTGCCTTCCTTGACTTTACAAAAAGTAAAGAAGGGGAGGGACTGCACCTCAACTATGGCAATTACATTGCTAAGCACAAGGAGGACGCCACGTTCATACTAACGCCCGTACCTCCCCATCTCTCTCTCATCTTTACAGGATGAACAAAAAGCCATGTTGCACCCATACATCCACACTGGCATGCCGGCATTATATTGTCCCCCGCACGCAGACAAAATTAGTCCGGATCTCATCGACCACAAACTGTTAATAACACTATTGCGCATAAAATACTATGACTAACATTATCAGTTAACATTATCAGTTTATTAAGGTGTTTTCACTTGTGCACGACAGACACTATCGAGTTTCAACGTTATGTTAAATGAAACTTTAAGAGACTATAGCAGCATTGATACTAAATTTCTGATTGTGATGAATGTAGTAGATATTACGCCGCAGTATGATGTCGTAATGCAATATGTATAACTCCTATTGCCCTTGGAGTTGTGTAGTATAGAAAACAGATGGTCCTAGACTCTTTTGTCACGCATCAAGTCAAAGACATTTATAATTCAAATAGTTTTCTGCATGCATAAGATCAGCACATGGTAATTAATACATGTAAGACTTTCAAGTATGCACCTTTAGAAAGGAAAAGGCACCCAGTGATTCTTAAAGAGAGTATCTGTTTTATTCACAGAACCGTTTTTTTAGGAAAACACATTACCAAGTTATATAGTAATCAAGAGGTTGCTCCAAAGGAAGGGATGTGAAGGAGTAGTGCTCGTTTGTGAAAAAGATGGAAGTAAAAAGGTCACAGAGTGAGGAAAGTTCAAAAGGAAGTAATTACAACAATTATTATAATCTGAACTGGTTGTAAGTAACATCAGCACCAGTCAGTTATGGCCTGTCCATCATTTGTCATTTTCGTCATTAATTTCAACAATTTTCAAAAGTTGCAGAGAGGTATCATCTGTTGGTTGGACGGGATAATAGTGACATATGGTACAGGCCCCAATGGGGATGAATGTCGACGTTTCGACCAGACAATGCGTTGAGGGTATTTTAATCCTCTGCTTGCAGGTCTTCCCCAGGACAGGAGAAGAGTGGGAGGCAACCTATGGGGATAAGCGTGAAATGGAAATTAAATACCATCAAAGGATTAGACTGATAATGAACGGGACCTTAACGTGCCTGAGTTACTGACCTATTGTAGGTGCCTGTAGTTCGATGGACCTGATCACAGCTCCCGGGGTGGGTAGTCTGTAAAGGGGATGAAGGTGCATATTAGATTACCCATTCCATAATGGGATCAATCAAGGAGTAAGAAAACCCAAAGCTCACTTACCCGCATCACAATTGTGGTGTAGTTAAGATTAATCCAGAGCCCAGTCAAAAAACCAGCCGTAGTGCTGTATAGTAAGGGAATTAAGTCCATAAGCAGGGGAAACCTATCACCCTAATTTATCTGCAATACAAAAATCAACGAGAACAGAATAAATCTGAGCCCAGTATAGTGAAAGAAAGCACCGAGACAGAGTTCACCGCCTCGAGGAGATGTACAAAGTCAATACCTTAAAGAACTTGATTCTGTCAGCCCGGGGGATTCAAGTAAGACATCATCAGGTCAGCCCTGGAAGCCCGACCCAGGTGCCTTCTCCTTTCTAGAGGTGCATACTTTAAAGTCTGTCATGTATTAATTACCTTGTGCTGATCTTATGCATGCAGAAAACTGTATTTGAATTATAAATGTCTTTGACTTGTCGCATGACAAAAGAGTCTAGGATCATCTGTTTTCTAAACTACATGGTACCCAGGTCCGTGGACAGTGATTGGGTTACCCCTTTGGTTTATAATGCTTGGAGTTGTGTAGGCTAAATTGAAAATAAATAAACACTAGTCAATGGAAAAAAGTACAAAGAGAACTCATCCTGCTGGTCTTCAGTAAGATACATCCAAATTGCAGCTCAGCTGCAGGCACATGCAGCAAAAAAACACCTTTTTTTAAAGATTCCATGTCCTGCATCTAGTGGTTTTGTCCTTTAAAACTGTAATAAGGAGAGAAAAAGTAGTGCCTGCTGTATTTTTATTGGCCAGGGCAGGGACTGAGCCAGAACCAGCCATTCAGATAAAGCCAGGCTTGAGCCCTGCAAAGCTTGCCCACCTCTAGTACTTAAAGATGCTCAGGCTTGAAACTATCAATATATCGCGGCGGCTAGAGCTGTGCACAATCTGTGGAAGGGGCAGAAGCCTACCTCTTCATGCTGCTGCAGCCATCAATATAAACCGAAAGTGTCAGGCCTGGGTATTATATTTAAGGCTCCCAGTTTTCCATTTTTACTGATTTTTACAGAAAATACAGACAGAAAACAAGGTTTCCTGCTTGCATTTATTTTCTAAACTGGAAAAATACAGAAATGTAGTGATTCTCCATGCTGCCCTCCATGATTTTCAGGCCAACAGCTTCACCGTTGGACACCATGAGAAGTTAAAAAAAAAAACAGGTTGAGATTTCCTCAAATATAGCCATATGTTAACATATATTAGTATATAATGCTAATATTTAACTGTGGGTGTAGTGTTTTGCTATATTTGGCTGCTTAATTTGCTAAAACGCTACAGGCATCAAAGTATGCATGCATGTTTATCAGTTAAATAAATGTGGAAATTTACCATTTTACGACTCCATTTATTCTCAAAACACAAAACAAATATGGATAAATATCAATAAGATGGGCAAAAAATAAATATGGATAAATACAGATGGAAATGTTAAAAAAAAAAAATATATATATATATACCATAAAACCAGGAGCCCTAATTGTATTTATACGACGATTCTTTGTGTTCAGCATGTTATCAGCAATGTTGTAAACCAGCTTTGTGCACAACCAGACAGGTCAGAGTGCAGGACAAGTGAGGTACCCGCTTTCCTGCTTTCACGTCGATGTCTTGAATAAAATGTGTTTTGTTCACATGAACTGAAACCAGTGTTCCAGCTTCTGTAAACGAGGTCATCCAATTGTGTCTCACACCAGGATGTCTGTCCCAACACCGCATTCTGCTGTATGCTACTCGCCCATCGTTAAATGCTTATTCTCTGCTTCAAAAGTTGCATATTTACCTTCATGTTTTTTCAATGTCCATCCAACACTGAAGCCCCCTCATGGAGCACGATAGTCATTCTTAAGAAAAGTTTCACTGCTATTAAGTCAAATACTTTTAATGCAGTGCGCCTTGAGCTTGTCATGCGCAGCGGGTACTTTCATCACTGATATGAGGGTGTTGTGACTAGGAGTCAGTCGTTTGTGACAGAAGACTGAATCATAACCCAAGGCAAGTGTGTCAAAGTGTGATCCTAGCTGGGGAGCAACAGATTTTCATAGATGAGAGCGCTAGAGACAGTACGAGTGCATCATTCACAAACTGGGTTTTTTAACATCATTTGAATTCATGTTTTCACACATTTTATTTGCAGTTCTTATAACAGAATTCAGGACAAGAAGGTTCGTGATTTTCCCAGAATCACATGGTTTTCAGTTGAATTCTGAAGCAGAGCTTAGAACCCAGATACCCAGGCTCCAAAGTTGGCACTTGAACCACCAGATCACATCACCGCCCTGAGGCACAATAATAACAGCTTTATTACCATACCATTGTGGGCAGACCAGGGGGCATATTTGCAAGCCCCTATCGCCACAGGAACGCCACTTTTAGTGACGATCCTGTGGCGATATGTGCTTCGCCTTATTTACAAGGCAGCGTTAAGCCACTTAACGTGGCTTAACGCTGCCTTGTAAATAAGGCACCCATTCACGCTGTACTTAGCGTGAAAGGGGAGGGCAGTGGGCGTTCCACCGCAACACCCATTGATTTTGACGCTACCCCCTAATTACAAGGGGAGCGTAAATAGGAGGCAGCGCCAAAATTAAGACCAGGGAAAACCTGGTCTTAAACAGGTGAAACGAGGAGAAATGCTTTATTTCTCCTCGTTTTTGCTGTTTCCATGTGTGCAGCACACATAGAAACAGCAACAGGCCAGTGACTGTTTATGCACAGGAAGGGGACCCTTCCTGCACATAAACAATCTTTTTTTTTTAAATGACATTTTGTAACTTCTATGTGTGCTGCATTAAGCAGCACACATAGAAGTGACAAAACGCCATTTAAAGATTGTTTATGTGCAGGAAGGGATACCTTTCTGCACATAAACAATCTTCCCCTCAACGAAGACACCCTTGCACCATGCAAGGGTGCCTGAATTGGTGCAAGGCTGCTAAATTTAGCACCATTGCAGGGGGAAACGCAGGGCTGCACCATATTGTTGTAAATATGCTGCAGCCCTGCGTTTCAGAAGTGGCGGAGTGTGGCGTTAAGCCAAGGAGGCCAACGCCACGCTCCACCACTTCATTGTAAATATGCCCCCTGGTTTTATCATGTCTGACAGTTGTGAAGCTCTGTAGTCTCCAGAAGAACAACAATCCTGATTGGAACATAAGAAAATTATACCAATGATCATGCATGCCATGATTTATACAAAATGGTAGGTTCCTTTGTGTTTGGTCAGGTGGATCAACTAATAATGGAATAGTAGAACAAAAACTGATTTTTGTATGATTAGTTTGTAAGGGCATTCCTATTACACATGTGTGTGACATTGTCAGCATGAAAAGCTCCACTGCATCAGGAGTGAAAGATGCTAGATTAAGCGGTCTTCTAAGTGTGTGTATCACTGGATATTCTAGGTCACAAATGCACTGTCATGAATATAGATGGTGCTCCTGGGAAGTAAATCTGGAGCTGTGAAGCAGCTACTGGATGAAGTGTGAACGCACCAAAGATGGGACAACTGCAATAATATTACGATTGAGCATTGTGTAGTTCACAACCTAGAACTTCTGTGTGAGAGAATTTAAAAAAAAAAAAAGTGCATGCATAGTCAGGTTTGAATTTGATTTGAAACAGTATTATTATTCACCTAACCTTAAAAGGGAACTTAAAGATATAGTGGACAATCTTGAAGCCAGTTAAAACATTTTGGTTGATTGTAGCAAATCAGATGGGTAGCAAATCAGCACAGTGTCCTGACAGCACTCAAGACAAACTGGGAGACAACAGTTCTTCTTGAGCACCGTGCTACTGGTAATGATAAATACTCCCACAAAGCCAAGGGGCTGCTGCACAACTTGAAATCAGAGCCATTTCTTTATTTCTTAGACTATGTGATGGACTTCACACAGCTTCTTCAGCAAGTGTCCAAGGCATTTCAACAGGAAGAGTCTTGTTTTTGAAATTGCAAGGTGCTTCAACAAAAGAGGACCCACAAGCCAGTACCTCTCCTCAGTCAGCTACTGAGAAACTGCCAAGAATAAGTTAAACACGTACGACCAGTACTAGAAAGCATGGTTTCAATCAGCGCAACAACAGCAATATACAAACGTGGATTTAGCAACATGACTCAATTAAAGAAGGAGCTGCGTACCTCCCTCAAAGCTGACATGCAGTCTGCATTAGTGCAAATTCATGTAGATGGGCTGGATGCTGACACTTTTGATCCAACTCCAGCTGTCTTACATTGGCTGACAGCAAACCCAGGTAAGAGACATATTAGGGGACACAAAATTCCAGTTCAAAGAAACAAGACTGTCATCACTGAGTAAGAGGGCACCAATTAGTTCTGGCTATAGTCTCTTGGTAAAAGGCAGCACAATTTTAATTAACCATGAAGTGCCTGTTGCACAGAGTTATTTCACCATTCAATATTTGGTATTTGACTTCTTGATATGAGACAGTGTACCTCTCTTCACTGTTGGCAGATACTTAACACTTCACCAAAGAAGTTAAATACAAAGAGAAAAACAAAAGTAAACAATTTGACAGCATCAACTGATAAAAAGAAAATCAGCTGCATCCTGCTGCTGAGATGTTTGTGTTAATTCTAATCCAACTGGATGGCCCAAAGGATGATACTTTCATCTCAGCAGTCTAGCATTAGCTGAAAGGAAACCCAGGACAAAGACATACTATGGGACACAAACTTCCAGGTCCAAAAAGTAAGACGGTAATCATTTGAAAAAACAGCAATTTCTTTTGGCTATAGTTTGGCTCAGTCTGCATCTACATATTCATTGTTACAAATGTGTGCCTGTTACACAAAGTTATATCAGCAGTCAGTATTTGGTTCTTCAATCAGAAGCTACTTAAAGACTGTCCAGAAGAAGTTAAACACATCCTTCTGGGAATTCATCACAATAAGGATATAAGCAAACGTGGATGTAGCAGTGTACATTAAGTAAAATCAAATTGGATGGGCCAGAAATTGACCTTTTTCATCCACCCCAGCAGTCCTGCTTTGTCTAACCCGCAACATATGACAAAGTCTTCCAAGCCCAAGAAGCAGACTGTCATCACTGCATGGGAAGACTGCCACCACTACTTCTGGCTACATTTGGCTCAGTGTCAACATCTTCACTAACAAGGAAGTGCCTGATCAATTGTTTAGATATGTTATATCATTGCAAGTTAAAGTTTTGGGACTTTTCTGGTTTACTTAACATTTTGGTATCCTCACAAACCTCCACCACTTCTGATACACAAGACTCTTCTCTCAAGGAGGTAACTTTAGTGACTGTTTGGTGGGGGGGCACCAGAGAGCCCACGGCAAGATAGCTGCACTATAGTGTAGCTCTGCCGGCTGGGCAACAAAAGCCGTAATTTATCCTGCCAGCCAGAACAGATCTAACAGCCTGCTAAAGCATCTAGAAGAGGGTGCCGATGCACCATTTTGGGACCCCTGGGACTGCTACGTGACAGTATAACGGACTAGCGGCCTGTTTCAGATGCTGCATGGTCTGCGCTGACGCTGAAGGGAGAAGGCAGCGCCACATGGTATTGCAAGAGACTACCAGGGAATGGTGACTGCATGACTCGCCGTTGCTGCAGCTCTGCGAGTACCCTGAGACCACTGGTGTATGAGAGCGAGAGCCCCGGAGTGACGCTGTGGTGGGAGCTGCGGAGCCCACGGCACCGCGGAGTCTCAGCTGGGCGCTTCCATAGTGGCTGGTGAAGTGAGGTGGTGACGGCGCTGGGACGGGATTGGATTCGTGCTGCCGTTCGCAGTCCTGTGGGACAAACGGTTTGTCAGGATAAATCCTGACTGTTGACTCCCCACATATTTCGGCAACACTGACCCGTGATCCGTAGAGGCCTGCGCCTGCCAGGGTGGAACGGTGAGGGCCCGGCCTTGTGGGTGTAGGCCTTGGATGAGTGAGGAACAATGGGGGAGACGCGGTAATCCTGCATGTGCCCGCGGCTGCCATAGCAGGGGGCCTGGCCTCTGACTAATCCCCTGGTGGTGTCGGCCCTCACAGGGCCTTTTCTCTAGAAACTACTCTCGAGCTGGCTTGCCCTTGCGCCATATTGCTGCACCCCTATGACAAGCCATGGGCCTCATCTGTACCTCTGGTTTTGTGCTGGTGAGACGCCGGGATGCATCCCCCTGGGGGTCTGGCACGGAGGTGGACCTTCACTATCATCCTGAGGTGAGCCTTTAATGTGATCCTGTCGTCTGCACTGCATGTATGCCAAGACTGCGGCGGTGGGAAGCAGAGAACATCGTGATCCACTACAAGACACTCGGGGGAGCGCGAGCCGCGTGTCTGTCTGCAAGGCCCCTGGGACTCACGCAATGGCTGCTCCGTTGCGGACAGCCTGACATCTGCTGAGGAGGGTGGCCAGTGGCTACTACTACGTTGGGTGTGACCCAGTGGGCTTGTATCCCATAACACATGCTGGAGTGTGCTGTCCTTTGGCCAGGATACACGATAACTATAGAACTGTGCAGCTGGTGCCCCCTGGGGCTGAGGTGACGGAAGAGGGTGCGTGCGCCCAAATAGTCACGCACAAACGTTGAGGGCCAGCATGGGGAAGACGGACAAAAGCCAAACGCACCTTAACTTTGACACTAGGAGCTCTACGAAACCAACACAGCAAGCCCCCTTGGTTCATGAGCAGGTATCCAGATCCCAGGAGATACCCACCCTGGAAACTGCATTACTGCCAATGCAGAGCAGCCTCCAGTCGATTGATGAGAAAATAGACTTTTTAAATATCCGAATGGATCACATGTCGGCAAAATTAGACTAACAGTCCTCCCGCCTCACGGAAGCTGAGCAGCGAATTTCTAAGGCAGAGGACGAATTGCAGACTGTCAGTGCAAAATGTCTTAACATGGAGAAGGTACTGGCTGTGATTCAAGCGAAGAATGAAGACTTGGAGGCGTTCTCGCGCCGAAACAACTTGCACATTACTGGGGTACCTGAATCAACAAACACAGGCAAGATGGAGATTTATGTTGAAACCATGATGGCCTCAGTCTTTGGCGCTGACAATCTCTTCCAACTCTTGTGGAGTCAGCCCATCGTTCTCTTATGGCATGGGACCCGCCGGTGTGCTGCCGCCCAATCATAGAAAACCGATTAAACTATTGCAATAGAGATGCTGTGCTCTGAATGGTGAGAGACATGAAAGATATAGAATATCAATGCAATAAAGACACATTTTACCCTGACTTTATGATGGCGGTCCAGGTGGCCCGCCGGGAGTTCATCCCAGTTAAAAGACTTACAAAAGTTCAATATCCAATATATCATGTTATACCCTGCACAACTCTGAATCAACTACAAAGAGAAACAAACCATCTTTACGACTCCAAAGGCTGCTAGAGATTTCCTTAAATCCTTCTCACTGCAGAAGCGTGATCCACCAGCAACGGACTCGGACAAGGATGCTATGTAAATTGCCTCATGAAAGAGACTCGCCACACAATAGGGGCAATAAAGAACTCTTGTCCATCTGGAATCAGTGGCACTGAGAACTATGCACTCCAAGCATAGGAGACCAACTCTGCTCGCTTGCCTCCACGCTTTGTGGGATGGCGAGACATGTTCTTTCTTTTCCCCTAGACACCGCCGTCCACCTGGAGGGATACTGGGATCCTGGCAACCCCTCAAGAGGGAGCACCCGTGATGGGTTCGATAAGTAGAAATAATGCTTTTCTGTTTTGTATGATGTTTGTTATTCTTTGTTTTCTGGCTGTTGTACTAGGGAATGTCTTTTGTGCTGAAGTGGGTGGGGGGGTATGGGACGGTTTGTTTTTTTATTATGCATGTGTTGCCTGCATCACCCAACAATTCATACACTACATGCTGCCATATTTCCGTCCGCTATTGACCTCCGTCATTAAATACACACGATGGCCAAACTCTGAGGTAAAGTGTCCCTGCTCACTTGGAATATCCGTGGGCTGAATGATCCCCGGAAAATCAGACTTGTTCTAAACTACTTGAATAAACATGGACATACAAATTGTGCTCCTCCAGGAGACACACCTAACACGCCTCACAAATCAGTAGGCGCTAGATGAACAGTCCATCAGCTAGCATCGTCATACTCCTCATATTCCAGGGGTGTATTCATATTGGTGAAACAAGGCATTATTTCATGGTTACACATACCTTTGTGGATGAATAGGGGTGTCTAGCGATAGTTCAAGGAACACTTTCCAATAGTCACATCACATTGGTCAGCACATATTCGCCAAATATAGACGACCCCACTTTATTCACGACAGTATGGCGCCACTTACATGATATGGCCCAGGTCTATGTCCTTTAGGGTGGTGATTTGAATATGTACCTAGACTCTGAGGTGGTTAGGTCTGCATTGTCTGATTGGTACGGGAAACAGTCTGCACATGTGATCCGGGAAGGGATGGATGATTATGGCGTGGTAGATGTGTGGCACCTACGGAACCCCGGGCTGAGAGAGGGAACATTTACATCATCAGTGCATTGAACATGGTTGAGACTGGACTGTTGGTTGTTATCATGTGAGATATGTCCGTGGGTAGACGAGGTAAAGCACATGCCTAAAACACAATCTGACTATGTACCGGTGTTGCTGCGCCTAATACTGCCCAATGTTGCCCCTGTGCCATTTACATGCGTTTTCGAGCAACAGCGATGCTGGATGCGATGTTGAAGGAGGAGGTCCGTGGGGCAATCATAACATTTTTTTTTTAAAATACTGAGACTGTGTCTAAGAAGGCCAATCTCTGGGAGGCGTACAAGGTCACGATTAGGGGGGGGTTTGTATCAGCACCCAAGCTGGTGTGTTAAAATCGGTATGCACTCAACTACACACGACAGAAAGTACACTTCACTCACTGGAGAGAGACTATGAATCCCACCCCAATCCAAATACGCTTTCGACTAAAAGAGTTCACCTGACAAAGTTTCACAACCTGGAAACTCAGGAGACACAGTTTTTATCTAAGCACCATGTGGCTCAGGCTTATGGGGAGGGTGTAAGACCTGGTTGTAGCTTGGCTGAAAAGCAGAGGGTCCCAAGCAGTGTGGAACATATTCTTAAAATAATAGATGCGGACACACAGGTACACTTTGATAAGTCCTCAGTGCTGTCCGTCTTTCGCTCCTTCTATACCACATTGTATGGCACCCGTAAATCTGCCACTCTGGATGAACTCTGGCGTGGCTGTCCCCAGGTCAGTGGGAATACCTCCTGCAACCTATTACAATTAACTATGTCAAGGAGACATTGCCTCCCCAATGGCAAAATCCAGGGATCGATGGCCTTACCAGGGAATTTTATAAAGAATACCTTGAACTACTTGCCACGCATTTGCATGCTGTATAGGAGGAGGCCAATCAGGACTAGCTGTTGCCCCTCTAATGTGAGGCTTTGATTGGTACCCTATTAAAGCCGGACAAGACACTGGAGCGGTGTGAATCATTTAGGCCACTGTCACTAATAAACATCAACACTAAAATATTAGCAAAGATTTTGGCCACGCATCTCCCACCCCTAGTATCTAATCAGGTCCTACCAGACCCATCCGGCTTTATTCCCTCCCGATCTACAGCACACAATTTGCGCAGGATCTTCGCTCTCTTGCATCAGGTCGATCCTTGCCTACAGGCAGCAGCTGTACTCCTTGATGCCGCCAAGGCATTTGACTCTATAGCTTGGGAGTATATGTTTGTCATTATAACCCGTATGGGCGTACTTAAGGGTTTCCTTCGCTGGATTCGCCTTTTATATACTGAACCAATGGCCCGGGTGCAGATCAATGGCCACACATCAGATGGGTTCCTGATTGCTAGAGATACGCGACAGGGTTGCCCAGTCACCTTTATTGTTCGCTATCACACTCTAGCCACTGGCGTGCATTATTAGACTGCAGCATGCTGCATCGGATCTACAGTTTCGATCAAGGCCGATCAATATCTCTTTTTATGCAGATGATATGATCCTCTATATTAGAGACCTTACGGTGCACCACTCCCCAGTGATTTGAGAATATATTAAATTTGAATACTAGTCCGGCCGGTCTATAAATTGGTCAAAATCTGTCATAATTCCAGTCATGCCCAGCACTCAACAATGTTCGGTCGATTTCCCATTAATATGGGACACTGACCCGGTTAAATATTTAGGGGTGTGGATCCACTGAGATCCTGACGTTATGGTCAAGGTGAATTATGGCAGAGCTGTGTCTAGGCTGGAGGACCAAGAAGCTAGGTGGTCCGTGTTGCCATTGTCCCTTGCGGAGAGAATAGCAATTCTCAAGATGATAGTCTTGCCTCATTTTTTATATTTGTTTGTGAATACACCCATTGTTTTGCCGATGCATTTTTTCCAGAGGCTTCAGACACTCCTGCTGGAGTTGGTGAGGGCAGGCAAGCAACCCTGAGTTAGCTGGGATATCCTCACATTGCCCTATGATGGGGGGGGGGGGGGGATTCAACACACCTGATGTT
The DNA here is from genome assembly GCA_963921515.1 of Calotriton arnoldi. Classification (NCBI taxonomy): domain Eukaryota; kingdom Metazoa; phylum Chordata; class Amphibia; order Caudata; family Salamandridae; genus Calotriton; species Calotriton arnoldi. The sequence continues at coordinate 432,159 of CAWUFW010003367.1, forward strand.
TACCTTTACTATCTGTGTGCGCAGGCAAATTTTGCATACTATTGGTATGTAACACACAACTTTATCCTACACTTAGCAATAGAGTATGATGAAGCCTATCCAACCCCATTAGCTGCCATTCTGAGAACTAAATGAGAGGGAATCCCACACACAGAAATTAACACATTACATGCTACGACAGCGGCTTGGAAGCGACTGGCTAGGAGGGCAGGTAAATATCCGCTATACGTGCCAGCGCTCCCCTTGCGACATCACCCTGCAATCTCAGTAATGCAGTAGGACAAAGCACTCCAAATGTTCACCAAGGCAGGCCGACATACTATGGGGAATATCTACCAAACTTGGCTGCCTCTCAGGACTGTACCCCATTGATGGCATTCATATCTTATCGCCTTCATGCCGCTCTGCGTGAGATGTATCCACAATTTCCTGATGAACTCTTGCTGCAATGCAGGTACTGTTTACCGGTACTACTCGTCGACTTCTAATTACTAAGTTATACAATGATGCGGTACAAGCTTATTACACTCCGGGCAATAATAAAGCGTTGCATAAGTGGGCTGTGGCGCACGCCTGCCCCATTGATGGTGCAGATTGGAAATACTGTTGCGCGCAACTACACATGCTTACATCCAACAGCAATCTGAAAATTATTCATTTTAAATTCCTACATGAAATGTATTACACTCCTGTTAAGCTTTGTAAATTTGGGTTGCGCACGGATACATGTTGTATGCGTTGTTGGGCTGTGGATGACGATTTTATGCACCTGGCTTGGTCTTGTCAGCCTGTTATGCAATATTGGGCTCAAGTCATGGAGAATCTCATGGATATGATCTCTGAGCGTGTTGAATGTAACCCTGTAATTTGTTTATTGGGCTGATAAAGAACATTCTGTCTGGTAGCCGGCGGTTTGTCTCGGTGGCCCGCCTGCTGGCAAAGAGGTGGCAAGGCTAAGCCCACTGTAAATGCCTGGCTGTCGGATATGGTCTATTGTCAGACCCAGTTGGAACTATATGCAGAAAGATTGCTGAGACCATCCAGGCCTAAGGATTTATGGGGCCCTTTCACTGCATATCTTACGTCAATGCTGGATGACTCTGGGGGAGACTGATACCACAGTCAGAGTGGTGAAGCCTGGTGGAGCACTGACTATATTGCGTAGATGCTTTGCAATGTGTAACTATAACCTTTTCTCATATGTTGTCATGAATGAGAATGTGGGTGATACTGTTGTAATTGTTGTCATTTGTTTCTGGCTCATACCTATGGGTCATGTTTTAATGTAAAATTGAATAATAAAAAATTGGGGGGAAAACGTTAGTGACTAGTAATATGTTGGTCCACAATTTCATAGAATGGTGATGCTGCTAATGTTTTAAGAAGCATTGCGAGTCTAGTTTATAGGTCGAGGGCTTTACTTAGCTCAAGTACATTATTCAAGTCATTAGACCTGCAGGTCTGGTAATATTTTAAAGAGTTTTCGAGGGCTGGGCAACATACAATGCAGTCTCAAGGACAGACAGCTGGAGCTGCCTCTAGCGAGACCGCAAAAAGTTGCAGGCTCATGGGCTCCTACTTTTGTTTTAAAGAATATCAGTCAGGGCGACACAACTGTAAGGGTCTGCCATCAGTGGGAAAGGAAACAGGTGAGTGGAGACAAATTAAAAACAAAAATGGCACCAGATTCTTGGTGTTAGCATACTTATGAAATTTAAGTCACTTTGCAATCCTTTCTAAAGATTGTAATGGTTAGAAACTTGTAAAAATAATTTGCTTGCTGTTAAAGCAAATTCAAGATTCATTTTGCTGCACTCTAAGACGCTTTTCTGCTTCTACAAAGCTTCATATGTTTGTACAGTAAAAAGGCAAGCTGTATTGGGTGTGGAGGGCATAAAGAGGGTCGAGTATGATGTGGGAAAACATTTGCTCGATCCAGAAGTGGCATGGTGATTCTGGCCAGCACTGAATTGCACCAAGAGTACCTACTGGTCACGTATGACGCGGTTCAGAAACTCCCAGGCAGCTGATATCCGAAGATATCAAACCTTTCGTGCAGCAGATATTGTAAAGTCTTGGCTCAAAGAGATTTGCATATTCTTAGGCATGGGGTGTAGGAAGAAGTGTGTAGGGGGATAACTGAGACAAATGTCAGTGCTTGGGCATGAACAGAGCAACTGTGTAAAGAAAGAAAGTGGACGAGGGTCTGTGGAAAAGCTATGAGGTGAAAAGAAAGGACCAGGAACTGGAATAAGACTACACATGCGCTAGGGATTTAAAAGCTTTTTCTTTTTTGTGCCAAATGGTCCAGCATATGACTGCTGTGAGGATTTTGTGCTTAGAGTTTTATGGGAACATGTACTACAGCCCCTCATCCTTTCTCCATCCTATTCTTTTGGTCAGCTGGTACAGCACAGCGATTTAGCGGTTCGTTTTCAAAAATAGCTTACATTATAAATAATGACTTGAAATAAACATGTTTATAGCACAGGGTCCTTGAACACAGTGGCATGTTAATAACCGAACAATCGATTTAATAGCAGATTAATTTAAGGGGTGGGTATGCATGCCACTGTGCAGAAGAAAATAGACACATTTTAAAAGGATGACAAACTCTAACAAAGACATTATAACATTTAGACAAAACGAACACCACCAGTTAGCAAAACACGCTTTATGATTTCCTCAAATCTCTTTATTTACCACCCCTTCAACGTGGTGGCAACAAGATTTATTGAGGTCATCTTTCAGGTGAACAAAAGATGTATCCTAGTTCAGAATGGAGCATGAAAACCAGCAGCTGGTCTTTTGCCCATAGTAAGGTATCTTTTTTCCTCATGAAATCCAAGTTACATCAGACTTTAATTCCTATTGCAAATCTCCTTGCTAAGCAAGTATGGCATATTCCGATACCTTTCCACAGTACATTCGGGAACAGTCCATCTGTGATGAAACCATGAAATGCTTGGCCAACGGACATCAACAGTGAAAGCAGCTAGCCAAGTACATTCCACAAGAAACAGAAGGCCTAATTCAAGGGCTCAACCCATATATTCAAAGTGATTCTTTGACGATAAAATGGTGCTTTGCAGTGAAATGTGCAAATAGGTATGCTCCTAATGACCATTTCCTAAAATGGCTAATTATAAAACTGATTGTGAACGGCCAGAGGATACCCAACCACTTGATAACAGAACAGCACAGCATGTGAAGCTAGAAAAAAAATTCAAACTGCAGGACAAACTACTGTCATCCTCTGGGCTCTCCCATTGTTATTTCCATTAAATATCACATTCCATATTGCCATGGCAGACTGCCTGGTTCCTGCAAGGTGGCCTAGATTTAGCATGGGGCTATGAAGCTCTCTGCTAAGCATTTTAATTGCTGCTTTATAAAGCAAACGCGATAGAGAGGAGCCACCACAATCATTTTAAAGAGAGTAAAATTAATTTCTTGCTATTTATCATGACATTTTGAGCTTCGAAAAGCGGCCTGCTCGTTCCAATTTTCAGTCCTTTTGCTGCAGGAAGGTATTCCATTGAGGAACAATGTCAAAGTTAAAAAACATTCTTCTCTGTGTTTTCCAAGATTTCGTCAAAGATCCAACTGTTGTTAAACTCTCCAGAATGTTCCATCACTTCAAAAATTCGTTGATATTGCTCCACAGTGACGTGACCAATTAGAATGTTTTCAGGCAGCCCCAGCTGTCTCAAAAGTTTACGTCCATGGCCTGGAATCCACGTTCTGAAAGGTAAAAAAAACACAGGAATGTGAGTGTGCCTATTTGAGCACCTTTCAAGCCATTAGTTTCCTAATATTGCATGAAAGTTGCTAACCTCTACAGATTCTTACACAAACTCCAAAGTCAGCTATCTCAGCTTAACTGAAGCAAAACTGAGATGCTACTAATCAGAACGAAAACCTGGCAGTCAACCACTGTAACAAGTTATGCTGGCTGGTTATCCTTGGAAGCAATAACTTGGTCAAAGAAAAATATCCAGGGTGCTGGCTGGATAACTCTCTCTCAGATCTTCAAGTCTGTGAGCTTAAAGAAAATCAGACAATATAAGAAATCACACGTAGCGGGTTCTTGGGAGTACAAGGGAGATGGGCTTTGGTGCCTAAGAGCAAAGTTTCAGCAGGGCACGGAAGCCTACGTGAATCCAGAAGTGGAGAGCCAGATGTTAGGGTGTAAGGCAGGGGCGGCTCCTCTGTTGGAGCAGAGGAGCATTGCCTCACTTAAATGCCCCCAAAGCCCCAGGGATGAAAAATAAAATGGTAATTTATTACCATTTTATTTTTCATCATCCCGTCCTGAACAGAGTTTTAGGACGGGGCGGGGCCTGCTGAGTGGCAGCAGGGAGGAGTGGTGGGCAAAGGGCTGCTTTTGCACTGTTTAAAGTGAGCATGTCTCTTTGGCCGGCTGTCTTGCAATGGCCAGCCAGACATGTGTACTTTAAACCTCTCAACCCAGCTGTCTTAAGACAGCTGGGTTGAGAGCAAGTGCAGGCCTCCACTGCATGGGTGAGCGCAGGTTGAGGCCGCTCCCTCCAATCAGGGCCCTGCTCACAGGCCGGATGTGAGCAGCGCCAGGATTAGTCAAGGGAGTTGCAGTATCCAGTTCCTCCGTGGGAGAAAGAAGAGGTTCAGAGCGGAGGACATCGTGTTCAGGTAAGTTTTTGATTTTTTTACGTAATTTTGCCCCCCCAGTGTCCCCCCTCCCCATAGATGTCAGTTGCCACTGGTGTAAGGGTCTTGTTTTAAAGGGTTGATAGGTCCCTCACTGAGAGAGCAGTCTGCCTGGAAGGCCGTGGTAAGCCGTGGCGGGTGAATGGTTAACAAGGATGGGGACTGCCTCTACACTAACTCAAAATATGACACACAAACCTGAATTGTTGGGGAAAGCAAGAGATCATAACAGAGGGATTTTGAATGCATGTGTGCTACAATGAAACACCAGTTAATCGCACCATAAGATCTCGTATACCAAACAGACACTGCTCAGTCAATGGTTTAAAATGGAATCAATAAATCATGATATTTAGCAATGCAGAGTAAGCTTTTAAAGAACTGCACAAGCAAGGGCAAAGAGGGGTATGAAAGATACTGGCCTTATTTCAGTAAGCCTTGTACTGAATTGGGTGGCCCACCGTTGGTGTCTTGGTCCACCCCTAAATTGGATCTATGTATCCTTCTCAAGCCTCCGATCTCCGCCACTGTCGTGTTACTAATTTATGTAAGCAACTAGCGGCTCGGCTTACTGAAACCAGGCCGGTATCCTTTATTTATAAACTGATGAGGAGTGACGCTTACTATTTCTAGTCCTGAGGAATACCCAAATAAAAATTGTTTTCAGAGTTATATATGGGCAGGAATCTATTGACCTCATAAGTGAGCTGCACTTTTTTTGCAAAGTCCTTGGCTCTGTTTTTAACCCTATCCACTGGGGGGCCCCAGAATAAAGTACCTTTTCGCCCACCAGGGAGATAGTTTTAGTAGTCCTTTGCACTCTGCCCCTCACTCAGACCCCCGTTTATGCTCATCTTTGACAAAACACCTCCACTCCTCCCCGGCTGGAGAATTGTAGCCCACAGCAGGTGTCTTGCGGTCCGGCTGTGAGAAGGGAACCCACTGATGAAGCACGTCACCCTTGGGCGAGTGAGGGTTCTCGCCCTAAAGACTTTACGCATCTAACTCAGACTATCTGTGGTCTTCATTTTGTTTACCAGACATACCTTTTTGTGTGTTAATTTAGATGATTAGGGAACAGTATGTCGTTGGTTTGGTGCCCGCTCCCCACGTGACCTCCTGTGTGATTTAGCATATTTTTAAGTCACTGGGAAATTTCTGAACGAAAAATACCACTTTCTGTGATGTCCCATGCAGTAGGCCAAAGTCCAGGAGCAAGCAATGCAGCATCAACACAATTTGCAACTGAGAACGTAGCCTTTCAGTTGGATTTAAAAGGCTAAAAAAATGAAGGGCCACCGAATTCCTGCAGATAAGAATTCTCGCTAATAACCAATTGTCAACCATTCGCTTTTAAAAACAAAATATAAGCTAACCTTCAGTTGGAGTTTAAAATGTCATTCTCTAAACAGAAACAAGCATTTAAGTACATATCTTTCTCTAGAATACTTACTCTAGTCTAGTAATTAATTTAGCTGACCGCCTTGCAAAGCACTGCTTCATCATGACGACAAAAGTAGTAGAGTTTGCAGAGGTTAGACTGTGTGAGAACAAATCCCTCCGCGGAGTTATTCGTACCAAACAAAGGTGGTCATTTGGGAGGTGCTGAAATAACACAAGGAAACAATGCATTACATGCTTATTTATAGTGAGATTAATACATGTTCCTAATTATGCATAATATGAATACATCCTAAAATTATTAACTGATGCAAAGGGCGAAATGTGAACACAGAAAACAGCAACTCGCACTGCATAAGAAGGACTGCACTTCCATGTGCAGCACTGAAAACATTGCAGACTAATGTTGTGAATGTAATGCTTAGTGGGCTTACTGTACGCTTTAAACCCCTTCAAAAAAGTGCTTGGAGAGAGTGCTTAAAGGAACAGAACAAGAGCCAATTTGAATAAAGCCAAAACGAGTTACCCAATTATCCTGAAAAGCGACTAGTCGAAGAGACAGTAAAGTACAGGGACTTGCAAGGATGTCACAAAGTGACTGGACACCAATTAGTTAGACCCAGTGTGTGCCAGGAACTGAGGGGTATCCAGAGAAAGCAACCTACTTGGGAGAGAGCAAGTAGCGGCCCTTGCTGCAGAGGGTCTCTTAAAACGGATTCCTGGCAGGAACCACTTCATTCTTCGTGCCTGCGTTGGTGTGGTAGGGGCTGTAGCTTGCGTGGTGATTGTGCTGGCGAAATCGAGGCTGCAAGTGCCTGCATCGGCCTGGTTTGGGCTCCATCTGCTGTGGTAACAGTGTTGGAGCGATCAGAGCTGCATCTGCTCTGAATGAAAGTCAAAGGACTATCCCATTATTCCTACACAAGTAGGGATAAGGACCTTAAAGAAAGCAATAACTTTGTGTGCATTTGACGTATAGGGAAAACAAGACTGCCCGCGAGCCAGATTCATGCTTTTGCCCAAATACTAGGAGAGACCCGCCATCAAGGGTTTACCTGAGAAGGACGTGCATGATAGAAATCTGCAGTAGTGCAACAAGGGATAATCCTACCCAAGATCACTGCCCTGTATACTAAGATGAATTGTGAAGTATTTATTAAGGCTGTGTGATTTAAAATTACTATTTCCTTAAATGGCAATCACTGGGCTGGCCACTGAAGTTATTGTCTGTTGACTGATTGTGGAGCTCGAGCACCCCACACTATTTCCCTGAGAAGCCTGTGACTGCGCGTCCTCGCTACCTTGAGAATCTTGTATGGAAAAGGTTGTACTTGGTCCAGTCTGCAGAGCTGTTGTTGGATGAGCCCCAAGACACAGGTGGCAAACTACCTTAACCACCACAGTTAAGGCCCAGTTGCCCAGTCTGCCCTGTGCCCCTCCCCCCGAACAGGATCTAGAGAGGAGTGCATGACCTAATCTATGGGCTTCCCTTCCGGGAACTTAAGTCTTCTCATATGATTCCTCCTGCATGGCAAGGGCAGCTACATACCACTTCACAACACCTGTACCATGCTTTGCGGAAATCAAAAACCTTATACCATTTTTACAACTACAAGTCCAGCCACCAACACAGCTGCTTTGCTCCAAGTGGTGGTTGGACAGAATGCCAGCACACGTCTTGTGTACCCTACAGAACACCAGAAAGGTTGGGAGCTAGAAAGTGGGCTGGCCTGCAGCACCACTTTTCAAAACTGCAAAGCTAGCATCTAAAAATATATCTTTCAACCTGCTGGTACAGAGGAAAAGATCTTGATGCCCCAGGGGGAATGTTGGGTGATTCCATCAAACAAAAGTCTTGATGTGGCAACCTGACCTTGTTCTGCCTCTTCTTTATGAATCTGTTCGTAGTCTTTAGTTGCTCCGGAAGGCCAGGTAATACAGGTTTTAGTTCTAAGAACTTGAAAAAAATAAAATTAAATTAAAAGACGTCTGACATAGCACAACAGAGGCTTCTGTGTTCAGCCCTCACTGCTCTATTTGTGACCACAAGGAAGTTCACAGTGTCATTAATTAGAGACATTCACACTGAAATGGATTCTGGGAACTGAAAGGAGCACTCCATAGCGCACAATTATGCTGTGAGTTTCATGGTCCAGCGGTCCGCTGTCTGTTCCATGGTCCAGTAGTCCATAATTATTAAATCTTTTTGACCTAGTAAGTTGCCTGTGTCAATGAGGTTCACAGTCTTTCAGGTCCTCCTTCTTGTGCTTGGAGACCTCTTCTCAAAGCAGTCATTGTGACCAGGACATTACTACAGGCTGCAGAAACTGATGGGCCACCAACAAGGCCTGCTACTAAGGTGCAGGTAGCGGATAATCCCGCTGAAGAGACGGAGGCTGCGTGTCAGGGCCCTCTGACGGAGATTTGCAGTGCTCTGGTGCAAGAAGCACAATCCTTACGCAAAGGGTCAAGGTCGAGCAATGGTGCAGTCAGGGTCGAAATTGAGGAGGAGGACACTGAAGGCAAATGGCACTTTGATATTCAGCAGCCATTCATTCTCTTGATTTCCAATTCCTCAATGCAGTTTATCGCATTCTCTAACAAGTGCATTTATGGCCATGGTTCTGTAACTCCTATGGATCTCACAGGGTGTCAAAGTAGGTTCCACCAAAATCAAGGCACATGAATCACCCTCAGACTTGACAGTTTGCCAGGGTGGGGCCATAGAATAGAAACATCTTTCTCTTCCGCAGAAGGTATAGTTCAACAATCAGGCACTCTATTGGTAGTTCACTTTCCTAGATACACATCTCTTGCAGATGTCACACACTCTTTAATGAAGTGCAACTCTGAAAGAATAAACCATATAAACTACATGTTCATTGTTCCACCAAAGAAGAAATTATAGTGAATGAAATGGAAGCCAAGGACGCTTGTAAAACAAATAACTAAACTCCATACCACAACGAAAAAGGTTTAAAGGGCAGTTGTTTCACAGCTGTGAAAAGAGAAAAATAAACCTCCCACCATCAGAAAGATAAAAAGAGTATTGGGCAGACAGGGATACAGAGTCCATATCCAAATGAATGAAACTGGCACCGTACAATACCATCCTACAAAACAAGTGGCTTGTGTGTGGTTGCCAGCAATATCACTTAGAGCCAGATGGTGACATGAAGCTGCTGTTGGAGGAATTATATTCAAGAGAGTGAATTTAAGAAAAATACTACATGAGAAAAAAAAAAAGTATCATTTTTCGTTATTGCACTGAAAACTCAGCCACCAAGTATAGTACTGAACTTTACAAACATGAGCATATATGCTGACTTGGCGCCGGGCAGTAACGGCTGGCTACCTTTCAACATGCTAGCGGCTGCATGGCATGGTACTATGCCTCACCTGGGTCCAGAATACAGCATGCCACTCTCTACCCTATGAGCCCAGGGAAGGAATCCGCACCAGAACTTTGGAAAGCAGCAGCAGGTATGGAACGGAGCTGGGGGAAGGTCGAAGGCCGCTGGGCACAAAAGAGCAAGTACGCACTGGCACACTTCACACGGTGCTCTCCTCTTGCATGGATGAGTCGCACACACAAAAATAAAACACCTAGGTCCAACTGTAATCTCAAGTACTTGCCTCTTTGGAGAACCTGTCTAGGCAATCTACAGCGAGATCTAGGATGTGTTAGCCTAGTATTGGCCACTCGAGTGGATACAGAAATTAAGAAGAAAATGACTGCATTGGAAAAGGCTTCAGAAACGGCAAGTAACTGTACTTTCATCATTAGGAGTATTACTAGCTGCATTGCTTTCTACAATGATAAAGGCAATGGAAAAGTTTGTAACTGTTTATAACTGAGAGGGCACGTGACATGTCACATACAAACTATGACTGATTCCGTGGTGCAGTTACAGTGCATGAACAATATTTAATCATAACCAGTCAAAGAAAACGAATACAGCTAAACATGCCACTGTACAATCCTTCTGCAACCTTTTCTTATAGAAGTGTTTTCCCTAGTGTTCACTGTACACATATGAAGACTTAAGAACTGCGAATGCTTGATTAGCACAGGAAGATTATATCCTAAAAAGTTCATATACAACCTCTGGAATAATCTAAATACTATCATTTGTGATTGGTGAAATTCTTTAGCTCATAAGGCTTACATCTAACGTTTCTAATGATGTCTATATTTAATAACACACCAGTGGATTTGCATTCTAAACGTATTGTATGTTCTGCTGGTGTGTTATACCTGTTGCCAGTGTTGATATCTAGAATTTAAGTGATACAATTCCACCGCACTAACTCAATTACCAACATCTTAAGTGGGGCAAATTAGGGGCACCCAATTGTTTCCTCTCCAAAAATTTAAAATTTTATATCTCCCTGGACAATTCTTTTAACATTGAAAATACGCATTTTCTCTGGTAATCTACATGCCACGAAGACCATACAATCCAGTCCCCCTAAAACCTGGTCCCCTCAGCAAACCAATGAGAGAATCCTTCACAGGGGAAGAAGTAGTAGATACAACATTTTCACTTGGCAACACAATCACTATCTAACCTCAGATATCCTAATCAAACACTCAGAACAATATCAGAATGATGTATTAATGTGCTTTGCTTGGAAAGTCTAAAGCTTGAACACTTAGGTGTTCCAATGCTCTTCTTTTCATTCCTCACAACTTCAAGAAGAAATCCTCTCAGGCTCGCTCCTTCTCAGGTAATGCTCCGAAGATCTGGAACTCACTACCCAAAGATCTCCGCTCCAACTCGCGCTTTCCCTCCTTCAAAGGCAACCTCAAATCCCTACTCCTAAACAACTACCTCAACATGCGCACAAACTGTTCTACGATTCCCTCATTGATTCATGCATTCTAGATGGTCTCATGACTTGCTCAATCTCCTCTTTGTCCCTGATGCTGTTCTCCATGTGCACTGCGTTCTCCCTTATGACTTTATAACCACTTAGTGCTGTACTGTCTTGGATATTATGAATACCCTCATGTACCTCTTGTAATTGCATGTACGTATTCACATACCTTGTAAAGCGCTCCGATACCCTCGTGTCCAGCTAGCGCTATATAAAACTCAAAAATAAATAAATAAAGCTGCACATTGAGTTTTTTCCTATAAAAACTTTACTTAGAAAGTATCTGACAGCACCAAGATACTCGTGATAAATTCACTGATACATTGCAGTAAAGAAGCTGTGAGAATTTTCATGGGGGGGGGGGCATCTTTTCTATTGCACACTACAGTGGATACGATTTTCCTATTTTAGGCAACAAAAAAGTGCAAATATTAGCAATAAGGACATGGAAAATGGAAGATAAGGGTATGACGAAGTTCTTAGCAATGATTAAACGATGCAGGACAAATAGCACAAGTACAATCAGTACAAGAACATGAAGTCCATCCTACAATTGATAATACAACCACTTTAATACCTACCGTGCTTTTTGGTATTACAAGGCCCCCCACTCTTGAAGACGTTAAAAAAGACGACCACGGCTCCTAAGGAACAAAGAGGAAACTGTCATGTACACAACCTCGTCATAAATATGATAACACCTGCATTAATATATAGTAAACAGTCTATCAGCACAAGAAATATGAAAGAGGATATGGCCTAACAGCTAGAGCGGTCAACCTCGGAGATGGGGAACCGGGTTCGAGTCTCTGCAGGGACGCTCAACATCCTGTGATTCTGGGCAAATCACTTAATATCCCTGTGACTAACAAGAATGAATGTGTCCCTCTGTAACGCAACTGGTGCTCGTGTAAAGCGCTCCAATACCTTCGGGTCGAGTTCACACTATATAAAACTCTGAAAAAAGAAAAAACATAGTTGTGTACCAGCAGACCTGGGCAAGGACCCCATTAATGCCTTTATATCTCCATCATGATGGCCGGGAAAGTGGTGAATTAAATGATCAACGCCTTTAAGACAAAAAGAACACAATGGGTCTGTGCAGAGTACTACACAATGTTTACAACGGGTATTATATTACTCTTGACTAAATTATCAATAGACAGGCAGGACACGGAAATATAAACTATGCCATGTTGACGGCGATCCAAATCAGGCAAGGACCTTACATTTCCCCAATTAACACTGAAATTCACTCCTACTTGCAAACCTGAAAGTCTTCATTAACATTTTCGCAGATATGGTCCAAGATTCTATCACTCAACCAGATCCTCCGAGTTTTGTTACTTGAAGGACACCAGCAGATCTTGTGAAACCGGTTATGCAGCAAATCTGGAGAGCAAATGGCTACCTGGAAGTGACGTTAACTATGCAATTTGCTTGATTCATGTGTAGCCTTTTCTGTGGATTCTGGGACAATCAGGGTTGCTTGGTAGTATCACTTGTGAGTAGTTTGGTTTACCACTAACATCCCAGGGCCTCCAATACTATTGCACTCCAAATAGACACCAAGTCCTTCCTTTGTGCTCTTAATTTTACAACAGTTTCTGGGTCGGGCATGAAAGGGTTAGAATAAGGAGGTAGATGTAGGTTTTGAATCAGTATGACAGTAATTGCAGTAAAAGGCATTACTTACGAATACAGTAAGTTTCTATTTACACAAGGGAGAGGTATTGCAGTTCAAATTACCTACACAAAATGAAGCCAAAATGTCGTGGTACATTTGGATGTTGTCATACAACCCCTAAACATTGCTCAAGCAAGTCGTAACCACATGGGTAAAAAATAGCTTTAAAGAGTTATTATATCTAATATTGATAAAATATGTGCCGGTGCTTAGAAGTTCGATGTTTTTCAGACATATCATTTAGAATTTAATCAACAGACAAGCAAAATTATCTACATTGTTAGGACAAGTCTGCACGCTGTCAGTGGCCCTGAGCCAGTACAGCATCAATCAAGCCCAAAAGCTCACCATCCTAACCTATCCCCAACTGTAACCAACGTTTGGAGGTGCCTGGTACACCAGGATTCCAAGCTCCTTTGCTGGCAACTTGGGGTCACAGGACACCAATCAAAGGTCCATGAAAAGTCACAAAATTGTGGAGTCAATGCTCTGGATGTCAACGTTTATCAGAACACAGGCTGGTACACGCAGTAGTTGACACCCAATAGGAAACACAAACTTCAGGGGCCTTTGCGTGAGAATGTGTGTAGCGAGTCTAAATGGACTCAGACCAGCAGGCGTGTCGTAGAAAAGGAGGAGATTGTGTGTTCCTATGGAATGGTGCCAAAGGACATTAGGTGTAATGTCTGCCTTTATTGTGTACGAGAATGCCTCTTTAGGTTTTATGAATTCAAGTGCCTTTGTGGACTTGTGTCAAAGGGTTTTGAACACTGGAATTTAGACATGAGTGTAGACTGATGGTTGAGCGATAACAGGATTGACTTAAATGTTTTAATGAATTTGTGCGGACTAGCATCATAAGTAGTCAGGCTAGAAGCGAACATGGGCTGATTCATGTATGTATGGAGCGCGAGATGGAGGAGGAAATGAATGAAGAGGAAATAGAGGAGGAGAAGGTGGTGGGGTATGTGTAAAGGTCCGTCTAGTCTGTTAAATGGAGTTCTTTGCCTATCCTCATATGTGAAATATGCTTGGGTAGTGTGTACGGCGTGCACATTTACTTGTTTAAGAATATATGGGACAATGACTGCACAAAGTGAAATTGTGGTTTTCCTGCAGACTTCCTTGTTCATGGAGCACATCACGACCTACGTGGGCCTATAATCAAGACCCACAATCTCAGAAACATGTTTTACCTGCTTGATGGTGAAGGGGTGGATCGTTCCATTCCTTCATTTAGTGAGGGCTTCCCATGACCTGCGTGAACAACCCTCACCTTTTCCTGTGCTGCCTGCAACACTGCCTTTCTATTGGGGTTTACGTTGAACTTGTATCAACGAAACACCTTAACCAATACAAACTAGTCTGACCTTGGACTTCCTGTTCCAGAAGCCCCGAAAACAGTGAACAAAGGAGGAGAGGAACTTCCCCCAAGATTGGGAGAAAGTTAAAAAAAAAAATGCAAAGGTTTGGTTGGGTTTCGCATTCCGCAGAAGGCACCAAAGTTGAAAAAATACTGACCAGTAAACCGCAAAACTCCCCCAAAGCCATAAGATGTACATCATTGGGAGTTGATGAGAATGTGCATCAGCCAAGTGCTCATGCATTGATAGAGAGAAAATCTCTCTTAAGCTGCTGTTTGCGTCGCCCGGCTGTGGTCAACTCTAGGCTTATTGAGACCCTAATGTTATGACCTGAGGAAGGCCTGGACCTGGCCTGCTCTCTGATGAAAGGAACTGCCCAGACTAGTGGAAGCTCTGCACATAACCCAGACGACTGAAGTTCCTACTTGGACGAGGTCTCAAGACACTGACACTACCCAAGAGCCAAAAATCTAGGCTGTCCAGGTTGCCAAGAAGCAAGCCTGAGTTGTGGAGCCACATAAATATTTTGAGTATCCTCACAGGACCTTCCTCGATCTTCCCCATAAAATTCCCTCCAAAATATCTGCCCTTCAACTTAGCAGAGAGACCTCGGTGCATATTCGGAGGAGGCCTGTTTAATTTACCTTCATTTCTTTCTGTCAGGGAGTTCCAGTAGGGAAGTCCATAGGGTCCCAGGTTTAGAGAGTGGCGCTCACACATTTATATCTTGTAAAGGGGTAGGGGGGGGGTAGAAAGTCTGCTCTTATGAATAGAAGTTAAATGTACTTTTGCTGAATACTCAGGAGAACAGTTCTTTCTTTAAAAGGAAGTGAGTTCTGAATTATACCGACTGAGCAGTCATCAGCCAGTTTAACTGCTTGAATGCTGGGTTTATGTGGTCCATCAATCTAGGACCAGGATAATGTCAACAGTGTAGGTTTTGGCTATATGGAGCATGTCTTCGCTGCAAGGCACCATAAACACCATTGCGAATTGACGTTGGTGAAGACCACAATGCATTCCAGATGGATAACGGAAGCAATGCAAGGATCCAGTCAAGGACACATTCTACACTACATTGTTCTATTGTAGAATTAAGATCCGCGTGCACCGGAGTTGGTCATAATAGAACTCAACACAAATCGTGAGGAAAGGTGCCAGTAGCCATTTGCCATAATAATGGGAGCAATAAGAGTTCAGTGACACCAGGTAACAGGATCTTAGTTCTGAGCCAATGAGGCAGAGTTAAACACTGGTGAGGCAAGCAGACATATAGATGGTCCCTTGGTTCCTCAAATCGCCTACAGGACTGCAGTATCTAAAGTACTGGACTGCTAGTATGTGATGAAGCATTTTCCATTCTGTAAGAGCTGGCACTTTGGTGGCTGCAGGAGTAAGACCAGGTTGTTTTGTTGAGATTAGCAGTCTGCAATGGAGAATAGGCAGGAAAGCTGGGCAGGCCAGCTTGACGAGGCTCAACACTTGACACACAAAATATTTTCTGTCTAGAGAGGACCAATTGAGAGCTCCGCAGAGTGAGCAGTCCAAGAAAGCAGACGGCACCTTTCTCCTCAGACCCACCTATCAAAGCACACACCCTCTTTAGAGGCTTCTACAGAAACAGGTTCTCTTTAAGAGGCTGCTGTATGATAAAGCAATGTGAACAAAGCGTCGCATTCTGCGAAAATACGAGGAACCATCATGCATTTCTGCGAAGGTTTCAATCTAACACGGCAGTAAGAACTTACAAGCTTTTAAGAGCTCTAACAGTTAATAAGCCATCCCGCCTCAGTAAAAGAAGTTAAAATGAGGTACAGCATTCTCTCATCTGAGAGACAGAGACAGGCACCCCTCGCTGTTCGGCCCAGTCTATTGCAATCTTCCCAGGTAAGGGGTGTTGTTTCAATGACTCATCCACAACACCCTGATTCTGGAACCATGTGCACTGGGTGTCCATTGTACTGAGACTCAGTAGCGGAAAGTGGCCCACTATTTCCATCAGTCATCTTGAAAAGCATAAGGAACAGTTGGAAGCTTAACTGGGCAGTCCAGGTTACTGTGAATGTGTCCTTGAGCAGTGATCAGACAACGCGAGGATAGCAACGCTAGAAGAAACAGAGAATTTGCTGGGTTGATCTACTCGTTTGGGTGATTTTTAGGTGCCCTATTTTCTACCCGTAGATGCCCAAAACAAGTAGGATCCAGTGTCCTGCATCAGTACTATCTGACCAGCTTTAACACCCCAGGTGTTTAGCTCCAAGAACTAGAGAACAGAGAGCTCCTGAAGTTCTCAGAGGTGGCAAACCCCATAAGATAACATTGCCTTTAGTGCCATAATTAACTGAAATTTAGCACCAGTGACCCATAATACAGTTTGGAGTTTTTGCTTGAGAGACTCAATTGTTTGCAAAAAGGGCATGGAGCCCGCCCATTGCTTACCATTTGTTAGCTTCGGTGTCACTTCTCTGCTGCCTCCTAATTGGTCAGCGCAGGCCAGGCGTCACTTCCTGTAGTTTCGCTGGCGCATGGACCAAGCACAGATTAATTCTGCTTGATTGGGGTCTACCCGCTGCTCGTGCTGTGATTAAGGTACTTTTTTATTACTTTGTTGCCTGCGTTGATTCTTTCCCCTCCCATCCACCACCTCTTCATGTTCTCCACGGTCATCTCTGTTGCTCGCTCTGATTGAGGATTTATTTTTCTTGTTGCTTAGCTGCTTCCCTGCCCCCACCCCACTGTTTGAAGGAAGACTATCCCGATGGTCCAGCATTAGAAACCCCTTCCTCCACAGGCGTCTTCAGGTCACTAGGGCACTCTTTAAAGCTCTTCCTGACCTGGTTTACTCCAGATACCGCCTCCCTTGGTGAACCCAATCCCTAACACTTCCATTTCATCGTTTTCCTTTGTATATTCATTACTTTTGTCATCCCTGTCCAACCTCGCTATGGTATGACAAGCTGCAGCAACTGTACTGAAGCACTAAGGTAAGGACAGTGCAACAATGCAGCAGAGAGTCTGGGGGAAGAGCAGCCAACTCCTTCCAGGACTAACCGGTCTCTGTGAGCAGGCTACTTCCCAACATAACTGTGTACTCTGCCATAAACACACTATCCTCAGAAAGAACGGAACTCCACATGCTTTTTTTCTGCAGGAGCGTACCAGGGGTAATAGTGCGTGTGAAGCTACTAGTCCAGTCAGCAACCAGTAGCCTTCCTCTGTACAGTAGGGGAAAAGTTACTCGAGTACACAGCAGCAAAACCCACGGGCCTTGCTCCACCTCGCCATGACTACTGAGCCGCTGCCCACATGGTTCATGTGTTGTCAAGCAGGGCCCCATCTCCATGATTCATCATATGACTTATTCTGCTGACATACCAAGATGCATGCACATTTGCTAGTGGCCAGTGCACCGAGCTGTAAAGGAGCTCAATTTTAAAGGCACGACACAGCTGCTTTCTCTGAGAGATGGGACCTTACAGCATATGTTTATTTCTTGACCATGTGTGACTCACCTGCGTACATCATGACCAAGGGCCTTTATTTTGTATGTGTTAATCCTAAACCATGGGTAACTTCAGGTTACCAAAGTCTGCACTTGCTGCCATCTCTAGGTCAAGGCCATATGGGTTTCTTAATTTAAAAGATTAGCACTAAAAGATGTATCATGTGCACAGCCACAAATAAAAAAGCTCATAATGAAGTTGACACAATGTGTGATCTGGTGCATGCAGAGCACAACGGAACGTTTGAGGCTATCCTTGAGAACAAGCACTGGCAAAGCCAATAGGTATAATGGCTTTGTCAATGTTTTTTTAGCCATGCTGTAT
Source organism: Calotriton arnoldi (assembly GCA_963921515.1). Classification (NCBI taxonomy): domain Eukaryota; kingdom Metazoa; phylum Chordata; class Amphibia; order Caudata; family Salamandridae; genus Calotriton; species Calotriton arnoldi. Next base: position 450,008 of record CAWUFW010003367.1, read on the forward strand.
TGCAGAGTGATTTCTGTACAGCAAACGCAGGCCGTGCGATAGCTCTTTTTTTAAATTAAAGTTTCAGCCGTGCTGCTGTACAACATGCCTGGTATAGCTGCTATTTGGCTTTGTTGCTGGTAGCCCGAACCTCCTGAATCTGGATTATAAATAATCTCAAACTCTGACACTATAGTAGATAAGTGATTTTGTGGCACACGGTAAATGCACTGAAAATTAGCTGAAATTCGTGTTTTTTGTTTTTTTTTTTAAATTGACTACTTGCAATTCCGGAATTTATCACTGGATGGCAGGACAATCCACGGTATGTTGGCGGCAGCAGCTAAACGCTGCAAAACCTTTCTATGTCTGTGTGCATAAACAGTTTACACCAAATCCAGAACTAAAATGTTGACAAAAGTGAAAACATTTGGCAAGGATATAAAACTTTTAAAAAAAACATGTAACATGAAAAATAGCCTGTGTCATCAAGAAAAAAGTGCAGTGTTAACGTGAACGGGTAACACAGTAACTACTCGCACCCTTTCAAAAACAGACATTCGAAGTTCAAATCTTTACAAAAAATGTATGAATTGTAATCATTTTAGAAAGCAATTCGTGGGGGTGTCACGTTGCAGCCATGCGGCAACCTTTTGAAAAATTAAAGGTGCATGTGCAAAGAATGAAAACAGCTGCAGAAGGTTACAACATGAACCACAATAACCAGAGAGTTGTACTCAATTCATGAAGGGTACGGTACGTACAAAGCAAGACTAAAGAGCGAGCATCTGTGACTTTAAATGAGTTTCCGGTTGTCGCACGCGTGTGTTTGAAGCACATAGTGCCTGAACTGCAGGCAGCTTGGTTTTCCCCTCTGTTTGGCAAATGGGCAGCTCCAGATCTGCGGCCGGCATCCCAAAGTAACCTCCCAGTTTGCTTTGTTTGAATGTACCCACGGATGGCTAGAATCCGGACAGAGGTCCAAGCATTAGCAGAGATGTAGCAGAGGGAGAGTGGTACGGTCTACAGAAGGCCTTTAAATTCCACTCCTGCCTTCTACTGGAAACCAGTGGACTCATGCAGTACCACGTTTTAACAGGGAAACTGTCCAGAGAACGCCCTGTGATGGAAAGCGGAAAAAACGAAATACTACAGGACGTTGTGGGCGTTTAACACCCTCAGACACCATGGGGGTGGCTGCTAAGTCTGAATGACATGAACAGACAAAAAGGACCTCTTTTACAGTTTTACAATATCCTTCGTCTGACGCCAGGTCATTTTTAGGTCTCGCAAACCTCCGTTGCAGCGCACATGCGCTGCTCGCTCTGCGAGGCTTTTTGTAATCGAGTAGATTTCAGAAGGGGACTTGAAGCCCCACCCATCATTCCTATTGGCTGGCGTCATCGTTTATGCTAAACGCTGGCTTCCCATTGAAAACGAGGCTTCTTACCGCCCTGTCTCCTTTTGGGCTCGCCCATCCGGACTGGATCTTTTACTTGCGGCCTGACACGGTCTCCTTCATAAGTCGGTAGGCACTACATTTTTATCATTCGGCTAAACAAGCGGCTACCTCGGTATCATGTCTGTGTTCCTAAACGACTCGCATATATTGTTTTTAAATCATTTGCAGTTTTCTTTGCACGCAGGAATTTTTACACGCACTGCGTGGCTGAAAGGAGGAGCAAAGGGTGCTAGGTGTTAAGGAGGGAGGCGCTCACTGTTGGCCATCTGGATTTAAAACGTGCAGAAATGACCTGGACTCCAAAAATATAAGAGAAATCTGTAAACCGATCCTCGATTTTCTCCCTCCATGTGTGAGACTTCTGAAACGCCAGTGGGGTTGGGCCAGAGTCAATCGCATGTTGGGATTTGAATGCTGGCCATTGTCTGCGTTTTTCCTTCTATGCCAGGCCGTTATGTCTGTGTTCCTAAACGACTCTCATATATTTTTTTAAATCATTTGCAGTTTTCTTTTTATCAGTAGGGTAGCCAGTGTGACATGGCTTGATCACACACTGGCTCCCAGCCATGCCCTTTCGCACTGACCTTGCCTCCAAATAGCACGCAGGAATTTTTACACGCACTGCGCGGCTGAAAGGAGGAGCAAAGGGCGCTGGGTGTTAAGGAGGGAGGCGGTCATTGTTGGCCATCTGGATTTAAAACGTGCAGAAAAGACCTGGACTCCAAAAAATATACGAGAAAACTGTAAACCGATCCTCGATTTTCTCCCTCCATGTGGGAGACTTCTGCAACGCCAGTGGGGTTGGGTCAGAGTCAGTCGCATGTTGGGATTTGAATGCTGGCCGTTGTCCGTGTTTTTCCTTCTATGCCAGGCCGTTATCATGTCTTTGTTCCTAAACGACTCTCATAGTTTTTTAAAAAACATTTGGAGTTTTCTTTGCACGCAGGAATTTTTACACGCACTGCGCGGCTGAAAGGAGGAGCAAAGGGCACTGCTCTAGAGCCACAGAACCGGGTCAGCAGAGCTGCTCTAGAGCCAGAGAACCAGGTCAGCAGAGCTGCTGTAGAGCCAGAGAACCAGGTCAGCAGAGCCGTTGTAGAGCCAGAGAACCAGGTCAGCAGAGCCGCTCTAGAGCCAGAGAACTAGGTCAGCAGAGCCGCTCTAGAGCCAGAGAACCAGGTCAGCAGAGCTGCTGTAGAGCCAGAGAACCATGTCAGAAGAGCTGCTCTAGAGCCGGAGAACCAGGTCAGCAGAGCTGCTGTAAAGCCAGAGAACCAGGTCAGCAGAGCCGCTGTATAGCCAGAGAACCATGTCAGCAGAGCCGATGTAGATGCCAGAGAACCAGGTCAGCAGAGCTGCTGTAGAGCCAGAGAACCAGGTCAGCAGAGCCGCTCTAGAGCCTGAGAACCAGGTCAGCAGAGCTGCTGAAGAGCCAGAGAACCAGGTCAGCAGAGCTGCTGTAGAGCCAGAGAACCAGGTCAGCAGTGCGGCTGTAGAGCCAGAGAACCAGGTCAGCAGAGCCGTTGTAGAGCCAGAGAACCAGGTCAGCAGAGGCGTTGTAGAGCCAGAGAACCAGGTCGGCAGAGCCGCTCTAGAGCCAGAGAACCAGGTCAGCAGAGCTGCTGTAGAGCCAGAGAACCAGGTCAGCAAAGCCGCTCTAGAGCCAGAGAACCAGGTACACAGAGCCGCTCTAGAGCCAGACAACCAGGTCAGCAGAGCGGCTCTAGAGCCAGACAACCAGGTCAGCAGAGCGGCTCTAGAGCCAGACAACCAGGTCAGCAGAGCGGCTCTAGAGCCAGACAACCAGGTCTGCAGAGCGGATCTAGAGCCAGACAACCAGGTCAGCAGAGCGGATCTAGAGCCAGAGAACCAGGTCAGCAGAGCTGCTGTAGAGCCAGAGAACCAGGTCAGCAGAGCTGCTGTAGAGCCAGAGAACCAGGTCAGCAGAGCCGCTGTATAGCCAGACAACCAGGTCAGCAGAGCTGCTGTAGAGCCAGAGAACCAGGTCAGCAGAGCTGCTGTAGAGCCAGAGAACCAGGTCAGCAGAGCGGCTGTAGAGCCTGAGAACCAGGTCAGCAGAGCGGCTGTAGAGCCAGAGAACCAGGTCAGCAGAGCTGTTGTAGAGCCAGAGAACCAGGTCAGCGGAGCTGCTCTAGAGCCTGAGAACCAGGTCAGCAGAGCCGTTGTAGAGCCAGAAAAATAGGTCAGCAGAGCCGCTCTAGAGCCAGAGAACCAGGTCAGCAGAGGTGCTCTAGAGCCAGAGAACCAGGTCAGCAGAGCGGCTGTAGAGCCAGAGAACCAGGTCAGCAGAGCCGCTCTAGAACCAGAGAACCAGGTCAGCAGAGCCGCTCTAGAGCCAGAGCACCAGGTCAGCAGAGCCGCTCTAGAGCCAGAGAACCAGGTCAGCAGAGCTGCTGTAGAGCCAGAGACCAAGGTCAGCAGAGCCGTTGTAGAGCCTGAGACCCAGGTCAGCAGAGCCGTTGTAGAGCCTGAGACCCAGGTCAGCAGAGCCGTTGTAGAGCCGGAGACCCAGGTCAGCAGAGCCGTTGAGGAGCCTGAGACCCAGGTCAGCAGAGCCGTTGTAGAGCTTGAGACCCAGGTCAGCAGAGCCTTTGTAGAGCTAGAGAACCAGGTCATCAGAGCCGCTCTAGAGCCAGAGAATTAGGTCAGCAGAGCTGCTGTAGAGCCAGAGAACCAGGTCAGCAGAGCTGCTCTAGAGCCAGAGAACCAGGTCAGCAGAGCTGCTCTAGAGCCAGAGAACCAGGTCAGCAGAGCTGCTCTAGAGCCAGAGAACCAGGTCAGCAGAGCTGCTCTAGAGCCAGAGAACCAGGTCAGCAGAGCTGCTGTAGAGCCAGAGAACCAGGTCAGCAGAGCCCTTGTAGAGCCAGAGAACCAGGTCAGCAGAGCTGCCCTAAAGCCAGAGAACCAGGTCAGCAGAGCTGCTTTAGAGCCAGATAACCAGGTCAGCAGAGCTGCTGTGGAGCCAGAAAACCAGGTCAGCAGAGCCGCTCTAGAGCCTGAGAACCAGGTCAGCAGAGCTGCTGTAGAGCGAGAGAAGCAGGTCAGCAGAGCTGCTGTAGAGCGAGAGAAGCAGGTCAGCAGAGCTGCTGTAGAGCCAGAGAACCAGGTCAGCAGAGCTGCTGTAGAGCCAGAGAACCAGGTCAGCAGAGCGGCTGTAGAGCCAGAGAACCAGGTCAGCAGAGCGGCTGTAGAGCCAGAGAACCAGGTCAGCAGAGCGGCTGTAGAGCCAGAGAACCAGGTCAGCAGAGCGGCTGTAGAGCCAGAGAACCAGGTCAGCAGAGCGGCTGTAGAGCCAGAGAACCAGGTCAGCAGAGCTGCTGTAGAGCCAGAGAACCAGGTCAGCAGAGCGGCTGTAGAGCCTGAGAAGCAGGTCAGCAGAGCCGTTGTAGAGCCAGAGAACCAGGTCAGCAGAGCTGTTGTAGAGCCAGAGAACCAGGTCAGCAGAGCGGCTGTAGAGCCTGAGAACCAGGTCAGCAGAGCGGCTGTAGAGCCTGAGAACCAGGTCAGCAGAGCCGTTGTAGAGCCAGAAAACCAGGTCAGCAGAGCTGCTGTAGAGCCAGAGAACCAGGTCAGCAGAGCTGCTGTAGAGCCAGAAAACCAGGTCAGCAGAGCTGCTGTAGAGCCTGAGAACCAGGTCAGCAGAGCTGCTGAACAGCCAGAGAACCAGGTCAGCAGAGCTGCTGTAGAGCCTGAGAACCAGGTCAGCAGAGCCGTTGTAGAGCCAGAGAACCAGGTCAGCAGAGCTGTTGTAGAGCCAGAGAACCAGGTCAGCAGAGCTGCTCTAGAGACAGAGAACCAGGTCAGCAGAGCGGCTGTAGAGCCTGAGAACCAGGTCAGCAGAGCCGTTGTAGAGCCAGAGAACCAGAGCAGCTCTAGAGCCAGAGAACCAGGTCAGCAGAGCTGCTCTAGTGCCAGAGAACCAGGTCAGCAGAGCCGCTCTAGAGCCAGAGAACAAGGTCAGCAGAGCTGCTGTAGAGCCAGAGAACCAGGTCAGCAGAGTTGCTGTAGAGCCAGCGAACCAGGTCAGCAGAGCTGCTCTGGAGCCTGAGAACCAGGTCAGCAGAGCTGCTCTAGAGCCAGAGAACCAGGTCAGCGGAGCTGCTCTAGAGCCAGAGAACCAGGTCAGCAGAGCTGCTGTAGAGCCAGAGAACCAGGTCAGCAGAGTTGCTGTAGAGCCAGCGAACCAGTCAGCAGAGCCGCTCTAGAGCCAGAGAACAAGGTCAGCAGAGCTGCTGTAGAGCCAGAGAACCAGGTCAGCAGAGTTGCTGTAGAGCCAGCGAACAAGGTCAGCAGAGCTGCTCTGGAGCCTGAGAACCAGGTCAGCAGAGCTGCTCTAGAGCCAGAGAACCAGGTCAGCAGAGCTGCTCTAGAGCCAGAGAACCAGGTCAGCAGAGCTGCTCTAGAGCCAGAGAACCAGGTCAGCAGAGCTGCTGTAGAGCCAGAGAACCACGTCAGCAGAGCTACTCTGGAGCCTGAGAACAAGGTCAGCAGAGCTGCTCTGGAACCAGAGAACCAGGTCAGCAGAGCTGCTGTAGAGCCAGAGAACTAGGTCAGCAGAGCTGCTGTAGAGCCAGAGAACCAGGTCAGCAGAGCCGCTGTAGAGCCTGAGAACCAGGTCAGCAGAGCTGCTGTAGAGCCAGAGAACCAGGTCAGCAGAGCTGCTCTGGAGCCTGAGAACCAGGTCAGCAGAGCTGCTCTGGAGCCAGAGTACCAGGTCAGCAGAGCTGCTGTAGAGCCAGAGAACCAGGTCAGCAGAGCTGCTGTAGAGCCAGAGAACCAGGTCAGCAGAGCTGCTGTAGTGCCAGAGAACCAGGTCAGCAGAGCTGCTGTAGAGCCAGAAAACTAGGTCAGCAGAGCCGATGTAGAGCCAGAGAACCAGGTCAGCAGAGCTGCTGTAGAGCCAGAAAACCAGGTCAGCAGAGCCGCTCTAGAGCCAGAGAACCAGGTCAGCAGAGCTGCTCTAGAGCCAGAGAACCAGGTCAGCAGAGCCGCTGTAGAGCCAGAGAACCAGGTCAGCAGAGCTGCTGTAGAGCCTGAGAACCAGGTCAGCAGAGCTGCTGTAGAGCCAGAGAACCAGGTCAGCAGAGCTGCTGTAGAGCCAGAGAACCAGGTCAGCAGAGCTGCTGTAGAGCCAGAGAACCAGGTCAGCAGAGCTGCTGTAGAGCCAGAGAACCAGGTCAGCAGAGCTGCTGTAGAGCCAGAGAACCAGGTCAGCAGAGCTGCTGTAGAGCCAGAGAACCAGGTCAGCAGAGCCGCTGTAGAGCCAGAGAACCAGGTCAGCAGAGCCGCTGTAGAGCCAGAGAACCAGGTCAGCAGAGCTGCTGTAGAGCCAGAGAACCAGGTCAGCAGAGCTGCTGTAGAGCCAGAGAACAAGGGAAGCAGAGCTGTTGTAGAGCCTGAGACCCAGGTCAGAACAGGTGCTGCAGGGACTGGAGAGGTACAAACGTAATCGGACACAGAAGAGGTGCAATGATGCAGCGTAATATGGCACATTCTGTTGCAATATTTTGCTATTTTGTCCTTTTACAACACAGTAGTACTGTCTGGGCAAACGTTTCTCCTCATTAGCAGCACTCTAACACCCGAATACAGCCGTCAGCAACGAAATGGTGACAGTTAATCTTTGCAAAGCATCTGTCCCCCCGGGGACCACGGCTGATGCTTTTTAAAGCCTCTTTGATCCATCTGAGCTAGAATCAATGTTTGCAACTGATACAGAAGATCTGAATCATGCGGCAAGTGTGGAAAATATGTAAATACTCCGAGAACGCGGCGGCCACAATATTGCGTTATTCCAGTGGTCCTGCCTATGAGCAAAGACTTGTAGTGTAATGGCCTTGATTTACTGACTGTGTTGTAAATCCATGAAACTGTCCCCCAGAATAATATTTGGGCAAAAAATAACCTCAAAGTACTGATTCTGTGGTACTGATAAAGTAAGGGTAAAAGTGGAGGCCATGCAAGGTCACTGAAGTCAGGAAGGAATGGGCAGTTCTGGACAGCATTGTCATTCTCCAGGTAGGAATTCCCATAAAGGGCAGCGCCAAGTAGCTGGGATGAAACAAGCATTTGCAATGCAATAGGTCTCTCATTTACGCAAGTTGAAGCTATTGGCATTGTAAATGACAATGTCTTTTATTTATGTTTTAAAAACCAAAACATAAATAAAAGGCATTGTCATTTACAATGCCAATAGCTCAACCTTGCGTAAATGCGAGACCTATTGCATTGCAAATGCTTGTTAATTCAGCATATGAATCCGAGTCCCCTTGAGCTCAGTGTAGATAGCCATGTGTAAAGACCACTCGGACGGGTTCAGCTTCAAAGTGTAATTTATTCCGCAAGTAGTTACCCCAACACAGTGTATCTATGGTGACCAGACTGAGAAGCAAACACCGGGACACGCCAGACATAAAACTAAGAGAGTGTGTGTGAGTGAGTGAGTGTGTGAGTGTGTGAGTGAGTGTGAGTGAGTGTGAGTGTGTCATATACACAAATACACACGCATTTACAAGGTTACCTTTGCATAACCTCACCTATGGCAGGATCCCCACCCTGCTCCTCTGCCCTCCTCCCAACTCTGTCTCTGAGCTAGGACCAGGCAGTGGACCTCCTCCAGTGTTGCCTGGCAGAAACAGATACATTTCTTACATTATTTCAGACTTCAGAGGGGCACGTGAAAGGAGAGCATACCTTTCAATTCTGCTTTGCAGGATGACCTGAGCTTTTTCCCATAAACCAGACACGTATTTAAATTAACCAAAGCACTGGGACAGTCCTCTGAAAACCGGGACTGTCCAGGGAAATACAAGACATCTGGTCACCCTAATGTGCCTCCCTATACACCTCCCAACGGTGTAATGCATATCATGCTCTGATGCCGCTTCCTCACTGTACCAAGACATGTATAATAAATTGTGTGTTCCGCATAGCTAGAATTGTTTATGGCTCACTTTTCATGCTTGTTTTGTTCCAACTCACATTCCACACTCCAGAAGAGTTCTCTTCATGGAGTCCAGGTCGACCTCTAAGGCAGCTGTCTGGACACCCATGAGGAAAGACTCTAGCTGGTTGTAGCCTCCTGTATTTAGGAAATAAATCTATCTGCGCCTCCTCACTTTACACTCACCAACCGACTCCTCTACATTTCAAACATCAAATGTCAAACCCTGCACATGGCGTGAATAAAAGTGCACCACACATGTAAAAGAAAGGTGAACATCAATGAGGAAACTGGACCATGCTTCAAAACAGGGGTGTACACTGTAGGTCTATAAGGGCTGGATCTAGGCCAGATTTTCAAAATAGCAAAAGATATATTTATCATAGAACTGATCTAAACTGAACTCATTCACATACTACTTTTCCTGAAAATCTGGCCTCATTCATCATCTCTGATTTACAGTCTCCTTGTCATGGCTGTCATAGGAGTAGAGCTCTGGCAGTGCTCTGTTGCGAGTAGAAAGTAGAGCCTGGCTGCAGAGTGAAGACATCAGACCAACGTTTATGGTAAGCGCCCTCCAACATCTAGCGGTCTGTGGGTTGTCATGTGGCCGAGATAGACTAGACTCGGTCAACATGCATAAACATCTCACTGAGACAGATGCTGGGCATGAACAAGCTGTTCATGTAGATGCTTGTGCAGCTGTCACTGTGCTGATCAGGAAATGGTACACGTACAAAGCAGCCAAATTGTCGGCAGTAAACGTCGGACTGTACACGGGGGAAGATTTATCAGAACTGGAATAATATTTATAGACGTTTGGAAATGCCAGAGGCAAACACGACAACAGAGTTGATTACGACATATCATGTACGCAAAGGATATTGGTTTACTGGGAGTGGCGCACACCGGACTGACCGACGTTTCTGACATCTCTTTACTGGCGTTTCGAACTTTGAACACGCGAACCTTGCCTACTATATTATCGTGCCCTGAAAAAGCCCTTTCAAGGGCGAAATGCGTTGGCTGTACCCAACTGTATCAAGAATATAAGAAATAAATGAATCTGCAACGTACAACAAGCAGAACCTGTGAAGGAACTCTTATTGCTCATTGACTCCTTACTGTACTAATCTGTATTGCCTCTCATCAACCTTTCTGTAAATTGTCGGCAGCCATTTAACTTCTAGAAACTTAACCTTCATGGCATTATTTTAATGGAGGAGGCATGCGATCTACCAATTCGGTGGCAGTGTCTGGGTTAGACCTCAAAGCACACATAAAAAACCAGAGATAGTATACACCATCCCAAATAAAACATTACCATGAGTAACAGCTCCATATGACACGCAGTTTGATATAGAACACTAATCGCTTGATAACTCCTCATTTCTCCAGGGCCTGCTATCAATTTCTGGAACGAAACAAAAAAAATGGTCTGAGAAAATTTTAACTTTAAAACAGGTTATCATAAAAAGCAGTTCGATGTAACAAATTACCGAAAGCAGTACTGAGGAGAGAAATATTTAGTCAAAATTAGTACAATGCATCCATCTATTTAAGTCACTAAGCATACTGCAACCACTATCAATTTAGTAGAAAGAAAATATATTTACCTGTAACACCAATTCTGCATCATTAGTACCTTCATTAAATGCATAAACACGGACTATCTTCAGGGGTCAAGGACACTTATCCCAACAATGATGACCATCTCAATATTTAGGGACTCCTATTTGAGTCTAGGGGTCAGTGCTACACACCTCTACTGACATTGAAGTTCTTGGCACGATAGAGGTGCGACGGCCCTTGAGTAATCTTTGTGATGTGTTGTTGTAGGTGGACGAGGAAGGGAGGGCTGTCTTGCCAGATGGGCACAGGTAACACCACAACTCCGCCTTACACCTTCTGCTGGAGAGCCTGCAAAGCCGCTGAGAAGAGTGGCGAGCCCTTTCCAGAAAAGTAACTTATTCCAATCTAGCAACGTCTGTTCCTTTATTTTCAGGTAACTGCAGGCAAACGTTCCAAAGCACTAGCCTCATACGCACCCATCAGTAATAATAAAGTAAAGTAATAAAGCCAACAGGTCTCGCCTAAACAAGGTATTGGCTTTGTCAATGTTTTTTTAGCCATATTGTACAGCAGCGTGCATGACGTACAGAATAGCTTAAAGTCTATAACACACTTTTTTTTAAAGCACAGCCTGCACCCATGTGAGCCTCCAGCCTTAGAGAGGGGGCATCCATCTTGATAGTTAGAGTGGGATATGGATCTGCAAAGGGCAAGGCTCAACACTGTCTCTGAGATACACCTTTATAAACAGTTTTGTAGCCTCTGTGACACAACCATTAGATCCTCCTTGTTCCCTATAGCCTGCGACCATCGACTTGCGAGCCACTCTTGAAGCGTCTTAATGTGAAGGCACGCATGTGGCACTAGGTGAATGGGGAGGCCATCATTTCCAACAACTTCATTACTTTTCTCACTGCCAGAAACTTAGATGTAGGGTGTAGGGGAATTGTGTTCAGTAACGACGGAACGTGCTAAGCTTTCAGAGTTGCTATAGCTTTCTCAGTGTTATCATCGGCATGCAGGAATTCCTTGTTTTGCATCAGAGTTGGAGATGAAATCTGAAGTTTCAATGTGAAGTCTAACGGGTATCAAAGATGAAAGAAAGGGTACTGCCTTGTAAGTTGAAAAGAGTGTAAAGTCTTTCCCGAGCTGAACCACAGAAATCTGTACTGCACTCTATAGTGCCGCAGGGTGTAAATGGTAGTGGTTGTACTTTTGGGTTTGACTGTTTGAAGAAAACGTTAGTTGCCTCCGGTAATGCGGAAGTGGTTCCTGCCTAAAGAAGTTACCCCCTTCGCTTACGACAAGCCACTACCCTTTCCACTTTCTATCCTCACCCACCCCCAACTAAGGTTGGAGGAAAGACTTCATAGTCTTGATCTAAAGAGAGCGGTCAGCTAATACGTGGACAGAACAAGTGAATTCAGACCAGATGATCAACTCTTTGTTGGATATGTTGAAATGATGAAGGGCAAGCAGGTTAACAAAATAACACTATCCAGATGGACAGCTATCGAAAATCCTGTACATCAAGATCTGCCATGCCATAGCACACTAGGATCCTCCAGAAAGTATTTGACCTAATTCTACCAAAGAAAAGTCTTCTACAGCAGTACTGTCGAGAGAGGGGCCAGTGGTGGAAATTTGAAAAACAGAACGTGGTCTTCCCTTCGCACTTTTGCTTAGATCCCGAAGTGAGGAAAGATTGTCACTTTGGCTAATCCAGTTCTGTAGGACTACTTGGTATAAGCAGCCATGCATCTACCAATGGGTGAGGGATTGCTTGAGGAATCTATTCAAAAGGTGACAACTCTGCTGGTAGAAGTATCCATCAGAAGAACAAGTTACTTGCCTTCTGGTGCATCCTGAATCTATGTGCAAATTCCACACTGACGCACCCACCTCTCCGTTGCATGGCTAAATATACCAAGTCTTTTTTATCATGTGCTCTTGATTTTACTGAAAACTGCACATATCTGATTAAGATGTTGGTTTCATCAATTCACCTTCAAGGTGAACTAAAAATAGATGGAAACAGACGTGAGCACGTCGACCACGTGCTTTATGGCTCCAATGAAGTCACACGGTGCGGTGTGCACCACCAGGGTGGAGCCAGCACCCTTTAATCAGAGTAGGAGAGCTATTGAAAAGTTTTACATCCAGTCGGACGCCTGGGATATATAAAAAAAAAAAAAAAAAATAGGAATTTGCCCCATCCATCAGAAATTCTTTTTTGGAATGTCCGTTTGAAAATCCTCCCTAATACTTTGCTTCTCATTTGCCATGTCAAAATCTCCAGACTGTTAATCTTCCTCATCAGCAACATAACAAAAGTGTCTGCTGGTTCAGTAGCAGACCCCAAAGCCTTTTGGGATGACTGAGGACGACTCTGGTGTATTCCCGACTTCTCTCGGTCCTCTATGGCTCCTTGAAGTTTTTTTTAAAGCTGAAGACACCATTGAGACTATTGTTTTTACATCAACAGGGTTGTAAATTGATTTTTTCATGTGCTTTGTTCCAATGTTTGGTTGGAGTATTGTAGGCTTTTTGTAATGTTGCAACAACTTTAGAAACCCAAATTGGTAGGTCAACAGGTGACATCTGGTCTGGATCAGACTTTAAAAATTGCTCTTTTTGAAAACCCTAGCGAATCACCACAGAGCCAAACTGTCTCAGGGAATTAATCTATTTATGCGACACTACAAAAATATGTTGATTTCTAGTTGCACAAATTCTTACTATTTGATCCGTTTGTCATCAAAGTTACAACAGACATCCTAATTGAGCCCAAAGAAATGTCAATCTTAAAAAATGAATCTGTTCGCCTATGATTACTATGCATCTAATTATACCAGATATGGAGGACACGCAAGCAACTGAAATGGTACTGTAACTACACAGTGATACAGACCTCTATGCAATTGCTACTGACTGATCTGATACCATACTACATCCACTTATATTTTGATGGAAAATTCGACTGGGATCCACTTGAGCAGCAATATGGCCCCGTCCTATGTTGATATTTAGAAATACATTCTTGAGACAAAGTGTTTTTTAAAACTAGAAACGCAATTCTAACACAACCCATTGGCTGCATCACACATCAATGGCGTCCTTGCTATATGGTCAGGCACTGAAAGCAAATCCATTGACAATGTTTAACAGTAATTGACATTCAATCACATGTACTTTTCACATAGGTAATCCTTCTTGAATACTGCAATTTATCCAAACAGTAATCAGATTCATACGAAATTAAATGTACTGCCCCCTGATAGAAACATCCTGTCAATCCTCTAATTTTCATTCAAAACCACCTCATTAAAAACTTAAAGCAATTTCAGGGGTGTGGAATTCCTATAGCCCCACGCCCAGGGCATATGGTTTAGGGTCAAGGACAACAGGTGGTTTTCATGTTTATGTTGTCCTTGGGACAAGTAGGCCCACTCCCTGCAGCACAAACCTTTTGGCTGCCAGTTTCCAGTACCACACTAAGGATCAGGGAAGGTGATATTTGTGTCCATATGTTAATGTTGTTCTAACTTGTATTTATGGTTCATTAATGTAAAGCCTTTATTATTAGGGGCAGTGCTCTAAGGAAGTATTGCAAGCTTGGATTGCACTACTGACAGTGGTTCCAGTATTAATATGTGCACACACGTTTACTAAATTTAACAATATGAGGCTACATGTAATGCTTGCAGAATGCTCTCCAATTAGATGCAGATACTTGCAGAAGCTTGAAAGCAAGCTTGAGGACTCTTTGCTTTCAAAATAAAATGTTTACAGAAAAATGCAACTAGGAAAGAAAAACGTTTTACTAAACTACTGTGAAATTTTAGGTACCATTTCTTTGAAGCATCATTTGGTAAAATGTGTTGATGCATGCAAGTATTTCCAAAGATATTCATAATGGATAATCAGTGCAACCAGTTTCAACTAGATTATGGGAAACATGGAAATAAACAAGCATTGGCAAAGCCAACAGTTCTGCCATTGTTGGACAGTGTTTTGGTTTTGTCAGCGTTTCTTGTTTTGACATGGTTTTTGTACAATGTTATTGTGGTAGGAGCTGCTGGGCCCTCACCATTATAAAAAAACATTGCCAAAAAGCAAAAATATTTTTGGGCCTCAAAAAGTCCACATTGCCATAGTAGTCCTTGGCACTGAAAAAAACTACTTTGTGTGCAGATATGCTCCTTGTGAAAGAGCAGAATGCTGTCACTCACAGTGAAATCAGCCGATAGATAGAGATAGTTAGAATTTTAATAAAAACAAAAGGTCTTGGTTAACACCAGACCTAAATAGGGGCCCAATTCTTAAAGATAATCACAAAAGTACACCCAATGGTAAATGTCCTAGCATTAGTGCAGACTTTCGGCTTTCATGAATTTATAAACATTTACAGAAGTAAGCTAGGAAATGGTATTCCTACAAAATATTTGTGAACTGCACTTTAGCACGAGCAAATATGCATGCGTAGATTTGCTCACGCAAAAACTGTTGATTGTTTACACGTTCACCGTTCCTCCAATCCCTTTTTTCTCAACCCTGGGAGAGGTTTTACTTCTGCCCTTGTCAGGAGTAAATTTCCAACCTTTGTCAGTATGGAAAAAGATTAGATAAGAGCTGGTAAAAACCCCTCAAAGATCCAAATTAGTAGGTTTGCACAGACTCAAAAGGGCATTCCACCCTTACTGCTACTTTCAGCTCCTGAAGCGGCTGGCCTGCTGCTGCCATGCCAGTAACCAAACCCACAAAAACGTCTGTTGAAATTTACAAAAAAAGTTCCGGAACACAAAGTAATGTAGAAAAAACAACGGCCCAATGAGTACTGCAAAAGTGAAGTCAGATTGACGCATCAGATTATGTCATGTTTGCTGGCAAAGCTACCCCCACTTTCCCCCGCAACCTCCTATGCGTGCTCTCTGCTGCCCAGGCGGGAGTGAGGTCTCGTGGCAAACAAAAAAGAGAATAGTGCCACAAAGGAACATAAATTTGAAAAAAGAGGAAGAACACATGTAACAGGGGCAAGTCAGAAACAGCAAATGGCGGGACGAATTAAACATTCACCAATCAAAAGCAGACATTTACAAAGGACATTAAAAGGAGCCAATAGAAAAGATGGGAGGTGCTTCAAGCCCATTTTCTAGACACAGCATTTATCAAAGAGAGAGCGCATGCACTACCTAGGCCAGACCTAAAAACACGAGGTGGAAAACCATGGCAGTCCGGTCCTGAAAAAACAGGCATCCCAATTTTCGGAAAGCGAGGTTTATTCATGTTTAAGGCCGCCATGAGATTTGCCCAAGATTTTGCTATGTTACACAAGTCGTGAAGTCTAAGGGCTAGGGTGGCACTTAAATTACAAAGCCCATTTACAACAAATGCAACTTGCTTTATTAAACAATAGATAACTAAGGCCATTGGAATTATGTGATTTTGCATCCACTGTGTTTTCCACGTAATTATTAATTTGCTGCCCTTGCTAATCCATCATCTGCCGCCAATTTTTTTATTTTATCCCCCCCCCCAATAAAAAGATGTGTAGCTCAAACAGGTCAAAAATTACAAAAAATGACGATTCCACACGTGTTGCTGCGTAGTGACTGGCTCTTTGCATAGATTAACCGGCCACCCTTCAGTGGCTGACTGCTGTAATTAGCTGTGAAACTGATACTGATGAGATGAAACCCTTGTCCAGTGTTAACGTGTAAAAAATGAGAAAATAATGAAGGAATACTGTTATAAAATGTGCTACATTACACCACATAATCTGCTTTTTCTTCCCGCATATTGTGGTCAACGCCGCAAGTCAATTTGGTCCTTACCATCTGCATAATCCATTTGGCACTCTGTATAACTAACAAGCTTTTGTTACAAACTAAAATCCGAAAGAAAATGTTTCATCACAATCTTCCCCGCACTCCCCATTTTGGATTTTCGAGCTAGGAGGACTGAGTCCATGTACTCTGCTGCATAAAGTAACTTACTGCAGGCAGTATTTTGAGTGAAGACGTAATCAACAATTGGTGAAAAAAACGTTTGCATGATGTGGTGTACATACCCGGTATTCCTTTTCACTAATAAACATGTTCAACTCTACTCTGCCATATCTGAATATGGAAATCCTTTCATACAAAGAATAGATTAGCTTCCACAGCATGCTCTTCTCCGTTTTCTCAGGGAAGAGTCCGACAACTTTCACAGGAACATCTGTTGGAAACAGAACACAGAAAAACATTATTTTGTGTCAACTTATGAGAACTTACCTTTGAATAATGCACAATTATATGTAATGAGAAAGAAAGCTAGTCCTAAAACCAGTCAGATAGTGTGCCCTGAAATTTCTTAAACAGAAGGGAATATTTAGTACTGAAACCCTTAAAGCTCTCTTATGTATTTAGCTACAATATCCATGAAAGACACTTTGTACAGTGCTTTTGAGTTAGGGCCCAAGCACACCTGGGGCATATTATGCATTTTCATTGTTTGCGCCGGGCGCACCTTTAAAAAGGTGCGCTGGGTGCAAAACAATGAAAAAGCGCCCTATGACGATGAATGCGCTGCCCCAGGGCAGCTGCGAACTCGCATTCATGTGAAAACACGGAGCGGGTGCATGCAGCTGCTCTGTATTTTCACAGTGTAGGCGGCAACCCGCCTGCACTTTTGAAGGGGAGTAGAGATTCCCTTGCAGGTAGGTGCAGTCAGTGACTGCACCTGCCTGCAGGCGGATGTCTGGGGCGTCCACAGGACTCCCTTTCCCCCCCTCCAGTGGGCTGCTCTCAGAGGGCGCATTCACAGTTTAAGAGCGCCAGCGCTATCGGTATTTCTGAAGGGGACGCACAAGCGTCTGAGCCCCCTTCTGTAATACCAAAGTGCCCTGGGCGCAAACGCCCGTGGCGCCCCCGGGGTACTTAGTGTAATACGGCCCCTGGGAGACTTTCTAGAGTGCACAGCTATATGTCATTAGCAATTTCAGGGTTTTGAGCAAAATAATCACTTTCTTACCCGGCCACAAGGAGGCAGTACTACAAACAAGTTGGGCATGCGAAATTAACCAATTCTTTACAGCAACACTTTTATCACCTGGAAAAGAAACTGATCATTGGCAATGCGATAGTAAAAGCTGTGCATGTTTGTGCGTTTTGCTACCTGCTGTCCTATAACGAGAACTCTAAAGTTAAGCAAAGCAATATCCTGGACTACATGGAATGGAAGAAGGGAGTAGAGTCCTTTTGCTGAACAAACTTTATGAGCAGAGTTAAGCTGTACCCTCCAGAATTTTTTTTTTTTTTTAAAAAGAGTCAAGAGATAGAGATAGCATTGTAAGTGGTGAACTAAGCAAGCATTGGAAGAGCCAATAGTTCTTAGCAATAAATATGGACACAGAGCTATTTGCTCTGCCAATGTTTGTTTGTTTGAGTCTTGCTTATGGCTAAAATCACATCAGTGGTGCCGGTTCCTGAGCATGCATGCATACACATTAGCAGCCACATTGGAGTAATTTTTCTTATACTTAAATCATTATAAGAAGGCCAGTTTGTGAGCATGTAGTAAATGCATGGGCGACCATGATGGAAGAAAAAACATTCCTAGATGGCAGTCGGAGTGTGTGCATGCACAAACATGCTGCACCACCATCTTGAAATTATTTTGTATGCTTTATTCATCGTTCCTGCAACAACATTAAGGTGATTAGGGCTCATCAGCCAGGAATAGCTTTGTTCCAGTGGCACAGTGATAACGGAACCTATGTCTGGGCATATCTGTCGCACTTACAACGTGAACTGCTACAACAACAAGGGGAAAGATGGAATACTCGAATTAATCTCAGCCACTGGCAATCGCTTGGACTGCATCCCAATACATTGTTTTTCGCCCACCATGCCACCTCACTTTGGACCCAGCCACATGCACATCAGTCTTGACACTGCTCCAATAGGAGCAGTCGAGCCCGAACCGCCAGTGAGGCCCTCCCTGAACCCGAACATAAGTAACCCAGGACGGTTTCTCCCTGATTAGGGCTCATCAGCCACCTGGACTGCTCCCATCTTGTTATTGCAGTTGACGCCCTAAGTGCGACAGGTATGCGCAGGCATATTTATTTGTTATTCTGAAGGCGTGCTGACATGCTGGTCGCTTCCTAGGACTCAGTCCCTGTAGTGGAGCTTTTTCATCAGATTCCTTCGTTTTCTTGTAACTAACGTTATGGTTGATTCGTGCTTAGATTTCTTGCTTTTCCAGCCTCTTTCACTACAGAACAGAGTTTTTTACGAATGTGTTATTTGACAAACTGAACTACCGGATTTATATCCTTTCTAGTTGGTATAGGTGAGTAAGTCACCTTCATTCAAAACTGAACTTTGTTCTACAGCAGCTTCTGAATAGTTTTTCTTACATCTGTGTTTGTTATTCCTGCTTATTTAGTATAAATTCCCAAGCAAGGTTCACAAACATTCAGAACCGAATGCAAGTACTGGAATGCAACTCTGGTCCTGACGGATGAACCATTCACCAGGTCCTTAAGTTAACCATTCCTGTTCAACTATGCACTGCTTGATCCTATAGTTAAAATGCGGGCTGTTATTGATATAATATTCATCACTTAATAGCATGAGATTTACACTTCAATTTTTGGTTGCAGTGTCACACGCAAGATCATCACAACTCATATGTCAAAGGCAATAGTGCTTTATACGGGTGTTTCGTTGTCAACAACGTATTGTTTATTCTATTATGCTTTTTTTAATAGCCATTTGTTTTTTGGGGTAAACTATAATCTCCTGTAACTACTGTGGTCCTGAGGATGGTCTCACGTACTGCAGACATTCGAGACCGAAACTTCAACGCGGGTTCAACTTCTTTCTTTATAAAAACTTCTGAATCCTCATCCTTGAATCAATGGGCTTATGTAATGGACTGATTCCTTAATTATAAACAGTAGACTTTGCATACATTAATCTATGTCGTGGAAGTTTCACTCAGTTTATATGCACATGGTTAATGTATGAAGGATAGATGTGTTTGGCTTGTTTCCAAATTTCTACAACATCTTCAATATGAACAATATAGAGATTGTTCAACCATGTTTATACTTGTGTACACCTGTTCTCTTTGCGATTGATTCATATGGTTATCAATTTATAACAGAATTTACTTCAGGATTAAATATTTCCATCCCCACTTTGGGACAAACAACTTATTTGAGGTACTGATTATACATTCAAAATAATTCCCTTACTGGCAATCTACCTTTACTATTGTTAATACCCAATGTCACAAGGGGTTACTGGGTTGCTCATTTTTTGCTGTTGCTTCCATAGGCAGCCAAAACTACCAGCAACTGCCCGTTCACAAAGCCATTTGTGGTGGCAGAGGTAATGTTGCTGCCTTCCTTCTCCTTCGTTTTCTTGGTCTTACTGGCTTTTCCTGTTCCTTGCTTCATTCCCAGTTACTATGAACATACGGCAGGGCCACTGGAATTATGCGATTGTGCTGCTTTTTTTGCATTGTTAAGGATTTGTCGCATTTGCCACATAATCCATCATCTGCTGCATAATCGGCAGATTTTAACAAAAAACATCTGTTTCAAGCCCTACAGTTCAAAAGTTACTAAAAATACAGCGACACATGTTGCCGATATTTGGGCATTAAACTGGTACTAAGGAGGTGCAACCAATGCCCAGACAGTTACCAAGTTTAACAATGAAGAAATAATGAAGTGATACTATTACAAAAAGGCACTGCATAATTTGCCTTTTCGTGCTGCATAATTTACTCAACCCTGCCGTATAATTTGGACCTCTCCTGCCGCATAATTTCAGTGGCCCAGACACAAGGTGAAAAGCTGTGCTGGAGCAGGTATGGGCCCTGCCTTTACACTGCAAAGGACTATGTGTCATTCTGTTGGGGAGGGGGCTGTGTGCGTGGATAGAGGGGTAAAAAGTGCTGTGAAGGGAAGGCGCCTATAGAAAGCTGGGGTGCCAAATATCCTAACTCCTCTTAGCTGAAGCAATAACCAATACTTAATTGCCCTCCCTCCAATTCCATGTCCTTGTCCCGAACTGTGTCCAAAATACGTGGGCAAGGAATTAACATTGGATACTGCACGCGGCTGTGGACATTATCACAAATGACGCAAACAGGCTGTCAGTCCTCTCTGCAATGGCAAGCTTACTTTCTGATCACATGCCGTTTGAAGCAGACTAATCACATCTCAGGAAAGAAAATTCTGGCTCTGCCCTTATATACTCAACAAGAAAAGGTTTTGGAAGTTGTGATGTCATTGACCTTCAGTGCCAGTCCTGCCAAGTACCACGCATCAGGCGTTAGACTAACGCATTTCAGTGAGGTGCTCCGCATCACCACACTGAAAAGCATTGTCACGCATATGCATGCGTCTCCGCTGTCACTAAAGCACTGCAAACCGAGTGTGTGGCAGCTGGCAGCGCGCCGCCTGTGCGCGCTGCTCCCGCAGGCTTAGGGAGCTTGCTGCACAGCTGAGCAACGGCGCTGACAGGCTCACTACAATGTATCTAATATTTCCTGCGGTGCCACGCAGCTCTGAGAGTCTCACAGCCAAGCCGGACGTCACAAAGTAGTGCCCAATGGCTGCCAGAGCGGGGAGTTTGTGAGAAAGGCGGCAGGCTACTGGTTTGTAGGCTGCTGCACCTGCCGCAATCTTGGCACTCAGCTTGCAGTGCTGCCTGCTGGTCACGCCAGGCCGCCCGGGCCGCTGTAATATTATGATCTTATTATGGCTGGCGAATTCATTATTGCTAAGCCCAGGGCGAGAGTCGTCACGGAGTCATGACTGACCGTGACCAGTTGCAGTGGCCGCCAGGACAGACGGGACGCAATGAGGACACCCGGCAGCCTGGACTAAAAGCGAGTGGCAAACCGAAATGAATACTGTTGGGGGGTGGCTCCTGGCCTGAGCCTGCTGCCTTGCAGAGTCACCGACGCCTGTCACGTTGTCTGCAGTGCGGCAAAACTCAAGACCAGTAAGTAGTACTAGCGACTGCCACCGACACCCAGTGTGTACTGTCAGTGTGTTAACACAAATTATTTCCAATGTTGCCAAACAAACTATTTCCATTGGATTCCCTTTCTTTTAAGCCTCATTACGAACGTACTAAAAACAATACTTTCCTCAGACTCCATGCACATAAACATTTTTTTTGTAGGGACTCTGTCCGAATGCAGCTGTTCCTCTTCAATTTTTCGAAGATGACGTGCTGTATGCATTGGCTGCGTTGTGACGCAGCTGATCATTCAAGGCGCTCAGAAACCTCCACTAAATGGCACCACAGCAGGTGCTTTATTTACAGGTTAACTAAGATCGGTAATGCAGTTGTTGTGAAGTACTGTCATCAAATAGCGCCTCCTTCTGGACGTCTGCAACTGATTTTTTATTGTATCAAAGTATAATTAAGTGCATGCCTGTTTGTCATCAGCTCTCCGTGAAATTGGTGTTACAGCATGAGAGGAAGTGCAGTGTTTCCATAGTATTTACAAGCATAGGTGGCGGTACAAAATCTGCCTCAAGACGGGGGGGTCAAGATCGAACTCAGCAGTGCAAGGGAAGAACAGGCCAGAAACATCGAAGCCTTAGGTAATTGCAATCTTGCATATATTCACCACAATCCTACGGCCAAATTGCCCAGGCCCCCCACCCAAATTAAAAAGGATAAAAAGGACGGAGGCAACTGCGTATTACTAGAGCCACTGACCATCTACGAGCTAGATAATTCGACTGCTATCCTCCGGATGGGAACCCAAACCAACCCTCCAGAGGGCATCCTGGAAAATATCATAGACGGATCAAAGGCAAAAGGGGGATCAATACCTGAAAATTTGCAGGATAAGCCGGGTCGAGAAAACGAAGCATGTCCACTCCCTACGCAACTTCAATGTAAACCAGCGATCTCTCAAACTAGCTTGCTGCTGGATGAATTAGAAGAACTAGATCAACACTCATACCTAGACAAGGAGGAGTGGGAAGCACTCCTGGCAGCCTACCGGGGGGACACGCACAGGAGCGAATCAGCAGAAATCTCAAATACTGTTGGTTGTAAGGCGACAGCGGAGGGGTTGCTTGCGCTGCCCATCTGCACAATCAGTGAAACTAGAGTACTCCATGGGAAAATGCAAAAAACAGACAATGGCAGCAATACTGGTAGTGAGGCTGGCAACCTCAAAGAAGATGGGCAAGGAACTGCCCAAAGGGACGTATGGGGAAGTTTGCTTAATACCGTGCAGCTCCTGGTAGAGGCCCTGCAATACCAGACAGACAAAATGGACCTGCAATTATCCCTACTGAATACTCTGGCAGTCTATGTGGTATCGATCGACGGCAAGTTGGGAAATTTGAATACGATGCTGCAAAATCCTCAGGATCATATCCCAGACTACCATCGATCCTGCGCATGCAGTCCAATTGTGGACAAATTGGCAACTCTTCCAGCGATGCTGACGGATCTTTGCGCACAAGTAAAAAAGGCATCAAATAACGCCAATATACAGCCCCCAAAAGGGCAAACCCTGCCCGGGCAAGGTGAGTGCGCAGTAAAGTGCCAACATGGGCCAGCCAACGAGGAACTAATATCAACTCTTATTAATCAAACAGAAAACAATATCAACATTGTCAATAGCAAACAAACAATAGCATTGCGACCTAGCCATAGCCACTCGCCAGAACAATCAGAGGCAGCCAAAGGAGAAACAAAATTAAATGCAAAACAAAGACGTGCACAGAAACGGAAAGGGCGGAACCAGAAACAAAGCCTTACTAGGACTGGATTTCAACGACTCTTTGGGACATCAATAGTGCAAGAAGGGGGAAAGCAACAACCCATTAGGACACCGCCAGTACACAACGGGACATCGCAACAGAATATTTCCACTCCAGAAGCAATTAATAGCTTTGCAAATATGTCTAGTTGTGCCCAACGCCTACCAAGCAGAAATCGAGACACCAGTGCACCTGATGATGCACATGAGAATGTGGGAGTAGACCCCCTCAACTGTGCTCAGTGGGAAATCATATCGCAAACCAATTTAAGACCAGAACCGAAGGAGAAAAAGGGATGAGGTCCCAAACCTCAGAGACCAATCAAAACTCCAGACATCTTGATAACCCATGGGCATCAATTACAAACGATAAGGTGGCAGCTGGGAGGTACACTAAACAGGGTAACCTGGACATTCCCTTTAGCGAACTTCCAGCCAAAAGGGAGGGGGAGAAGTTACAGAATAGCCAGCTCCTGCCCTTAGGTTCACCAGGTTCACCAGCTTCACAAACAATAGTTAATAACTCCACGATAGCTCAAACACAAAATCGATCCGGTCTGGGACTAAATTGCCAAGAAAGTCTAGGCCCCATGGAATCGAATCAAATGGCATTGGGATGCATACAAAACGAGGACAGCTGGCCCACTATAAAAAATCATAATGACATCACTACATGGGTAGGGGCGAGGGAAACAAACGCAATATGGTTCATGCCCGAATACACCTCTAAAGGAAGGCATGACATTCTGAACCGAGGAAATATTCTGCGGTTACTATCTCATATAACCACATTGGCAGATATAAGAACGACAGAATTGGAGTCAATAGAATTTGTAAATTACGGGGACTTAAGGGCAGGAGAAAAACAAGAGCGACATGGACCTCTCCTACAACAGCACACAAAATACTCAAGGAAAGTGACATCCTAAAGTCTTGGGGGATAACTATTGCCCCGTATTTTAAGCCAGGATATCCAGATTTGTTAATTCCAGAACCCCCGGGGTTTCTGAGATGGCGGCTGGCAGACCAACAACCTCAGTGCTGAGAGGAGCTATAGGGCACAGTAATAGCGATAATAAGCATCAACATGAGGAATTAAGAAGCTGCAACAATCATTTTTCACTGCAAACTCGGGAAGAGGATATAAGATGGATCGCGCGAACTATAAACAACACAAGAGATTGACAAGATGATTGCCCGTCAAGTACAGCAAACACAAAGGGGACAGTACGGATCTGTTCCTGGAATGTAAACGGGCTCGCCAACAAACTAGCCGATCTGGATTTCGTTACTTATATTAGGGCCTTTGACATCGTGGCACTACAAGAAACGTGGGTAATAGACCCACCTCACCTCCAAGGATTTTTGCGTTTCTTTGTAAATGCCACCAGGGAAGCAAAATACGGCCATCTGCAAGGAGGCTTGGTCACCTATGTCTCAAATACAGTTGTCTACTCTGCTTGCATCTTTGGTTCTACAACACAGTCAATATTAGCAGTTATTATCTCCTTCTCATCACCATCGGTAAATAAAAGGGATTCTGACATCATGCTGCTAAATGTGTATATTCAACCTAGATATAAAACCAAACTTGTCAAGGAAATGTGCAACTTTGTGGAAACCTGCATAAGCGAAGGATCCACAATCGATCTCGTCTTAACTGGGGACCTAAATTACAACTTAATGGGATCCTCTAGGGACGAAGAAGTGCTGTTGCAAAATGCAATCTGGAACATCCCGCAGCAAGGAAAATCTCAAGCGCGCAAACAAACTAAAATAGGACAAACGATCATTGAGGACTTGGAACATCTCAATCTGAGGGCATTAAATGGTAGATCAGCGAAAGATAATCCCCCCGTGATGACATATAGCTCCACAAATACAAGTTCGATTCTGGACTACACTTTCGTTTCCCTAGGCCTCTTTCAACAAATTGCATCGTTCCAGTTGGGTGACAAAGGCGAATGTGATCATCGGCCTCAAGAAATAGAATTGAGAGCAGTCACCCCAACATTTGAACGCTGCTGGGAGCCTCAAGGAGTAATTACCACCATTAATCTAAGAAGAATAAAATTCAAGATAGCCGCAGGAAGCGAGATGCTTGAAATTGCAAAAAAACACTTCACTGCGAGGGTAGGAGAGGGCGAAGTGGAGAAATGGAGAAACTTCCTATCAGCGATGGAGGCATATGCGACTAAAACCAAACCGCCAAACCTGCAAAGATTTAGCGGCACGAAGCCCATATCACATAGCGCCAAGCAAGAAATTAAGCTTGCAAAAAAAGGATTCAACATCTACTGAGACACCTTCGACACAAGCCCAGCGATGAAATACAACTACAAATATTACGGAAACAAAGGGCAGTCCTCAAAAAACTAAAAAGGGACGTGAATAGAGCCATGGAGGAAGATCTATGGGTTAAACTATACGCTGACGTTAAACACAATAACAGCGCCAGATTTTGGAGTACCATAAACCAATTTATTCATCACAATCATGATGGCGTTTCCTCAAACATCACAGAGGAAGTCTGGGCAAAATACCTTAGGTCACATTTTCAACAAAGCACTGAACACAACGTGCAGTGTCAAGCATATTTAAATGAACCAGACCGTCAAACGACACCCAAGGCCTGGCCCGAAACTAATTCCGCCGCCTCTAGGAAATCAGGGACAGACCAACTGCAGAGTCATGCATGTCTAAATGAACCAGACTGTCAAACGACACCCAAGGCCTGGCCCGAAATTAGTTTTACTGTCTCAAGGAATCCAGGGACAGACCAAATAACTGAGGTCCAACAAACGGCCCAAATTAACGCCATCAAAAGGCAGATAGGAAAGGGGAGAAGAGAAGGCGCTCCTGGCCCAAACGGAATTCCACCAGTACTTTACAAACAGGAGGTAACTTTTTGGGCAGAAGCACTGGGTCCACTCTTCAGAGAAATTGGAACGTTGAACATCTTGCCTAGCTCATGGCGAGGCTCAATTATTTCCCCAATCCATAAATCTGGCGACAAGTCAGAACCACAAAATTACCGATTAGTGGCTCTATTAGATAACGAAGCAAAATTTTTTGCAGGCTGGTTATTGGAGGACCTCCAGGCATGGGTGAAAGAAAAATCTGCAATTCCTCTTCAACAGACCGGCTTCACAAAATCAGTCGGGACAACAACTAATATATTAAGCATGGCTATGCTTATGGACAAGGCCGAGGTTACACGGACGTCTCTATACCTTTGCTTTATCGACTACAAGGCCGCTTTTGATCATGTTAACCGTGTTAGACTTTGGTCCAAATTACATCGTTGGGGGCTCCCCAGCCCCTACTTAATCTGATCATAAATCTGCATACGGACACGTGGTTACAGGTGAAGCTGGGTAATGGAACCTTTTGTCAAGACATATTCCCACGGAAAAAGGCCTGAAACAGGGTTGTGTTTTAGCACCCACCCTCTTTAATCTGTATATAGCCGATCTAGTTCCGCTCTTAATCAGCTGCAATTCACATGCTCCGAAATTAGGTGACACGGCATTACCCTGCCTACTTTATGCAGACGACATAGTCCTGATCAGCAAAACAAAAATAGGGTTACAACATCTAATAAACACAACGCAGGACTTCTCCCAAGCAAATGATCTATCGATCAATTTGGATAAAACAAGAACAATGACAATTGGGAAAAAAAGGCGACAAACTGCAGCCTGGTTTTGGGGAGAGACCAAAATAGAGGACACAACAGAATATAAATATCTTGGTGTGAAGATGGATACTAGCGGCCATTTCCTGGCACAGAAGAACAGTATAAGGCGAAAAGGTTTAATAATTGCAATCTCCCTAAAAAGATTAAACTCTAAATTATCTGGCCCATCGATCCGGCCACTGGCAGAGGTGGTTCGAGCTAAACTCTTACCAACAATCATCTATGGCAGCGAGGTACAGAAAGGTAGGGATGCGCAAATACTCGATGCCACAGTAACAATGGCATACAGGATTATTTTTGGGTTGCCGAAATACACTTCACCCGCGCAAATTAGACTTGAGTTTGGCGTTTTAAAACAATCAATTGCCAGACAAGGGGCCTTCATTACTGCTTGGGATAAAGTGCGAAAAACACCGCGGGGAACGTTGAATGAACAGCTGTGGAAAGAGCTACAATTGCACACTACATCACCAGCTGCGAAATATCTATATAGCAGTATACACAAATTAGGGCTAAACCAACTCTGGGAAACATCCACAACTACACTAATACTCAAAAAAACAGTGTGGAAGACAGTGAAACTACTCTCATGGCTGGAGGACAAGGCTGCACTTTCAAAGAGAGCCCATGGATGGATGATCTTGAATACATACACGAAGCCGGGTGCCCAAGCTTACTTCAATCTGGGATATAACAAAAATATAAAAACTGCATTTATGAAATATAGATTTGGCCTGCTCCCTTGCGCGCAGCATCTTCCACCATGGCTACGCAATAAAGCAGGTTCTGCGTGCCGTCTATGTGGTACAGCTCGGGAAGACCTGCTGCACTTACTATGCTCCTGTAAAGAACTCCAAAAAGAACGAAAGAAACTGTTGAAACAACTGTTTAATCAACGAGGGATTCGAACAAGGAGGCAAGCCCTGCTGGCATGCTTTGCACCTAGCGACCCACAATTGAACTGTAGAGCAGTAAAGTTTCTGAGACGGTGCGGAAGCAAAATGTCAGAAATGGAGATATTAAGAACCCAGCCAGAAACAACATAAGCTAACGCGCAAGTCAGCCTGAAGTCATTTTTTACATAATCAAGTACAAAATTGACAACTTAT
Source organism: Calotriton arnoldi (assembly GCA_963921515.1). Lineage (NCBI taxonomy): Eukaryota > Metazoa > Chordata > Amphibia > Caudata > Salamandridae > Calotriton > Calotriton arnoldi. The sequence goes on from CAWUFW010003367.1 coordinate 477,592, forward strand.
TATGCTGCTATAGCTGTTCAAAAGCAGCGGTTTTAAGACATGAGTGTGATGAAGGAATACGTTTTATGTATGTAAATGACAGTTTTTTTTTAATTGAATATATTCTTCTTTTGTATTGCAACGGTTTTAATTAACTATGCAAATAAAAATTTACTTACTTTACTTACTTACTATACTGTGCTGGGAATAGACTACAAACAAAACAATAGTACGTTTTGTGGGCGAAACAATCCCTCGTTCGTTCGCCAAACTTTTAAGAGTTGGGGCCACGTGTTTCACTTGCATCACTCAGTGCATTTCAACGTGGCTCTTTCCATCTTGCCATTTTCAAACGGTACCCGACACCACTGCGCCACGTCAAATGTCGCTTTTGCGACAGGGCTTGAAATTCAGTGAAGTAGGGGAGTGAACCCCCGGGCTCCCAAATGTGCTGGTGAGTTGTGGGATGCTCTGCGGTAAGAGATCCGGGGAGCAAAGGTGGGAACAAAGACTAAGAAATACAAGAAATATGAAAACTGTACATTGAAAAAATTCCTGAAATTACTGCCAGAGAGTAGAAAATCTGCCAGAGAATATCCAAATGGCAAAAAGTATTTTAATAGACCTAACATCTCCATTTAATCTCTGATCAATGCACGCAGCTAAATCAAAACTTTTATTTTAATCACTGAATAATTCAGTCTCCTTAGAGACCGTCAAAAATTGCAATGGCAACTATATTTCGAGTCGCCATAGCAGGGTATTGGGTAAAGTTTTCAATAAGCAATAATCGCGCCTCGGTTTAACCTCATAGGCTACGATACTGCCACTGCGCAAAGCTAAATATTTCATTGTAAATTACACGCCCCCACCCCGTAGTACCTCATGTTAGAGAGAGCAAATAAACTAATTATCAGTGTGGAGGCATTAGTATGGCAGTTCTGACTTATGACAGTCAAAATAATGAATGTGGTAGTGTTATATCTGCAATTTCGATCAGCTCTCGGCGCCAAACGTTTCCCTGAGACGCGCAGAGGACTCTGGGAAATTGCATGGTAAGTAGCTTGTTAGACGGGGCACTACACTAGTTCCGGTGTTTCATGTTGGGGCTTGGTTCTAGCCGGTGCATTGAAGAAATGGAAGCAGCAGCATCGCCATAGGCATGCGGTCTTTAACTATACCAAAAGCGGCGTGGAAATAATTTTGCGAAATATAAATAATGCTGCCATTTTTCGATATAGCCTTTTTACTGCGGGTGTGCCGGTTCACGGAGTAAACCTGTTGAACTAGAAGCATTTCAGACTCAGATTTAAGAGGTACAATTTTGGCTTCATCGTTTTCAAATCATTACTCCCCCAGATTTAAAATTCAAGGGATTCATTTTATTTAAACAGTACTTTATTAACCACCCAAGAGAAATAACTGTGGTTTAGACTGCAGATTTATTTTTGGTCTGGAATTTGTGCTCGGTTCCAATACGTTAAATCAGGGATCTCCAATCAGTCATTATTAATTACTGGCAGCTCGCTGTCACCCTTTAAGTAGCTTGCAGACCAACATCTCCTTTTAGTCCTGTTTTAGCCCATCTTTATTGTTTTGCTCAATTTAAGGCCCATGTGCAGTACTTTCCGCCCTCGCCCAAACCAGCTGCTCAGATTGGCTGAATCCAGCTTAGCCCTGGGCGAGGAGGGTGATGGCAATGCCAAAACAGTACATTATGCACGCTCGCACACGCAGCTATATCAAAACTTTTATTTTAATCACTGAATAATTCAGTCTCCTTAGAGACTGTCAAAAATTGCAATGGCAACTATATTTCAAGCAGCCATAGCAGGGTATTGGGTAAAGTTTTCAATAAGCAATAATCGCGCCTCGGTTTAACCTCATAGGCTACGATACTGCCACTGCGCAAAGCTAAGTATTTCATTGTAAATTACAAGCCCCCTCGCCGTAGTACCTCATGTTAGAGAGAGCAGGTAAACTAAGTATCAGTGTGGAGGCATTAGTATGGCAGTTCTGACTTATGACAGTCAAAATAATGAATGTGGTAGCGTTATATCTGCAATTTCGATCAGCTCTCGGCGCCAAACGTTTCCCTGAGACGCGCAGAGGACTCTGGGAAATTGCATGGTAATAAGTAGCTTGTTAGACCGGGCACTACACTAGTTCCGGTGTTTCATGTTGGGGCTTGGTTCTAGCAGGTGCATTGGAGAAATGGAAGCAGCAGCATCGCCATAGGCATGCGGTCTTTAACTATACCAAAAGCGGCGTGGAAATAATTTTGCGAAATATAAATAATGCTGCCATTTTTCGATATAGCCTTTTTACTGCGGGTGTGCCGGTTCACGGAGCTACACTTTGAACTAGCAGCATTTCACACTCAGATTTAAAAGGTACAATGTTGGGTTCATTGTTTTCAAATTATTACTCCTCCAGATCTAAACTTCAAGGGATTCATTTTATTAAAACAGGATATTATTAACCACCCAAGAGAAATAACTGGTTTAGACTGCAGATTTATTTTTGGTCTGGAATTCGTGCTCGGTTCCAATACGTTAAATCAGGGATCTCCAATCAGTCATGAATTACTGGCAGCTCGCTGTCATCCTTTAAGTAGCCTGCAGTCCAACATCTCCTTTTAGGCCTGTTTTTGCCCATCTTTATTGTTTTGCTTAATTTAAGGCCCATGTGCAGTACTTACCGCCCTCATCCAAACCAGCTGCTCAGATTGGCTGAATTCAGCTTAGCCCTGGGCGAGGAGGGGTGAAGCAGGTGATGGCAATGCCAAAACCAACCACAAGCAGCATTAGACTGCCCACCGTGAACCACACTGCCTGCCTTCTGCTGCTCAGCACAGAACTTCCATCCTGCACGCCAGTCCTGCCAAGTACCACGCATCAGGAGTTAGGTTAACGCATTTTAATGTGGTGGTCTGCATTACCACATTAAAATGCATTAAATCACGCACTTTGAGCGTCGTTATCACCTGCATGCTGTGAGGGGTGAAGCAGAGTTGCCGCGACCGTCTGAGCTGTGTTTGATTACAGCAGCGCGGCGTCCAAGTGCTCTGCTGAATGAGGGACAGCCGTCCCCGGGGCTGCAGCTCAGAAGGGATGGTAGGAGCATTGTGAGCCCTGGAGTCGGCCCCAGAGCCAGCCTGCGACGCTTACAGCCTGCCACTCGGGCGCTGCTGTGCTTCTGGTGCGCTGTCAGGGCTACTGGCCGCGAGTCCAGTTTGCACTGGTTTTAATAAATATAAAATATTATCACTCAAAATGCCTGACACTCTAATTGTACCTGAACTCGTCTGCCTTCGGACTTGTGTTTGGCTGGTGGCTGAAGGTCAGGTCCCGGTCAACGCAGGCTATGGCAAGAGGTTTATTTTAAATTTCCTGTCTGCCCAGCCGGGCCCCCAGAAATTGCTGCTGCCGTCCGGCGCCGGAGCGAATGCGTTCTACCTCCTGCCTACACATGCTGCTGTACTGCCCATTGTCGTGGCCGTCCCCTGGGGTTGTGTCCGATTACGGGCGTCGTGACTCAGAGCAGGTACCACTCATTTCCGAATCAGTTTCATGAATTTATTTATTTAATGCAGTTTTATATAGCGCAGACTTTACCCAAAGGAGTCAGAGCGCTTTACAATAGAACCAAGTAAGTTACCTAAGGAGAGTTACACACTAACAAGTTACATATACAATCAGGATAATTTAAAAAAAAAAAAAGTGTGGCAAAATTCGGTTAATACAGGTATGGAATACATATTTACAAAGTTGAGCTCAAGTGAATGCCAAGCGCCCTTGAGGGTCATGAAATGGGTTGAATTATTCCTGGAAGTATGTATGCCGGTATGAAGCAGAGTGTGCGCCTTCATTACGAAGTCAGCGGCAAGTAGTTTTTGTTATGGTTACTTGTGGTTAAGGCAGACTTTTTTTACTGTCTTTTTTTGTGCGCATAACGGCAGATGGAAAGTTAAATCTATGTATTTATTCTTAAGAACAGAAAACATGGAAATTAAGTCTTATGAATGACTCAGCGGAGCGCCAGCTGTGTTGATTCACCGCATTAGCTTCAAAATGTTGTTCCATAAGTAGCTGTAGGTTAATATGGTTGCCAGTTATATACATTCTTTAACATTTCCATCGCGCAGTGATGTTCATTTGAACTCGGTTATAAAGCGCATTTTGCTAGGCACAGGGGCAAAACTTTGTTGGTTTTAATCTAGTAAGTGTCATAGTCACTGGTATCTTCTTCCAAATTGAATTTACTTTTGTGTGTGCATCCTCTCACTATCTCTCTGCAAATCAGCTGTCGTGACTGAGTATTTATGATAATTTATTAGCAGGCAGCTGAGATCATCCGCGCTGGGGCCTCTCACATCCTATTTGGTATAGTCGGGTCTCACAGTGCACTTCCATTTCTGGTGGTTTGCAGCAGTTTTAAAATCTTCTTATCGTTTCTCGTTGCTCAAATGGGTGAAATTTATGATATTTATACGTTTCCCTCATCTACACTGCTTGATTTTTCTCAAAGGAAGTGTCACTCATAGTCGTGGAATGTCACTCATAATTACACTGAAATTATGAAAATGTCACACATAGCAATCTGAAACCTTGGCAGCTATGCAGTGCCACCTTATAGTGCATAGAACCTCACAACGAGTTTACCAGGAATAACACATGAATAATGAATGCATTCCTCCAGTCACTGGGCAGGAGAAAGCAGGTTTGCTGCAGCCGGCAAAGTGCGCCCCTCCCGCTTTAGAATGGGAAAAATATGTTGTGTATTACGGTAAATTAAACAATTGTGTCACTGAACACCGACTGTCAATATATCAACAAAGCTTCTACAAGACACAATTTAAAGGGGCAAGGGAAAGGGCAGGGGCTTTTTTTACTCTCTGAAACTCCTTATTTCTCTTCGTAGGCTCATCTCATTCAACAATCTCAACAATCGTCGCTCATCCGCCCTCCTTATGCTTCTGCCATTTCTTCAATCCATCTTCACTTCCTCTCCTGTCTTTCATGCAGATCTCCTTCCTCAGCCATCCTCTACTTTCCCTTAATATCTTCTCCCTCCTCCTTTTACATGTCCTCCATACCACTCATCCTCTACCTTATCATCCTGACCTTTTTCCTCTTATCCTTTCCCAATCCTCTTCCCCTCGATACATCCACCCCACTCTGACGTGCACTCTCTTCTCTTAAGCCCTCACTTTACCACCTTGCCTATTTTTTTTATTTATAGAGCACCTTCACAAAAGCATTTTACTTACAAAAACAGAATTGTATCAGCTTCCTTCTTCCTACGTATTTGCTTTTCTGGTCCCCTTTTTCTCCATCTCATCCTTACTTTTCCATATCCTTCCTTCTGTCTTTTTCAACATCTCACTGCTTCCTCTCACCACTCTCACTTCCAGTTTCTCTGCCCTTCTTTTCTGGTCATCTTGCTCTAATCTTTTTCTTCTCATCTTCCCATCTGTTTCCCAATCCAGTGTACCTTTGCCTGCTTTTCTCTCCCCCTTTCACCTTTGTTCACACGAGGTACAATAATATCAAGTAACGGGTGGGTTACCAAAAAAGTAAAGAGAAAAGTGTGCAAAGGGAGTGGGGAGATTTGGACATAGCTGCAATGTGTATTTAATGACCTCTAGGGTCTCCTAATCGAAGCAGAATGTTGCAGCTTTTCAGTAGTGCACCCAATACTTCTGCACTTGCTAGTTAGATGAAGGGATTCTTATTAGGGGAGGGGGGGGGAAGGGACAACAAAAGATCATAGAAAAATGTTGAGGGCAAAATGTTTGTGCACAACAAAGTACCGGTACTAGACGAGGCATGAAGGAGGACTATTAAGACGGTTTATCAAGGCAAAATGATTTTCTGCAAAGTGAATGTTTCCATCATGAAGAAGGCTCGATTGCTGAAAGGTGATAATGCAGCAGCAGTCACTTTTGACCCCAATTGTTACTGTTGAAAGACATTGGTGGCTAGGAGGTTTCAATCTTAAAATAAGACTATTTTCTCATCTGAGGTGTATCTGGTGTCAATTCCTGCTTGGGAGAGACTCATCGTTTTTACGTCGAGTCTCTAGTAGCGCGCAAGCGCTGCTCTGGCGAGACTTTAAGTTAGGGGGTTTCGAAAGCTGACCAGACGCTCGTGCGTCATGGCCTTTTCCCTGCGGTTACGCGCGCGGCAGACATCTGTTTCCAATTATCGTGCCCAGACGCGGGCGCGATAATTGGAAACACATGCCGGCCGTGCGGGCAAAAGGCCATGACGCACGAGCGTCTGGTCAGCTCAGCAGGCTGCCGCGCTCGTTTTACTTGAGGCGCGCACGCTTGTTTAAAGCTGGGTCATGGCCAGAAGGATGAACCATAACATTGTGTTTAAGAAGCTTTCATTGAGCCCTCACGCCCTGTGCGGCCTCTTGATCCAGTATTGTTCTGCAGACAGTTCTGCTTAGTTTCTTTCAGCAAACAGCAGCCTACACGCTGGAACATAGAGGCCCCCCGCTTAGGAGAAACGAGCATACAAGTCCCAGAATCCAGTGCACTATCGACCGAAAAAAAACAGGACGGACTAGCGGTCCATGACCCGAGGCCTGTTGGGAACAATGTAAAATTTTAAGAAGAATGAGGCCGAAGGGTGCCCCAGGTGCGGATTTCACACACGGAAAGTAACGCCTGTTAGGCGCACTCCTGTTTGCATGATCAAATCTTGGCCACACAAAGATGCACCCTGGCGCAGTCTTGAAAAATAGGGACCTGCGCTACGTTTTGGATACATTTGTCAATGTAAAACGAGTTCCCACCTGGTTCAACATGAGCTTAGATGCCAAGAGACCCCGCCTCATGGGTGATGCCGTAAAGCAGTCCTGGGTTGTCGCTCAGCATGTTGTATTTTGGTACTTGAAGTTTTGCGTTTAACGTCATACCGTGTGGACTCACGGTCGCTGTACCTTTTCTCCTCACCTTTTCCTCTATCCCTACAAACTAGCGTTCAGCACGAACCCTGAGGCTTATTTACAAGCCTCTTGCGCCGCCGGTGCGTCACTTTTTCCCATATTAAACGTGACGCACCGGCGGCGCAAGAGGCTTGTAAATAAGCCCCCCTGTTCTCAGAACTGTTGCTCCTCTGTGTCCACCCCAAATCCACCCAGGAAGCCCAGGCCACCCCATGCGCTCCATAACAGCCAGGTTTACTCTTGTTCTGGCCCATCACTCATCGGCTCCGCTCTGTGCTAGATTTTGAGCACACACACACCTTCCCTTTCAAGCAGCCGGGACGCATATTTTTTTCAAATAAAAGTGCCAGTGTCTCATCAAACAGTTTCTAGGCACACCAGGCATCTGGGGAGGGGCGTTACTTTCGTTTCACAGTTTGCTGTCACCTGACATCCTCGGAGGTCGGGAGGGGATACATGGAGCGCAGAATTTGTTTGGTGTGAAAATATTCATTGGTCCCCCCCCCTCCCTGCCTCCAATCAGTGGTTAATCCCTCGGCTTCCTCCCAGATCAGCCCCTCCTCCCTGGAACAAGGAGCAGGTGAGGAGCTCTGGTCCCAGCCAGGAGGGCTCGCACAGTAGGGACTGCAGTGTGGATGACTCCTATTTTCTTCCCTTTTGGGGGGAGAGGGGGCACTCGGGGAAATGGGGGGTCCGTGATCATCCCAATTCCAGACCCCGGGACATGGCGGATTGTGTTTATCGGCAGCACACCTGGGCAGTGGACACGCATTCACTACAGCAACCTTTGGCCGCACACCTTTAATCGAGATCCTTTTTGGAGGTGGGCACATACGAACTACGTTTATTATAGGTTGAATTGAAAGTGTCTGCTTTCAATCCTGGACATGACTGGAAACACCGGAGTACGTTTCCAGGAGATGCAGGGTTTGTGGTCCGGGTTACACTGTGATATGGTGAGTGCATCTGTTCCTCTTTGTAAAGCTTATTAATTTAGTTTATTTTATGGATCATTCATTGTGTGTGCTGGGTGGGGTGGGGGGGGTCGGGCGGAGGTCCATGAATATTTCGCAGATTTATGTGGCAATTTAGTGTACCCAGGGCTATTCGAGTCCAGAGATGGCTGGGCGAACATTTTGTAAATTCTGGGGCCCACTGTACCTCCTCGGAGACCGCTGAGGCAAAGATTACCACAAGATTTAATGAGAGATGCAATTTTTAGCAGCCGGTTGCATTCTGGACGCCGCAGTCCCCGAAAATAGGGATTGGTAAAGCCATTCATTAGTTTTGGCGTTAACAGCATGCAATTTTTAGAAGAAAAACTTTTGGGGGCAAACATGCAATAGACATAATAACAAGTGTAAGTAATACAAAGTAAAAATTACACAGTCTAAACACGGCGAGTTTGCAAAAAACGCACAAAACTCTGTCCATTAGGATCGAACAATTGACTACTTTTGTAACTCAGGGCCAGCACACCATCACTCAACTACACCACAGCATCACTCAGTGCTTCTTACACTTTTTAATTACAACTTCTCAGCATGCTGCACAGCAGCCACACTGCTCTACTGCACAGCTTACAAACATTGGCAAAGTCAATAGCTCTACATAAACACTTATAAGGCCCCCCAATTCATAGCCGATAGGTCTCGCCTTTAGGACATTATAAGTGTTTAGTTATCCAGCACAATATCCTTAATTAAATAACATCAAGTGTTGCATAGCTAAACACTTATAAGGTCCCAAAAGCGAGACCTATTGGCTATGCCAATGCTTGTTAAATATGTCCTCGGTTTGGGACTGTAGATGCTTCATCTTCCCAAATGTAACTCATCAGTATACATTAACGGTCTACATGGTTTAGAGAGAGGGGTTTCAGAGAGAGTACATTTGACAGCTATGCACAGTCCTGCCAAGTACCACGCATCAGGCGTTCGACTAACACATTTCAGTGAGGCGCTCTGCATCACCGCACTGAAATGCATTGTCACGCATATGCATGTGTCTCTGCTGTCACTGAAGCGCTGCAAACTGAGCGTGTGGCAGCTGGCAGCGCGCAGACCATGGCCTGAGCGCGCAGCTCCCGCAGGCTTAGGGCGCTTGCTGCATAGCTGAGCTACGGCGCTGGCAGGCTCACTACAATGTATCTATTATTTCCTGTGTCGCCACGCGGCTCTGAGAGTGTCACAGCCGAGCAGGACGTCACAAAGTAGTACCTAATGGCTGCCAGAGCGGGGAGTTTGTGAGAAAGGCGGCAGGCTACTGGTTTGCAGGCTGCTGCAACTGCCGCAATCTTGGCGCTCAGCTTGCAGTGCTGCCTGATGCTCACGCCGGGCCGCTGTAATATTATGATCTTATTATGGCTGGCGAATTCATTATTGCTGAGCCCCGGGCCAGGGAGAGAGTCGTCACGGAGTCATGACTGACCGTGACCAGTTGCAGTATCCGCCAGGACAGACGGGACGCAAATAGGACACCCGGCAGCCTGGACTAAAAGCAAGTGGCAAACCAAAATGATTGCCGTTGGGGGGTGGCTCCTGGCCTGAGCCTGCTGCCTTGCAGAGTCAACGACGACTGTCACGCTGTCTGCAGTGCTGCAAAACTCAAGACCAGTAAGTAGTACCAGGGCCGTAGCTACGGGGGGGGGGGGCTGTGAGGGCCAGGCCAGCCTTATTCAATGTTTGGCCCCCCCAAATGACCTTTTTTTTTAAATTAATTTTTTTTTTTAACACAAACCTTATTGAGTATTACGGATACATTCAGCATAATCATATATCCAATTATACATTTTTAGACTTTTCTTATGGCATAGTGTTTACAACTGTATCCGAGTTCAATACATGTATTGCAGATTTTACTGTTCCAATGGTATACATTTTTGTATTCGTGTTTGCAATAAGAGCATAGTCCAATTATAAGGTAACAAACTATATCATTGTGCGAAGTGTCATTTTTATTAATACCCAAAACCCCCCTCCCACCATACACCCACCCCCTAATCAAACCATTCAACAAAGAGAACTATTGCCGCTGTGGTTAAATTACACCTTGCCAGGTGCATAATACCATGTGATAGTCACGTCCGATAATATAGGGTAGGATAAGGGTAAAGGGCGAGGAAAGGATGAGGAGCGAGGACAAGGAGGAGGGGGGGGAGGGAGGAAACGGGGACACTCTCAATGATCCAAGTCACTGTGTGAGTAGGAATCAAATAGCCTCACCACAGTCATCTCGTGCACTCTGAGAGCCCTCTGACATCTCTTCTGTTTCTGCCTTAAACAGCTCTATCATTTGTGCCCATTCCAGGGATATTGGATGTTTTCTCAATCCCCTATACTCCTCCCGTTGCAGCGCTTCCCTCTCCGCTACGGCCCATCGGATAACTTCCTCCCTCCATTTGCCTTCACGTGGTGCTGTGTGGGATTTCCAGCGCTGTGTAATCAATCTCTTTGCAAGTATCAGGGCTAATCCCGCAAATCGGAGTAGCAACTTTGCCTTCTTGGGGAGAGGAAAAAGGCCCAGGAGACAGGCCTCTATAGTGTCCCAGGGTGTACGTTCCGTTAGCGATGATAGTCTCTGGGTAACGTCTGACCAGAACCCACCCAACTCTGGACAGGACCCATAACATATGAATAAAATCAGCATCCTGAGCAGGACATCTCGGGCAGCTCGAAGAGGCAGCAGGGTACATTTTCTGTAGTGCTTTCGGGGTGAGATAAGCCCTGTGTAATATAAATAATTGTATGACTTTCAGTCGGCAATTTCGAGAAACTCGTCTAGGGTGTTCCAACATTAGGGCCCATTCTCCATCTTCCAACTCTCGCATTAGTACTGTTTCCCATTTTTGTCTAAGATGCCACAATGGGGTATTCAGATGTTCCATTAACCCACGATATAACCACCGAACAAGGTGACGGCCATGTCCCATTATGTGGATGGACTTCAATAATTGAAAGGTGGGGGGTTCCTTCTGATCTACCAACCAATATTTCCGAATGAATTGCGTAATTGCTGCATGTGTGAGAAATAGGGTTTCTGGTACTGTATTAGTGCGTACAAATTCTTTGTGGGGCATCAAGTTACTATCTAAAAAGAAATCACCGACCGTCCCTATACCCACCTGTGTCCAACCCCTTATCCGCGCCATTGATACTATTCCTTGTCTGGTGGGTAGGCCACACAGTGGGACATTCGGGGCATATGGGAAGGGTATTTTTGCATATTTGTGAGCTTGCTTCCAATAGTGTATCGCTATGTGTAGGAGAAAAGGAGGATTCCGCATCCTGTCAGCCCCCGGACATAATAGTGCCTGTAGGGTTCCACGCATTAAACGGTCAGGAGAATATCCTATTTCAAATAAATTATGGTCTGCCAGCCAATATGCCAGCCACTGTAGCTGCCCAACTATACAGTAGGCTTTAAAATCAGGTGCCCCCAATCCCGCCCACAGCACTAGGAAGCTGCATCTTGGTTAGTGCTAATCTGTGTCTACCCGAACCCCAAAGTAAGGAGGATAAAAGGGTGTCTAATGTTTTAAAAATCCATGCCGGGAGAATAACCGGGAGGTTCACAAAATGATAGAGGAGTCTGGGCAACATGACCATTTTGGACACAGCTAGGCGGCCCGCCACTGTCAATGGCAAAGTATTCCAAAAAGAGATCTGGGAGCGAAGTGAGTTAATAGTCCTAACCACATTTCCATCTATTGTATCAACATTGGTTCTATAGATGTATATTCCTAAATATTTAAATGTTATGGGTTCTACTTTGAATTGCATCCGGCCGAACGTTAAATACGGACTGGTATATGTATTATAGAAAGAATACGCTACAGATTTTGAGGCATTGAGACATAATCCAGACACCTCCCCGAAGTTTGAGAACATGGCAGCTATCGTGTACAGGCTTTTGTTCAAATCCTGAAAATACAATAGCATGTCATCTGCATAGAGTAACACAGAATGAATAGTACCATTTATTGGAATACCGTACGGGACCATAACCCGACGCAAATATTGCGCTAGAGGTTCCAGCGCTAATACAAATAGTAAGGGCGACAGGGGGCAGCCTTGGCGTGTTCCACGATGAACAAAATAAGCGGGCGAGATAGTCCCCCCAAATGACCTTGACAGACTTTTTTGGGATAAATTCCTATTTCTGTTTCTGCTAGCAGCACAGAATGATTTATGATACTCACAGGTCTAGTTCATGTCACACATTTGACCAAGGAAAGCAGAAAGGTGCGGGAGCTATAGGCATTGGTCCAAATAATAAACTCTTGACACAAAAAATAGATGAGGATTTTTTAAATAATAAACAATTATGTGCAAATATGACGATGTAGTTTGTTTATAATTTTGTAACATCACATGCTTGAAAAGGATACAAGCATGTTGCAATATTTAGGTTGACTACCTGAGTTCTAATACTAATTCTAATACTGGCTTCTCCATTATACTTCATTGTTTGATCCTCTGTCATTCACTTTATCGCCATGTGCTATATTTCTTATTTCAGGGAGCATATGGGTCTCTATCAGAACTCAGTTTCGGCTTGTAAATTGGTGCACGTGCACATATCTTTTTATACAAGTGCAATGCAAATGTACCTTACAGAAATTTGGACTCTTAAGGCCAGATGTACGACCATTAAGTTTAGCGAGTCACAAATTGCGCAAAATTGAGACTCGCAATTTGCGACTCGCTAAACTTAATATACAACAGTGTCTCAGACACTGTTTGCGATTCCCAATGGGGTCGCAAATTGCATGCCTCATGAATATTAATGAGGCTGTCGCAATTTGCAAACCCATTGGGAATGGCTAAAACTGCCAGGGATGGTGGCCTGCTGGGGTCAGCAGACCACCATGTCTGTGACTGCTTTTTTAATAAAGCAGTATTTTTTTTTTTTTTTAAATGCAGCCCGTTTTCCTTAAAGGGAAAAAAGATGCATTTAAAAAATAAAAAAAATGAAACTCTTCAATTTCCTTTTTTAAGGGCAGGCAGTGGTCCCTGGGATTAAAAAATATTTGCAAACCCATTTACAAAGGGGAAGGGTCCCATGGGGACCCCTTTTCGCTTGCAAGTGGCTTACCACCAGGGTAAACTGCGACTGTTTTGCAACCGCAAATGCGGCTGCAAAACAATGGTACATTGCAATTGCCCTCGCTATTAGGAAGGGACCCCCTTGGCACGGCCCTTCCTGATAGCGAGTCGCTAACCATATTTTGCAAGTCGCTAATAGGTTAGCGACTCGCAAAATAGGGTTAGTACATTGGGCAGACTTTTTTTGCGGTCGTACAGGTGCCCCTTAGGTCCTTGTGAGTAAAGTTCCTGTGGGTGGTGACGGGGTGATCCAGGGCTGGAATGCCAGTGACATTTTTGAACATCCACAAACGTACATGTTTGTAGTTGGTCAGAAACCAATTTCAGACCATTTTCTATCTTGGGGAGATTTACGCTTGTCAAGAGCAGGAATGCATTAGTTACCAGGGTGAGATCTTAGCATGTGTGTTAGCACTTGATAGTTTTTATCACATGTAAAAATACATGACTATATTCTGGCATACAAAAAATTAATTCACATACTTTCCCCAAGAGCCCTTCTGGAAAGCATTTTTAAAGTCATAAATCTGTATCCATGCCAGTTGATTTTACCTTTTTTACGTTTCTGGCCATACAGAGCTTAGAAAGATTAACATGTAGTGCTATTTATATTTTGGAATGTATGTTACTTGCTGGCAATCTAAACTGGAGAGGCCAAGTATTGCAAGTTTAATCCATGTCTGCCACCACACCCATTCCCCCACCTTTATTTCCTCTGTAGATATCGGGCACACTGGTGGGGAGCGAGGGATGCTAGCTTCACTTCCTAGCAGGGCTGCTATGACGTGTTAAAGGAACAGTACTCATGGTTCCACATTGGGATCTTTTCATTTTAATGCGTCAGCATGACCGTTATACTTTCATTGGGACAAAATCCATATTTCTTAGAAGACCATTACTCTGCAAACTCCTTTCATTTAGTGCTTCAATGCCTTTAATAGCAGTCCCCCCAGTGCTTTAAATGGGCAGGTACTATCAGGTACTTTAATTTGGAAGGGATAGTACTGGCACTTCTCAGCACAGCTCCAATCATTTAAATTGGAGAGTTCCAGCACTTGTAAGCAGCAGACATGCACTCTGGAACAAGGAGTAACTGCACTTCTACATTTCCATTTCGAGCACCGACTCCCCCTTAAGGTTTTCAGTACTGTTAATCATAGAGTACTAACACTAATTGTAATTTCCAACTGAAAGGCTGCAAATTGAATTTGCACAGTCTTTATTTCACTCTCACCTTTCAGATCAGGCATGATAAACAAGAGTTTCAGTGTCAATTCAATTCCAATCTTTATTCGATCAAATTAAAATGATCATAAAAACACAAATAAAAAAACATAGTTTCTTAAAAGAGAATTTCCCCCTCTGGTTCATCATAAATTCTAAGATAAAAAGAGACTAATACAATAAAATTATTTCATATGTTAAAAAAAAAAAAATACTATACAATTTGGTTATCGTGTAATAAGCTCACAGAACTTGGCACCCACCCTTCCTCTTTCTCATGCAGGCCCATAGGAATGTCGCTAACGAATAACAAATCAACGGATCAGGTAATGATTTTAAAATATATAGTGCCACCCGGCACTGGTTAAAATTCCTTTGTTTTAAAATTGGGGTGAGGTAGTCATTCCTTTCTTTCTTATAGAGCCTGCAAAATAGAACTAAATGCAGCTCTGTTTGTGATGAAAGATTGTCACATGGGCATATACTTAAGTCTGAGTGATTATACGTTTTTTCTGGACACCCTAGCATCAAAGGGATCATGTTCAAGCGGAACCTCAGCAATATAAATCTATGTTGCGGCCAGGTAACATTTACTAAATATGAAAACCCCTCCTCTATTAATGAGGGATTTTGACGGTATAAACAGACCGCATGTTTCTCTTTATAGTGTTCCTTACGCTTGTACTCAGACATCAATAAAAACATGTTTGTGACCTTTTGTTTGGAGACCTTTCGGCAAGCCAGTGGATTATTAAACAGCTCAGGGAGACCAATCTCCTTTAGAGCAGATTCCACATAGCTAAGCCATCTAGAAGTCTTCCACTTATCCATACTTAGACAACTCTTTATTATTGTTTGGGTGAGTGTCACTGTATCTCTCCGCCAAATTGAGTGCCAAAGGAGAATCGGGGCTAGCTGTATAGAATCAGAAATGTGGGGTAAGCCCAATTCCAAATGTAAGATATAGTTTGAAGTCGAAGGAGGAAGGCCCACTATAGATTTGAAAAAACTGTTTTCAGTGGATTGGAGTGATGTAGATGTTACCATGCCCCACACACCCGCCCCATAGGTCGCTGCTGCCTTTACCTTGGCCTGATAGATGTTTTTCATGGGTAGGATAGGTTTAGCGCCCAATTTCCGAGCGAAGGATTTAACAGCAGCGATGCCTCTATCCATTACCAACTTCCTTCCTTCTATTAACTTTGACCATGAAAGATCTTTATCAAAGAGGACCCCTAGGTAAGGGAAGGACTCCACCACCTCTATTCTTTTGGCATCCGCGTGCAGATACAGCGTTTTACCTCTTTTTTTCGCCCCTGCTATTATTACGAAGGACTTGGTTTGATTTACCTTCAATTGAAGTGAATCCATAAAGGAAACATATGCATTTATCAATCGTTGTAAACCAAGTTCTGTTCTGGCGATTAACACCGCGTCATCCGCGTAAGCCAATATTGGTAACGGTTGGGAGTCAAAAACAGGGACATCTTGGGAGGCCATAGTAAGTGCTTTCTCGACTCCATTAGTGTATAGGGAAAAGAGGAATGGGGCAAAGACACAGCCCTGCCTTACTCCCCTAGCAATTTTAAAAGGGCGTGTACAGGCTCCGTCCTTAGTATAACGGACTGTTGCCACAGCGTTTAGATACGATTGTCTAATGAAGTCTAGTATGGGTTGGTCGACCCCCATCACCTCCATTATATTCCATAGGTTAACATGGACCACACAATCGAATGCGGCCGTCAGGTCCATGAAAGCCATATAAATCCTTTCGCCCTTCATTCTGGTATATTTTTCTATGGTCAATGCTAGGTTTAAGCACTGATCCACGGTACCCCTTCCCTGCTGAAATCCATACTGGGCCTGGATCAAGATCTTATTTTCCTTAGCCCACCCCTCTAACCTAGAGAGGAGGAGGCGGCCCATCAGTTTAGATGTTGTATCCAATAAGGAAATCGGTCTATAATTCCTTGGATTATCCCCATTTCCTTTTTTGTGGATTGGTACAATCACACCTGTTGATCATGATGGGGGGGGGGAACCTACCAGAGCTATACTATTCATAACATTAGTCAGGAGCGGTGCCCATAGATCTAGATTTTCTTGGAAGAAATCGATTGGGACGCCATCTGGTCCTGGAGCCTTTCCCATACTACAAGATTCTAGTCCTACTTTGACTTCGTTGAGTGAGAATGCAAGGGGGGCATAAGACTTTTGCTCTACAATCATGGAAGGGATTGAGGAGTAAGGTTTTAAAGCAAAGATATTCTCAAAATAGGAGACCCATGTTTCCTCATCCACATTTGTGTCTATTGTGGGGTCACTATGGTTTTTGAAATAAGGTGCATTTACAAGCTTCCAGAAATCTTGGCTGTTTCCTGTACTAGCCGCCTTGTCAAGATCTGCCCATAAGTCCTCCTTAATGGCCCTTTCTCTAGTTTTCCGTGCCAGTTTGTACAAGGCCCGTAATATTTTGATTTCTTCCGGAACTCTAGGCCTAATTTTCAATGCTACTTTTAGTGCCTTCCTTGCTTTAGAGCATGGTGAGTCAAACCAGCCCCTGTCCTTTTCTTTATTCGACTTTTTTGTGCGAGTGAGGGCCTACGCCGACGACACCCAGCTCATCCTCTCCCTCACCAAAGACCCCACCACTGCCAAACTCAACTTCCAGAAAGGAATGCAAGACGTCGCAGTCTGGATGACCAACAGCTGCCTGAAGCTCAACGCCGAGAAGACAGAAGTCCTCGTCCTCGGTACCACCCCTTCTGCATGGGACAGCACCTGGTGGCCGACCGCCCTCGGAAGCCCACCTACCCCCTCAGACCATGCCAAGAACCTCGGCATCGTACTCGACTCATCACTCTCCATGAACCGACAGGTCAACGCCGTCACCTCCAGCTGCTTCAACACCCTCTGCAAGACCTTCAAGTGGATCCCCCCTGAGTCAAGGAAGACAGTCACCCACGCACTCATCACCAGCAGACTGGACTATGGAAACGCACTCTACGCCGGCATCAACAAGTCCCTACTCCGCAAACTCCAGACAGTACAGAACACCGCCGGCATACTCGTCCTCTGCATCCCCCGACACGAACACATCAGCCAACACCTACGAAGTCTCCACTGGCTCCCCGTGGAGAAAAGAGTCACTTTCAAAATCCTCACTCACGCCTACAAATGCCTACACAACAACGGACCCAAATACCTCAACGACAATCAACTTCCACGTACCCAAAAGAAACCTCTGATCTTCCAACCTCGCACTGGCCGAAACCCCGCGCATCCACAGAGCCAGAGCAGGCGGAAGATCCTTCTCTCACATTGCAGCCAAGACCTGGAACGAGCTACCGGCAGACATCAGACGCGCCCCCTCCCTGAACACCTTCAGGAAGACCCTCAAGACCTGGCTCTTCGGCTAAACAGATCTGCGGACACCCCCCCCTCAGCGCCTTGAGACCCTCACGGGTGAGTAGCGCGCTTACAATTCCCTGATTGATTGATTGAATTTTACCTTCTCTAAAATATCACAGAAAGCCAGCACCACTCCCCCTGCATCAGCCTCTGGATCTAGACACAGTAATATATTATCTAGTGTATTTGTTATGACATCTGGAATCATCTTTAATCTGTCTGTGTGTGCCCATTTCAATTGGACTCCGTTTTTCCTTGCCACTATTGGAGTTCCAACTTGCTTGTGGTTGTATGTATCCCATGTAGATACTTTCATCTCCATAGATAAAATAGAATGATCACTAAAAGTTGTAAAGCAGTTTCCTACCCTGGAAACCCAATTCAATTCAATGATTTTTATTCAAGATTTGGAACTCCTAGGAGGTCCACATAAAATTACATACATAATGTCACCAATAATAAAATATAGCAAGGGTCATACCACATACCATCTTAGAAATAACTATAGCAACACAAACATTTCAACAATTAATGGCATTTAAAATTAACAGCAAAGGGAATGAAATGAGTAACGGAGTCTTAAAAAAGAACAAGGACACTAGGAAGCTGCCTGGTCATATGTAATATGAAATCTAAAATTCTATTTCAAATAAAAAAAAAAAAACGTTTAAAATTAGTTACCAAACAAAGGAAGTAGCGGAGCATCTCCTAAAATGTGCAAAACGGAATAAGTAACAACCTATTCATTTACCAAATAGTAGCTAAGTTTCCGTTTCAGTTCAAGGAGAATACAGGTTTTACAATAGCAGCATAATCAAAAGGGATGACTAAACAAAGCCAGACTTGTACAAAAACCATTCAGTAACGGCCCGAACCTGTGCAAAATACATGTGAAATCCCACTTCAATTAGTTTAAAAATCAACAAAAAAGTCAAACTAGAACATAAGCACAACATATCTCAATTGTGCAAAAAAGCAGTTGATCGCAGCTAATACATATGCAAAATACGTATCTCTATTGTGCAAAAATAGCAGTTAGTAGCAGCAAAATAGATATATGAAAAATGTAATATATATACATGAACTCCTAAAAATAGTTTAAAAGTTTCACACACCGCTTCATTTTTTGGACAAAATAAATAGTCTCGGGCTGATGCCACATTTTTTACGCTGTTTTGTAAAAACATCGGCCGAAGCCAACGATGTCGACTCAGAACCAGTTCCGGACAAACAAACAAAACATGGTCCAGGGTCTGAGTACTCAAATTACAAAAATTACAAGTTCTACCGTCATTCCGATTCTCAGACCAATTTGCGGTTAAATCGTTTAAAGGTAGGAGATTCATGCGACATAAAATAAGCAGGCGTCGAACTCCATGCTCTAAATTCCAGAATACGTATTTTTGTGGAGTTCTTAGTGCATTTGTCCTGGCTATTATTTTTAATCTTTCCTTAGAATTACAAAATTTAATATCTCTATTAAAGCTAGTTTTACCACTTAAGGTTTTTAGGAGAGGTTTAAATCCTGAGGATGGAAGTAAGAAGACTGATTCTTCTTGTATACCGAACGTTTTTTGTGCCAATGCAAAGTCCCGGCAAAAAGAGTAGGTGCCTGCCTTTACATTAAAAATGTCATAACGCGCAAGACCTCTTAGTGTTTCTGGGTCGCTATTTTTTAGCCGATATCCCCAACCGAGAACCCTAGATAATCCTTGAATATAAGAACTAGTCAAGCCAAATTCTAATCTGATTGCTGCCGTTGGAACTACTGTGCTAAAATTACATATTTTATGTAGTATTTGACCTTCTGTCCTTTCTAAAAAAAACTCCAAACCTTGACAGGGATTGATTGAATCGCATATAGCAAGGTCGGCGGAATTTTGCCTTAAAAACCATTAAAAGGTGTAAAAAATGTCTTCTGCCCATAGCACTATAATAAATACGCAAACCATTGGCGTGGGACAAAGCTTTGCAAGTGCTATGATCGATGTGAGGTTTGTTATGCGTGCTGCCTGTAAGAAGTTTCCCTAAATAAAGGTATGAGTCTACCACCTCCAGCCTTTCAGTAACAATGTGCCATTTATATCTACATGATTTTCTACTTTTCGTACTTTTCATAATTAATATTTTACTTTTAGAGACAATTATTTTCAAAAAATGGTCTACTGTATATTTCTGTAGTGATGCCAACTTTCTATTCAGCCCAATTGGGGTTAGGTCCATTACAACAATATCGTCTGCATATAAAAGGCATGTTAAGGGACGAGAGGGGTCGTTAAGAGTTTCTTTTTATACAAGTGCAATGCAAATGTTGTACCTCACAGAAATTTGGACTCTTAAGGCCAGATGTACGACCATTAAGTTTAGCGAGTCACAAATTGCGCAAAATTGAGACTCGCAATTTGCGACTTGCTAAACTTAATATACAACAGTGTCTCAGACACTGTTTGCGATTCCCAATGGGGTCGCAAATTGCATGCCTCATGAATATTAATGAGGCTGTCGCAATTTGCGACCCCATTGGGAATGGCTAAAACTGCCAGGGATGGTGGCCTGCTGGGGTCAGCAGACCACCATGTCTGTGACTGCTTTTTTAATAAAGCAGTATTTTTTTTAAAATGCAGCCCGTTTTCCTTAAAGGGAAAAAAGATGCATTTTTAAAAAAAAAATGAAACTCTTCAATTTCCTTTTTTAAGGGCAGGCAGTGGTCCCTGGGATTAAAAAATATTTGCAAACCCATTTACAAAGGGGAAGGGTCCCATGGGGACCCCTTTTCGCTTGCAAGTGGCTTACCACCAGGGTAAACTGCGACTGTTTTGCAACCGCAAATGCGGCTGCAAAACAATGGTACATTGCAATTGCACTCGCTATTAGGAAGGGACGCCCTTGGCACGCCCCTTCCTGATAGCGAGTCGCTAACCATATTTTGCAAGTCGCTAATAGGTTAGCGACTCGCAAAATAGGGTTAGTAGATTGGGCAGACTTTTTTGCGGTCGTACAGGTGCCCCTTAGGTCCTTGTGAGTAAAGTTCCTGTGGGTGGTGACTGGGTGATCCAGGGCTGGAATGCCAGTGACATTTTTGAAAATCCACAAACGTACATGTTTGTAGTTGGTCAGAAACCAATTTCAGACCATTTTCTATTTTGGGAGATTTACGCTTGTCAAGAGCAGGAATGCATTCGTTACCAGGGTGAGATCTTAGCATGTGTGTTAGCACTTGATAGTTTTTATTACATGTAAAAATACATGACTATATTCTGGCATACAAAAAATTAATTCACATACTTTCCCCAAGAGCCCTTCTGGAAAGCATTTTTAAAGTCATAAATCTGTATCCATGCCAGTTGATAAACCTGAATGCATAGCTTTTTACCTTTTTTACGTTTCTGGCCATACAGAGCTTAGAAAGATTAACATGTAGTGCTATTTATATTTTGGAATGTATGTTACTTGCTGGCAATCTAAACTGGAGAGGCCAAGTATTGCAAGTTTAATCCATGTCTGCCACCACACCCATTCCCCCACCTTTATTTCCTCTGTAGATATCGGGCACACTGGTGGGGAGCGAGGGATGCTAGCTTCACTTCCTAGCAGGGCTGCTATGACGTGTTAAAGGAACAGTACTCATGGTTCCACATTGGGATCTTTTCATTTTAATGCGTCAGCATGACCGTTATACTTTCATTGGGACAAAATCCATATTTCTTAGAAGACCATTACTCTGCAAACTCCTTTCATTTAGTGCTTCAATGCCTTTAATAGCAGCCCCCAGTGCTTTAAATGGGCAGGTACTATCAGGTACTTTAATTTGGAAGGGATATTACTGGCACTTCTCAGCACAGCTCCAATCATTTAAATTGGAGAGTTCCAGCACTTGTAAGCAGCAGACATGTACTCTGGAACAAGGAGTAACTGCACTTCTACATTTCCATTTCGGGCACTGACTCCCCCTGAAGGTTTTCAGTACTGTTAATCATAGAGTACTAACACTAATTGTAATTTCCAACTGAAAGGCTGCAAATTGAATTTGCACAGTCTTTATTTCACTCTCACCTTTCAGATCAGGCATGATAAACAAGAGTTTGTGTCACAGACTATAATACTGTGTGGGATATTTAGTCATGGTGCTCACAAACCAACTAACCTTTTCATGATATTTCCAGTGGCACACACCTCGTGCTGCTTCCATTGTCCTGATCCTACCATCTTTTAGAGGCCATATCCAATGAGAAAATCTACCTATTGCCACACTGTATAATTCCTTCGATGATCAAGTGGACCAGGCCAGAATCAGTCTTTCATTTGACTGGCCCTGCTCCAGTCTACAGCCTCTCCAGAAATACCCTAATGTAAAATATAGCTTGGTAGATTAATATGCCCGCAACCAAATCATTACAAGGGGCCTTCATTAAAAGTGGCCCAGTTAACTGTGATAAGTGTGTAATGTATATAAACATTAGCAAAGCTAATAGATCTTTAGGAGATACCTTTTGGCTTTGGCAGTGCTTGTTTTAATTAAATTTATTGATTCTTTTAAAAATACGCCTTTTGTTTTAGGTAATCTTCTGTTACCTTGGATTGTGCCCGTACTGACCGCGTGAACTTTCGTCTTTGAGCGGGGAGGCTTTGCTGCCCTGGATTGTGCCCGATTCTGACCTGCAGCCGGAGGACGCCTTACTGTGGGGACTTCAGCCCCCAGGGAGCACCAGTCACTGCCCAGCTGCCGCGAGTGAGGGGGAGGCGGGGTCATCGCGCATATAGCGCTGCCTCTAACCCCGCTGCGCGGGAAGAAGCCCGGACCAAGGGCGGGCCCGTCTGAGCCCGTCCGAGACTGGCAGAGGCTGGGCTACTTTATGTTCAACTGTCCCCTTTATTGTATGGTTCTGTCTAGGCTCTCTATTGTAGTGTTATAATGCCTCCTGTGGGGGCCCGCACACTGAGTAAACGTAAAATAGGAGTGGGAGGGGGGGGGGGTAGTGGGGACCCTTGATGCCTTCCTGAATAGGGCAGAATCCACGCTGATGCACCAGATCCAACTAACTGAGCATAGGCTATCTTTAGAACCTCCAATGTCGCTCAATAATGGTAGTCTGGCTCTTCCAACCGGTTCTACACATACAGATTTACCCTCTGCCCTATCTCCTTTGTCCTTAAATCAGTCCACCTTAGGAGCTATTGCCCCCTCACCATCAACCCCATCTAGCCCGGATTCCCGCACAGGCACTACAATGGTTACAACTAGGGGTAAGAAGGCAACTCGGGTTGGAAACGTGGAACCTCCATCCAAGAAAAGGAAAGCCCGAGGCCCACCGAAGGTGATCACCCGGCCAGCGGGGGGAGTCAAACGGAAGGCAGCCCTTGGGGGGTGTGGTGGGTGCTGTAAAACATCATCGGCTACCACTAGCGAAAGCCTATCCAGCCGTGCTACTGTCAGCTCACCTATACTTAATGAGGAAATATTCTACACTCGGATAGTGCAGGGAGTCTCCAACCTAATTCATCCTTTGATGCAAAAACTATGTTTGACAGAAGATAGACTCAATAAATTAGAGCAGGGATTATCCCACAGCACCTCAAGCAACTCCAGTGCTCAGCAGGGTGGGGTGGGCACTTCCTCTAAGAGGGGCGGGGTGGGTGTGAATTCCAGAGGGTCTGCAACAATTGCATCCAACTCCATCGAAGCTGCCCCTGCAGATAACCATCATATCTCCTTGCAAGAGGGTGGTAGCAGCTCAGTGGATGTGCAGCCCGTCCCGAGAGAAACCCGTGTTCGCTCTCCCCAACAACGCCCCGCAGTTGCTCGGCCTGCTTTTAATTTCCTACATCTTCCCCCGGAAGCTACTCCTTACACTATAGTTTTAGGAAATGTTCCAGAATTACCATCGCAAGCACAGGAGGATTGGTCTATTCTGATAAACAAGGCATTACATCTGCTGTGCTCAAGGACAGGGATCAAAAATCACTTGTTCACCGAATTTAAAATGGCCCGTAGAGTACCATGGGTAGGGAAGTCCCGAAAGTCCCTTAGGGGCGACTGTGTGGTTCTAAGTTTTAGGTCCCCCGACTTGGTCAGGCTTATTCTGGAGAGGGCTGGGGATTTTGTAGTCAGGGACGATATTTCTGTTCTTCCTCTGGGGTACTTTTACCGGCCTGTAGCAAACAATAGATGTTCCATCTGGAGAGGTTCAGGACAATTGGTTGGCCAAAACAACTACTCGGTTCCTCTCAACAATCGTTTTGAGGTTTTTTCTTCACTAGAAGATATTGACTGACTTGCTCCAGATGTCTGCTTTGCATCCCCAGGGATAGGGGTTATACGGTCATTGGTGACGGCCGCCCAATATGTGACCCACTTGAATCTATTAAATCTTGGGATACCTCATCTGAAGATGAAGTAAAAGGTAACAACTCCGGCCATCTAGGAGGCCATCTAGGAGGTACTTGTAGCTCTTGTAGTTCTAGAGTGGAAGCGAGCATGGTGGAGAGGACGGTAGACCGGGATATTGGCTTTCTAGCTGGATCTCTACTACAAGATAGCCCTCATGGCCTGGAAGTGAGGCCGGCTGTGAGCGCACCTCTCTGCCAACCTCCCCCTGCAGGTTTGTCTCAAGGGCATATAAAGTCCGTTATGGTAGCTGGTTCTTGGAATATAGCAGGGCTTCGGCCCAAAATAGCATCCAGTGACTGGGCAGCTTATATTGAACAGTATGATCTTTGGGCATCCCAGGAGACTTGGTCTATTGACCCAGTCCACTTCCCTGGTTTTTTTTATTTTTCTAATCCTGCACAAGGGGGTCGGAAAGGAAGGCCTATTGGTGGTCTTGCATTTTGGGTAAGACAGCAAATGGGCTATAAGGTGGAGGTGGTCCCTATAGACAGCCCGGATATTCTGGCCCTACGGCTTCGTATGCCTCTCGTACGAATATTTTAATTATTAACATTTATGCTAGAGGGCTTCCGGGAGGGAGGCGTTCTGAGACAGTTGCTCTTCTTGATAGCTTCCTGGACAACCAACGGGGAGGGTGTGACCTGATAATTATGGGTGATTTTAATTGCACCTTTGAACCGCTTGATTTAGAGGATGGTAATTTAAGTATTTACGAAGATTCTCAGTGGAATATCCCGTCCCTTGAATTGAGTCCAATTAAAAAATGGACAGAAGCTGCTTTGCAGCTTAAGGGGCTGTGCCTGGAAAGGGAGTGCGAGCGGTAAATGGGAGGTCCCAGTCGGACCGGAAGGGTGTGCACACCTTTAACAATGGTATAAGGAGTAGTCGTATTGATTTTATTCTCCTTAATGTAGAATCCTGGCCCGCCCTCCACGATATGATGGTCCAGGAACGCATAGAAAGTGATCATGATCCATTAATCTTGACAATTAATGTCCCGGGTTTATTAAATAGTTCTACAATGGTTACTGTGGATACTGCACCGGAAGTGTTGCTTTCTAATGACACCAGGAGAGTAAGATGGTCCAGGTATATTGAGAATGAAGAGGACCTGGGCAAGATGAAAACTATACTGGCCCATTCAATATCCTGTCTTCAGAGTTGTGATTCTCAGGAGGATATTAACCTTACTGTCCCCCATGTTCACAGAGACCTATTCTCAAATTTAAAAACATTTTTTATAAGGATCAGCAAAAAGAAGGGGAAGACAGGGATAAAACCAGAAACCTGGTATAATAAAAGCTGTAGAGAGGCATACCGATCGCTGACTAGGGCTATTAGATCTAAAGACATGGGAGAGGTTAAACATGCCAGGGCAAGGTATAAAGCAACTCAAGCAACAGCTAAAAAGGAATGGGATGACACTCGCTGGGCTGAGTTGCTTACTGCCAGCCGTGAGAAAGATATGGTAAAATTCTGGCAGTTAGTAAAGTGGGGGAGTGGTCGTGCACCCCAGACATCTGTTAACTATGTCCCGTCTGAACATTGGGCCTCTTATTATAAGGCCCAGTTCTCTGCTTCTAACAGCATATCGGCCCATTTTCAAATCCAGTCATTGATACCCACCCTTTTATTTAATAAATCTGAGGTTGAGTCTGTCCTCTCCTTAATTCCGAGAGGAAGGGCCCCGGGTCCTGATTGTGTCCCAGCGGATCTGTATGTCTATGATAAGGCTAATTGGGTTGTTTATATTACTTATCTCGCTAATGCTATTGCCAGTGGTGCTTGTATTCCTGACACCTGGTCTGGGGCAGTCATAATACCTGTATATAAAAAGGGGGATCGCGCCCTACCTGGCAACTATAGACCAATTAGTCTTATTGATTCCATCCAAGAAATAGTTGCCAGGTTGGTTTTGCGCCGTATCAACTGTGGATAGAGGAGTTCGAGATTCTATCACCACTGCAGGCAGGTTTCCGCCCCTATACTAGCACTATAGACCAGGTGCTCAGGTTTGTGATGATATATTGGCGAGTAGTAATCATAGGAGGGGGCACACTATTTGCAGCTTTCATTGACCTAAAGTCCGCTTTCGACTTGGTTCCCCGTAATAAAATGTGGAGAGCATTCATTGACATGGGGATGCCTTTGGAGTTATTAGCAATGATAGTTAAACTACATGCCTCAAATTATGCACAAGTGCGTTGGGGCACACTAGGTGAAGTTACAGATAGATTTCCCGTTAAGGGTGTGCGCCAAGGATGTGTCCTAGCTCCTACCCTGTTTTCCTTATTTATTAACAGGGTTGTCCAGTATTATTCCATATGTCCCACTGATGCTCCGACCTTGGCGGGCTTGAAGATCCCCCTACTCATGTTCGCGGACGATACCTTGATTTTATCTGAGACTCAAGCGGGGTTACAGGCCGCCCTGTCCCGGTTCGAGGAGTTCTGTCGCGACCACGAGTTGGAGGTCAATGTAGATAAGACAAAGTTCATGGTTCTTCAGAAGTATAAAGATATAAAGGGCAAAGTGACCATGAACAGTGTCCTCTTAGAACAGACCGAAGTATTTACTTACTTGGGGATAACCCTAAATAGGAAGTTAAATTGGAAGCCACAGATTGACATGCTAGCTTTAAAACACGCCCAGTTGGCAGGGGCGCTTATAAAAGAGCACAGGCTCTCCTTCACCAAGCCAATTGCCCCAGCCCTCCAGATATATAATTCCAAAGTCGCTAGTGCAATTCTGTATGGCGCCGAACTTTGGGGTAACGAGGATATTTCCCCCTTGGTGATTGCCCAGAATAAATTTGTCAGGGCCTTAACGGGTCTGCCACAATCCACTCCATTGCTGCCCTTATTTCTGGACCTAGGCTGTCTTTGCATAGAGGATTTGGCTCGATTTAGGCCTATAGCTCTTGGGAGAAGACTCTGGGTTACTCCCGAGCTCTCCCTGTATGCCAAAGCCCTGCTGGATTTCAGGAGGGTAGGGTGCCTTGGTAAGATCAAATGGCTTCAGCACATAAAACATACTTTAACCAAAATGGGGATGTGCACCCTGTGGGATAATCCAGAAGTCAACCCCTTTCCGTCAAAAAAGGAGTTTAAGGCAGTTTATCTGGACCTGGTGAAAATGAAGCGTTTTTCTTCTATTACAAGGCCTACCCTGTCTAGGAACTTCCTGACGATTAAACACGAGATTGGTTTTGAACCCTATTGGGATATCATTTCGAAACCACTTGACAGGAAGTTATACCATCAGTTTAGGGTAGGATCCCTCCCGATCAAAACCTTTACTAGTAGATGGCATTCGCCAACGTCAGAAATGTGTCCCCTATGTTTAGCACAGTCTGAATCAATCGCTCATATTTTATTTGTATGCCCGGCCTATAGGTCACCTAGGAAGAAATGGCTCAAGCCAATCAGTGCAAATTTGGGTACAAAATCGGCCATGGTGGCCCTAAGGATTCTGCAGACATGCACTCAGGATTACATTGTTGTTGCCATGGCAAAATTCTTGAGCTGGGCATGGGCCATTCGGGCTAAAACAATTAAGGGAACTATAATCTGAGCCAACCCTATTTTTTACCAACTTGAGGGATGTGTGTGAGGCGATTATGCCCCTCTGCTGATGTTTGACCTAGGGTCTAGCGATTTTGTTGTAGACCGGGGCAGTTGTATGTCCAAAACACTGGTTAGGTGTTTTGATACCCTAAATCTTATTGTATCCACAAACCACCGCTGGGTCGACTGATGTATCAGTGTATAATTTCCTGTACCTTCCCTTGTGGTCTTTTTATATCATGGTAGTGTTCTGTTGACCTTAGTCTTTTTTAAATTTGCATTTTTATATTGTTTTAATTTTTAACTGACTGTACTGTCTTTTATGATTTTATAATCGAAATAAAAACTAACTGAACTGAACTGTTTTAGGTAATCCGTTTAGGTTTATGATTTATATATTGCTTTTATGATGTCCTTTGTAACCGATATATAGAACGCCAAATAATTGGTGAGCATTTATGTACATATGAACTTAAGATGCAACTTAACAGATCTGTGAATATTATGTGTTAAGCATGTATCAGTATTTCTCCGTCTTCCTTTCAAAAGTCCTTAGAATGATAAATGTAGACCCAATTTAGAAAACAATGATAAAAACACTAATCTAGACTTGTGTTGTCAAACATTTGCATGAGTACTTGCAATATTTAAATGGAAACATCAATGTGCTAGGAGAAATGCAGCTAACTGAAAAGATGGAATTTAAGCCCCTTAACCTCCTTCATTGATTAGCAATTTGTTGAATAGCCAACAGAAGACCATTCTAAAGCTGTGAGGCAAGAAGAGAAAAGGACATACCACCCAGCTTAGAGTGCTTGTTGAAACATAAGATCATCAGCAAAACCACAGAGCCAGATCAAAGCGACTAGGGGGTGCCATGCTGAGAAGGTTTGGCATGAATACATTTAGAACCATTCTAAAAAAAGGCCTGGTGGCAACATTAATAGCCTTCAAAGTGATCCACTACTCAACAGGAAGCTGGGAAACCTCAGAAACCTTTATGAAGGGTAAATACCAACCTAAGCACGATATTCTTAGTCAGCTGTAATCTGAGTAAAATCAAGAAGGTAAGCCCCATCATAGTCACCTATTACTATAATTTCTGCTCCCACCACCAGAACATTCCTTTGTTGACGGATGAAAGGAAAACTCTTTTCCAGCAAGCACATCTGCTGAAAACACGAGGGGTTACAAAGCTCACTTGTTCCCCAAAAGACAGCAATGTATCAAAGCAAAAGCCAGAGTCATTAATCTTGGGGACTGGTGAGGAGGACCTATCCATCTCACTGGGCCAAAAGGCTTGGTTTTACAACCTCTTCTGACCCCGAATGTTTTAACCGCATAGTTGGCATTGAACTTCAGTAAATTACTAGTCATCAACACCTCAATTCCAGATAAGGAGGAGTGGAGAATGTGTTGAAATGGGGACGGAGGCAGGTCAAGTACAGGAAAAGCGGAGTGTCATCAGCGTAAGGAAGGTAGTCTACACTGAATGATTTAATAAATGTGCCAGAAGTTAGATGTTGGAAGAGAAGAACCAGTGGAACTTACAAAGAGAATGGGGACTGTTCAGAATGTAATTGTGGGATCGCAAATACCTGGTTCTGACTAGAAAGAAAGGAGAACAAGCATTGGCATAGCCAATAGGTCTCGCCTTTGGGACCTTATAAGTGTTTAGCCTGAGCTATTGCCTCTGCCAATGTCTTTAAGCTATGTTGTAGAGCAGTGCTGTCTACTCAGTACAGTACATTGTGCATTTTTCACCCATGTGTTGTATTTAAGCAGAAAAGCGAACACGTTTTCACTTTTAACGCGGTCATCGTAAATACTGAGATCACTACAAAACAACATGCAATTATTGGGAAAAATGAAGTTGAACTACCGACCTTCATTTCATTTTCGATCTTAGCCGGTCTGGAGTGTGTTTTCCCTGAGTCGGCGCACGACTTTGCACGTCACCATGCCGGAGTAAAATAAATGCGCTTATCAGCATCGTTAGCAAGTCAGTGACGAGAAGGGTGCCTGCTTTCAAGACCAATGCAGGCTCTCCTTTGACATGTACTGGAAAGCACCATCCTTCTCTCTACACTGCCATAAACAAATATATACAAATGGCTGTGTGGGGTGGGATGAGAAGTAGTGACACTTTGTGCATCCCTCTTGCCGCTTTCCTAATCTCCACCCCCCAGCTCCCTTCCTCCCAGGCTCCCACCCACCCATGGAATAATGATTCGGAAGCATGGCTCAATCAATGCTAGGCAGGTCAAACTATATTTTAAAAAGAGCATTGCACGAGTCACATAGCACGTACAATGAAGAATCTCTGCTTTTTATCATCAGGTTTGCGCACGTATTTTTCCCTATTTAATCACAAGACAAGTTACGGTGGCACATTTCTACTCCCGTGCTTCATGGAAATCATAATATTTATTGATGACTAGTTTTTCACTGAAGTGTCAGAAATTCATCTGCTGCCTGCCCGGGGGAGTCGCATGTTAATCCTCCCTGGCAGTTAAATGCCTGCTACCCCTTGAAATGCAGCCCAATGGAATGCAAGTGGCAGAAAACCTGATAACATGGCCGGCAATCTGGGGTTTGCCGGATTACAGCCACTGAGCAAAAGCTCACATTGCCACTTGGAAACCCTCCGGCCAGACGGACAACTCCTTCCTTGGAGATGAAATTAAAGTGCAGGGTTACCATCTGGTTTGGAAAAGCAAGGGTAAAGGGAGTAAAAAGAACTTTTTTTACGCACTAACCTCACTAATTCACGCCAAAGAGCACAAAGACAGTCAGTCCAGTTCCCCCCCACCACTGAAGAGTGATAATGGAGACGAGGGGACAGTCCCGAGGAAGCAGGCAGCTCGCTTCAATGGAGAAAAAAAACGGACGTTGCAGCCAAACACCCTGACGCCTATGCCTAGCAGAAGAGAGGCTGTGGCGTAACCTCCAAAGCTGCCGACTGCGGACCTCGGAAACAACCGAGTTTGAGTCTCCGCATCTGTAAAAATGTGCCTCAAAAAAACATATAATGTAAATACATAACGAAAGTCACTAAAAATAGAATGTAAATACATGACGATCGTCACTAAAACGAACAGGAGTGGCTTAAATTCCAGCTGTGCCATTTCCAAAAAGAAAGACACTGGCTGGCTTAACAGCAAGCCCTTTAATTCTTAAAATCGTATTTACTTCGGTTAACTGCGGTCATGTGGCTGAAAACTGACTTTTTAATAAGAACCCAAACAAGCGCGCACGAAAAGCATTGGCTGCGCGGGCGCCGAAAGTTAAAGTGATCGCGATCGCGATGCACTTAATTACCCGTGACGGAGAAAAGACAGATGGCGGCTGCGCACGTGCACATGTACGCAAGCTTGAGGCCAGCAAAAGCCTCTGGTAGCACTTTGAAAACCCCCTTACTAAAAGTCGAGCAAGCAGCGCATGCGCTGCTCTAGGCTCGACCTAAAAACTGGGACAAGGCCACTTCATGTAGTCCTACTGCCACCAGCTTGTGGATTAAAATGGAGAGATCCATGTTGTGAACCACAGATTGATAGTGTACCACAGGGAGACACAACATCCAATCCATGGTACTTAGCAATAGATGAATAAAATTCCAAACTAGACTTTCTTTGGGAAAACCCAGGAACTTCTCAAAAGAGGTGCAATACCAACACTTCTCAGAAAGTCCACTGAGCTTTTATTAAATAATTACCAGCACTTTGCATCAGCTATACTATATTTTTAATTGGACACTATAAAGACTTCTCTGCAGCGTTGCTAATCTTGTCATTAAATAGTACTGGCATTTCTCAGTAAGGTAGGCAAATCTCTATTAAGCATTGCTGCATTTGCCGTAAGGGCTACTATATTTTTAATGGGCCAGTAAAGGTGCTTTGCAACAGGACTGTTGACCTTTAGTGGAACAGTCACAGCACATCTCTGTGGAACAGTCTTTGATGACACATTGCTGGCTGTTATTAGCAGGCCCTGGAACACTTTCAACGGGAGAGTATTGATACTTCTCTAATACTGACCCTTCTCTGCAGGACAGTTCTACCTCTAACGGGACAACGTATCTCTTCCAAGAAACCCACTGAAGAATTGTTTGACCCCTTCTCATGAGGGAATGTCATACATTTATTAGAAGAATATTGAGATCTCTCAAGAATGCTGATATTCTTTTCAGTAGGGTTGGCATTTTTTCAGGTAAAGATATCTCACATGGTTGAAAATTCCTGTAATGGGCAATTTCTGGAGACTCTATGCTTCGATTTGTTCCTAAACTGAGCATCAGAATGCTGCAGAATTGGCCATATTGCTAGACTGAGCAACTAGTCTGTCCTTGCCATGTTATGCGCCTTGATCCCTTTTCCTGGATACAGAAGGGCTAAATAGTTCAGCCTGTGCTTGCCAACTGTGGCAGATCTTACTGCTTCTTTTGGATATACAGAAGCTGTGTCGCTGTTTTTCTCCATTCCAGCAATAATTTTGAGGATTTGTGTACCTCTACTCAGTTAAGTAAGAGATAAAAGGTGACCCTGCACCATTTGATACCAGGTACAGGCTTGTTTCAATGTAGATGTCATATTTGAGTCCTCCTAATATATTAAAATGCTACAGTTTATGAGTCCAGTGCCTTCCCACCAGAACACACTTTCATAAGACACCAGTGACCAGGGTTGTGTAGGAGAGGGAACCAAATGAAATGTTGTGTTGCCGTGTGGTTTTATGAAATTAAGATTTCAGGAACGCCCTTTCTAATTATATCAGTTTTATTCTATCAATCACTTTGACTTCTTACATTTAAAGCTCTCTTCGGATAAAGAAGAATGAGTGAGACATAGAAGAGGTGCTAGGGAAAAGCAGTAGAGGGAGAAGACAAGCTGAGAAAACAAGTGAGGGATAAATTGATAAAGGGAGATAGCAAAATACAAGAGAGTGTTCAGAAGTAACACAAAGAAAGAATACATATAAGAAGAAAGGAACTAGAAAGCATAAACATATATACAGAGGAGGAACAATCTGTGTAAATAGTACTAATTAAAAGAGGGAGAGAAAGTGGAAGGTGAAGTGCGGGGTGTGTAACCGATGTACAAGATGGAGAAAGAGTATGATTGAGAGACTTGGAGAAAGCATGGGAGAAAAAGGGAGTGATGCAATGAAAATTAGTGAGGTGGGGGAGAACATGAGAGAGTGGAAGGAAAGGAGACATGTACAGAGGAAAGCAGAGAGAGGTATAGCAACAAAGAACGAGAGAGGCAGAATAGACAGTTTGAGAGGAATGTTGATAGAGAAATGAGAGTGAGCAAAATGAGAGCGTGAGAGGGAAATTGGCGATAAGATATGACTGTTTTCGGGCTGAATTTAAGGTTTATCCGGATTCCAGCAATGTTAGTGACCCATTGCACTTTCAAATTAAAAAATGCACTCAATTTCTGTGAATGGCTGTAGGCCACTACCCAAAAATCCCCTTGCAAAGAAATACTTGAAGTTCTATTAAAGTCAGTGCAGCAATTCCCACACGCACAGGGCAGAATTGCTTTTAAATAAGAAATACAAGAAACCTACCATTGCACTAAAAAAAGAAGGTACTTAAACATGCAAGTCAGCCAACTTCACACACCTATAATTTCAATCAGTGGTTAATTTTGCTTCATAAGGTACCATTATATGAAAACACTATTTATTTGAGTAGAGTAACACAAATAATTCATAATATGCGTTAAGGCCTATATTTATTGCCCCGTTCTCTCAACAACTATCAGTTATTCAATCCACCCCCAGGACGCCTCTTTTTTGTCTTATTACCGGGGGCCAGGCCCCCCAAAACATGCATCCTGGCTACGGGCCTGAGTAGTACTAGCCACTGCCACCCACCAGTGTGTGTACTGTCAGTGTATTAATAATAACACAAATTATTTCCAATGTTGCCAAACAAACTATTTCCATCTGGTTCCCTTTCTTTTAAGCCTCATTACGAACGTACTAAAAACAATACTTTCCTCAGACTCCAAGCAAATAAACATTTTTTTTGTAGGGACTCTGTCCGAATGCAGCTGTTCCTCTTCAATTTTTCGAAGATGACGTGCTGTATGCATTGGCTGCGTTGTGACGCAGCTGATCATTCAAGGCGCTCAGCAACCTCCACTAAATGCCACCACACCAGGTGCTTTATTTACAGGTTAACTAAGATCGGTAATGCAGTTGTTGTGAAGTACTGTCATCCAATAGCGCCCCCTTCTGGACGGCTGCAACTGATTTTTTATTGTATCAAATTATAATTAAGTGCATGCATGTTTGTCATCAGCTCTCTGTGAAATTGGTGTTACAGTATGAGAGGAAGTGCAGTGTTTCCATAATATTTACAAGCGTAGGTGGCAAACACGTGCGTGAGCAGTGTACTGTGCATTGTTTGTGTATTTCCTATACTGTGCTGGGAATAGACTACACACAAAACAATAGTACGTTTTGTGGGCGAAACAATCCCTCGTTCGTTCGCCAAACTTTTAAGAGTTGGGGCCACGTGTTTCACTTGCATCACTCAGTGCATTTCAACGTGGCTCTTTCTATCTTGCCATTTTCAAACGGTACCCGACACCACTGCGCCACGTCAAATGTCGCTTTTGCGACAGGGCTTGAAATTCAGTGAAGTAGGGGAGTGAACCCCCGGGCTCCCAAATGTGCTGGTGAGTTGTGGGATGCTCTGCGGTAAGAGATCCGGGGAGCAAAGGTGGGAACAAAGACTAAGAAATACAATAAATATGAAAACTGGTCATTGAAAAAACTTCCCGAAATTACTGCCAGAGAGTAGAAAATCTGCCAGATAATATCCAAACGGCAAAAAGTATTTTAATAGACCTAACATCTCCATTTAATCTCTGATCAATGCACGCAGCTAAATCAAAACTTTTATTTTAATCACTGAATAATTCAGTCTCCTTAGAGACCGTCAAAAATTGCAATGGCAACTATATTTCGAGTCGCCATAGCAGGGTATTGGGTAAAGTTTTCAATAAGCAATAATCGCGCCTCGGTTTAACCTCATAGGCTACGATACTGCCACTGCGCAAAGCTAAGTATTTCATTGTAAATTACACGCCCCCACCCCGTAGTACCTCATGTTAGAGAGAGCAAATAAACTAATTATCAGTGTGGAGGCATTAGTATGGCAGTTCTGACTTATGACAGTCAAAATAATGAATGTGGTAGCGTTATATCTGCAATTTCGATCAGCTCTCGGCGCCAAACGTTTCCCTGAGACGCGCAGAGGACTCTGGGAAATTGCATGGTAAGTAGCTTGTTAGACGGGGCACTACACTAGTTCCGGTGTTTCATGTTGGGGCTTGGTTCTAGCCGGTGCATTGAAGAAATGGAAGCAGCAGCATCGCCATAGGCATGCGGTCTTTAACTATACCAAAAGCGGCGTGGAAATAATTTTGCGAAATATAAATAATGCTGCCATTTTTCGATATAGCCTTTTTACTGGGCGTGTCGTTTCACGGAGAAAACCTGTTAAACTAGCAGCATTTCAGACTCCGATTTAAGAGGTACAATTTTGGCTTCATCGTTTTCAAATTATTACTCCCCCAGATTTAAAATTCAAGGGATTCTTTTTATTTAAACAGTACTTTATTAACCACCCAAGAGAAATAACTGTGGTTTAGACTGCAGATTTATTTTTGGTCTGGAATTCGTGCTCAGTTCCAATATGTTAAATCAGGGATCTCCAATCAGTCATTATGAATTACTGGCAGCTCGCTGTCACCCTTTAAGTAGCTTGCAGACCAACATCTCCTTTTAGTCCTGTTTTAGCCCATCTTTATTGTTTTGCTCAATTTAAGGCCCATGTGCAGTACTTTCCGCCCTCGCCCAAACCAGCTGCTCAGATTGGCTGAATCCAGCTTAGCCCTGGGCGAGGAGGGTGATGGCAATGCCAAAACAGTACATTATGCACGCTCGCACACGCAGCTATATCAAAACTTTTATTTTAATCACTGAATAATTCAGTCTCCTTAGAGACTGTCAAAATTGCAATGGCAACTATATTTCAAGCAGCCATAGCAGGGTATTGGGTAAAGTTTTTGATGAAAAGTCAAAGCCTTCAAGTATGTAGGAAAACTCTTTATTCCGGTCTCCTCTGTCCACCAACAGTGCAGCAACTGTCACCACTGAACATTCCAAGGTAGCCTCCTGGGGACAGCGGAAGGTACCAGGTAGGAGGAAAGGAGGGGGGCACAGCGGAGGAATGTACCAACAAAATAGTAAAGTATTGGGTGACATAAATAACAAATATGAGTAATACAATTTGTACTAAAACAATGATAATACATTGTAACACATCTTCCCCCTGAAACATGAAAGGAAGATAACAAAGGAGATTATTTGGTCATGACATAGTCTTGTTGCCAACTGGGTGTTTTGCGAATTCTCTGCATCGTAGGTAGCTCGTGTGGAGCATGCTCATGAGATTCTTTGGTGGATCTGTGATTGGATGTCTCACTATATATGGGTTGGGATTTGGTCAATCTATCCATGCTCCACATTTGGTTATTGTCCATTATGGCTGTATTTTTCCTGATTGCTGTGATTTGCATAGGTTTTGAAAATTTAGAGTCAGAATTGCAAATTCTGGGATTTTTAACACATACCCAGTCTCCAATTCTCCATTGTGGAGTTTTTGTTCCATATTTGAGGTCGTAATGGATTTTCTACTTGTTTTGGTGA
Source organism: Calotriton arnoldi (assembly GCA_963921515.1). NCBI lineage: Eukaryota > Metazoa > Chordata > Amphibia > Caudata > Salamandridae > Calotriton > Calotriton arnoldi. The sequence goes on from CAWUFW010003367.1 coordinate 513,954, forward strand.
GTATTTATTTTGACTTTTGATGCCTGAACGTCGTGCATAACACTAGTACCACCTCCCAACCAGTTAGGAAAGAATTTGGTGCAGGGTTTCCTACCCTTTAATGCAGTAAAAGGGGAGACTCCTGTAACTTGATTGGGAGTGGTATGGTAAGCCCATAACATCTCTTGTATTGCCTGTTCTATTGGGATTCTGTTAACACTAGCTAACTGTATGCAACTTTTGATCATGCGGTTCATTCTTTCTACCAAGCCGTTAGCCCTGGGACAGTAGAGGGGCGTTTTCAAGTGATTAACATTCAATTTATTAAGGAACTCTGTCATGGTATGAGAAGTAAATTGAACCCCATTGTCGGTGATTATGGAAGACGGAATGCCTTCCATGACAAATGCATCTTTGAGAAATTGGATGACATAGTCAGTGGTAATCTGGTTGACCATCCTCACTACAGTCCAGTGAGAATGGTAATCTATTAAGACCAGTGCGAATCGTTTTAGGGTACTTTTGTAATTGAGCGGACCAATTATGTCAAGAGCAATCTTCTCCCAAGGTTTATCAGGTACTGATACTGGGAAGATGGGTGCTTTCCTAGTTATTTTTGACTTGTCACTATTGGCACAAGTTGAGCAATTCTTTACCTTGTTTTCTACAATCGAATCCATGTTTGGAAACCAGTATCGTTCACGTAACCTAGCTTTAGTTAAACTTCTGCCAAGGTGACCCTCATGTACAAGATCAACAATTTTGTATCTCAGAGGATCAGGTGGTACAATTTTGTCATTTCTGAATAGAACTCCCTGTACAATGTTGAGTTCATGACGAACCTCCCAGAATTTCCTGACAACTTCACTTACCAAATCAGAGGAAGTGGGCCAACCCTGTACCGTGTAATTTAAGAGTTGGGTCATGTAGTGTCTTTGCTCATGCAATCTAACCATTCTTGTGAAGTGATGGTGGTGAGATTAAGTTGAAGGATGGGGTACTCAGGGGTGTCAAACTGCTCCTCCTTGTCTAAAGGACTTCTTGAAAGAAAATCTGCAGCAGAATTGTGAATACCTGGAACATATTCCACCCTAAAGCAGAAGCCCTCTAATCCAAGGATCCACTTGGCTATACGGGGAGTGTTGCATGAGTTATTTTTAGGATTGAACATGAAAATTAGGGGTTTGTGGTCCGTGCGTATGCAGAATTGAATGCCCCATAGGAAGAATTTAAAATGTTTTACACCCCAGAAACAGGCTAAGGCTTCCCTTTCTATTACAGAGTAATTCATTTCTGCTTTGGTGAGTGTGCGTGAAGCAAATGCAACAATTCTTTCTCTGCCATCGATTATTTGTGAGAGAGTAGCCCCTAAGCCCTTGTTGCTTGCATCAGTAGTGAGTATGGTTTTACGATTGTGTTCAAAGTTGCATAAGTACGGAGCTGAAAGAATTGCGTTTTTTACTTTAAAAAATGAGGCTTGCTGATCATTTGACCACTGGAAGTGAGTGTGGTTCTTTGTGAGTTCTCTCAGGTTGGAGGTTAGGTCAGCAAAATGATCTACATACTTTGCCATGAACTCTGCTAACCCTAAGAATGACTTGAGTTCATCTTTGTTTGTAGGTGCTGGGGCATCCTTTACTGCTTCTAGCAGACAGTATTTAGGTTTAAAGCCTTCCTTTGAAATGCAGTGCCCCAAATATTCCACCGCTTCCACACCTAATTGACATTTTTCTTTCTTCAATGTGAGCCCTGCCTTCTTGAATCTAGAGAAGACTTGCTTAAGAATATCATTGTGTTCATCAATGCTAGCCCCATAAATCAATACATCGTCTTGAAAGCATGTCTTAGGTACACCTTCTAAAACCTGTTGCATAATTTTTTGAAATACTGCCGCCGCAGAGGCCAATCCGAAAGGCATGCGACGGAACATGTATGTACCCATAGGAGTAGTGAATGCAGTGAGTCTCCTAGAGTCTGGGTGTAGCTCTACCTGATGGTACGCCATGGAGAGATCCAGAACACTGAACCATGTGGCCTCTCCCATTGTGCTTAGCATCTCGTGGATGCGGGGTAGTGGGTGTCTCTCTACCCAGATGTTGTTATTTAGATCACGCAAGTCAATGCACATTCTGATGTCTTGGCTGTGGTTTTTTTTGCGATAACAATGGGTGCAACCCATTCCGAACAATCAATGGGTTGTATGATACCTAACCCTTCAAGTCTAGATAACTCTCTTTTCAGGGGTTCCCACATAAGATGGGGTATAGGTCTAGTTTTATGAATCACAGGTTTAGCATTATGTTTTAACTGAATTTTGTGTTGAAAGTCTTTTAGTAAACCTAAATCTTCTGAAAAAACTTCTGGAAATTCATTGGCAATGTGTTCACTGTTGCTTGAAGGAATTACCACTAAAACTTGTTCCGGATTATTAGGGTCCAATTTAATGCCCAGTTCTCTTTGATGTTGCCATCCTAATAAATTGGATCCATTTTCTACTACATATACTTTCCCCACTGTAGAACGGTCTTTAAATGAGATGAGAGATTTGATCATGCCTTTCATCGGAATGGGATCTCTATTGTATCCACTAGGTGAAATGTCTGCTTTACATAACTTATCTTGTTCTTTACCTAAGATGGATTTGAAGTCAGCAAAGTTTACCAGAGTGAAAGGAGAACATGAGTCTGCAAACATCTTAACATCTTTGCCATCAATGGATACATTGCATTCAGGATATCTTTGGTGCTTATCATCGTCACTTTCATTAATTTGTAGTATGATTTTCTTGACTTGTGTTTTGTCATCAGAGGCACCATTTCCCCAAGTTTTCCTTGGGAAGCATCCACATACTCTTGCAAAATGACCCCTTTTGTTGCATTTCCTGCATATTGCTGATTTCGCTTGGCAGTTGGGGTTATTTGCTAAATGATTGCTACTCCCACATCGATAGCATTTAAATTTGCCATTTTCTGAGTCTCCTATTTGGTTGCGCCAATTATCATTCTTAGTTTTGCTAGGATCATTTTTTATTTTACAAACTTCCACTTCTTTAACTTCTGCTTCTTTAATTTCTGCCACTGTTCCGTTGGAATCTAGAGAATTTATTTCTTTTATGCAAATGGCCGTGTGTTCTACTGATTTGGCTATTTCAATAGCTTCTTGAAGATTGGGTTGTTTTTGTAACAATTTCCTCTGAATTTCTTTATTATTTGTACAACGTACCAGTTGGTCTCTGATTAAGGAATCATTCAGGTCATGAAATTCACAAAGTTTGCTAAGACCTCTAAGTGCTGCTACATAAGTGGAAACACTTTCCTGCTTGCCTTGAGAACGACTGAAGAACTTATGTCTTTCCAACACTATGTTCACTTTGTCACCAAAGTGGTTACGTAACTTTGACAAGGTGGATATGTAAGTATCATCATCCTCATCTTCATCAGTATCATCCTCAGGTTCAGGTAATGTCCCAAATATTTTCCTGCCATCCGGTCCCAAACTGTGTAAGAGAATGTGCTGTTTCCTTAAGACACTAAACTTTTCCCCCCAATTGCTATAAGATACGATTCAAAAATATCTTCCCATTCTTTCCATGGCACGTTGGGTTCTCCAAATTCATTTAAGAACGGTGCAGGTTGGGACATACTTGCGGCAGCCATCATAACAGTAACTTGCCAATGAAAATTAGTTATACAGGAGAATGAGTCAGAATAAAATGCCAAATACACACAAATGTCGACACACAAATCGAAATGTAAGGCTATTCCGAATAAAATACCAAGAATGTACAGTGCAGACCAAAATGAACAAATGAACTTTTGCATACATATGAATTATTGTATATATGAAAATGCCTAAATACTAAAGCTCCTGGAAAAAGAAAACAGTGTTATGCTGCCAGAGGAACTTTTACAGAAGTTGTGCGAAATGTGCATCAATATAACGCGGTATAAGTGTAATTATATACGCACTGAAATGAGGTGTGTGTGTCACCGTTGTCGACACACAAATAGAAATGTAAGGCTGTTCCGTGGAGTGCGTGTCACCGTGGAATAGCACGCATGCAGGTAAACCAAATGCTCTGTCCAAACGAACAATGACACGCTGAAAGTATGTACCAAAACTACAAGGTGTGCGTGTCACCGTGAAAAACCGCATGCATGCTGAGGAAATCGCAATGGCATGTTGGAGATAGTGCCCCAGTAGTTAAAGGTGTGCGTGCCACCGCAGATTTACACACAAGAAACTGTGACACCTTCAATACAGTTGTGTGCACCACTGTAGAATGACACGCGTATGGTGATCAGCACGTGAAATGGGGCGGTAAAAGTGCACAAAATGCTTTACAGTGTGCATGTCATTGCCCCTAAATTTTAAGGTGCGCGTGTCACCGTGGATGACATACAGATTGCTGAGAAATATTGAGATGTAGAGGTGTGCGCGTCACCAGTAAGTGCACACACAGGTTGACAGTGAAAAGCACAAATGCCCCTTTACTTTACGGTGCGCGTGTCATAGAAAATGACACACCAATTGTTGGAAAATAGTGTAGAGGTGTGCGTGTCTCCGGCAAGTGCACACACTGCTTATTTGCGTGTCTCCGGCAAGTGCACACGCTGATTGGCACCGAATGCTTTTCCAAACTCGCTCTGTAAATGACACGCAAATTGCTGGCAAAAGTGTAGAGGTGTGCGTGTCACCGCAAGTGCACACACAGATGGCACAGAATGCTTTCCCAAATCGTCAGCGCTGACAGAAAGCCGCCGCCCCCAGTGATGACAGGTTATAGCTCCACCCAGGCACACCGTCCCTGACAGTCACGGATGAACTCCTTCTCCGAGGGCCGCCCACCAGAAGATCACCACGCCTTTACAGGAAGTGCGAAGCGGAATGAGGTGAAGATAGAGTCTGTGGGGAACAAGACGCCTCGGCTTATTGCGCTGGCATACACCGTAGAATAACGTAGGGCACCTCTGAAAGGATTTCGAAAATGCCCCTGGTCGATTGGAGCGTGAGGAAAGGGAAGGTTACCTCAACGATCTCCGTGATACGTACGTCAGGGATGAGGCGGTGATTAATGCGGAGGTGGCAAGGATGGGGATACAACCACCTTTTGAGCACAAAACAACAGCAGGGAGCCAATAATGTTCTTCAAATCTCCGTTTGAAATGTCGGAATGAAGAACTGGGGCAGCAATGAAAATTACTCCAAGGACACAGTACCGTTTATAACTGGTGGGAAGGTCATCAGAAGGGAAGGAGCCGGTGTCTTCTGTTCCCTTTCACAGATCGTCGCCAGTGATGAAAAGTCAAAGCCTTCAAGTATGTAGGAAAACTCTTTATTCCGGTCTCCTCTGTCCACCAACAGTGCAGCAACTGTCACCACTGAACATTCCAAGGTAGCCTCCTGGGGACAGCGGAAGGTACCAGGTAGGAGGAAAGGAGGGGGGCACAGCGGAGGAATGTACCAACAAAATAGTAAAGTATTGGGTGACATAAATAACAAATATGAGTAATACAATTTGTACTAAAACAATGATAATACATTGTAACAGTTTTCAATAAGCAATAATCGCGCCTCGGTTTAACCTCATAGGCTACGATACTGCCACTGCGCAAAGCTAAATATTTCATTGTAAATTACACGCCCCCACCCCGTAGTACCTCATGTTAGAGAGAGCAAATAAACTAAGTATCAGTGTGGAGGCATTAGTATGGCAGTTCTGACTTATGACAGTCAAAATAATGAATGTGGTAGCGTTATATCTGCAATTTCGATCAGCTCTCCGGCGCCAAACGTTTCCCTGAGACGCGCAGAGGACTCTGGGAAATTGCATGGTAATAAGTAGCTTGTTAGACCGGGCACTACACTAGTTCCGGTGTTTCATGTTGGGGCTTGGTTCTAGCAGGTGCATTGGAGAAATGGAAGCAGCAGCATCGCCACAGGCACGCGGTCTTTTAACTATACCAAAGGAGGCGTGGAAATAATTTTGCGAAATAGAAATAATGCTGCCATTTTTCGATATAGCCTTTTTACTGCGGGTGTGCCGGTTCACGGAGCTACACTTTGAAGTAGCAGCATTTCACACTCAGATTTAAGAGGTACAATGTTGGGTTCATTGTTTTCAAATTATTACTCCTCCAGATCGAAAATTCAAGGGATTCATTTTATTAAAACAGGATATTATTAACCACCCAAGAGAAATAACTGTGGTTTAGACTGCAGATTTATTTTTGGTCTGGAATTCGTGCTCGGTTCCAATACGTTAAATCAGGGATCTCCAATCAGTCATTATGAATTACTGGCAGCTCGCTGTCACCCTTTAAGTAGCTTGCAGACCAACATCTCCTTTTAGGCCTGTTTTAGCCCATCTTTATTGTTTTGCTTAATTTAAGGCCCATTTGCAGTACTTACCGCCCTCATCCAAACCAGCTGCTCAGATTGGCTGAATTCAGCTTAGCCCTGGGCGAGGAGGGGTGAAGCAGGTGATGGCAATGCCAAAACCAACCACAAGCAGCATTAGACTGCCCACCGTGAACCACACTGCCTGCCTTCTGCTGCTCAGCACAGAACTTCCATCCTGCACGCCAGTCCTGCCAAGTACCACGCATCAGGAGTTAGGTTAACGCATTTTAATGTGGTGGTCTGCATTACCACATTAAAATGCATTAAATCACGCACTTTGAGCGTCGTTATCACCTGCATGCTGTGAGGGGTGAAGCAGAGTTGCCGCGACCGTCTGAGCTGTGTTTGATTACAGCAGCGCGGCGTCCAAGTGCTCTGCTGAATGAGGGACAGCCGTCCCCGGGGCTGCAGCTCAGAAGGGATGGCAGGAGCATTGTGAGCCCTGGAGTCGGCCCCAGAGCCAGCCTGCGATGCTTACAGCCTGCCACTCGGGCGCTGCTGTGCTTCTGGTGCGCTGTCAGGGCTACTGGCCGCGAGTCCAGTTTGCACTGGTTTTAATAAATATAAAATATTATCACTCAAAATGCCTGTCACTCTAATTGTACCTGAACTCGTCTGCCTTCGGACTTGTGTTTGGCTGGTGGCTGAAGGTCAGGTCCCGGTCAACGCAGGCTATGGCAAGAGGTTTATTTTAAATTTCCTGTCTGCCCAGCCGGGCCCCCAGAAATTGCTGCTGCCGTCCGGCGCCGGAGCGAATGCGTTCTACCTCCTGCCTACACATGCTGCTGTACTGCCCATTGTCGTGGCCGTCCCCTGGGGTTGTGTCCGATTACGGGCGTCGTGACTCAGAGCAGGTACCACTACTTTCCGAATCAGTTTCATGAATTTATTTGTTTAATGCAGTTTTATATAGCGCAGACTTTACCCAAAGGAGTCAGAGCGCTTTACAATAGAACCAAGTAAGTTACCTAAGGAGAGTTACACACTAACAAGTTACATATACAATCAGGATAATTAAAAAAAGAAAGTGTGGCAAAATTAGGTTAATACAGGTATGGAATACATATTTACAAAGTTGAGGTCAAGTGAATGCCAAGCGCCCGTGAGGGTCATGAAATGGGTTGAATTATTCCTGGAAGTATGTATGCCGGTATGAAGCAGAGTGTGTGCCTTCATTACGAAGTCAGCGGCAAGTAGTTTTTGTTATGGTTACTTGTGGTTAAGGCAGACTTTTTTTACTGTCTTTTTTTGTGCGCTTAACGGCAGATGGAAAGTTAAATCTATGTATTTATTCTTAAGAACAGAAAACATGGAAATTAAGTCTTATGAATGACTCAGCGGAGTGCCAGCTGTGCTGATTCACCGCATTAGCTTCAAAATGTTGTTCCATAAGTAGCTGTAGGTTAATATGGTTGCCAGTTATATACATTCGTTAACATTTCCATCGCGCAGTGATGTTCATTTGAACTCGGTTGTAAAGCACATTTTGCTAGGCACAGGGGCAAAACTTTGTTGGTTTTAATCTAGCAAGTGTCATAGTCACTGGTATCTTCTTCCAAATTGAATTTACTTTTGTGTGTGCATCCTCTCACTATCTCTCTGCAAATCAGCTGTCGTGACTGAGTATTTATGATAATATACTAGCGCCTTTTTTATTTACTCTTTATATTAACGGCCTAGATGCTTCCTTGCGAGGTATAAGAAATGCGTTACTTACCTGTAACTGCAGTTATCCAGTATTGGTATCTTTCATAGATTCACATGCCTGAATCATTCCCCGTCGTCGGGATGGGAGTCCCCGGTACATAAATATAGTAATGTCCCATTGGACATATAGAGTAATAGGCTAAGAGCCTTACATTAGTAACATATCCATGTCCTTTTGTAAAAAGGACCAAACTCTAGAAGAGAACCAATCAGCTATCACCACCCTGTGGAACCTTCCTGGAAGGAGCTCTAGTCCCTCAGATTTTCGTAAGCACAGTGCTAAGTTGGTGTATTACTGAGAGAACGAGGTGAGCCCTTCCAGGGGAGGTGGGTGGGTTGCATGTGAATCTATGAAAGATACCAATACTGGATAACTGCAGTTACAGGTAAGTAACGCATTTCTTATCCAGTATTAGGGTATCTTTCATAGATTCACATGCCTGAATCAGAGTAGCAAGCAATGATAAGCACATTTCGGATGGTACATTACAGACGAAGTCACTAGATAATAATAATATATCAATGTGAAATATATATCGTACCAAACTGTAATCAAGGAAGACCATGAAAGAAACAATAAAGAAATGTGCGTATATAAAAAAAAAACAAGGATGGTGGGATGAAAAGAAGGCTCACCTCTATTGGAATAGATGGCGTAACACTGCTTGTCCCACTGCAGCATCCTTCATGAGTTCCGTATCCAAGCAGTAGTGCTTGGTAAATGTATGCGGCGTCTTCCATGTTGCCGCTCTGCAAATGTCTGTGATAGGCACACCTGCAAAGAGTGCCATAGAGGTAGAAACTGCTCTCGTGGAATGAGCTCGAACCTTGGACTGCAAGGGTTGACCCGCTTGCTGGTGACAGAAAGTAATGGCTCCAGAGATCATCGAGAGATACTTTGTTTAGTAAGCGGAAGACCTTTCCTAGGTCGACTGTAAGCCACAAAGAGTTGGTTAGATTTGCGGAACGATTTCGTCCTGTCAAGGTAGAATTTAAGGCAGCGCTTAAGGTCTAGAGAGTGTAGAGCTTTTTCTGCCGGTGTTTGAGGATTGGGAAAAAAGGACCGTAAGATTATGGGGTCATTAAGGTGAAAGTCCGAGGGCACTTTGGGCACAAATTTAGGATTAGTTCGTAATATAACCCTGTCGTGTTTGAACTGAAGGAAAGAGTCTTGAATTGAAAATGCCTGAAGCTCACTTACTTGCCATGCTGAGGTAAGGGCTAGAAGGAGTGCCGTCTTCCAAGAAAGATATTTAAGATTAGTTCTGTGGATTGGCTCGAAGGGGTGTTTCATGATCTGAGCAAGAACAGTGTTGAGTTGCCAAGTGGGAGGCAGAGGTTTTACAGGAGGAAAAGTCCTGAATAGGCCTTTGAGAAATTGCTTAATCAGTCTATCAGACCAGAGAGAAGGACCTATTGAAGATCTCCTGAAACGGGATATTGCTGCGAGGTGCACTTTAATGGAGGCATGAGCAAGACCTGAAGTTGCCAGATGGAGAAGGTAAGGCAGTATTTGTTGTGGAGAAGACGAAAAAGGGTGTATGTTTGCCGACTTACACCAGACACAGAATCTCTTCCATTTTAGGGAATATGTTTTGTTAGTACTTTCGGCTCGAGCTAGAATTGCCCTGTAGTCCGGAGGAATGTCTAGGCGATGGAATTCTCTGAACTCAGGAGCCAAGCCGATAATCTGAGAGATGCTGGATCCGGATGCTGGACTTGTTCCCTGTTCATTGTTAGGAGAGAGGGAAATGGTTTCAAAGGCATTGGCGGCTCCAGAGAGAGAAGGTGGAGCTCCGTGAACCAATGCTGGCGTGGCCACGCAGGAGCTATCAGAATGAGCGTGCAGGGTTCTGCCTTCAACTTCCTGAGGACCCTGGGAATTAGGGGAATCGGTGGAAAAGCGTACGCAAAGACGTTGAACCATGCGATCGAAAATGCATTCCCTAGAGATCCTTGTTGGGGATGCCAGCTTGCGAAGTTTTGGCATTTGGCGTTCTGCTTGGTAGCAAAAGGCCCAAGAAAGGAGTGCCCCATTGGGAGAATATGCGGTTGAGAGTCCGTTGGTTCAGCTCCCACTCGTGACATGTTGTATGCTGCCTGCTTAGAGCATCGGCCAGTATGTTGTCTGAACCTGGAACATACTCCGCCCGAAGGGAGATGTTGTGGAGAAGTAGCCAGTTCCAGATTTTTTGAGATTCGTGAGAGAGTGCCAGTGAACGAGTACCTCCCTGTTTGTTCAGGTAGTGCATTGTCGTGGTATTGTCCGTTCGGACAAGCACTAGAGAACCTTTGATCCTGGGAAGGAATGCCAGGAGAGCCAGATACACAGCTCGCAGCTCGAGGAGGTTTATGTGAAGCTTCCGTTCGGAAGGAGACCACTTTCCGTTGATGCGGAGCTCCTGGAGGAAAGCTCCCCAACCCTCCAGAGACGCATCTGTTGTGATGATTTGTGGAGAGGCTTGAAGCAAGAAGGGCAGGCCTTGAGAAAGATTGCGTGGACAAGTCCACCACTGCAACGCAGTGACTATCTGAGGGGTCACGTGAATGACGTCGTCGAAGGATCCTTGGGATTGAATCCATTGAGCTGACAGCGCTTCTTGGCGAGGGCGCATGTGGAGGCGACAGTAAGGAAGGAGGAGAATGCAGGAGGACATCATTCCTAAAAGAGATTTGAAGAGGCGCACTGAGAGGGACTTCTTGGCTTTTATTTTGTTTGCCAAATGAAGTAGTTTGATCTGTCGCTCTCGTGACGGGAAGGCTTTCTTCTGGGTTGTGTCGAGAGTAGCGCCCAGAAAAGCTATCCGACAAGAAGGTTGGAGGACAGACTTGTCCTGATTGAGAGTGAGTCCCAGGCGACTGAAAAGCTGTAGACCGGCGTTGGAAGACTTGGTTGCGCCGTCCAGAGAAGGTGCTTTGACGAGCCAGTCGTCGAGATAGGGAAAGACCTGATGGTGTTGTTGCCGGAGATAAGCCGCCACTGGAGAAAGGCATTTGGTAAAAATGCGTGGAGCTGATTTGAGTCCGAAAGGCAGGACACGAAATTGGTAATGTTTGCCTACCACGGTGAACCTGAGAAACTTCTTGTGATTTTTGTGGATGGGGATATGGAAGTAGGCATCTTGAAGATCCAAAGACACCATGAAGTCGTTTGCGTTGAGAAGTTGAGCACTTCTTGGATAGTAACCATGCGAAACGACTGTTTCTTTAAGAACTTGTTGAGAGCTCGCAAGTCTAGAAATGGTCTCCATTTTTTCTCCTTTTTTCGCACCAGGAAAAAACGGGAGTAAAAACCTTTTCCTCGTTGACAAAGAGGAACCTTCTCTATGGCTCCCTTCCGGAGCATGAGTGAAAGCTCCAGAAGTAAAGGGCGTAGATTTTTGTGAACCATAGGTCGAGGAGGAGTTTGGGGAGGAATTTGAATGAACTCTAGCGAATGTCCGAACTGTATCAGTTGAAGAACCCAACGGTCCGTTGTTATTTGTTGCCAATTGCGTAAGAAATGGGAAATTTTTCTTCCTAATCTGGAAGGTGGAAAGGAAATGGAGTCCGGCGGGAGAGACAAGTCATTGTCGTCGAGCAGCGTCCTTCTGTCGTCCTCCCCTTCCTCGAAAGGAGGTTTTCGTGTAAGACGATTGCTGTTGGCGTTGTTGGTATTGCGGCCGAGATTGCTGGTTGGAGGAGGAATAGGAGGAGCGATAGTGTTGGTAGTCTCCTCTGGAGGTAGATTGACCTCTGCCCCTTGAGCCACGAAAAGGAGGGTTTTTAAATTGAAGGGTACCCAGAGCCCTAGCCGTGTCGGTATCCTTTTTTATACCTTGAAGAGCTTCGTCAATATGTGGTCCGAAAAGAAGCTGACCATCATAGGGCATGTCCAGGACTTTTGTCTGGACTTCCGGTCGGAAAGAAGTCGCCTTCAGCCAACCTTGGCGTCGTAGTACGGAGGCACCGGCCAGTTGGCGGAAGCCAGTGGAGGCGATATCCATTGCACAGTCGATAATTTCGGAAGCCGAACGTTCGCCTTCCAGCAAGATCTTCTTTGCCTCTTCCTTGGAACTGTCTGGTAATGTCCCCAAGTAAGGAGCAATGTCTGCCCAGATTTGTCTGTTATAGCGTCCTAATAACGCAAGGGAATTCGACGCACGAACTGTTAATGCAGACATTGAAGAGAAACGCTTTCCAATATTGTCAAGCCTTCTACCCTCCTTGTCTGGAGGAGCGGACAGTGGAGCAGAAGGGTTTTTTGATTTCCGCTGAGCAGCCTGAGTGATGACTGAATCAGGCTTGGGATGCCCGGTAAGGCAGGCCGGAGCGGTGTCCGGAGCTCTGTATTTTTTGTCCAGCCGAGGTAACACTGGGGGAACCGAAGATGGATTGTGCATTATTTTAACACCCTGATTCCAGATGTAGTCGATGATGGGCACCGATCTCACAGACTTTCGAAAAGGTTCCTTAAAATCATAAAGGAAACAATCCTGCTGGCGAGAAGGTATAGGAATCTGGAAACGCTGTGCCGCCCTCTCTAAAACACTATGAAAACCCCCTATATCCTCCGGAGGCGAATCAGCTTGAGTAGGCACAGGGGAAGCTGGACACGGGATAACAATCATCCCACTCATCATGACTCGATTGTGAATCATGGAGTTCTCCCTCCTCCTGTTGATCATCCTCCTCGTCATCCGTGTCAGGTGGAGGTGGTATGGTTACAGGCACAGACTGTGGAGGTAGAAGCGGAGGCTGTGGTCCTTGCTGTGGAGAGACAACTGGAACGGGAGACGTAGCAGCTGTAGGGAATCTCTGCTTATAGTCAGCAATGAGGAATTGGAGGTCAGAAACCAAAGACGCTGGAAGAGAAACCATGGGAGGTTGGGAAGGATGGCTGTCTTCAGGATAATATGTTTGGTTTTCTGGGTCTTGTTCCTCGTAGTCGGAACTGTCCTGGAATTTGACCTGAAGTTCAGAAGGACTCGTAGCAGCCTCGAACGTGCTGTCCTCGTCCGAGTCTTCCTCCTCATCCAAAAGGCGAGTTGGAAGAATGGTTGGACTTTGCTAGGAGAAGTGAGAGCAGGTGTTAACGTGCGTTTAGTTATTTTGAGATGGACATACGCACTTTTCACTTCGGACTCTGGTGTCGTCGACGAGCCCGTCGTCGGTGTAATCGTCGACTTTGGAGCACCAATAGAAAGAGGTAACATCGTCGAAGCTGGTGGTGTCGTCGTCGACGGAGCGCTCGTCGACGGTGTAGCTCTCGTCGACGCGCTCACCGGCGATGAAAGCGTCGACGCTGACTTGGTCGTCGTCAATGATTTCTTTATTTTTATCGTCGACGATATAGGTTTAGCAACCGTCGACGATGAAGTCGTCGTCGTCAACGTGGACAAGGTTGACGCCAAAGAAGTAGAAACAGTCGTCGTCGATGAAGTCACCACCACAGCCGTGGATGGGGTTTTTCTCGTCGATGAAGCCACCGTCGACGATGTGGTCGACGACGACGTGGAGGCAGGCTTTTTAAAGGTGTGTAAACCTTCCTGTGGAGAAACCTTTGTTGGCAAGGTCTTAGGGTGTCCCTCTGAAGACTTTTTGTGTGTCTTCTTTGGAGGGGGTTGCGACGAGGGTCCTGGAGAGGTAACCCTGGGCCTTTTGTGAGAGGACCTTGAAGATTTGTAGGAGCCCTCACTTTCCTCAGAAGACAAAGCCTGGTCTTTGTCCTTAAGCCTCTGTAGCCAAGTTAAAAGGCGTCCCTCCCGGTCTCTGAGGGTTTTTGAGGAAAAGGTACGACATACCTTGCAGTCCTTTGCGGAGTGATCCGGGTAGAGGCAATACAGACAGTCTTTGTGTTGGTCGTCAACATGAAGCCTCTTTTTGCCACAGGAAGCACAGGACCTAAAAGGCCTTTCTTAGAAGACTCTGCCATGACGATGTTGAAAACTTCACGCAGAGACAGAATGGTGAAGAAAAAACCTACTGGAAATCCAGAAGCAAAGAAAAACCTGAGCAGAGCTCAGTGGAGACTCCCTTAGCACGACGTGCGGTAGAAAATCTGAGGGACTAGAGCTCCTTCCAGGAAGGTTCCACAGGGTGGTGATAGCTGATTGGTTCTCTTCTAGAGTTTGGTCCTTTTTACAAAAGGACATGGATATGTTACTAATGTAAGGCTCTTAGCCTATTACTCTATATGTCCAATGGGACATTACTATATTTATGTACCGGGGACTCCCATCCCGACGACGGGGAATGATTCAGGCATGTGAATCTATGAAAGATACCCTAATACTGGATAAAAGCGGATTTCCCGAGAATAGGTGAACGAGCTGTACCAGTGCTGCTATATGCAGACGACGCAGTGCTTCTTGCCCGTACCCCTCATGGTCTACAGCTCTTAATTGACGGCTTTGTGAGGTTTATGGAAGATATAGATATGTCTCCTAACCTCACAAAATCGTATGTCATGGAAATGGGGATAAAAGCCAGTAAGATCATACAGTTATACAATAGGCTTGCATATTTTAGCCAAGGTACCCGCGTTTGCTTATTTGGGTATTTTTTTCGATGGGCACTTGAATTTTAAGCACCTATTAGAAGACAAGTGTGTCGCCCTGGCTAGATCTACAGGGCAGATTTCCAACTTTGTGCACAGATTAGGGTGTTGGACCCCTGCTCTGCTTTTAAAACTGTATGACTCGATCTGTTGTGCAAAGGCCCTGTATGGGAGTGAGGTATGGGGATTTGTCAAGCCCACCAACCTGCAAAAGGTGGAGAATAAATATATGAAGCGGTTATTGAAAGTCCCCAAAGCACCCCTGCATTCATTGTGCATGAGGAGTTGGGAGTAAAGTATATTTCAGATGCGGTAGCAGTGAAACCCCTACTATTTTGGCTTAAGATTTGGTCAAATGAAGAGGCTGGCCTGACAATGTTGGTTATGAAAGATTGCCTCTCACTAGATCATGCTTTGAAAATTCCCTGGGTAAAATATGTTCGGGACTCCTTTTACATGCTGGGGCGACCTGATTTTTTATTAAACCGGACTCAATAAGGTGTAAGGATAAGGTTGATATTAAAGCTTTATATATTAAATTTGCTTTAGCACAACGAGAAGAGGTAGAACTGGCTAAACAGACAGTGAGAGACCATGTTCTAACCAAAACTTCTCTGGGTATTGAACCCTATTTGACAATGATCCTGAGTGCGCATGATAGATTTTTAATTTCACGCTTTAGATTAAACCTTTTTCACCACCTTCTGGCGGTACCATCTGGTTTTATTTTAAAACACGAAGACAGGGGGGCCCTGTGGCTGCGACAACAGGTCTCCACAGGACACCCTCCACTTCGTGCTCCTCTGCCCTTACTATGGTTACCAAAGAAAAAGGTTTTTGAAGGGTCTGTTGAGGAAGGCTAGATTCAGACAGGCACAGGTAGCACTGTTGTTTTTAAAACTAGCAACGGATGTTTTTACACTTTTTTCTGTGGTAAATTTTTTAAGAAGTGCTTTGAAATCAAGAATCACAAGAGGGGACTGTAGTTTTATATCCTAGTTTTAGATTGATATTATTTATTCGATGGGCTCCCTCGTGTCTGTATTAAACTGATATAAATAGTATTTATACCTATGTAGGAGCTGGATGAAATGTTTTACGTACGATTTATTGTGCTCACTCTTTTATGATTTGTGTTCAAATCGAATAAAGATGAAATGAACTATGATAATATATTAGCAGGCAGCTGAGATCATCCGCGCTGGGGCCTCTCACATCCTATTTGGTACAGTCGGGTCTCAGTGCACTTCCATTTCTGGTGGTTTGCAGCAGTTTTAAAATCTTCTTAGAGTTTCTCGTTGCTCAAATGGGTGAAATTTATGATATTTATACGTTTCCCTCATCTACACTGCTTGATTTTTCTCAAAGGAAGTGTCACTCATAGTCGTTGAATGTCACTCATAATTACACTAAAATTATGAAAATGTCACACATAGCAATCTGAAACCTTGGCAGCTATGCAGTGCCACCTTATAGTGCATAGAACCTCACAGCGAGTTTACCAGAAATAACACATAAATAATGAACGAATTCCTCCAATCACTGGGCAGGAGAAAGCAGGTTTGCAGCAGCCGGCAAAGTGTGCCCCTCCCCTTTAGAATGAAAAAAAATATGTTATGTATTACGGTAAGTTAAACAATTGTGTCACTGAACACCCACTGTCAATATATCAACAAAGCTTCTACAAGACACAATTTAAAGGGGGAAGGGCCGTAGGGCAGGGGCTTCGTTTCCTCTCTGACACTTCTTATTTCTCCTTGTAGGCTCATCTCATTCAACCATCTCGACCACTCCTTTCGTCCCCCATCCTCACATCTTATGCTTCTGCCATTTCTTCAATCCATCTTCACTTCCTCTCCTGTCTTTCATGCAGATCTCCTTTCTCTGTCATACTCTACTTTCCCTTAATATCTTCTCCCTTCTCTTTTTACATCAACATTCTACATGTCCTCCATACCACTCATCCTCAACATTATCTTTGTCACCATCCTGACCTTTTTCCTCTTATCCTTTCTCAATCCTTTTCCCCTAGATACATCCACCCCGCTCTGACGCGCACTCTCTTAAACCCTCACTTTACCACCTTGTCTGTTTTTTAAAATTTTTATTTATAAAGCACCTTCACAAAGGCATTTTAATTACAAAACAGAATTGTTTCAGCTTCCTTCTTCTCGGGTATTTACTTCTGTGGTCCCCTTTTTCTCCATCTCATCCTTATTTCTCCATCACCCTTCCTTCTGTCTTTTTCAACATCTCACCGCTTCCTCTCACCACTCTCACTTCCAGTTTCTCTCCCCTTCTTTTCTGGTCATCTTGCTCTAATCTTTTTCTTCTCATCTTCCCATATGTTTCCTAATCCACTATACCTTTGCTTGCCTTTCTCTCCCCCTTTCCAGGGCTTTAAGTGGGATGAAAAAACTGGGGGGTCTCTCAAAGGGGCGTGGCCAATGTAATTAAGGGCGTGGCTTTAAAACAGGTAAGCTAAAAATCTGTGCTTAGCATAGTGTGCCGCCCGACTTGTATTTTGCTGTTTCTGTCATTGCTTCCAGATATATGTATGGTACAACAAGTAACACCATACCCACAACAAGTAAGGACTGTTGGGTTTGTCAATGGTTGTTAGTTGCATAAGATAAATTAGCACCAACTATGTATGGCTTGTATATAATATTGAAAACGCTCCCACTTAAAGCCCTGGTGACACCACGACGATGGTGCTGCTCCTGAGTATCAAAAAGAGAAAGGAAATCCAGAGAGAAAATGACTCTTTAAAGGATTTCCCTTCCCCTAGAACGCTCACCTGGCATGACATCATGCCGTAACTCCTCCCATCTAGTGAGCAGTGTGAGCACGCACACATGGATGTGCCTGCTGTCACTGCAGTTCGGAAAAAAACGGACCGCCTGTGCCAGGGCACAAAACAGAGCCCGATAGAGACCCGTTTCGAGGCCCCCTTTAAAAAACTGCCAGTGCTCAGCACCGGTGAGACCCGGCCCACTTAAAGCCCTGCCCCTTTCACCTTTGTTCACACGAGGTACAATAATATCAAGTAACGGGAGGGTTACCAAAAAAGTAAAGAGAAAAGTGTGCAAAGGGAGTGGTGAGATTTGGACATAGCTGCAATGTGCATTTAATGACCTCTAGGGTCTTCTAATCGAAGCAGAATGTTGCAGCTTTTCACTAGTGCACCAAATACGTCTGCACTTGCTAGTTAGGTGAAGGGATTCTTATTAGGGGGGGGGAAAAGGGACAACAAAGAATAATAGAAAAATGTTGAGGGCAAAATGTTTGTTCACAACAAAGAACCGGTACTAGACGAGGCAAGAAGGAGGACTATTAAGACGGTTTATCAAGGCAAAATGATTTTCTGCAAAGTGAATGTTTCCATCATGAAGAAGGCTCGATTGCTGAAAGGTGATCATGCAGCAGCAGTCACTTTTGACCCCAAATGTTACTTGCGAAAGACATTGGTGGCTAGGAGGTTTCCATCTGAAAATAAGACTATTTTCTCATCTGAGGTGTATCTGGTGTCAATTCCTGCTTGGGAAAGACTCATCTTTTTTTCAATATGTCCTCAGTTTGGGACTGTAGATGCTTCATCTTCCCAAATGCAACTCATCACTATACATTCACGGTTGTGCATGGTTTAGAGAGAGGGGTTTCAGAGAGAGTACATTTGACAGCTATGCATTAAATGCCAGTAGATACCATGGAGGATGGGGCTCTTGCAATGATATGGTCTGAGTGGACACTACTGTGTCAACCTGCGTGAAGGCTTGGCTGACCCTAAATATGATTATACCTGCAGTCCAGGGAACTTCAGTCATGCCCAATTTCTGGAAGAGCATATCGGAATTCATAGAAGGGGGCTTCACAGGTCCGTGACTTAAGGGATCCAGTTTGAAGAAGTCACAATGAAGAACATCAAGTTGTCCGTCTGTTTTACGCTCCAAGGACTGCAGAGAGAACATAAAACATGCTTTTAGGCAAAAAAAATGAAAACATTCACAAACAAAAATACTATAATGCCCTGACTGCATCTAAATTGCAGACATTTTGGTAGAAATTTCAAAAGAAAGGTTTGAATGCTTTAGAAGGCTTAGCATCCCTCAGCTAAGAACACAGCAATGTCTATCCCAGGATCACAGACCCTTTCTTAAAGGGAGAAATACACTGACATAATTCTCATCTGTCATCAAAAGCTATGTTTTCATGATGCATACAGAACATAAGTGCCTATTTCATCACTGCCACAACCGTTGAAGCTTTTAAACCCGTTATAATTAAAAAAAAAAAACAAGCATAAAGATACAGAGGGTTAAAACTATGAAGCGAGATGGCATGTGGCTGGCTGAAAAAATTGTTTGAATACTGAAGGAAAAATTGTACTCTTAGTGTTGAGGTGTCCATTAAAATACAAGCAAATTGGGTCAACCCAAGACCAATACAGTAACTAGCATTGACAAAGCCAATACGTCTGACCGTGGCAAGCTGGCTCAATGGTCAATTTTTCTTTTATTGCACATGCCATGAAAATTAAAAGGAGAAAAAAAGGAAAACATGCTGACATCTAAAAATGTGGTCGGAGGCTTGCAACAAAGAACTGCAATTACAAAAAAAAACAAAAAATATTTTTCATCTTTTTACTAGAACAGTGCAGGTAATTTCTAGCAGTCAGGAGTACTTGGAACAAGCACAGAAACCCTTTTTAATTTTAATGCACATCAGTGAAAAGGAAAATGTTACTTACTCAGTAAGCATCTGTTCGGGCATGTAGTGCTGTAGATTCACATGCTGTGCATACTCCTGCCATCTAGTGTTGGGCCCGGATGTGGGCAAGTTGTTTTTCTTTGAAGAAGTATTTCGGGTCACGAGGTATAGTAAAGCCTCCTCTTGCTGGTAATGGCATGGTCATCAGCTACATTGTTAGATAGTTTTCCCGCATGGCGGGTGATGATGCAACGTGAAGCGAAGCTATGTATAGAGCCATGGCCATGCGAAAGAGGAAAAAAGAGATAGCAAACAACGACCATAGGCGTCTGGGTAGGATGGTGGGCATATTTGAATTTACAGCCCTACATGCCGCGAACAAATGCTTACAAGGTAAGTAACATTTTCCGTTCAAGGCATGTGTGGCTTTAGATGCACATGCCGTGTATAGACTGTAAAGCAGTCCTCTCAAAAAGCGGTGGCTGGCCGGTGGGTGTTGCAGCAGATTGAAAAAGTGTATGGCGCACTGTTTGACCAACATTAGATTGTTGGCGGGCTAGCACATCCACACAGTAATGTGTTGTGAAAGTGTATTGTGTGGACCAAGTAGCTGCTTTGCAATTGTCAGCTATTTGGATGTTCCCTACAAGGCCATAGAGGCTTCTTTCTTACGAGTGAAGCGGGCTCTAGGAGGAGTGGGCAGAGTCCTCTTAGCTTTAGCATAGCATGTCTGGATGCATCTATTGACCCATTTGGCAATGCCTGACTTGGATAGAGCCTTCCCTTTATGGGGTTTGGAGAAAGCAACAAAGAGTTGTTATGTCTACCCAAATGGTTTGTTTCTGTCAACGTAGTACATGAGGGTTCATTTTACATCCAAAGTATGGAGAAGCCCTTCTGCAACTGAATCAAGTTGTGGGAAAAAGACAGGAAGTTCAATGGACTGGTTATGGTGAAAGTGAGAGACCACCTTAGGGAGGAATTTGGGGTTGGTGCGAAGGACACCCTACCCCTGTGAACTTCGAAGAATGGTTCTTCCAGGGTTAATGCCTGTAGCTCACTGACTCACCCGAGTGAAGTGATTGCAACCAGAAATGCCACCTTCCAAGAAAGGAACTCAAGGGGGCAAGAGTGGAGGGGCTCAAACAGAGGGCTCATGAGTCTTGTGAGTACAATGTTGAGATTCCATGCCAGGACCAGTGGGACCCGAGGAGGAATGATTCTTTTGTAACTCTCCATGAAAGCTTTAATGACCGCAATCCTGAAGAGAGAGAGGTGTTGTCTATTCTAAAGCTAGGTGCCAGGTGTAGTTGTATGGAGGTGAAGGCTAGAAACTTGCACATGGAGGAAGTAGTAGACAATGTCCTGCACTACGGCTTTAAAAGGATCAATAGCTTTCGGGTGACAGTAGTACACAAATCTCTTCCACTTTGCCACATAGTGGACCCGGGTGGGATGTCGGCACGCTTCCTTGAGCATGCTCATGCATTCAGTTGGAAGATTAAGACACCCAAATTCTATGACCTCAGGAGCCGGATCACAAGGTTGAAAGACCTGCGGTTTGGGTGCCTGATTTCTCCATGGTTCTGTGTGAGAAGGTCCAGCCTGTTGGAGAGCCTCTCATAGCGAACTAGGGTAGGCGGGACCATGTGGGAGCCATTAGGATGAGAGTGAGGGATGTCTGCTGAAGCCTCTGAACCTCAAATGGAATGAGAGGGAAAAGCGGAAAAGCATGGAAAAATAGCCCTGACCAGTTCATCCATAGTGCATTGCCGTTGTAATGTGGGTGTGATAACTTGGAGGTGAAGTTTTGGCGTTTTCTGCAGTTGCAAACAGGTCTATTTCTAGGAAGCCCCATCTCTGGAAGTAGTGGAGGAGAACTTGTGGGTGGAGCTCCCACTTGTGGAATTTTTGACAACCTCCTCAGCAGGATGCGGCAACATCATTGCAAATGGATTTTGTGGTGGCAAGCTCGGAGAGAGCTGCCATAGTTGTGGAGAATGTGTGACCAAGTTGTTGGTGTTCCACCACTACAGACAGTGACAAGCGCAGCGGGCAATCAACACTAGATCATCCCAATGACCCTCTGCATGAGACCTCTGTTGCGCTAGGCATTCCTGCAACAGACGCTTGAGTAACTTGTCATGGGGTACTATAGCAATGCAGGAAGCCATCATGCCTAGGAGATGCATGACTGTTCTGACCGTGGCCTGTTGATCTGGTTAGAAAAGAGGGAGCAGTGCCTGAAAGAACTGGATCCTGGCAGGGTTCGGACAGGCCATACCTACCTCAGAGTTGAGACTACTCCACAGGTAGGGTTGCATCTGGAGGGATTGGAGGTGAGATTTTGTGGCGCTGATGGTAAACTAACTCGTGGAGAAGGTCTATTATGAACTGTGCGTGTTCGCAGCATTGCTGGCGGGTGGCACTTTTGATCAGCCAGTCATCTAGATAAGGGATTATGTGCACACTCTGTCTGCGCAGGTGTGCGGCCACGATCGTGAGACACTTGGTGTTTACCCGAGGTGCAGTAGTAACCCCGAAGAGGAGCATTTTGAATAGGTAAAGTTTTCAGCTGACCACAAACCTGAGATATTGGCGATGGGCCGGATGTATTGGTATGTGGAAATAGGCGTTCATCTGGTCAAGCATGGTCATGAAGTTGCCTTGCTGGAGAAGCAGAATGACATCCTGGAGAAAGACCATATGGAAGTATTCTGAAATGATGTATTCATTTAGGGGCCTGATGTCCAGAATGGGTGTGAAGGACCCGTCCTTTTTTGGGTTTTAGGAAGTACAGAGAGTAAACTCCAGTGTCCTGATGGTAGGAGACGGGGTCTATAGCCACTTTGAGAAGGACTGATTGAACCACCTCTCCAAGAAGCCTTTGGTGTTCTGGGGAGAATCTGTGTCTGAGAGGTGGAATGGTGGGAGGAGTCGAAGTGAGATCCAGACAATAACCATGTTGGATAATATCCAACACCCACTGGTCTGAAGTGATGGTCAGCCATGTGGGACAGAGGCCTTGGAGGCGCCCCCAACCGAAGTTGTGTAGTGGGATGGGGGGGGGGGGGGTTTGAGAGAAGAGGTTTGGTGGTGGTTGCAGCTCCTTTTAGGGAGCCACCTTTACCTCTAGAATTGTGCCCCTATAGGATCCTCTAAAGTAACCCCTGGGAGAGTATTACTGTCCCTGGGTGTGCTGGTAGGACTTGGAGGCTTTGGGGGAGGTGGTGTTTGATCCCCCACGATAGGGTGTGTGGGGAAAGGAGTCGCTGGGAGGAGGTGTCTGAAGTGCGCCCATCGCGTTGGCTGTCTCCATATTTGTCTTGATCTTCTCTAACATTTGGCCCCCCTGTGGGCCGAAGAGGAGCTGGCCACCAAAAGGTATGTTCAACAGGTTCAGCTGAACTTCCGGCTGGAAGCCAGAGATACGGAGCCAGGTGTGTCTGCGTAGAAGAACGCCAGAATTAACTCCCCTGGCAGCAGTTTCTGCAGCATCTAGGGCACAGTGAATAGTAGTGTTTGATAGTGGCATCTCCACTGGCCTGGGAGTTGGCTCACTTACGAACAGTAGTGAAGACCAGAGTGTAGGGCGGGAGCTGGCCACAAATGAAAATGGCATCAGTAGGAGAGGCTTTCTATTTTGGATCCACCCCAGTTATGACCCTGGCTTGGACGAGGTCCTTGAAGATGTCGGGTGTGTGGCGTAGAATGCCCTTAAGCATGGGGAGGTACTGAGAAGAGAGTCAAGTGGAGGAAAGGATTTCAAAAAGGAAGTCCTCCTCTAGGGGCTCTGTAAGAAGACCCACCGTATTGAATAAGGTGGCCCTACCAATGAGTTCCTGATAGGATGGGGAATAGTCCTGTGGGAGGGACAGGCAGGGTATAGGTCAAGGTCTGTGTCCCCCGGTGGATCTGCGTCATAAGAGTCCCATGGGCAAAAAGAACAGATGATGGACGGAATGCTGAACAAATCAAACATTCACCCCCAGTCACAGATCTTGGTTAAATCCATAGTTTCTTTGCTCACCACACCAGCAGGGTCAAGACTGATTTGCATATGCCTGGGTCCAAACTGGAATGGCAAAAAAACGATGGGTTTAAGTCCAGATCTCTGTACTCGGGGTGAATGGTTGACATTGTTCTGCATTCCGTCTAGTGATTGTTCTTTTTGCATGGGTGTCCCATGCGGAGGAGTGTCAACTCTTGTCTACCCCCCCCATACCCGCCCATGCCAGAGTGAGGAGACCCCTGAGGTGTGATGTCAGGGGGGTCCCTGGAAACGCATGTGGGGAAGGTGAAGGCTGAGGAACAGGGTTCGAGGATGGTGGTATGCTGGTAGTCTCATTCGCCTTCTTCCACTGCTTTGCTGGAATCGGAATGTCCAAGGCTTCCTCGAAGGACAGTGGTGTTTCGAGGGTGGAACAGCAGCAGACCTCGTGGGGTGGGAAGGATCTGGCTCGTATGGGGTTGGATGACCAGATGTTTCTGCCTTGCGGCAATCTCCTCTTGCAGTCTGTGGAGAATCAGTTTGCCGCGCCAGCAACTCTGTCGGCCCTGCTGGTCGATGCCGAAGTCTTCAGCTCCGAGGGCGGCTTTGGTTTCGGTGCGGAGGCAAATGTGTGCAGCACCGAGAGTCAGCTCTGTGCCGGTGTCAGAGTAGCTGGCGCCAAAGCAGCCAGTCTCAAGGGTTTCTTCGGCGCCGAGCCAGAGCTGGGCGATGTGTCCGAAGTGGTTTGCCGGTGCAGACTATGGCCCATAGGCAGTGGTGGCCCGAAGGCCTCTCTCTGGTGCTCCAGAGTGGCTGTGTGCCCTTTGGCAGAGGGCTGCTTATATTGAGAGCGGTGTCGAGGGGCAGGGAGTGCCATACTCACAGACTGCTTGGTGTTGAGGGGCAGGGAGTGCCATACTCACAGACTGCTTGGCTGGCAGGAAAGCCTCGATCTTCAGATCGGAGCCAGAGCTTTCCTCAGGTGAGAAAGCATCTTCATCTGCAGCTGACGGTTGTGGAAGTTCCCCCTTGATGTCCTTGGGGTCGAAGAGGTCTGGGGTGTCGTTGCCGCTCCTGCGCGGCATCCCGAGTCTATGTGCCCGACGGTCACAAAGAGTCTTCTTGGAACGGAAGGAGAGGCAGGTGTCACAGGTGGCTTCGATGTGTTCGGGCAATAGGCATAAATAGCAGACCTGAATGAGGTCGGTCAGAGGATATTTCGTGTGGCAGCGCAGATAATATCAGACTGGCATTCGTTCCATCACCGTTGAGGCATGGTTGAGAGACAAAACTAGGAGACGGGAGTAGGTCCCAAATGAGGCCCAGGAGGGGCTGCGGTCGACAAAGTAACCAAACATCGACCCAACACAGAGAGTAAGAGAGACGTGATCAAAATACGATACCGACAGAGGTAAGGTACCCATGTGAACCGAAAAAGAGCACCACGACCATATCAATCAGGAGTACTGGAGCACACGTCCGAACCCAATGGCGGAAAGAAAACAATTTGACAATGAACCCGATGACCATGCTCCGAACACTAGATGGCAGGAGTATGCACAGCATGTGTATCTACAGCTAAACATGCCTCAAACACATCATTCTTATTGCTACAACTAAAAGGTACTGTTGGTTTTGAATTACATGAATTACAGCATCCTGAATATCTAACTTAAACACAAATAGATAACTAAAAATAAAGAATAAACAGGATAAAGAATGGAAAAGAAAAAAAACATTGGCAGAGTAAAGTACTAACCAACCAACCCTTGCACTAAAGTGCACTTATTTTTAGGCGGATGTTCAAGAGATCAGGACAAAATGCAAGTGCAAGAGATGGCCGACATGGGCTGTCCCACTCCCCCATGCTCTGGTGGGAAGAAGCAAAACGTGAATGACAGCTAACAGACCATTGGATGAAGAGGAACCCAAATGCCATATATACACTGAGGTTCGACTGGCCTTCCTAACCTAGATTTTAAAATATGAAATTAAAACTTTTCAAAGAAGTCAAGAAGCAACAGAGGATGGATAATCAGAAGATACCCTTGTGTAAAGAGGATGTTGGATATACATGGGTGAATATCACACCATTCTAGCTGATAAAAACTAAAGAATGCAATGACTAAAGTAAAAATGCATGCCCTCTGCCTTTTAAAAAATAGTTTTCAAACAAGCTTAAAAACATAGAAGTAATTTTCATTATTGTGCCGATTTCCAGCAGCACACTTCATAGGAAATACGGTGAATTACCCTATACCTATTCCTGTTGCCTGGCATCCAAGGCTGCCTCTTCTTTGTTCTGCCAGCTATACAAAAAAGCACTGGCAAAACTAACATGTCTTGAGCCAAATAAAAAGAAAAAAGGAACTATGACACGCATTGTAGTGGCTCCATTTGGATGGCAGCCACCGTATGGATGGGGAAATAAACATTTAATTTTAGTTGCACATAAAAACTGTTTGCACTGTGACTCTGCCCAGCATCAAATGGCAGCTATCAGGCCCCCATAAAAAAATATAAATATATATAATATAAAAATATATAATCTGTGAATGGCTCAAAGTGCAAAGGAGGAGTGAGTGGGGAAGAATCAGGGAGTGAGAGGGGAGGAAAGGCAGGAAAAGAGACACTTGAGGCTGGGTCTGAGGAGGCAAATAATAGTAAACAAAATCCAGGGAGGGTTTGGGGGAAGCAATTGAATGAACTTTGGGGAGGGACGAGGGTACACGAAGTGCGTGGGCAGGTATAATGAGAGCGAAGCAACACAAGGGGGAGAGAGCTAGAAAACACGTGCACTCAGAGTACTGAAAGGAAAAGAATAAATAGTTTTGTGAATGTGAGCAGTGGAATAATAATAATAGTCATCCAAGCAAACGGATGGTAAAGAGGTTATGCCCCAGGGTAGGGACAAACACAAGAGCCATCAACTGAGAAGCAAGCAAATGAGACTGAAAATAAAGCCAACCAATTGTAAGCAATGGGTTGGCTCTAAGCCCACAGAGATTCTGGTATGGTCTACTACAGATAATTTGTAAACAGACCGATGGTATGCAAGACCTAAAAAGCACTCTAGACCATGCTATGCTTCTGCAAACAAGGCTCATGATTCCCATAAGCCAGCAGAGTCAACTTGAACTGATGCAAAAGGACTAGTTTTCACAGACAAGAGGTGGGAGTCACTGTTGGCCATTTTGAAAGGGCCATTTTCCTTTGTAAATAAGAGAGCTGTAAAGCAACCATGTTTCTAAAGACAAATGACAGAGAGATGATAGCTGCCATCAGCAGGTTCATTGTTACTACTGCATTTTTACATTATCATAAATATGTTATCACTTGCTTTACAAATGGACAGAAACATGAGATTATGTACATTCACAAAACTGTAGAAATGCATCTGAATTATTCAGATTAACCTCTTGTTTGTGCACATTTATGTTAAAAAAGCAGTGATTTCCTTGCATACCCTAGAAATCATACTTCCGTCAAGAACAGGAATACACTGCACCACATATGGAGAACTGGATTTGTGACATTCACAGGTGTATGATTGCTGAAGATCACGCGCCTAAGGTTGTCCACTCAAAGACAAGAGCATTTGGGACACCTGGCAGGCACATGTTGGTGTGGTGGATGAACACAGTGGTCTGGCCTCTGCCCTTCTGTCTCTTTGAGTGCGAATCTGACAATGAGTCTTTTTAGGTCGATCCTAGGCAGCGCATGCGCTGCTCTGCGAGGCATGCTGTATTCAGGTATGAACTTGAAGCTCTGCCCATTTCCCACCCATCTTTCAATTGGCTCCTGTTACTGTCCTTTTTAAATGGTTGATTTTGATTCATGAATAGGCTTAGTAGTCCCTCCTTAGTACCGCCTTGCCTGCATTTGTAACCTCCCATGAGGACTGGACTTTTTACTTGTGTTGTTACACAGTCTGTTTTATCTACAGTCTGAGAGCACTATTTTCTTTAATGATTTTCCCCTATTGCAGGCACGACGTGCTTTCCTGCAAGGATGCCATCTTTGCCTCCAGGCGCCGCGCTACGGTTTCAGCACGGCGCCCGCTTTTACATTTTTATTACCAATAGGGCCAACTTGACAAACAAATGCTTTTTTTGTGGGGGAAAGCGCCCCATACCGCGCTTTCACTTTAATGGCGGCCGCGCACCTTTCTTTAGACGAGCCCCGTCTAAAGAAAGGGGTGTTGCCGCCATTTAGGTGAAAGCGCGGCATGGGGCACTTTTACAAACAAGCATTTGCAATGCAATAGGTCTCGCGTTTGCGAGAGTTTAAGCTATTGGCATTGTAAATGACAATGCCTTTTATTTATCGGTTTTAAAAACCAACACATAAAAGGCATCGTCATTTAGAATACCAATAGCTCAAACTCTCGCAAATGCTAGACCTACTGCATTGCAAATTCTTGTTGAAATAGGGTTTGTGATTTGCACATACAAGGTTAATCAGCCTTCTGCGATAACAATATTGTTTCAGTAATTCGAAAAATTGGTTTATCATGTATGAAATGCTAATGGTGTTTGCATTTTAAAAAAAGGATTAGGAACCTGTTTACATATGCTTATTTGAGAACTATTAAAGACCCTAAGAGTCTACCTATTTCTGGCATGTCTTTTAGACATGCTCCTACACCAAGAAACAAAAACTTGTTTTTGCATCATTCGTGTGAAGCTGCCTATTAATGATTCAGTACAAATTTCCCAGATAATATCCTCTACTACTTTAAAGTCCAGATCTTTAGACAAGCAGTAGACTACCTGTCTATCTTCAGCATAGTTCTCAAAGGAGACTCCTAAAGGCTTCCACAAATGTAGAAGAGTCTGGATACCAGAGGTGAAGACGCTTGCATATACTCTATCCTTGCTGATGTTCACAAATACGTTGAATCGCTTAGCTGCTTTGTCCTCCCACCCCAGTACTATTTTTTGACAATGAGTGTGCATTTACACCACTTTCACAATGTACATCTCTTTTCTTTCAAGGCATTGGATCACTCCGTTCACAGAGCAACACGGCCAGTGGTTGGGGCTTGCCCATCTGTTTTGCTTCTGTTGGAGGGAACTGCGCATGTAACGTGATCACAAGTTAAATACGAAGGTTTATTCTGTAGTGTAAATCATGTGTAGTTTACCGAATATACTGCCAATTTCAAATGCAAAATGTAACAGGTCTTTTAGATTTAAGATACAAAGGTGAAAATGTGTTTAAAGAGTGTGAGGTGAAAATACATGTAAAGAAACCTGAACGGCGGGTGAAAATACATTTAGAGAAACTTTAATCAGTTAACACTGAAATAAACAAACCATGCATTACCTGTCAAAACCAAATACTAGGCCTCAGTCAATAGTCTTTCAGGGATTCTTCAGACTCCACATCACTCTAGTTTTATAAAGCAGGTTGACCCCTCTGCACTGTCTGCATTGGAACTTGAATTTATGTGTAATAACTAGACCTGGGTGGTGAACTCCGCTCCGTTGGCGGAATTTTCTGCGCTCCGCGGAGCTCGCAGAGTGCAGAAAACTCTGCCTCGCGTAGTGCAGCGGAGTTTTTCCCCCGCTTGCGAACGGTAAGTTCGCGAGCGCGAGCTGCCGCTAGGGTAGAATTCCTACCCGAGCGGCAGGAAAACCAGCGCGAACGGCAGTTCACACTGCACTCCGCCACGTGTGGAACTCCGCAGAGTTTTTTTGTCACTTCGCGGAGTTCCGCGTAGCAAAACTCTGCGAACTACGCCCAGGCCTGGTAATAACTCAGCTATTGCTCGATAACTAGGTTGATAGCTACATGAAGGCTATGAGGCTTCAAAATGTCAATGCACTTTTTGAATCAACTGTAATGACAAATAACGGCACTTCAAACAACTTTTGACCTGATCAGTATTAGGCTCACAGTCTGAAGGGCTAACGATGTGTTACCATAGACCGTCTGCCTTGAGAATCATCTTGGGAGCGGCAAGGAAAGGCACTGCCATTTTTAACTGGTGACTGCTGCCAATGACAGGAGCTAATAACAGAGCCAGCTTGTTAGCAAGTCTGTAAATTTGCAAATGTGCTTTTGCCTGGTCTTTGTATATAGTTATAAATGAACAGTCAATATGTTTATGATGATTCCAGAATAGCATTTGCATTGATAATTTACAATCTATTAATGGTACTTGTCCTGTGGGAGTTTTAACTTCAAAAACAAGTGTCAACTTCAGTTTATGCAGCCTTTTCTAAGTCACCAAAGAAAAAGCATAAAGTCAACAGCCTCGGTTTTTAGTGTAATATATATTACACAGTAGTGGTAGCCACTGTGTAGTTATTCTTCAGAGTTTCCATAGGAAGAGCGGCTTTTGTTTTGCTAATAACTTTGGTACAGTTTGACGAACCCGGAAGAAACTTTCCAAAAAGAAAGTTCAGCTCCCTCATCTCCTTCCCGGAAAATTTCAAGGGGGCGGAGGGATGGTTGGCCAACCGCCAGACTGTGCACGTTAATAAAAAATTATTTTATGTAAAAAAACATAAAGAAAGTCACTAAAAACCACAAAGGTTAAAGTGAAGTTATATGCAAGGAGGGTAGTAAGATTGTAACTTACTCTTTTTTGCTAGCCCCGGAAGAGGTTGGGTTGGTTAAGCGAAATGGATTAGGGTGCTGGGTCGTCGCACAGCCTTGGGATACTAACATGGAACATTAATCGGCTTGGGAGAAGGTCAAAACTAGAAAGCCTTAAAAACCTGGCTAACACTCTTGAGATTGTGTGTCAGCAAGAAACATGGCTGTGCAACGGAACCCCCACAATCGATGGGTTTATCGAATTAAACAGGCCCGTAGAGGAGTCAGCAGAGATGCCCCGAGTGGGGGGGAATGACTTTAATATCTACTAAGATAGCGAAAAAGGTGATACTCTTATAAGTAAAATTCAAATGGCTCCTGGCTTGTAGAGTGTTTCTGCAGGACCCCGGCTCAAAATAGGACTGTATGGTAATTATGAATGTATACATGCCAGTGGGAGTCGGGGGGGGGGGGGCTAAAGAGTATAGGGCAGAAATGGGGAGTTTTAAGGAAGCTGTGGATTGTCTTATTGAAAATTATGATAGACATTCTCATCCTGATGGGAGATTTCAACCATTAAATTAACCCAAAAAGGATAGACCTCTGGTTTAAAGAGATATAATGTTCATACAACATATGTGTGGCTAGCTTCCCTGATACTAGATGGTCAGTACGAGATATGACATTAGGAAAGTATTTGGGCACGAAGAGTTAGTTTTGTCTGAATGGCAGGATGGAGACCGACAGTCCTGCCAAGCACACGTTTAAGGTAGGCTTGCAATCCTGCCCAATTGATGACATTTTTATGCATGCCTGGAACTTTGAAAGAATAAAAGGGTTTGGGGTAATACAAGGAGAAGGAAGTGACCATGACCAGCTAAAATTAATTAGAGGTGAAAGGAGCTCGCGAGATATAGTAATCCCTCTACAAATGGACTACCCAAAGTGCCTTACCTATAGATTGACAGAGGAATGCATGGTAAAATCGGCTAGTTTTCAGCAGAAAGTAACTCTGGAAAATGCCAGTGTATCAAATCTAGAATGGTGCGAAAATACAATTAGTCAAGTGGTTCAGTGTCTTAGGGATAATTTAAAAAATGGAAAAAAACAGGGCTGAGAGGAACCGGTGAAACCGTGGAATGAGAAAGGATTGGTTTAGTAAGGAATGCAGAAAAGGAGAGGGGAGAGAAGTCTCAAAGTAAGGTATGATTTTGAAAGTTATAAGAATCTTGTGAAAATAAGGGAAGTGTATAAAACGCTCATCCGAAATCAGAAAAGAAAATGTAAAGAGAAATGTTGGGGAAATTTGTTGGAAGCAATAGAAACAAAATATGTAAGAAAGTTTTGGTAGTTAATTCAGGAAGGTTCAGGCAAGATACTGGGTGCGATGAATTGCGTGGTGGACGAAGCCACTCAGGAGGAGTACTTGGAGGAAATATATGGTAAGAGGATAGAGCCAGCGAAAATAGCCTGGATGATGACATCAGAATACACTTCACATAGGGTAATATAAAACGTATCATAGCAAACTTAAACTTGACCCGTGCAGCTGGACCTGATAACCTCCCTGCTATTATAATAAAGACTAGGTTGGAGTGGTAGGCTGAAATTTTGTCTCGGATGTTCTCTCTCATATTAGACACAGGTCAAATCCCAGATAGTTGGGGAGGTGCAATAATCAGACTTATCCATAAGAGAGGAGATATAAAGGCCCCAGAAAATTATAGGCTGATTAACCTTTGAGATGTGGGAGAAAAAGTATTCTCAAAAATCATTTTGGGAATATTGAAGGAATAGGTTGAATCAAGATCAATTGTGCCTCCAGAACGAGGTGGCTTCAAGGAAGGTAACTCCACAATCAATCACTGTTTTGCCCTCTGGTCCACTGCACAGAAATCAGTCTAGCAGAGAGGGAGGTTGTTTTGCTGTTTCGTAGATTTCCGTGCAGCCTTTGATCTGGTGGACCGGAATTTGGTTATGGGAAACCCTGATTAAATATATGACAGCCCAATGGGAATATTGACCTTAATACAGGAGCTACATAGGCATAATTAGACCCAGGTCATTATAGATACTGAGGGGACACGGACACAGAAAATAGCAATCAATAATGGATTAAGACAGGGGTGCGTGTTGGCCCCGCTACTCTTTTCCATATTTGTAGCTGAACTACCATCTGCCCTGGCGTTGGTTAGAGGGGCTAGTCCTAGAACGAAAGGCAAACATATAGGATGTCTTCTGTACGCTGATGATCTTGCAATATTAGATCAGACAGGGTGGGACTGCAGAGAAAGCTGGCTGTGTTTAGGGAATATTGTAGCACAAACAGCTAACTGTAAATATGGCTAAAACCCAGGTGTTGTGTTTTGGTAAAAAAAGTAGATAAGTTTAGCTGGAATTTGGGCCCCACAAAACTGGAAATAGTTCATGAATATAAATACCTAGGGGTTTGTTTTGAAAGGTCCCTGAACTGGCATACTCATATGGAGGCCCTAAAGGCTAGGGCCTTTGCCTCGGTGAGTGGCTTGAAAAAAGTCAACCGGGACTATATTGAGATGTCGCATAGCCCAGTTTTGAAAGCTTTGTGGCCAATTTACCCCCGCAACTACAATACAGAGCTGAATTACTTTATATCAGCAGTAAAAGTGGGGGGGGATGCGAGGAAAGGAAATGTATAAAAACCCTAATGTGCCTATCAGGCTCCTCCATGATACAGGCTGCATAAATGGAGACAAATATGACCTCATGGAATATAATGGCACAAGTGGCACTAATAAGATTTTGGAAAAGACTGGGTTCGGGAGAGGAATAGAAAGTCTCCCAGTGGTGTAAAAACGAGATCCAGCAAAGTGAATTGAAATGGGTCAAAGGAGTCAGGAAGAATTTGGAGTCTGTATGTAGGGATATGAAAGTGAGGTTATGCCAACAGACTTTACAAGTAGAAGTCTCAAAGGGCGAGCTGAGGATATTAGGGAAGGATTTGTCTCGGGAAAAGGACTGGCAGTATCTGAGTGGGAAAAAAATCAATGCAATTCATGTTAAATTCCTTGCAGAAGGAAGTCTAGTTTCTGTATCTGAATATATTACCAAATCGCTGGCTTAGGTGTGAATTACTAAGCATAAGAATTGGTATCAATCCAGGTTATACAAATGAGAAAACAAAAATGGAAATGATCCAACCTGGTGGGAACTGTACATGAAAGCTGAGTACAAAATGCGATATTTTGCACGTTAGTGGACTGCTCAAAAGTGTTGCCCTTGTGGAAACCGATTTTATGCCCATTATTTTTTAAATATGTGTTAGATTTGGGGGTCTCTAGTTGGCAGAGGTAGGTACCTTTGTCCAAATAGGGAC
This sequence comes from Calotriton arnoldi, assembly GCA_963921515.1. Lineage (NCBI taxonomy): Eukaryota > Metazoa > Chordata > Amphibia > Caudata > Salamandridae > Calotriton > Calotriton arnoldi. Next base: position 547,182 of record CAWUFW010003367.1, read on the forward strand.
CCTTGAGTCTAGTCAGGAAAGTAGGTACACTCCTGAAATAACCCCAGCTCACCCTCTTGGTAGCTTGGCACGAGCAGACAGGCTTAGTTCAGAGGCAGTGTGTAAAGCATTTGTGAACACATACAGTAATCAAGTGACAACACTACAAATGGACACCACACAGGTTATATATTTATAAAAATAGGTATACTTTATATAGATTTATCACAAGACCATAAACGACAAAAATAATCCACAATACTGTCAAGAGTGCTTAGTTCTGATCAAAAAGGCTTAATTCAAGGTTCTGTGCGAGTCGGTAGCCTCCTCCGGCTACGGCGATGTCGAGAACAAACAGAGTCTAACAAATCCAGCTGACCGCGTCGAGACGGGCCAACACAGCGTAGACAGACTCGGATGGCTGTTCGTCGCGGTCGTGATGCAAAAATGGAAGCGTTGCAGGACGAGTTGTCCCTCGATGCGGTGCAGGCAGCGGCTCGTTGACGTCGTCGAGACGGAGTCGGTGAGACCAGGGCCGTGCGTTGCAGGGCGAGACGGTGCTTCGATGCGGTGCTGGCAGGTTGCGGTGCGGCGACGGAGCCGGATTCGGGAGCTGGCGTCGATCAGTCCGGACAGCGGTGCGAGTCGGGCGGTGCGTCACGAAACGTGCGAGCGGTGCCCAACTCCGGTGCGGTCACAGGACTCGAACTCAGCAGCAGTGACCGTGTCGGTCAGACCAGATGGATTCGGTGTAGCGAGGCGTTGCAAGGTGCGGTGCTCACAGGTTACGGTGCAGGCAGCGGCTCGTTGACGGAGTCGGTGAGACCAAGGCCGTGCGTTGCAAGATGCAGGCGTTGCTCGATGCGGTGCCAACAGGACACCGAGCCGGTCGTGAGAGTCGGTCACAGCTCCCTACCTCTGTAGCCACTGAAACAGAGTTTCCAGCAGCAATTCACAAAGGGGGTGAAGTCCAATGGTCCTGGGACTTCGATCAGGGGGCAAGCTCTCTTCCAAGCCCTTGGAGATCCTTCACAAGTTGATGAAAGTCACAGCAAAGCAAAAGTTCCTCCTTTCTTTGGCAGTCAGGCAAACCACTGCAGGCCAATCCCCCAAGCAGCACTTCAGCTTAGGGATAGTCTCTCTTCAGTTTCTTCTTGGTTCCACTCCTCAGCAAAGGTTTCTTCTTGTTCCCAAAAGTGATCTAATTTCCTAGGGGTCGGGGTCCCCTTTTTATACACAGTTTCTCTTTGTTCAAAACCAGTTCTGGTCAGTCCTGGAGCACTTTGTTTTTCTGACTCCTTCTTTCCTTTCAGAATGTGGGGCAGAGTGCTCAGCCGCCCGGCAGGAGGTGGAGCCAGCATTGTGGAAGGCAGGCACAGCCCTATTCAGACCCAGGTGCAACTCCTCCCTCCACTCTGGATGCAGATCTTTCTATTCAGCCCTGTGCCGACTCACCCTGGCTCCTGTAGCCACCCCCAGCCCCTGTCACTCAATCTCCAGACAAGGAATACACAACCTAGCAGAGGCAGGCTTGGATAGTTATGCAAGAAAATACCCACTTTCTAAAAGTGGTATTTTCAAACACAGAATGTTAAAACCAACTTCACTAAAAGATGTATTTTATCATCCTGAGTTCAGGCATACTAAATTCGTTTTTCTACCATGTTCCCTGGGTCAGTTCAGACTATAAGGTGTAATAGTCAGTCTGCCCATTCTGGCCTATGGGGAGCAGGTAGCCTTGCAATAGTGAAAACCGAAAATGGCTGTAATTCACTATTAGGACGTGCCACACACACCAGGGCATGTCCTACCTTATACTTACAATGCACCCTGTCCTAGGGCCTACTTTAGGGGTGACCAACATGCAGTAAAGGGAAGGTTTAGGGACTGATAAGTGGGTGCACTCACCAAGTCGACATGGCAGCCCTAGGCTGCACACAGGCTCTGCAATGGCAGGCCTGAGACACACTTTACAAGCTGCTTCTGTGGGTGGCACAACCCGTGCTGCAAGCCCACCAGCAGCATTGGATTTACAAGCCCTGGGCACACTCAGTGCACGGTACTAGGGACTGACAAGTAAACCAATCATCCAATCATGGAGTCACTAATACATACATCAATTCACGATAGGGAGCACTTGCACTTTGGCACTGATTAGCAGCGGCAAAGTGCCCATGAGCATCTAGTCCAGCAAAAACATATCGGCAACAGTGGAGGCATTACGAAAAAATGGAAGGGAGACCCACGCCAAGGATGCCAGGTCTAACAATATGGAATTAAGAATCTAGCGCAAGCTGTAGAACTTCTTATTGGTATGCGCTATTTGGATATTGCGATTGCTATTGGAAGGTTTATGATTGGATAAACAAGATGAATTATGTACTCAGGTAATTATTAATAAGGTGCTATAATGAGAAAACAAGTGGTATAAATATAACCAGGGATTTTTAATGGTATTGGTCTTATGATTTTAGCAAATGAATTTTAGATAGCATTAAATCTTCATATAAATTTGAAAATGTATATTGTAATTTGATGATATGTGTAATGCAGTTCAAAAGGCCCTGTATGGGTAATCAAGCTTAATTATGTACCTAGGTAATGTTTAACAATTTTTAACTATTATGAGCAATAAAGTGGTATATTTTATAACCGGGGACATTTAAATTGCTGATTAAATTGTAAATAGTGTTATATTTTTATATAAATTGGCAAATGTTTAATATAAGGTGATTATATGTGCAACTGTGTTGCTTAAAGACCATCGGTCCAAATAAACATTTCTTTGACTGACTGACACCGAAAAACACAAAGGTTAAAGTGGAGTTATATCTAAGGAGGGTAGTACGATTGTAACTTACGTTAAAAAAAACAACTTAGAAATTCACTGAAAAAGGACAACGGTTTGAAAAATAAAAAAACACAAATTTGCCAGTTATACGGAACTGAAATGAGTATAACTTGCATCACTGTGATGAACTGCTTATGACCTCACATATTACATCACAGATGACATCTGAAATCTATGGTGGTGCAAGTTATACTTATGTCAGTTACATATAACTGGCAAATTTCAATCTTAATACCTTCCTCACATATAACGGCACCTTATACCTGCTTCGCCCCAGCTATGCTAATTTGCATATGGGCTGGTGGGAGGAGCAGGCGATTGGAGGTGTGGAACTGGATAATTGGTATGATCATATCACATTATGGGTACGTTTTATGGACAATTTATTTGTGATCTGGAGAAGGAGCCGTGCATTGGCAGAAGAATTAGAATTTCTCAAAGAGATAAGTGTGAATGAATTGAAATTGTCATTTACACACAAAATAAGCCAGAGTAAGATGGAGTTTTTGGATGTTTTGGTCAGGGTTTAAGATCAAAAATTAACTACAATACTTTATAGAAAGCCTACAGCGGAGAATTGTACACTATATGCCCACAGCTTCCACACCTGCTTCCTCACTAGAAGCATACCTTTCAGACAGTTCTTTAAAGCGAGGAAACTGTGCAGTACGCATAAAGAATATGAAAAAACAGGGGTAGAGATGTGTGAAAGATTGAGAAACAGATATTACATGTAGGCGATCCTCTCAGACGCAAGAAAGAGAGCTAGACAAATTCAAAAAGAAGAGGCCATTTTTGAGAGAAAGAAAAGTGAGAAAACACAGAAAGGGGCACAACGCAGATTCATTATGACATACCATAAACACAAGATGGTCAGAGTAGCATGAAACAGACACTGGCCTCTAGTGAGAAGCAACCCCATCATAGGGACTAAAGTGGAAAGGCGACCACAAATAAGCTGTAGGAGAGCACTCTCCATGAGAGACCATCTTATAAAGAGTGACATAAAACTAACAGACAGAAGCACTAAATGGCTGAAGCCCAAGGAGGGAGTTGTGAGATGCTCGAAATGCACTGTGTGCAAACAGGGATAGAACAGAACCACCTATGACACAGGGTGCAGGAAAGGAGTACGGATAAAAAGCAGAATCGTGTATAAGATGAGCTATGTAGTCTACATACTGCCCGTGTCCTAAGGTTTATGTGGGGAGCACGACTTTACCACTACACAAAAAGATACTACAACATCTTAGAGCAATAAAGAATGTAGATACCACATAAGAGGTAGCAAGACACTTTGAAAAAGAGCATGAGAGGGATGAGAACAAACTACAGTATAGTGGTGTGATACATGTACCCAAACATGGAGAGGTGGCAACAGAGAGCTGGAACTGAGAAGATGTGAAGCGAGTCTGATATTAGAAATGGATAGCAATGAGCTTCCAGGATTGAATGCCGATGAGGAATTGTTTAGTTTCCTATAGAGAAGAAAATGCATGATATTTACTTTAAGTCTGCCTTGAAGCCCGACAAGAGATGTTAGGTGTTTTAACATTTATAATGGTTTAATTTTTTTTCTTCCTTTAGATACTGCACTCTAGAGTGGTACCAGCAGATGATCACTTCACCCACTAGGGAGATGAAGCTGGTGTGATATACTCGAGACAGAATTCCTTCCGCCAGTAGGTGCAGATAATAAGGATTTTGTTTGTCTTTATATTATTGTTCATTTATTGTAAACATTAGTGTACCCCACTGGGGTTAATTATGTTGATTCCATTTAACATTTGCATGCAGCCACATATCAGGCAGGAGGGCCGCATGTTTATTTGTTCATTTATTTCTTTTGCTTATATGAGAATAGTAGAGCGGTTACCTCATCTCCATGTGTAAAGTTTATGCATGGCTGGCAATTGAAATTGGGCATTATGAGCAACATTGTAATTAATTGTATATAATGCTAGTGTAAGATTTGTTTTGTGAGATCACCCTCTTCAAATGTATTTGGTAATATGCAAGTGCCAATATGGCCTATGCAATATAGGTTCTCTTCTTTAATTCAAAAGTTCAGAGAATATATATGTTAAACAGTATTGTACCCCACTTGGGTTGAATATGATGATGAGAGGACCCAACTCCATAAAAGTATGCAGCCGCTGATCAGCTCTGTGGTGTTGCCTGTGTATTTTGGTGTACGTAAAATGATCAGTTACCATATCTCGATGTGTGAATTGACGTAATGTTGAAAGTCACATTAGTCAAATTAATTGAAATCAAACTGTAAATCATGCCAACAGAACCTTTTATTTTAACTTTATTTTTATTTTGTTCTTTCAATGTATGAGGTAACTTGCTAGTGCTATTATGGCCGACAGTGCAAAGAAAAAGATTGGTCCTATGTCTGTGTTTACTACAAGTACTGGAGCATTTACATTTTTAAACATGGCAACGTCGTTTATTGTGAGCAAGGCTCGGATGAGCCGAAATGCGTTTATCGTTTGTAGATTAAACTAAGTTTTCCCAAAGAAACTCCTTGAGTGCTGATCTCTTCTTGTTACTATGAAGAGGCTTGGAATTGTGAATACAGGTAGGCACCGGCAACAAGGGGAATCCAAGAAGGTATTTAATTTAGGCATAAGTATACGCTGAACGACGCGTTTCGGTGGACACAGCCACCTTGATCACATAGTGCGGCCGCCATTTTTAGGCCCTTAAATACTACTTGATACTACTCAGCTAAGAGTGAACACAGAAGACATACTTTGCATTAACAGCTGCATATGGCGAAAAATAATAATTTCATAATATGTGAACACAATATACAATTGATTCAGCTGCTCATTGTGTGACATATAAGATAAGCAAGCACTCAAAAAATAAAATATGTGACAAAGTAATTTGCAGAGCAGAGTGTTGCAATTGATCTTATGGTGAACCATGCGGATACAATCCAAGACACACTCTGCCTTTCACACACACACACACACACACACACACACAGAATCTAATATTCAAAGTAGAGAAAGAGTGAAGTGTCAATGCCCATTCAATCCTAGGGTTCTCCTTGGAGAAATCAGTTCTACGCATGGTGAAATACTAAACAGTCTTCATGCCTATTCAATCCACAGGCACTTTGGAAATATCTGATAGTAACAAAAATTGACTTCACTCTCCCATTCCACGATGAAAGCTAACTGTCTCTAGCTCAACACTGGCAAGACAGAGATTCTGATCTCCAGCAAAACAACCTTACCATGGGACTCCAACTGGTAACTGGCCAACACCCGCACCCAATACCCATACCAGGAATCTCTGAATCAGACAGAAACCAAGACATGGCCTCGAAAAATCATAAAAATGTTACCAGACCTGCAGGTCTAGTGACTTGAATAATCTATTCGATCTGTAATGGGCTTGACTCAAACTGGTTTTAAATTGTGCGATCCTAGGCAAATATATTATTTTATTGAGCCGCCTTTTTCTTCTTTATCAATTATGAGAACACCTTTGACTATGCGAGTTAAGCATGTCTGCGGTACAAAAACTATTTTGTTTGATTTAATAAGACTAAACTTTTGCTCCATTTATAAAAAAAAAATCTAGCCCGCATAAAAGGTACACATTACCCCTCACTTGCTTCTTGGTTAATCCATAGTGTTGTCATCATGGAGGGGACAGGAATGTTTCTAAGTTTATGTTTGAAAAAACTCACTTTTAATAGATATATTACTAAAGCATGATGTGGTACTGCACTGTCATTTACAGACAGCACATTTCCATTAAAATGGCCATAAACGTACTCACTGACACGCAGTTTTAGTGATAAAACTATATAGCGTACAAACAATAATGTGGAGATTGGGTTTCGGAAAATAATTATCATTTGCACATTACAAAGTAAAATGTTCCGATTTGTTTCAATCCTATTAAAATGTTTCAATCACATATCGGAATTTTAAAAAAGTGGTTTCCCAACAACTGAAATATATTTTGAAATATCTGTACAGTTCATTTACAAGCTATTTAAAAGTGTGTTAGAAAACACTGACATCCTATAGCCTTTCATTGCACACAACACGATTGTCAGACAGTTCACTTTACTTTTCTTTCTCTGACTCCAAATTTAGATGATTTTGTAAACAGGATCTCCAGCATAAAATAAGGAACAATTTGTAAGAAGGCCTAAGCTTACATTTGGCCACTGTCTTTGAACGCACAGCAAATGTAACAAGATTTAAAGGCATCTTTATTGCTCTCCCACTTTCTGAATTTAAAGAACACCTGTTCATTGTCATCTAGAGTCTCTCCCCAGACTGGGCTAGTGGTCTCTAAAAATAGCTCGCCCTGATAACATCCAACTCACCAAAAGGGATAGGGCGAGTAGATTTCTCGAGGCCTGTCAACACTATCACTGCATCCGGCTTCCACACCCTGACGATGTAGAGGAAGATCTTCAAATGCCTCCCAAGCAACACCAGATACAATGTCACTTGCGCCTTAGTCACTAGCAACTTGGACTACATGAAAAGCCCTCCACCCCGGATCACCAAGCAACTCACCAGAAGTCTACGAACCATGCAGAACTCAGCAGCCAGACTCATCATCAACTTCCCACACAGAACTCACATCACACCACACCTCAGGGAGCTCCACTGGCTCCCGATACACAAACACAATCATTTCAAACTCCTCACACACACATTCAAGACACTAAACAACTTGGGTCCAACCTACCAACAGTCTTATCTCCTTCCACACACCATCTGGGCACCTCTGCTCCGCAGGAGCCCTACTCACACACATCCCACGTAAACACAGAACCAGATTAGGAGCACAGGCATTCTCTTACATCGCTCCTAAAGGGTGGAACAATCTCCCACTCGACATCAGAGGCTCCCTCTCTCTTCTTGAATTCTGCAAGAAGCTGAAGACCTGGATTTCAATTAACCAACCCACCACCCTAAGCACGACTAGGCACACACACCTGCTCAGCACCAGGACACGCTCGGGGGTGATAGTATGACCTACAAATACACAACATCACCATTTCATCCTTAGCCTCAGATGTATAATAAAACACATGTAGCATGGCAATTAACTCACTACATTCGGCTTTTTAGTATTAACATTCCACATGTCGCACTGTACACTGTGGAACCTGTGGAAGGCTTTTCCTTTTCACAAATCATGGTTATCAGTTATTCGACTAGCTGGCTAAACTGAATCAAGCAAGTTCATGACTAAAAACTTGGCATTTGGCATATATGGAGCAAGCATAATCATTTAGTTATTGAGTGTGAGGCAGCATCAGAAGCTAAAGATGCAGAGACCAGCAATACAACCCAAAGGCCATCACCAACAGTCGAAAAACACAAAGAATTCGCCATAGCGTTGTCAGAATATGTAATCCTTTCTAAGTAGCCAACATAAGTAAGTCTTAAAAAGGAAAAGGCTATAGCAAAAATAAAGCCATAACAGCCATTTAATTTTTAAAATAGATTTACTTTTCAGACACATCTTCAGAGACAAACCTAAAGACTGCAAACTTTTCTTGCTGCCATTCACCATGTTTGGGAAGACAATAAAATACAGGTTTAAAATCGAACTGCCTTTAACAGTGGCAAACTAGACACCTCAGAACCCTACGCTCAATACACTACTTGAGCCTCAAGACATAATTTCAAGTCACCAAACCAGCAGCACATACTATTGAAGTGGTTCAGAAATATTTCTCAATGAGAACTGCTGTTATAGCAAAATCAAGAGAGCAGATATTGTGCTTCATATATACCGGAAGTCCAGAATGAAGCAATGTACAGCCGATAAAGTAGATCAGGTGGTAGGTTAAATGGACAAGCCGGATCCTGGCAGTCTGAAAGAGACCCAACCTCTTTGACAAACAAACAGATAAGTTACAGACAAGCACAGTTCCTTGTGTAACAGTGAAACCTGAAATCGGCAACAAGACGACCAGCTAGCACACTGGAGCATAACCATTCCTCCTTGTGAAAATACAGGAAGGAGGAACAACAAGCTTTCAGACACGTTTCTTCCACGATCATAATAAAAGACACTAGTTAAAAAAAAAAAAAAAAAAACAGACAAAACGTAACAAATAAAAAAAAAAATAGCAGGTAATGAAGTCTCAATCCTAAAAGCAGTTCAATGCAAGAATATTCACACAAGTGAGAAGGCTGGAAACACAGAACAGTAAGACACATGACAAATGATTCTTCTTCCACACGACAAAAGGCTAAATCACAGCCCCTGCAGCTCAACCATACAATTCTAAAGTGGAATGCGACGTTCGGTGGCCTACGGAATTAAACTGTGAAACTGATACAATGAGGCATTTAGGGTACTGTGAAGCAGCGCTGTGGACCTATAGTGAGACCATAAAAATCTCATCTTTGTAAATAAATAGGATGCCTTTTATCCAAACTCACTGATGCACGAATATATATTGCGCATTAGTAATGCTGCCTGGACTCAAAAGAAAACAAGATGGCTTGAGGCTTTAATCATTTCTACAAGTGCAATTAAAGAGGCAATGACCACATGCATCTTTCAGGCACAGAGGCATGGCTCTAATGACAAGCCGCAAACCTTGAAAAAGAGGTCAGTTAGAAAACAATTTGTGTAGACTTCAGTGTGTAGGCAGCATTCCAACTGAATACAGGGTATCCAAACGGAATTTTGCTTGAAAATAACTATATTAAAACATACCTGTGGGGGTAACAATGCTGCTAATGCTTTCTATAGGCTAACGTTGGGCATTTTCACATTTCCGGGTGGACCAATAACTCTAAAGTCTAACAAAAAAATTACATTAAAAGGAGAGTATCACCACACCAATGAAAGTAACTTGACAGCCTGGAATGGTGCAACTAAGGAAACGCATTACCATAACCTGTTTTCTATAAACTCTTCTCTTTTTGGTACACACCTGTATCTTATACCACTATTTTACAATTTTCCAACATAACTGACTGACGTAATGGATTGGAGACCTTCATTTGAAGTAGAGACTAGAAATCGGAATCAATACATTGGGAGAGGGGAGCACAATGAGAACTGCATTGTGCTGCTGCAGGAGAGGCTGAGCTTCTCAATTCACTGCTTGTAATGCAGTTATCCAGTTTGCAAATACCTTCAGATCACAGAGACCGGCAATTCTAGGCAGCACCTGCTTAGCCACAATGGAGAGCAGGTACTACCAGCACAGTTACGGGTTTGGAACTCGAATTAAAAACGAAGCATGAGACCGAGTGGAGTGGATACCAAGACTAAATTAAGATTATACATGGGTTCTCTTAGCAGATTTACAGTGAATGCAGAACAGACTGAAGGTAAAATATGCCTTTTGCAGATGGTCTGCAGGTGAAGTAGGATTCACCTACACAGAGTAGAAGACCATGGTGCAGTTCAATCAAAGCATCCGAGGTTAATTCATGTATATGTGTAACAAAAATCCCCCCCAAAAAAGCACAGGTCCAACAGGAGGTTCTAAGTGTGACGCAGGAGATGAATCTTGGTGTTATATCTGGTGAGCAGATTTGCGTTTGTCAACTGGTCTACGGTCCAGCTGTATAAACCCAGATATTGAGGTCTCTAGCAGAATCCATGTAGGCAGTCTGGCAACTGAAGCACGCCAACATGATCAATGTGCTAAAAGAAATGACAGTACTTAAGTTCGGGGTATGGCCAGGATAAAGATGGAGTAGGACGAGCCTCCTGCTGTGAGTCTCCTTCATGGCCTTCCCAATGCAGCACTTGAAAGGCAAATAAAAAGCTAATATCCCACAAGAAATAGGAAGGTTGTGCGGAGGAACATATGGAGATGGATTAGTGAGCCTGAAGGAAGGAGGAGCATTTAAGTGGAGGCTGCCCTCTCCCCAAGAGCCTGCACAAAGAGGCCCAAGAGGGCGCTAAAAGAGTGGGAGTCTTCCTGGAAGAGAGAACCTCATGGGCAGCGCATCGCGATTCCAGGCCCTGCAGGGAGTTCTCCCACCGGGGTAGTGGCACAACCAGACAACTAAAGGTGCACAGGCTAGTGGAAGACTGTCACGGAGTAGCTTAAAGGAAGGATAATGGCAGAAACTAGGAAGAAGGGAAACTTAACACTTGAGGGCGGGAACATACAGCTCTGGCAGGGGTTATCTGCTATGAACCTTTCAAAGAGAAAGAATTTTCGACCTATCATACTACATGTGATCCAACAAGACCCAATACAGATGGGTCACCCCTTTTGCCCATATGTTTAAACTGCAGCAACAATCACGTACAGTGAAATCGCTATCTGAGGTAGATTTACACAAAGTCAACACTGGAGAAGGATAAACGGTAATGATTTGAAGCTTGGAAACTGTCCCAAACCAAATGCTGCAACGACAGAGAAGAAAAGTGAAGCAGCAATACAACAAATTTAGTGTGTTAACAATCCTAAGGATACTTTGAACTGATGGAGCCCCAGACAGTTGTCAGGGGAGAGTGAATGAAGTGGGAAGAAGGATCCACTCCTCAGATGACAGAGACGACAAGAGGGCTAGTTTAATTGATACAGAGTGGGCAAGTGATCATTCTGTCTTCTTGAAGTAGCTGGTGGGTTTGAGGAGACTGGGTTGGTTAAGTAGGCCTAGTGCTGACAAAATTACCTAGTAATCAGCAAGTCTACTGCAGGTAATGCATTGCAATGCTTGAATATGGGGTGGTGGAGGGGGGACTAGGAGTATGGCGCCTGCAGCTTTGGGGAGCAGACTTGCAGCACCTTCACAATGATGGTAGAGGCTCGAGTCTCCTTTTCCAAGCTGAGCAATGGGGTTCATTTTGGGGGGTGGAAACTAGATTCATGGGACAGGTGATGGTCAGTTAGGGGAGTTTGGTTTCCCACACCAAGTTGGAGCTTTCACGTCAATGGGTTTATTGTCAACACAGTATCCTAGTCCTTACAGTTAAGCAAGAGGACATGGTCATGGCCCAAAGAGCAGCTGCAACCTAGGGTATGTTTAAGGTTAGGAGAGCTTTCGTTATAGTCCATGGATTGGATGATCCAATCAAGAAACTGCGTCCTCCAGTCTTTGCACGGCATGGCTGCAGACATCTGTTTTTTTATAGGAAACTCACTAGTTGCACAAAAACACATTCAGGCATCGCTTTAGACAGCTGAGAGGAGAAAGTGTGTCCACAGCATACCCTGAGATGGTGCAGTGGAGGTTCTAATAAAGGTGGTTTTACACACATTAGGGGCTGTTTTTCGATAAGGAGAATAGGAGGCTAATCATTAATTGAAGATTAAGAAGAAATAGGATCTTGATAGTAGTGTTGTATATGCCAAAAGTCTGGCCAAGAAATATTAATTAGGCCAACCCTTCAAAAAGACACCAGCTTTTGAAATTGGGTCACTTATTGTGGGTTGGGACTGGAATCTATTATTAAACAGCACAGTGGATAGATCAGAGAAGAAATTCATTTTGCAGACCAGTAGTTTGTTAAAGCACATTTGAGGTATGGAGTGTCGTTTGTGGACAAGTTTGGGTGAGTGCTGATCAGGGAGGTTCTACATATCGATCTATGGCTGGACCTGGGGATTCTCGGTTTGGAGAGGTTGTGGATGAAATTGGTACTGTAAAAGTTTTTTGCATGAAAACAAGTGTACATTCCCTAGGAATAATTGTGTTGAGAGGAACAACAATATCAGAGATGCCAAGAGCGTGGAGGGGACTGGCCCCAATAAAACGCACATGACCGGAGGGGCATACGTTCCCAAAACACCATAAAGTTAGATGCCACATGAAGTTAGAAACACTCAGCCAAACAGATCACACCATTCCCCAGTCCGGACATCTGGACATGTTATCCACAGGCCCTCATTGTAGGAGAGTAGGATCTGCTTCACATGGGTACCCCCACTTTTTGCTGATGCTTCACTGTTTTTCGACTTTAGTCTGGCTGGGGCCCTGCTAATCAGAACCCCAGCCTAGCTGCTTCCTCTCTAAAATGGTTTCCATGTGCCTTAAGCACATCTCTGATTGGAATCTGGAGTGCCCTTATAAGTCCCTAGTATATGGTATACTATGTACCCAGGGCATAGGTACCTCAGAGGCCTGCCAGGGGCTGAAGCATGTATTGTGCCACCCCTGGAAGGCCAGCCAAAAGGACACCACAGGTCTGCTACTGCAGCCTGGGTAAGGTGGTGCATGCACCCCTTACTGTGATATAGGTTACCTATATCACTACATACATACACACATATAAACCTATAAGTCACTCCTATGGCAGGCCTTGTCAATCCTGAAGGCAGAGTGCTTGGTTCCTATGTGAGAGGGTGCCCCTGCATGAGCAGAGCCCCTCTGCAGCGTTCGGAGACCCTTCTCTGATGCGGTTTGTAGTGCAGCCTGACCATATACTCTGAAGCGCATTATAACCTCGCGTTAAATGCGAACTTTGGGATGGCTGCACGGAAACATGTCGTGTTTGGTGTCAAACATCTTGGAATACTACCCCCCCCGCCAGTTCTGGCGGCGGGGGTAGCATTCCACCCTTCTAGAGGGAGAGACATGTACACACCGGCCTGCCCGGTAACTTCTTTCCAAGCCCTGGCATCACAAAATGGATGCCGCTGCCACAGACACGGGTCTGGCCTCCTGCTGCTGACAAACTCCGGCAGGGGAGGCCTGGACAATAGGTTTCCTGTCCCAGGGAGGTGTAACCACCTCCCCAGACAGGATAATGTGTATTGGGGCTGGGCGGGAGCACTCTCTGGTGCTTTGAAGTCCTGCACTGGGGGCACACTTGGTGTCCCTGTGCATACCCCAGTTCAAACTGGTTCAGGGGCTTCCAGCCCCTGCTCTGGCGCGAAACTGGACAAAGGGAATGGGTGTAACCACCCCTCTTCCCTGACCCTCCCATAGGTGGGTCCCCAGAGTATGTCCAACCCCTAACTTAGTATAAGTATGGGACCCCAGTCCTTAGGACTTTAGATTTACCTGGACAAAACTCTGATACAGAATCCTGGACCTTCGACGCTCTACTTTAAGATTAGAGGACTGAAGAATCTCCCTTGGGGTCAAGGAGTGACTCCCCTGCTTGGCAGGGACCAACGAAGCAATTGACCGGTCTGCATCGCTGAAGCTCCCGCCGGACGCCGAAGTCTTTGCATCACCAGAGGTGGATTTCCAGACTTCCCCGAGGCTGACCTGAGTCCCCAGCAAAGCTGAGGCCCGGAGCCGTCGTGGGTAACGTGGAACCGTGAAACCTGGACACCGAGCGCATTTGCAAGTGCATCCTCTTCCTGGTCTCCCACGAAGTTGTGCTTTGGGCTCCGAGTAGCCCCCGCCTCCAGCACCGACTGCACCGAAGATCACTGGCCTCCACTCCACAAGTGTCCCGTGAGCCAGCTCTAAGTGCGTCCACTTGAGGCTCCTTCGCGGTCGCTAGTCCGTTGGCTAGTGGGCCCTCCCGAAGGCCAATCTTCTTCTGCTTGGGCTTCCCTGGTTGCTCCAGGCGTGCCCTGACTTACCCTCGCTGGGTGAGTCCCTCAGACCTTGCTGGTCTGCACCACCGTCCTTCTTCTATTTCCACGAGACTTGCCGTTGCCAAGGCTTGTTGGGTCCAATCCGGTCGCCGACACCCCTGCAATCGACAGACGTCGTGGGACAGCTCGAATCCAGCTCCTGGTCGTCGTCGACGCCTCCTGGACCTCGTGGCTGAAGAGTCAAGACGACCGTCAACATACCTGAAGCACCCGACATCGGTGGGCATCCGCTCATCGCCTTCCTGGTCACTGGCTAGTGACCCAGACTCTGTCCCCTCTGCTTTCAGGTTCTTCAGATCTTCGATCCACCTTTGGATCCACCCGAACACTTTTGACTTGGCCGCCAGCAGCACTTTGCAGCAGATCGCCATTGAAAACGACGACGAAACCCGACCCCGAAAGACACCTATGCACCCGGCTTCCCTGGGTGAGGTAACTCGAGTACTCCGGTGCTCCCGTGGGTACAGACTCTAGAACAACCTAGTTCTAAAGGGGTTTGCTCCACGTCCTCCTCTAAGTGTCCCTTTTCTTTAAAACTCCAACCGCGACATTCCCCATAGAAGTCAACGGCGGCTCGCGGCTGTGTTCTCACACTGCACGCGTCCCCCGTGGGTCCCCTGTGTCACTACCTTGGGTGGTTCCTTGAGGGCCAAGCACTTCTACAGGCTCTAGGCCTTGTGTCTAGCTCAGTCGTGGTTCTTATACCACTTTATTGGTATATGGTTTGGTACGCCCTAGGGCTCAAACGTGTATTTGTGCTATTACTGTTGATAACTAACTTATAACTTATGTACTTGAACTCTAGCCTCATAAAGAGACTAGAGGGGTGTGTTTAGCAATAAATACATATATTTTGAATATATACCTGGTGTGGTCCTCTTTCATTTGGTCACTCAAGAGATTATAGACTGGTAAAACAAGCTGCTTTACATTCCTTCAAGACTTAGCCTGAAGGCTGCTCTCCATAGCTGTGTGGCGCCGCGGCCAGGGCGACTGACACCGCGGCCAGGGCGACTGACACCGGACGCTGTGGCTCACGGTTCGATCCCCGGCACCGGTGGCAGGTCAGCCCAGCACCATGTGACTCTGTGCAATAGCTCGCTTAATCTTCCCGACGGCCCCCAGCGCCGGGATGCCTCCGGGTAGCTGTGCGCTTTACAAATACTCGATTTACATTTTTTTTCTACATAGCTACCACTAGGATAGCTTTCAATAAAGGTTGTCTTTAACCTATCTCCAATAAGGGGTTGTTTGGACTGGTGCAATCAATCAATCAATCACGGCATTTATAGAGCGCGCTACTCACCCGGGAGGGTCTCAAGGCGCTGGGGGAGGGGGTAAGTTACTGCTCGAACAGCCAGGTCTTGAGCTGCTTCCTGAAGGAGAGATGGTCCTGGGTTCGCCGAAGGTGAGTGGGGAGGGAGTTCCAGGTCTTGGCTGCCAGGTAGGAGAAGGATCTTCCTCCGGCGGTGGTTCTGCGGATGCGTGGTACGGTGGCGAGGGCGTGGCTGGTTGATCGTAGCTGGCGGGTGGGCGTGTAGAAGGTCATGCGGTCGTTGAGGTACTTTGGGCCCAGGTCGTGGAGGGCCTTGTGTGCGTGGGTGAGGAGTCTGAACGTGATTCACGTGCAAGGTGCCCACTATAAGTAGTGGACAGCATATACCAGGCCAACTTCTCACATTGGTGTGCAGCGTGTGGGATTCCAGCTTGCTATTGTTTTACCAGATAATCTCAATTGAATTGATCAACTGAAAACCACTAAGGGTACCTTAGGTACATATAAATCAAGCTTATGATACAGTAAGTTCTACTGAACTTAGAGTTGTGTGTTAAGGGATAGCACACACCCTTTCTACAACTCAAGAGAGTTTAGTAGGCCACACTAGAGTAGGTAGTGCATACACCACACCTCACTAGTAATGTCTTCAAAGCCAGGACCCAGTGAGTCCTTGCCAGAAGCCAGTGGGCTTATTCCCTCCAAGTATGATAATCTCCCATTCTTGGAATTGAGAGCATTGTGCAATACTAGGAAGCTGAAGGCAGGCAAAAGTGCCAGCACCCAACACCTCAGGGAGGTGCTACTGTCAGATGATCTCAGCAGACCCCTAGGGTCTGAAGGGGTAGGCAGACAGGGTGGGGCAAAAGATGAGGAAGGGGTCAGGGGTGAAGAAACCCAGGGCCCCCCCTCTGAAACTGGCCAGGAAGGTGAAAATGACCTTGACCTGGAAAACCCAATTCCTCCTGTGGAGGGGTAGGAGGATCAGAATGACCTCCCCTTTGTCCCCCCAGGAAGAATTGTGAGTGTGCCCAGACGGCCTAGATCTCCTTCTCAGGAGTCTAACCACTCTGACACCTCAATAGGGACCTCTGTTTCCTCTCATAGGAGGGAATCCTCTCATGAAACGAAAGAGAGACTGCTCAGATATGGAGAAGCTCAGTTGAAGCTCAGAAGAGAGCAGTTGGCTATAGACAGGGAGTCCCTAGAGCTTGAAAAGCAAAAAAAAAAAAGATGGGACTAGAGTCCCATGGTGGCAGCAATTTCCCCAGAGATAGGGAAAGGTCTTATGACCATAGAAACCTGAGCAAGATTGTCCCTCCCTACCAGAGTGGGGATGACATCCACAAATGGATAACTGCACTGGAGAGGGCCTGTAAAGTACAGAGGGTCCCTCAGGAGCAGTGGGCAGCAATCTTGTGGCTCTCCTTTGCAGACAAAGGTAGAGATAAGCTCCTCACTGTTAGAGAGGAGGATGCTGATAAATACACAGTCTTAAAGAGTGCTCTGATTGATGGGTTTGGCCTAACAACTGAACAATACAGGTTAAAGTTCAGAGATACCCAAAAAGCACAGACTCAAGACTGGGTAGACTATGTGGATTGTTCTGCTAAGGCTCTGGAAGGTTGGTTGATGGGCAGTAAGGTATGTGACTTCACAGGATTGTACAATCTTATGAGGGAGCAGATTCTTAATAACTGTCAAAATCAGCTGTTGCATCAGTACCTGGTGGACTCTGATCTGACCTCTCCCCAAGAATTGGGAAAGAAGGCAGACAAATGGGTCAGAACCAGGGTGAGGCAGAAGGTACAGAACCAAGGTGGTGACCCAAAGAAGCAAGATTCGAAGAACTCTGATAAGGGTGGGGAGAAGGGTAAAGACCAGAAGTCTTCACAAGGCCCCCAAAAATCTTCTTCAGGTGGGGATTCACAGTCTAACAAAGGGAAAGGCCAAAAGAAACCATGGTGCAAGGTCTGTAAGCAAAAGACCCACTGGACCAGTGATTGCACCAAGTCCAAAGACTCTACTCCAGCCCCCACCAATGCCCCTAAGGCACCTGCTCCCCCTAGTGCAGTTACAGTTGGTGGTGGGACTACACAAGCCAAGGGTTTAGTAGGGTTGACCCTGGGTAAGGAGATGAGCTCTGACCTAGTCAGAGAACTCACTCAGGCTGTCCTAGTCTGTGATGGAGGCATGGATGTGACCTCCTCTGTGAGTCCCAGTAATCTGGGCAAGTACAGGCAACAGCCCTTAATCAATGGAAAAGAGGCTTTGGCATTTAGGGACACAGGAGCAAGTGTCACCATGGTGACACAAGATCTTGTGGATCCTGGGCAGATTATACTTGGTGAAATGTACCAAGTGACCAATGCTAGCAATGTCAGAACAGACCATACTCTGGCAGTTGTCAACTTCTCCTGGGGAGGGGTAACTGGCCTTAAGAAGGTTGTGGTAAGTGCAGACCTACCAGTTGAATGCTTGCTTGGCAATGATCTAGAAACTTCAGCTTGGGCAGAAGTGGAGCTCAGGACCCGTGCAGAAATGCTGGGCATCCCTGCAGATGTGTTTGCTGTGACCAGGTCACAGGCCAAAATGTCTAACACTGAACAGGCCTTGGATTCTGGAATAATGGACCAAGTGCCCTCCAAGAAGAGGAGTAGTAGGGTAAAGGCAGTGCCTTCCCCCTTGGCTCAGAAGGAAGATCAGTCTCTTCAGGGAGATGATCAGTCCTGAGGAAGGAACTGTCCCAGAGCCTGATCAGGTTGAGTTCTTAGGGACAGGGGGCCCTTCCAGGGCAGATCTGAGCCAGGAGCAGCAGAGCTGCCCCCCTCTTGAACCCCTCAGACAGCAAGCTGCTGCTGAGGCTGCTGGGAAAGCTAGTGGTCCCCATACAGTGTATTGGGATGATGGACTCTTGTACTCAGAGTGTAGAGACCCCAAGCCTGGTGCCACCAGGAGGTTGGTTATACCTCTGAAGTTCAGGGGCTTCCTATTGACCCTAGCCCATGACATTCCCTTAGCAGGTCACTTGGGCCAGAACAAGACTGGGGACAGAATTGTCCCTCACTTTCACTGGCCCCACATGTCTGAAGACACCAAGGAGTTTTGTCGCTCCTGTGTAACCTGCCAGGCCAGTGGCAAGGCAGGTGGCACTACAAAGCCCCCCTGATACCACTACCTGTGGTGGGGGTTCCGTTTGAAAGGGTGGGGATTGACATTGTTGGTCCCATGGATCCCCAAACAGCACCTGGGCACAGGTTTATCCTGGTGGTAGTGGATCATGCCACCAGGTACCCAGAGGCTATTCCCCTTAGGACCACTACAGCACCTGTGGTGGCTAGAGCCCTCCTGGGAATTTTCTCAAGAGTGGGCTTCCCTAAGGAGGTTGTATCAGACAGGGGTGCTAACTTTATGTCTGGATACTTGAAAGCAATGTGGAAGGAGTGTGGAGTGACTTACAAGTTCACCACACCCTATCACCCACAATGCAATGGTTTAGTTGAGAGATTCAACAAAACCTTGAAGGGCATGATTAAAGGGCTCCCAGAGAAGCTTAGGCGAAGATGGGACATACTCTTGCCCTGCCTTTTATTTGCATACAGGGAGGTGCCTCAAAAGGGGTTGGCTACAGCCCTTTTGAACTTTTCTTTGGTCACCCTGTCAGGGGTGCATTGTGCTTGGTGAAGGAAGGATGGGAGTTACCTCTCAAGCCCCCAAAGCAAGACATAGTGGACTATGTACTTGGTCTCCGCTCCAGGATGGCTGAGTACATGAAAAAGGCAACTAAAAACCTTGAGGCTAGCCAGGAACTGCAAAAAGCCTGGCATGACCAAAAGGCTGTACTGACTGTTTACCAGCCAGGACAGAAGGTGTGGGTGCTTGAGCCAGTGGCCCCAGCAGCTCTCCAAGACAAGTGGAGTGGACCCCATACCATTGTTGAACAGAAGGGTGAGGTTACCTATTTAGTAGACCTAGGAACACCCAGGAGTCCCCACAGGGTTCTCCATGTCAACAGATTGAAGCCATATGTGGACAGGGCAGACATGGGCTTGCTCATGGCTACTGATGAAGGACAGGAGGAAGAGAGTGACCCACTCCCTGACCTGCTCTCACAGAACCCTGATGGGGCAGTGGATGGTGTAGCCTTGGCAGGCAGCCTCACTGCTCAGCAGCAAACTGATTGTAGACAAGTGCTCAATCAGTACAGACATATGTTCTCTCTGACTCCAAGTCAGACCACCTGGTGCACTCATGAAGTGGACACTGGGGACAGTCTGCCTATTAAAAATAAGATTTATAGGCAACCTGACCATGTCAGGGACTGTATCAGGACAGAAGTCCAGAAAATGTTGGATTTGGGAGTTATTGAACCCTCAGATAGCCCTTGGGCTAGTCCAGTGGTCCTTGTGCCAAAACCTCACACCAGTGGTGGGAAAAGAGAGATGAGGTTTTGTGTGGACTACAGGGGTCTCAATGCAGTCACTAGGACTGATGCCCATCCAATACCTAGGGCAGATGAGCTAATAGACACTTTGGCCTCAGCCAAGTATCTAAGCACATTTGACCTGACAGCTGGCTACTGGCAGATCAGACTAGCTGATGATGCAAAGCCAAAGACAGCATTCTCAACCCCTAGTGGGCATTATCAATTTGTGGTAATGCCCTTTGGTCTGAAGAATGCACCTGCCACTTTTCAGAGGTTGGTGAATACAGTCCTTACAGGTCTGGAAGCCTATAGTGCAGCATATCTAGATGATATTGCTGTCTTTAGCTCCACCTGGGAGGATCACCTGGTCCACCTCAGAAATGTTTTGCAGGCCCTGCAGAAAGCAGGCCTGACTATCAAGGCCACAAAGTGCCAGATAGGGCAGAGTCAGGTTGTGTACCTGGGCCACCTTGTGGGTGGAGGCCAGGTTCAACCCTTGCAGAGCAAGATCCAGACCATCATGGACTGCACTGCTCCCACTACCCAGACTCAGGTGAGAGCCTTTTTAGGCCTGACTGGGTACTATAGGAGATTTGTCAAGGGGTATGGATCAATAGTGACACCCCTGAATGACTGAACTTCCAAGAAAATGCCCAAAAAGGTTCAGTGGACAGTAAGCTGTCAAAAGGCATTTGATGACCTAAAGCAGGCCATGTGCACTGCTCCCTTCTACAGACTCCTGATTACTCCAAGAAGTTCATTGTCCAAACAGATGCATCTGAATTGGGGGTAGGGGCTGTACTGTCACAATTGAATGATGATGGTCAGGATCAGCCAGTAGCTTTTATTAGCAGAAGGCTGACCCCTAGAGAGAAACGTTGGTCAGCCATTGAGAGGGAGGCCTTTGCTGTGGTCTGGGCTCTGAAGAAGTTGAGGCCATACTTGTTTGGTACTCACTTCCTTGCTCAAACAGACCATAAGCCCCTCTTATGGCTAAAACAAATGAAGGGTGAAAACCCCAAACTGCTTAGGTGGTCCATTTCCCTACAGGGGATGGACTTCAGAGTGGAACATAGACCTGGGAGTAACCATGCCAATGGACTCTCTAGGTACTTCCACTTAGAACATGAAGACTTAACAGGACAAGGTTAGTTTAATGTCCCTACGTTTGGGGGGGGGTTGTGTAGGAGAGTAGGATCTGCTTCACATGGGTACCCCCACTTTTGCTGATGCTTCACTGTTTTTCGACTTTAGTCTGGCTGGGGCCCTGCTAATCAGAACCCCAGCCTAGCTGCTTCCTCTCTAAAATGGTTTCCATGTGCCTTAAGCACATCTCTGATTGGAATCTGGAGTTCCCTTATAAGTCCCTAGTATATGGTATACTATGTACCCAGGGCATAGGTACCTCAGAGGCCTGCCAGGGGCTGAAGCATGTATTGTGCCACCCCTGGAAGGCCAGCCAAAGGACACCACAGGTCTGCTACTGCAGCCTGGGTAAGGTGGTGCATGCACTCCTTACTGTGATATAGGTTACCTATATCACTACATACATACACACATATAAACCTATAAGTCACTCCTATGGCAGGCCTTGTCAATCCTGAAGGCAGAGTGCTTGGTTCCTATGTGAGAGGGTGCCCCTGCATGAGCAGAGCCCCTCTGCAGCGTTCGGAGACCCTTCTCTGATGCGGTTTGTAGTGCAGCCTGACCATATACTCTTAAGCGCATTATAACCTCGCGTTAAATGCTAACTTTGGGATGGCTGCACGGAAACATGTCGTGTTTGGTGTCAAACATCTTAGAATACTACCCCCCCCCCGCCAGTTCTGGCGGCGGGGATAGCATTCCACCCTTCTAGAGGGAGAGACATGTACACACCGGCCTGCCCAGTAACTTCTTTCCAAGCCCTGGCATCACAAAATGGATGCCGCTGCCACAGACACGGGTCTGGCCTCCTGCTGCTGACTGAAACTCCGGCAGGGGAGGCCTGGACAATAGGTTTCCTGTCCCAGGGAGGTGTAACCACCTCCCCAGACAGGATAATGTGTATTGGGGCTGGGCGGGAGCACTCTCTGGTGCTTTGAAGTCCTGCACTGGGGGCACACTTGGTGTCCCTGTGCATACCCCAGTTCAAACTGGTTCAGGGGCTTCCAGCCCCTGCTCTGGCGCGAAACTGGACAAAGGGAATGGGTGTAACCACCCCTCTTCCCTGACCCTCCCATAGGTGGGTCCCCAGAGTATGTCCGACCCCCTAACTTAGTATAAGTATGGGACCCCAGTCCTTAGGACTTTAGATTTACCTGGACAAAACTCCGATACAGAATCCTGGACCTTCGACGCTCTACTTTAAGATTAGAGGACTGAAGAATCTCCCTTAGGGTCAAGGAGTGACTCCCCTGCTTGGCAGGCACCAACGAAGCAATTGTCCGGTCTGCATCGCTGAAGCTCCCGCCGGACTCCGAAGTCTTTGCATCACCAGAGGTGGATTTCCAGACTTCCCCGAGGCTGCCCTGAGTCCCCAGCAAAGCTGAGGCCCGTAGCTGTCGTGGGTAACGTGGAACCGTGACCCCTGGACACCGAGCGCATTTGCAAGTGCATCCTCTTCCTGGTCTCCCACGAAGTTGTGCTTTGGGCTCTGAGTAGCCCCCGCCTCCAGCACCGACTGCACCGAAGATCACTGGCCTCCACTCCACGAGTGTCCCGTGAGCCAGCTCTAAGTGCGTCCACTCGAGGCTCCTTCGCGGTCGCTAGTCCGTTGGCTAGTGGGCCCTCCCGAAGGCCAATCTTCTTCTGCTTGGGCTTCCCTGGTTGCTCCAGGCGTGCCCTGACTTACCCTCGCTGGGTGAGTCCCTCAGACCTTGCTGGTCTGCACCACCGTCTTTCTTCTATTTCCACGAGACTTGCCGTTGCCAAGGCTTGTTGGGTCCAATCCGGTCGCCGACACCCCTGCAATCGACAGACGTCGTGGGACAGCTCGAATCCAGCTCCTGGTCGTCGTCGACGCCTCCTGGACCTCGTGGCTGAAGAGTCAAGACGACCGTCAACATACCTGAAGCACCCGACATCGGTGGGCATCCGCTCATCGCCTTCCTGGTCACTGGCTAGTGACCCAGACTCTGTCCCCTCTGCTTTCAGGTTCTTCAGATCTTCGATCCACCTTTGGATCCACCCGAACACTTTTGACTTGGCCGCCAGCAGCACTTTGCAGCAGATCGCCATTGAAAACGACGACGAAACCCGACCCCGAAAGACACCTATGCACTCGGCTTCCCTGGGTGAGGTAACTCGAGTACTCCGGTGCTCCCGTGGGTATAGACTCTAGAACAACCTAGTTCTAAAGGGGTTTGCTCCAAGTCCTCCTCTAAGTGTCCCTTTTCTTTAAAACTCCAACCGCGACATTCCCCATAGAAGTCAACGGCGGCTCGCGGCTGTGTTCTCACACTGCACGCGTCCCCGGTGGGTCCCCTGTGTCACTACCTTGGGTGGTTCCTTGAGGGCCAAGCACTTCTACAGGCTCTAGGCCTTGTGTCTAGCTGAGTCGTGGTTCTTATACCACTTTATTGGTATATGGTTTGGTACGCCCCTAGGGCTCAAACGTGTATTTGTGCTATTACTGTTGATAACTAACTTATAACTTATGTACTTCGAACTCTAGCCTCATAAAGAGACTAGAGGGGTGTGTTTAGCAATAAATACATATATTTTGAATATATACCTGGTGTGGTCCTCTTTCATTTGGTCACTCAAGAGATTATAGACTGGTAAAACAAGCTGCTTTACATTCCTTCAAGACTTAGCCTGAAGGCTGCTCTCCATAGCTACCACTAGGATAGCTTTCAATAAAGGTTGTCTTTAACCTATCTCCAATAAGGGGTTGTTTGGACTGGTGCAAGGTGCCCACTATAAGTAGTGGACAGCATATACCAGGCCAACTTCTCACACTCATTATGTCCACGCAAGTCAAGACCCACCTGCATTTGTCATCAGGTGGGAGTAATTTATGGCTCCATGACTGAGCCTACATTCTTCTCCCAAGACAGGCTCTATGAATTGTTTTTATGATGCTTCAAGAAATGTATAAAAAGACGCTCAAAACTATTGTACTTTGAGACAGTCCTCAGACCCCGACTCTATAACTGTGCTCCCGCCCGTAGTGTTTGATTAAACCAACTGTTCCTGTTTTGCCAAACACCTCTTGTCTCAGTTTCTTTCAAGCTAAATTCATATTCGAGCAACAGTGCCAGTGGCTACTGATTAGCTCAAACAAAATGAGAAAGTCACAGTGAAAGTGTAACAGGGCCCTGCCTTGTATGCATTTGAGAAACATTTCAGCAGGAAGGCTCTGTGATATGGGAGTGGAATTGGGTAGTGATTCCTACAAGCTAGGTATGTTTGATTCCTGTAAGCTAACAAGTTTGTGGAGGACATTATGGTGTGACTCTCCGGCCCCAACATCCCTCCTGGTACTTCCTTGGGAATTTGATGTATTCCTGGGCATCTCAAGGTGGAGTGTAAACATGACCAAAACAGACGTAGGCCATCATGCTGTCCCACAAACTCACAGATCTGAAAACATGTATGCTATTTGGTGAAGCTGCATACAGCAAATACACTTGGGGGTCCATTTGAAACCCACAATTGGAGGGCTGTTTGGAGACAGCTATCATGCCCTCCTTCGAGTTGTCACTTCAGCTCTGCAGAGAAGAATAACCTAACTGTTGTATTCTTGTGCATAGCTTTAAGGTGTCACCCTGTGACAACGTAGATGTTCTGTATTAGAGTGTTCTTTGTTGTACTATCTAGTGGTGTTCTCTTGAATGTCGTTGGTAGCTGGCTGGAGAGGGAGCACCACCTAGTCGTTTCTACATGAATAAATCATACAAAATTCATGGAAGACTACGAGTAATCTTTACAAAACTAACCCTTTCATAAATGAGGAGGGTAGTGACAAATGGTAATGTCCTTACTGATGTGGGTCCTTAATTTGTTCCATTAGTTGCATACAAGTTTGAAGTAGTGAATGTTGGCTCAGGTGCAACAACTCTACACATATTGTCCTGGAAAACTTTAGAATAGCAAACAGAGAATCATCTCTCTCAAGGGGGAATGGACATATTAGGCTTGCTTTAAGGGCTACTATCAAGCAGCAAAGCGGAGGTATCCCCCTCGAGCAGTCTAACCAGACCACTGAAAAAGACTGGTGCATTATTGGCATACACACATGGGTATGGAGGGAGTACAATGCAAAGGAAATGGTATCTTTCTCCGGTCACCTCTACCGGTTTTTGGGTATGGGATGAAGCTGGAGTGAAAAAGAGTTCACCAGTTTTCTACTTTTTGGGGACATAGATCTCCAACTGGGCCAGGATAGGGGGCATACCAGAGATGGACAGATGCAAAAAGATACTAGACATTCAAACTGAACGTCAGATAAAAATATTCCAACAGGAGAAGCAAGAATAAGTCCTCAACACTCCACAATCAGAGACAAACAGGTATGACACTGGATTATTCACCCCTCTATCACTACTCTACCATTATTTTACTGACCCCATTCAAGAAGCTGCTAAAAGACAAAAAAGTGATATGATAATACCCACTTGATTTCCAGATTACATAAAAGCATACAAGAAGCATATAGGAAGACTAGATGGTACTTCCAGGTGGGTAGGGAAAAGGCAATGGGACTCTCGCTATACAAGAATAGTGAGGAGATCTACTGAGAAAGACTCCCAGCTATATCAAACATGGGATGGAAAATATACTTAAGAGTTATGTTTATGTATAGGTGGCCTCTTACCTCAGCAGAAAACCCTCAACAGATGGAAAGATCCTAACTGTGCTGGGCAGGTTGAGAGGTAACAATACCACACATTCTGGAGGCATTGCCTCTGCATACATTCCTTTTTGGTAGCAGGCATGAGCTAGGCAAAATAGAAGCCCACGGAAAGATGCTATTGCAGTCATTATAGGATAAATGCTTCAAGTTAGTCAGCCCAAGTCTGCACGGGCCAATGATTTGGTAGAGATACGCCTTCAAGCAAAGCAGATGCTGCTAGCCAGGTAGAGATGCCAGGTCCCTTGGAATGGTACTAAGGGGTCTGGTATCTGCTGGGAATGGAGAAGGTGTTGTACACCCTGGGAGAGATGAACACATGTTTTGGAAGGTGTACAGCCCAGCACTACCTCTCAAGGGTCCTGACGGACCATACCTGTCCCAAGAAATGGTGAGTTCTGAACATTTTGTCAGATAAATTGTAAAGAAAGGATGTATTGCAAATGGATGATGAGATGTCGTTGTCTGAACTGTTGGATGTTTCCTGCTTTTAAAGGCCAGATGCAAATATCTGCCACAGGCATATGAGGAAGCTGTATAATGGAGAACTTCACCAGAAACTTAAGGTTAAGTTTACGATACTTGATATTTCAATTGTACTTTTGTGAAAATGCTAATAAAAACGAATTGAAGATCGCATTTCCTGTGGTGGTATCGTGTAGTAGCAGAACTTTAAAAGCGAAGAATTTACATAAGAGTCACAGTAATATAACATTCACAGGAAAGCAAATTCCAAAAACTCATTATTTTCAACAACTACTACACAATCGTTTCAGGAGCTAAGATGTTCTACTTATGACATGCTTGCTCTGTAATTTTAGTGTTTATAAATACCTCTAACTCTGGAAGAAACACTTTATCACGCTCCAGAGCTACCACTCTGGCTCCTGCATCCAGTAACGTCCGTGTTAAAATTCCAGGACCTGGAAAGGAAAATATATATATAATATTATTATACCAAGCTACAACAAGTTCAACCTTCTGGAAAAAATGAATAATGTTACCTTTATGATAACTTGGTTATTCCTAATTCACTGCTATCTCCTATTCTCAAACAATGAGTACATTGCCATAGAGGACCAGAAAAAGATTCTCAAACCAGGTAAAACCAAAGCCTCTGCATAGAGTACCACATTTTCAAGTATATGTACACACTCATTCCCTTGCACAGGCCAGCACGTTGGGCAGTTGCTTCGTTAAATAAACATTGGCAAAGCCAAAAGGTCTCACCTATGCAAGAGCTATTGGCTTTAACAAGTGTTTTAGCCAAGTTGTACACCAATGTGGAACCTGTTCAGAATGGCTAAAAAAATTGTGGCGTACAGAAAAGGGGCGTAGAGTGTCGGTGTGGAATGGTGAAGAGTGGAGTAGAGTGTTGTGGGGTGGCATAGCGTGTTGTGTATTGGAGTGGCAGAGTCAAGTTGCGTACAGTGGAGTGGTGTGGAGTAGAGTGGACCGGTGTAGAGTGTGGCAGAGTATAGAGGTGTAGAGTGCAGCTGCATAGAATTTAGTGGCATAGATTAGAGTGTTGCATAGTAGAGTGCAGTGGTGCAGAGTAGAGTGGAATACAGATGTGCAAAGTACAGTTTAGTGCCGTAGAGAGCAGTGGTGTAGAGTTGAGTGATGCAGAGTGCACTGTTGAGGAGAGTCGTAGAGTGTAGTGGTGTAGCATGGGGTAGAGTGTAGTGGCATAGAGTGGAACTGAGTAGCGTAGAGTGCAGTGGCACAGAGTGGTGCAGAGTAGAGTGCAGTGGCGCAGATTGGCATGCAGTGGCGTAGAGTAGGCAGAGTACAGTGCCTTAGAGTGCAGTGGCACAGAATTCAGCAGCATACAATGCAGCATCGTAGTATGCAGTGGCATAGATGAGAGTGGTTCAGTGGCTTGAGTGCGCCATGTAGACTGGCATAGAGGGCAGTGGCGTAGAGTATGGTGGTGCGCAGTAGAGTGCAGTGGCGCAGAGTGCAGTGGCGCAGAGTGCAGTGGCGCAGAGTGCAGTGGCGCAGAGTGCAGTGGCGCAGAGTTCAGTGGCGCAGAGTTCAGTGGCGCAGAGTTCAGTGGCGCAGAGTTCAGTGGCGCAGAGTTCAGTGGCGCAGAGTTCAGTGGCGTAGAGTTCAGTGGCAGAGTGTGCAGGATTGCAGAGTCGCGTGTTGTATAGTGCAGTAATGTAGAGTGGCATAGAGTGCAGTGGCGTAGAGTGGAGTGACGCAGAGTGGAGAAGAGTGCAGCGGCGTAGAGTAGATTGTTTCAGAGTAGAGTGAAGTAGTGTAGAGTGGAGTGATGCAGGGTAGTGTGCAGTGGTGTATAGTAGAATGGGTTAGAGTAGAATGGGTTAGAGTAAAGTGGTGTCGAGTGCAGTGGCAAAGAATGCAGTGGAGCAGAGTACATTAGAGAGCTGTACAGTGGATTAGCGTAAATTGCAGGGGCGCGGAGTGGTACAGCGTAGAGTGCAGTGGCATAGAGTGCAGTGGCATAGAGTGCAGTGGCATAGAGTGCAGTGGCATAGAGTGCAGTGGCATAGAGTGCAGTGGCATAGAGTGCAGTGGCATAGAGTGCAGTGGCATAGAGTGCAGTGGCATAGAGTGCAGTGTGGCTTTGAGTGGAGTTGTGTAGAGTGGATTGACGTAGACTAGAGTGGTGTAGAGTGCAATGGTGTAGAGTAGAGTGGCGTGGTGTGCATTGGCATAGAGTAGAGTTGTTCAGAGTAGAGCACAGAGGGGTTGAGTGCAGTGGCGTGGAGTGGTGCAGAGTGGAGTGGTGTGGAGTGGCGCAGAGTGGAGTGGCGCAGAGTGGAGTGGCGCAGAGTGGAGTACAGTGGCATGAGGTGGTGCAGAGTAGAGTGGGGTATGCATTGTGTGGTAGCACACTGCCATTATAGACAGCACGTTTTCAATTGAAATGACCATTACATTTGCACAGACATACAGTTTTACTAATTAAACTATACAGAGTACAAACGATAATGTGTGGAAATTGCATCACCTAATGCAGAGGTCTTCAATTTGTGGGGCGCGACCCCCAGGGGGGCCGTGGATTCCTGGGAAGGGGGTCGCGCATCCCCAGCTTCACTTGTCCCTAGCAATACAAACCATTTGCTTTCCTTTTGGAAAAAAGGCAGTGGGAGGGCTGATTAAGATCGTTATCAGCTGCTTGCCTGAATGAAATGCAAATGTGCACAGTGAGTTCATCTGCAAGTGTAAAGAATGCTTGGGAGGGGTTCTCTCTTTAATTGATCAAATCACTCCAAGCTTTGTGATGACAAAGTTTTTTTTGAGTGGTAGTGCAAAGAGTTAACAACTGGGCTGGGAAGGGCTTGCTTTTAATTTTAACTGCATTTACACAGCCCTTACTACCCCTAAAGACGTGTTGAAGGGACAGTTATGTAAAGAAAAGGGCATTACATACGCTCTTGTATTACCAATCGTAAAACTATTTGCACGTTTTGCAGCATTCTATCTTACACTGTATGTAATGCAAATATAAAATATTGACTTACATATTCACAGTGCTTTCTGTCACAGGCTGTGACCTTATAGCACTAAAAATACACATCACTATTCTCCTTTTTTTTTTTTTTTAAATCTTTTATTTTAGACATCAGTGCAATAAACAGAAAAAAGGATACCAAGGATACATAAGTTGTCGTCCCCCCCCCTTAGCGGTCTCCCTCCCCCACCCTCTTGATTCAAAAGACAGTTAAATTTTAACATTTCTTAATAGGCAACCTACCTTTAAAAGCAGCCACCGGACATTCCAAAATAATTATTGCATTATATACAGCAAAATAAAAAAACAATACTCCTTAACTCTTTTACCCCCAACTGGATTCAAACATCACTATTCTCCACTGCACCAATCAAGATTTAATTATGTGGATCTCTGGTTACACACAGAACTCTGCAGTGCATCAACTAAGAGAGCTTTCGTAATGTACTACAGTGCATTTCCCACTAACAACTTCTTACATTTATTTTTAATTTACAGTGCCCATTATTTTATATGAAGCTACCTGATGGTGAAAGACCTAAAAAACGTACAGAATATTTTGGGGCTTATTTTTGAGAGGCTTGCATCGCCAGAGCATCACTTTTTTTGACGCTCCGGTGGCACAAGCGTCCAAACCATACCTATGAGGCAGTGCAAAGTCACCCTGCATGGCCTCATAGATATGGAGTAAGACATAGCAGCGTGAGTCACTGCGCTGCCTTACTCTGCGTCGCCTTACTCTGCGTCAAGGAAGTGTTCCATGGGCTTTGCGTGGTGTTCCCACGCAACACCCAGGATTTTGATGCTGCCCCATATTTACAAAATCACGTAGACATGGAGCAGCTCCAAAAACGGACGCCTCCCCAGCGGAGGTGTAACGAGGAAAAATATTTTCCTTTCTCCTCGTTTTTTCCTCTTTCCATGAGTGCTGCATTTTGCAGCTCACATAGAAAGAGGAAAACGCCTTTCAGGATTGGTTTTGTGAAGGAAGGTGCCCCTTTCTGTACAAAAACAATCCTGCCTATTTTGGTGCTAGCAGCAATTAGCGCGCCACGAATGAACCGTATTGCATAAATACTGTGCATTCCTGCCCTTTCACATTGGCATAGGGCAGCACTGCAAGAAGGCTTGCAGCGCTGCCCTACGCCAATTCCTCCTAAATTAGGCCCTTTGTTTTTAACTACACCTCTGACTACGCCCCCACGCTCACTGACCTTTGGTTTGCCAAACAATGTTTAATATTATTTCCCCAACGTGAAAATTATTTGCTGTGGGAATTGGGGTTGGAAAATTGTTTGGTTGGTGACTCTTGCATATTGACATGCTAAATCAATTGTATTGGTAATTGTAAGAAATTGTGTTATTATTGGGTGGGTACTCACCTCAAGTAATAATCACAGTCCTTGTCAGGGTGAATATACCACTAGAGTCACTAAACAATCCTGAGCTCAACCCCTGGTAGCTATGGCACAGAGCAGACAAGCTTAACTGCTTACCTTAGAGTAAAGTTTAAAGTATTTATGTAGTACCAAAACGGCACTGAAGTCGAATTGCAAAACAATAAAAATCCCAAAACGAATTAGAAAAATAGAGTGAGATTTAATACACAAAGTGACACCAAAACGACAAAAATCCATAAGGGTAACATTTTTAAAGTTTTAAGCAAAAATAGCACCAAGAAAAACAAAGTGCCAATGATAGTCCATGGCAGTACAGGACTTGGGCGCAGTTTGATGCGGACCGTGATTCGGATTCCCTAATCAGTTTCGTCCTGGTCAAAGATTTTACCTTCTGACCCAGTCCATGACAGGACTACACTTCTAAAGCACCCTATGACCTTGGGGAGGCACTTATAAACTCAAAGTGTGGTAGGCAGAGGATAACAGGAGGGTCCAGCCCAGGTCCACTTGCCACTGTTAACTGCAGGAAAAGGCCACTTGTAGCTTGGTATGCCCCTGTAGCTTTAACAGGCGCCTTTTGAGTACACTTCTTTGTCCTGGGTACAGGAGAGGGAGCATGTCCAGTCTTCTAGGCTCTTCTCAGGTCTAATATAGCAAGTTCAGTCCTCTTCTGCCTTTCACCAGTTCCGAAGTGTTCTTAAGTGGGTTCCTGGATATCACATTTACACCTGGCACGAGCTAGTAGGAGGGGATGATCCTTGGGGATGCCATTACCAGTGGGGTAAAAGTTGCAGATGCCAATGACTTTGGTCATTTTCAAGATGGCTGAATTGTTTGCCCACATTGAACTTGGTCACTGAGGGTTCAGGGGGCGAGCATTATGGTAATCCTAGTGGCCTCCCATATCTAACAATAAAATCCAGATTTAGGCAGTCCCTGTACCCACAACAAACTCAGAGACAGAAATCTGTTAGGACAAAGCTGAGTTTTCAGCAACCAGGCAGGAAATACACACACATTGCTTTGGCATTCCGTTTCCCTCATTTGAAGTGCGCCCCAAGTGTCATATGCAAACCATAGCAGACCTGTAAAGGAAGTCTTGACACTCCAGCAGGATCTGACACTGTGAGGTCAACAAGAGGCCCACTGTGATGGGCGCCGGCCTGGCTGAAGGAACAAAAGAACGGTGCAAGGTTGGGTGTTAGCTAAATATGCTTGTAAGAGGGTAGGTCTCTTTGAAGTTAATCAAGTTCTTGGGAACAGCCCACAGGCCATACTGTCATAGGCACAAAAGCACAGTCTAACACCCAAGGCCTTTTGTCCCTGTCCTGGGAGCAAGTTTACACCTCATTCACCCCTACTGAAATGCTGATTGCTGGCTAGCAGAAGAGGGAGAGCATAATGCATATTTCGCTTCCAGGGACTTCAGGTAGGGCAAAGTTAACTTTCTAAAAGTTACTTTTCAGTAATATTTACAAATAAACAAAATCACCATTACATTGGATTTTTAATAACTATTCAAAATAAGGGGGGGGGGGTTCTAGCTAGTCCAATTCAAGAGTTACAGTATTAGTACTTAATAGTGCACTCCGGTGTTTTCTATGGAACAGCCAGCCTTGCTACGGTGAAAATAGCTTTGAGGTACTAGTTATGGTAAGGACATGTTTAACATTAACGTTTTACATGTCCTACTTTTAAAAAACATGCACCCTACCCTATGGGCAATAAGGCCTACTTAGGGGCGACTTATAGATATTAAAAAGGAAGGTTGAGTTCTGACAAAAGGGGTTATTTTGACAGGTAGAATTTGCAGTTAAAATCAGCGCAACCAGGCTACTGGTGGCATGCTGCAGTTCACTTGCGACATTAAACTTAAAGGCCCTGGGTACACAAGTTCAAGTTTAAGTTTATTTATGATTTTGGAACTCCAAAGAGATCCACACAAATTAACAGGCCAACAACATATAAATACAAAATTTTTATAAAACAAGGTTTCTACGATCATTATAAAACATCAGATAAAACCAAAATTGATAATTATAGCCTTCATATAAATGTATATTAGTACATATTTAAAAAACACTTAAAAAAGTTAAAAATCCTATGACAAAACATTTCATTTGGTGGTTCATAGATAGAATCTATTAGTGCAGAGGCCGAAAGGATAGATAATTGTAGACAAATTGGTCTCATCCATTTACGCCGATACAATAATAGAGCGGGGCAGATAAATAGCACATGATTAACATCCTGGGTACACCTTGGTACCATATTCTAGAAACATATAGGCAAATTAAATAAAACAATCAGGTGAAAATGTTTGACTATCAACTACAGCACCAGAGGGTACTATGCTTCTCCACATTTCCCCGTCACAAAGTACTTCCCCATGCAATCGACACAGGATGTAATTAAAGCTAGTCTTACTTGCTTCCTACCAACCTGGTCAATGGTGCTTACTACCACCGACCACATGTCCGACGCCCTCCTGCAACAGCAGCTTCAAATGTACACATTCCCAGATGGAACCCTCACCATTCTAAGGAACATACCAACATGACCATTCATTTTACACAACCACTCAGGAGATTGTTCAAATGTAAGTATTTTTATTGCAGCTCTGCCTAGAGCGTGGTAGCACCCTACGCCACAGCTTTCTTCTCCAGCTCTCTCTGACCCCCTCACCTCCCTTGGAATCCTCCCTCGCCCAGATTCCAGATCATACAAGTATGGTGGCCTATGAGAAACCAGAACAACATTAGTCAAAATAGAAAGATGCAGGTAAACACTTTATCAAACTATCAGAGTTGTGTGAGGCAATAGTCGCATGGTACAAGATGGAATCTCTAAAGTGGAGGCATTCCCAGATTTGGGGCCCTCAGCGGCTCAGGTCAACAAGCTCCAGGCAGCGCAACAACTCCTGCTTCAAATCAGGCTCTGCAATAAAAGATGGAAGTCTTTACTGGCCTGTGCCTGATCTTCCAGGTCCGAGACTTCTCACTTCCACTGCGCCCCACCCGCTGCCGCAGCGGGGACCCCGTGAAGGGGAAAGGTTGAGCTTCAAGGAAGGTGGTGCAAAAGTAGCGGAGCCAACAGCAGTTGTTCACTCTGGATCGTGCACATGATACCAGAGGAGGCCCTCGCACAAAGCCCTGCAGGGTGTATCCACCCGTGCTGGCACTTGGCAGTGTAACGAAGACATGCACAGTTAGCAGGAGGTCAATTCATTGATTGGCACGACCTGCCTCTGACACCTGTTTACCTTCTTTCCCCTTCCTCAACTCTCGCTACTCAAATCTGGCCAGTGGAACTTTCAACAGACTTGTGTGATCTCACATTCTACATGCGACGTACACTCTATCACAGATAGAGACTCAACACATCTTCCCCTTCCAATAAAATGGAAATATGAAGCCAAAGTAACACATAACAATGTTCAACAATATAAATACTAACAAGTCCTCAGTACCCGAATTCAGCATGACTTACGAAATCCTTCAATTTACTTGTCCGTACAACTGAACAACCACTATGTGTCTTCCTCTGATCTCTCACATTTCCTTCCACAACTTCTCTGCCCCCATTCCCGGTTCCTTCACTCATTCTCACATTCCTCCTACCGTTCCATCCACTCAAATACTGTTGTACACCCCCAGAGGATTCAGTTCTTGGCTCGCTCCTCTACGGATATGTGACTCCAAAATCAAACAGACAACCATCATTGGACTCATTATCTCCTGCTCTTGTTCCACCAGTTTCAAGGCCATCTGCATTACCTTTAAAATCCTCAACTCTTCATCGCCTAGTATTCTGTCAAACCTGCACTCTTTCTACACCCCCTCCCGCCAACTCCGCTCTATGGGACAGAATTTTGTGGTTGTCCCCAGGGTGAGGAGGGCTCGTGCTGGTGGCCGCTCCTTCCGGGTGCTGGCTTCTAGACTCTGGAATTCCCTTCCTATTTCCATTCGCAGCCTAAAGCTTTATCTGCCCTTCCGTAAAGCTATTAAAATGTTTCTGTTCCCTTCGCTATAAGGTGTTCTGTTGTTACCAGCTGCGCTAATCTGGTTTCAGCGCCGGGACGCCCCTTTGCTGGGGCGTCCGCGCGCTTTATAAATCAGCTTAACATAACACCATTCTCCCACTTGCACCTGGACAGCCTACTGAAATGCCACACCTTACCATCACTCAGTTTTGCGGACTTGGTATATAGCTTAATCACTTTCAAAGGAGCAGTATACCCATCTCTACCTTTGGACAATACTATAAGAATTTTGACCTTCACGTAATCTCCAATGGCCAATTCAACTCTGGACACCCTATGTTTACGATCATAATATCTCTTATACGAGTCTTGCGCTTTTTTTATATTAATATTTCTGGAGACCACTCAAGAAGTCTTTGCCTAGACATCCAACACAAATTATCCTTGGTGTAAGGTTCTCTCCCACGTATATTTTTAAAAGGTGAGAATCCTGTCAAAGTGGGCGTCGAACGAAATGTCCATACCATTTTTTGCAGATCCAGTACCTAAGACTTCTTTTTTTAAGGAAATGTGTACATTTCCCATGATTACGTTATTGAATTGTTCCACTTTCCATTGCCAGCTGCATGATGCATAGATGTGAAATTGTGCTTCACCTCATTCCTATTCACAAACGTCTTCATTTCTTCGGAACTGTGCCCCAATATCCGTTATCACCATTCTCTGTAATCCCCCTCTCAAAAATACCTCCTCCATACACTGCACCACAGAAGAAGCATCTGCCTTGGTTACTATCTTGATTTCTGGCCACTTCGAAAATGTGTCAGCCAAAACAATGACATATTTGCACATTCCCCACTCTTCTCGTATAGGACCCAAAATATCCACACACGCTGTTTCCCATGGATTTTCATGGGTAGGCATGGGAATTAAAGATGGTCTGAATGTAATCTGTGACTTATCCGAACTGTCACACTCCACACAAGATCCGACACTTTTCTCAATTTCTGTGTCCATTCCAGGCCACCAATACATTTCTTTTTTTCTCAATCCCTAAATGACCTCCATGGTTAATGTCCATTATTCTCTGTCTTAGAGTGACATGTGGAATGATACGGTAACCCCGCAAAACATGTCCTAATTTGTCAACAGACAACTCATGGTTGACCTCCCAAAAGCTTCTCAACCAGAGTCAATTCAATTTGTCTTGAATATTTTTCCTTTGACTATCTGTTATGGCAACACAAAAAGATGATGGACGGAATGCTGAACATTGTCAAATATTCACCCCCAGTCACAAATCTGGGTTTAATCCATCGTTTTTTTGCTCACTATGGCACTCTAGTTTGGACCCAGCCATATGCAAACTGGCCTGGCAGTTCGGGCTGGACTGTTCTCATGGGGAGCAGAGTCAAGGCTGATTTGCATATGGTTGGGTCCAAACTGGAATGGCATGGTGAGCAAAAAAAAACAATGGATTTATGTCCAGATCTCTGCACTGGGGGTGAATGTTTGACATTGTTCAGCATTCGTCCATCAATTGTTCTTTTTGTATTTGTCGCCCTAAGTGGGATGGGTATAGTATACCCAGACGTGGGTCCAGTGCTCACCATGCCACTTGAGTCAAGCTATCTAGGCTGATGAGGGGTGACACCCTTAAACCGGTCTTCAGATGCTTGTTTGCAGTACAGGGAGTACCTGGCCTGGCAGTTCGGGCTGGCCTGTTCTCAGAGGGAGCAGGGTCAAGAATGAGTTGCACATGGCTGTGTCCAAAAATAGAATGGCGTGGTGAGCAAAAGAAACGATAGATTTAGGGTGTACTGGGGGAGAATGTTTGCATTCAGCATTCCGTCCATCATTCGTTCTTTTTACTATCTGTAATAGGTCATCATTTACTTCAGCCGCGTTCCATTCATCAGTAGTACTAGCATCAGGCACACAACAGTCATTCCAAACCAAAATATTAACCTTGGTAGAATCCAAAGAAGCTCTGCTCGAAAAATCTGCTAACTGGTTCTTCACACCAGGAAGACATTCCACTACATATGCATAATCCAATAGGTGCAATGACATTCTAACGATGCATGGCCTCACTTTGGTCATTCCACCACCGGTAAGGAGTTCAACAAGAGGCTTATGGTCAGTTCTTAAGGTAAACTCAGTCCCCCAGACAAACTGCATGAAGTAATTCACACCCCACACACACACACTATTACCTCTTTCTCAATCACCGAAAAACACTCTTCTGAATGTGTGAGGGATCTCAAAGCACATGTGATAGTAACTTCTTTTCCATTAGTTTCACTCCTTTATTGCGCGCATTGCTGGTGATAACCACCCTGAGAGACGGGTCAAACCCACTAAAAGGCATGGCGTAGCTAATCAGCCTTGATTGTGTCAGCATCCAATTGTAATTTGCTGCTCCATTCAAAACAGACATCCTTTCTTTAAAGCTCCATGATATCTTAAGTTCTTTTTTCAAAATTAGCTACAAACTAACTTCCCGTAATAATTTTGCAAGGCCTAAAAAAGACCGCACATCCTCCTTGTTCCTGGGAGGCTGCGAGCTGTTTTATAGCCTCTACTAACTCAGGCTTGGGCAATATACCCTTATCACACACCATATGTCCAAAATAAGTAACAGACTCAGACTTCGGATAAAATAGAAAGATGCAGGTCAACACTGTTGTATAGTACATTTCTCCTTGTACATTGTATATTACTTTAGATGTACGTGGGCTGAGCGAGGCATGGAATGCTCATGTGGTTCCTTCAGGGATTCCATTCCAGGGCATCAGTTGTTACCGGTGTCCTGGAGTGGAAGCCGTGCTGCCTGGCTCTCGCCGGTTTCCTCCGCTAACTTGGAATAAAGCTTGGAAGATATATCGAGTCTCTGGCTTCATTACAATTGGCGACGACTTGAAACGGATCCACAAGAACTTCGACTTGTATTTATTTATTTTTTTTGGTTCATTTTTCAATTTAATTTTTGAAGCCACTTAAAGAGGTTTGATTTATTGAAAACCTCCAGCGATTTAGCCTAGTTTGCCGCAACTGGATTTGTCTACTCCCGATGTTGCCGGCCAAGGAAGTTTTGGGGTAAGAATTGTTACCTGTATGTTAACGTGAACCGTTGGGGAACTGCCAAAGGTCGCAACGTTCAAGTGGAGGCAGTGTTCTACCCTCACGCGTGTTCCTCCTCGCTCTAGGAATTCCAGCAAGGAACGAGCGAGGGGGGAGTGCGTATTCGACGTATGGGTTGTGACACGCTGTTGTGACATCATCACGCAAGGTCACGCTGCGTGACCTTGCGTAGCGGGCATTTTGGAAATCATCGAGACTTTGTCGGGAGGAATGTTTACAAGCTCCTGCAACGCGAGTGTGTTTCATACCTTAAGAGGCTGAAATTTTATCGATATAAAGAACTTGGCTTGTAATCTTTAGCGTTTACATGAGGAAACAGGTGAGATAGTCGGGAGACGACTAACTTTACTGAAATAATTTGGAGATTGGTTTTTTTTGTTCTGTTTTTCTTACATATATCCTTCAAGCATTTTTGTTGGATACTAAGAAGACTTCGGGACTGCCACTATTGCGTGTGGAATTTCACTCTAATATTTACATTAACTTTAATACACTTTAATACATGGTATATGGAACAAGGAGATCAGGAACCGCGGGGTGTGGAACAAGCGATGGCACAGCAAAGTTTTACCATTAGTCCTCCACATCCATTTTGGGCAACGGGATCACAGCCATGTATGAAATGGTTGGAATGGAAGGATTACTTTGTAAATTATATCAAGGCAGTGGATGAGGCTGGGAAGATGAAACAGGATCAGATGAAAAGACTGTTACTGCATTCTCTAGGTCCTGTTGGTTTGAAGACGTATACCTGTATGCCTAAAATTACATGCAGCGAAGAAAGTGTATTTGATTCAGCTTTAAAAGACCTTGACAAATACTTTGCCCCCAAAGTTTGCATTGGTGTTGTACGACATAAGTTTTTCCAAAGGAAACAGAGCAAAGAAGAATTAGTAGATGAGTGGGTGGATGATCTAAAAAAATTAGCCATTGACTGTAAATTTGGGGATCTGCATGACGATTTAATACGGGATCAATTAGTCATGCATAATAATAATTCTCCCATCCAGGATCGCTTATGGGTCAATGGGGATGCACCTTTGGAAGACGTTTTAGCTATTATGAGAAAAGGTGAAATGTCAGGGAGATGTGCTACTGTGATTAAAGAATCCGAGAAAGATCCAGGGGGAGTTTTCAAGGTACAGAACTCGAGTACGAACCAATTTCAAAACACCTTGGGTCGTGGTCATAGTCTACCACAGAGAAACATTTGGAGAGAAAGGAAACCGGAGGAAAGAAGGTGTTACCGCTGTGATAGCAAAGAACACATGGCTTATAGCAAATATTGCCCGGCAGCAAGGAAGAAATGTGGGATTTGTGGTTTAATGGGTCATTTTAGCAAAATGTGTAGAAGAAGAAATGATGTAAAATATGTGTGGAATGAAGAGGATGGTACTGATGGCGATGCAGATAGTGAGAGTAGTTGTGTAAAAAGTCTGCAAGGAAACTTTGTTTTAAATGTCATTGATAATTCTATGAAGGGGAAGCCCATTTGTGAAATGTCCTTGGGTGGAGTTACAGTTAATATGTTTGCTGATTCTGGATATCCCTATACTATCGTAAATGAAGCAGTGTGGGGTGAAAAGTTTGTGAAAAAAATAGGGCACCAGCTATACCCCACAGATGTTAACCCGGTGAGTTTCACCGGAGAGAAAATCGACATGCTTGGGTTCAGATGGCTAACCTTCTTATTTAAAGGGAGGTCAGCAAGGGGGAAGTTATATGTGGCCAAACTTGGTCCGTCCGTGCTTGGCTGGATGGATCAAAAGAATTTGCACATCATTCTTGATCCTAATAGTGAAGAAAAGGTACTAGTAGTTGATGAAACCAGTAAGTTGGAAGATGCCTTAGTTAAAAAATTTCCAGGAGTTTTTGGAGAGAATTTAGGGGCACTCAAAGGTTTTGAACATAAAATTGTACTAAAGGACGCAGAACCTAAGGTCCACAAAGCTAGACCAGTTCCTATGTTGATAAGGGACGAGGTTAATAAGGAGTTAGAGAGTTTAATAACAAAAGGTGTGATTGAAGAAGTGGAGAGTTCCGAATGGATTTCTCCGGTCGTGATAGCACGCAAAAGCAACGGAAAAATCCGTTTATGCATTGATTTGCGCCACCTAAATAATAATATCGTTATCGAGAAGTTTCCCCTGCCCAAGATCAATGAGATGGTTTCTTCACTCAAGGGGGCGACCTGGTTTTCTACCATAGACTTATCGGCAGCGTACCACCAGGTTATACTCAGCCCTGAGTCAAGGAGGCTTACTGCCTTCATTACGCCGTTTGGGTGTTACCAGTTCAGGCGTATGCCTTTCGGCCTTGCCTCTGCCGCTGCGGTTTTTCAGCGGTTGATGCATAGGTTATTTGGCAAGATGAGGGGCGTGAGTTTCTTCCAAGATGACATTTTAATCGCTGCTGGGTGCAAAGGAGATCATGACCATATGTTGAATGATGTGTTGGAAGTTTTACAAAGAGTGGGTTTAACTGTCGAACTTAGCAAGTGTAAGTTTGCATAGAGGAACGTATCGTATTTAGGACATGTCGTAAGTGAGGCTGGTGTGAAACCCAAACCTTCGTTGGTCAATGCCATTGTTGGTTCACCTTCTCCTAGTACAAAGGAGGAGGTGAGATCTTTTTTAGGCATGGCCGAGTATTGCGCAAAATTTATACCTAACTTTGCAAGCAAAGTGTACAACATACGCTCGCTTCTCGAGAAAAATGCAAAATTTGAGTGGACGGCTGACTGTGAGGCAGAGTTTTCCCTAGTTAAGTCTTGTTTAGAAAAGGTGAATGCTTTAAGCAGCTTTGATCCCAACACAGAATGTTGGTTGACCACTGATGCGAGTGATAAAGGGTTAGGTGCAGTCCTATCAC
Organism: Calotriton arnoldi; assembly: GCA_963921515.1. Classification (NCBI taxonomy): domain Eukaryota; kingdom Metazoa; phylum Chordata; class Amphibia; order Caudata; family Salamandridae; genus Calotriton; species Calotriton arnoldi. The sequence goes on from CAWUFW010003367.1 coordinate 587,964, forward strand.
AAAAAGGGTGTGATGGTTGCGAGAAGATAATCCTATTTGCATCTAGGGCTTTATCACCTACAGAGAGTAAATATCCCATCATAGAGAGGGAGGCACTTGCCTGTGCTTGGGCTTTGGAACACTTTTGTGTGTTTGTTTGGGGCAAGATTGTTACCATTCGCACAGACCATAGACCTTTGGTAAAAATTTTAACGACCGAAGGTAGTGTAGGGGCCTCCGCAAGATTAGCTAGGATCTCTATGAGAATGAAAGAATATGTGTACAAGATCACCTACGTGCCGGGCAAGAACAATGTTGTGGCTGACTGTTTGTCGAGGTTACCTGCACCCCTAGAAGATTGTGTGGATGATCCTTGGGGCAATTTTAGTATTGCTTTTGTTCAGGATTCGGGGGCACCAGCTATCACTAAGACGGGTTGGTTGGAAGAACAGCTTAAAGACAAAGATTTACTAGCGGTGTCAGAACATATTTGTAAAGGCTGGCCAAGGAAAGAGAGCATAACTGATAATTTGAGACCTTTTTGGGAGGTGAGAATGGAACTTTCACTGGATAAGGATTTGATTCTGAGAGGTGACAGGGTAATTCCGCCTAAAGCCTTGAGAATGAAGGTGTTACAACTGTGCCATGAAGGTCATTTTGGTATAATAAGAACTAAATGTGTGGTCAAAGGCATTTTTTGGTGGCCAGGAGTTGACAGGGAGGTAGAGAGATTTGTGAGAGAATGTTCGATTTGTTGTTCTGCAGATAAATCCTTAAAGACCTTGAAACCTTCTATGAGTGAAGGTTTAATTCCTAGTCTTCCTTGGGAAGTGATAGCGGTGGACATTTTTGGACCAGTGGGCGAATTTAAAGAATATGGTTTGGTTGCTATTGACTTGTTTTCTAAATGGCCTGTGGTTAAGATTGTAGAAAGAGTGGACACACAAACTGTCCTTGAATTTCTAGACAAATTATTCATCATGGAAGGATTACCCGTTAGTGTTTTAACTGATAATGGGGTGCAATTTACTTCAAGGAATGCCATGGTGTACTTTGAGAGGTGTGGTATTAAGCACAAGACCACTTCGCTGTACAATCCAAGTGGTAATGGTACAGTGGAGCGTTTTAACCGAGTGCTTAAGGGTGTGATTCAAGCAGCAATGAGCAAACGAATGGATTGGAAGCTGGAGATACAAGAAGCGGTTTGGGCGTACAGGGTGACTACTCATGCTGCCACAGGTTTATCTCCTTTCATTATGATGAGGGGCAGGAAACCCAGATGCAAGTTTAATCCTAATTGGCTTTCGGAAGGTAAAGTAGAACAGTGGTCTCCTACTGAGGTAAAGAACAATTTGGAGTTGGCACATAGGAAGAGTAAGGAGTATTATGATGTAAGCCGTGGTACTAAAGAGATATCAGTTAAGGTGGGCGACCAGGTTCGCATAAAAAGGCTGATTAAAGTTCCTAAGGGTGAAAGCCAGTTTGAGGAACCACAACAGGTAGTAGAGGTTCTTCGTAATGCAGTTAGACTGAAAGATGGAAGAGTCTGGAATCTTAAGAGCGTTGCCTTTGATTTGAAGCAACAATCAGATTTTGATGCACCATCCCCCAATGATTCTGCGAATTCTGAGTGGGTGGAAGACTATTTTAATCACGGAAATGTACAATCTGGTTTGACTTCTGATGGTGTTCAAGGTAATAAATTGATGGAAGGAAATCAGAGTATCACAGATGTTGGGCAACATGATCAGGAGAACATTCTTCCCCCAGAGGAAGCTTCTTCTGTAAGGGAGGAGGAGGGGTTTCCGGGTACCATTGAATCGAGTACCATAGAACCTGTTGGGGGAAGTGTGGGCACGGGCGACAATGGTAAAAGGAAGAGAGTCCTTCCGGGTTGGTTAAAAGAATATGTAATGTAATTTCTATGTATTTCCTTGTTTCTTTTCTGTTAATTTATACTTACTTATTGTTTCTTTTGTATTTTGGGGTTATAATCTTTTTGTGTTGTAAGGAGGGGGGGATGTGTTGTATAGTACATTTCTCCTTGTACATTGTATATTACTTTAGATGTACGTGGGCAGAGCGAGGCATGGAATGCTCATGTGGTTCCTTCAGGGATTCCATTCCAGGGCATCAGTTGTTACCGGTGTCCTGGAGTGGAAGCCGTGCTGCCTGGCTCTCGCCTGTTTCCTCCGCTAACTTGGAATAAAGCTTGGAAGATATATCGAGTCTCTGGCTTCATTACAAACACTATGTCAATCCGTCAGAGCTGTGTGAGGCAATAGTCGCACGGTACAAGAAGGGACCTCTAAGGTGAGACACCTACCAGGGTTGCATTCCCAGACGTGAGCCCCTCGGCGGTTCAGGTCGGCAGGCTCCAGGCAGCGCAACACCTCCCGCGCCAACTCAGGGTCGGCGATGAAGCGGCGGAAGCCTTTACTGGCCTGTGCCCGCTCCTGCAGATACTCCAGGTCAGGGACTTCTCGTTTCCACCGCGCCCCGGCCGCTGCCGCAGCGGAGACCCCGCGAAGGGGTAGGGTTGATATCCGAGGAAGGTGGCGCAAGAGCAGTCGTCCGCTCTGGAGCGTGCACATGACGACAGAGGCGGCCCTCGCGCACAGCCCTGCAGGGTGTATGTTTCCACCCGTGCCGACGCTGGTCAGCACCCCACACAACACCCTGGTGCCATTGCACGTGCGTGACCTTCTACATGGTGCAGGAACGCTGGAGGTGGCGCAGGCCGTCAAACCGAAGAGCACGCGGGCGTTTACTTCCGCTTCCGGAGCACACATGAGATGTAAACAGAACGCTCTAACAAAGCACTAGAGCGCTAATACACAGCTTACGTTGTGCTAGCATCAAGCGAAAGGTGCTGGATAAACCACATTTTACAATGATTTCCCTTCGCTATGAGACTGTCTGAATTTGTAAATGGCTCGGATTTTACATGTCCTAGCGAGCTGCAGCAGCATTGGAGGTCGTAGAAACAGAATACATTCCACAAAACGCCACTATCTTTTGGACAGTAAACGCGCTTGAACCGTTTGGTGTTTTCACTGTATTTTAATCCACAGACGCTCTTAGTGTAAAGAACCCAAATCAAGAACATATTGAATTTTCCACTGACAGTCCGTTATTGGTGCTTTCGCGATGGACTTTCCCTGCAAGTACAGAAATTACGGCAAATCGGACTAGACCCTGTTATCGATGTGTTCGCAGCCAATCAGGTAAGTCTAAGCATGTTTTATGTAGCAGTCCAAGATTGATTACAGCAATCCTAACTGTACCATTGGCTAGGATACCTTTTGCCAATTGTTAATTGGCTGCATTGCCGCAGAGAGTGCAATCAGCTGAGACAACGATCAAGTGCTCTTTGGATATTGATGGCTGAAGCCTTAGCATGCCCTCTGTTCACAGGATGTAGCTGCTGCACTTGTATGTCTCTCTACAGTTGACGGGTTTTGATGTAAATGCAAAACACATTCACTGATTACTCTTCAAGGAAGCCTACTGCTAGTGCAATTGCTGGGGCCTGTCTATCCAAGTGAGTCGGGGCCTGATTACTCTTCAAGGAAGCCTACTGCTAGTGCAATTGCTGGGGCCTGTCTATCCAAGTGAGTCGGGGCCAGGGCCGAGAACATCCGAAAAAAAACACCAGTGACGTGGGTGAATTGAATTCGGTTACTGCCGGTAAGGAGATTCGCCACCATTGCAAGGGTGAGTCTGACCGACCTCCGACGCGCAGGTTCAGTGGCGCAATCTGTAGCCTGGAACCACCCAGCCTATGTTTTCGTCAAGTGTGCGTCATCCTGTTCACTCCTACCTCCTGCTGCTCCTCTAGATCTCTGCGAGTCCCTGCTGACGGCTCCGGTCTGCTCAGGCTGCAGACCGACCAGCTCCTCCTGGACGGTTCCTCGCAGCTCCTAGTGTCCCTATCTTGCTCTGCTCCAGCGGTCCCAGCTCTGGTACAAGTGCGGTGAGTGAGACGCGCAGAGAGGGCTGCCCTAGTTCTCCTTGCTCGGGATGGAGCCTGTGTGTCCTACTGTCGCCCCACAGGCTCCTGAACCCATCACCATCTGTGTTTAAACAATTGCTTCTTGTAATTTTAGGTCGTTTATGTGTAGAGTACATAGAAATAAAAGTACGCCTGTGCCGTTCCACTGGGAAGCGTAATTATCGTTCATCTATACACGGCACTTGTAGCGCACCCGCTATAAATTCAGTCTTCTCTAGGTCTTTACCATTTAGTGGAAAATAAAATTACTCTTACTGAAAATGTTGAGTTTTGCCAACTATTGTGTTAACGAGTAAAATACTGACGGGTTTCATTTCTTCCTTCCACATCACAAAGTGGGCCTTTGTTCAAATTAATATTCTCTGTTATTGATTAAGTGATTGTTCATTATGGTGTGATCTCCCAGAGACTGAGGGAAGAGTAGGTGGTATCTCCCAGTGCGGTGATCCAGAGAAGGGTTAGGCACGGCACTGCTGCCAGATGTAAAATGGAATCCTTTGAAGAAGGTTTCGCTGCCAGTCTGCTTCTTTAATACTATTGTAGTGGTATAACAAAATATATTAGCTTTGTTAAATAGGTATTCCTATTTTTTAACGTTGAGTGACGCCCTCATGGTAGAACTTAGATAATTCAAAGTTATCGCTTTTATCCCTTTCTTAAAATACTTGGGGTATTTTTCTCTTTCCCCTTAAATATTCCAGGATTGGAGTTAAAATAGTCAATAAGCCATATGGACAACTTGGGTGAATGTTGCATTTTTCGCAAATATTCTAGGGCCGATGTTGGAATAGTAAATTTGACCTCTCCTAATGTCTGCCTCACTCACTATTTTTCTGCAGGTTCAGCTCAAGGCAGCAAACACATATGTGCTTTGAAGTGCAACAAATGTGACAAGATAAATACAGAATTTAAAGGGATCTTCATTTATTGCTTGGGAGTTACGTATATAGCTGCAACTGAAATCAACCCCTCACTTCTATAAAGAGCATTAGAACCAAAAGCATTAGCGCTTTGAGGAAATACAATCACAATATTTCTTTTCCACATTGAAGCCAGCCCTTTTTAAGTCTCGCCTGAGACAGAGAATGCGCTGTTGCTTGGGAAACATTTTGTTAGCTTACAGTGGTCTTGGAGCCTGCCTGCTGCTTACCAATGGTTGACTTCATTGCCACTCTTGTTACCTCGCTTCTCTTTGGTCATGTCGGCTTCACTTCTACCTCGTGTGTTTGCCCTTCCCTGGAGCATGGTCCATGTACTCCTGTCCTTCTGCTGCTTGTGCTTTCGGAGCAACTTTTTTACTTTAGTTGAAGCACTCTATTACAGTGCATGTGTTTGTAGGCCATCTCAGTCCTGTGCTTCTATCCCCAACACGCTCTGTTTTGTTGTTTGCCCCATTCCAACCTCATGTCCCTCTCTACGTTGTTGCTTGCACCCTCATCCTTCTGTCCCAGTCCATATTTTTGCTTATCCCTTCACACTCTCGGTCTGTGTTGTTGATCACCCCCTTGTCCCGGGCCATGTTCTTGCTTGCCGTCTCCTAACCCGGTCTGTGTTCTTACTTGCCCCCTTCCGTTGAGCTTCGTGTTGTTCTTTGCCCCCACTGCACCCTCCTCCACCCTCCTGTCATGCTTTGTTGCTGTGCAACATGGGCTAAAAACACAGACAAAGCCAATATATATATATATATATATATATATATATATATATATATATATATATATATATATAATCACGCAGCCAGTGCTGTTTTCATTACTGGTGGGAGGCATCAATCAAGCATTTGTAGAGCGCACTACTCAACCGCGAGGGTCTCAATGCGCTAAGGGGGGGGGGGAGCTGCTACTGTTCGAACAGCCAGGTCTTGAGAAGTCTCCTGAAGGTCAGCAGGTCCTGGGTCTGTCGCAGGTGGATGGGGAGGGTTTTCCATGTCTCGGCGGTGAGGTGGGAGATCTGCCACCGGTGGTCGCTCGGTGTATGCGTGGAACGGTGGCGAGGGCGAGGTCAGCGGAGCGAAGCTGGCGGTTGGGAGTGTAGAAGGTGAGTCGTTTGTTGAGGTATGTAGGTCCGGCATCGTGGAGTGCTTTGTGGGTGAGGAGCTTGAAGGTGATCCTCTTGTTGACGGGGAGCCAGTGCAGGTCTCTCAGGTGGGCAGTGATGTGGCTGTGGCGGGGGATGTCGAGGACGAGGCGTGCGGAGGCGTTCTGTATGCGTTGAAGTCTTTTCTGGAGTTTGGCTGTGGTTCCCGCGTAGAGGGCGTTGCCGTAGTCTAGCCTGCTGGTGACGAGGGCCTGGGTGACCGTCCTTCTGGTTCCGCTGGGGATCCATCTGTAGATCTTGCGAAGCATGCGGAGGGTGTTGAAGCAGGAGGAGGAGACGGCGTTGACTTGCTAGGTCATTGACAGTGATGAGTCCAGGATGAACCCCAGGTTTCGTGCGTGGTCAGTGGGTGTCGGCACAGCTCCCAGCGCGGCCGGCCACCAGGAGTCGTCCCAGGCGGAGGGGGTGGGGCCAAGGATGAGGACCTCCGTCTTGTCCGAGTTCAGTTTCAGGCGACTGTTCTTCATCCATTCGGCGACGGCCTTCATTCCTTCGTGGAAGTTGGTTTTGGCGGTGGCGGGGTCGTTGGTGAGGGAGAGGATCAGCTGGGTGTCGTCGGCGTATGAGACGATGTTGAGGTAGTGCGATCGGACGATGTTGGCGAGCGGTGTCATGTAAACGTTGAAATGGGTCGGGCTGAGGGATGATCCTTGGGGTACGCCGCAGGTGATTTTGGTGGCTTCGGATCGGAAAGGAGGGAGGCGGACTCTCTGGGTTCTGTCGGTGAGGAAGGAGGTTATCCAGTCCAGGGCTTTGTCGCGGATCCCTGCGTTGTGGAGGCGTGTGCGTAGGGTGTGGTGGCAGATGGTGTCGAAGGCGGCCGAAAGGTCTAGGAGGATGAGGGCCGCGGTTTCGCCGTTGTCCAGCAGGGTCCTGATGTCGTCGGTGGCGGCGATTAGGGCAGTTTCGGTGCTGTGGTTGCTGCGGAATCCGGATTGGGACGAGTCCAGGGTGTTGTTCTCTTCGAGGAAGCGGGTCAGTTGTCTGTTGACTATCTTCTCGATGACTTTCGCCGGGAACGGGAGCAGGGTGATGGGCCGGAAGTTCTTGAGGTCCTTTGGGTCTGCCTTGGGTTTCTTGAGTAGGGCGTTGATCTCGGCGTGTTTCCAGCTCTCCGGGAAGGTGACGGTCTCGAAGGAGCTGTTGAAGATCTTCCGGAGTTGGGGTGCGATGATGGAGCTTGCTTTGTTGAAGATGTGGTGAGGGCAGGGGTCTGACGGTGAGCCGGAGTGGATGGTGTTCATGGTTTTGATGGTGTCTTCGTCATTGACGTGGTTCCAGGAGAGTAGGAGGTCGGTGTGGCTGGGGGGCGGTGGGTCTGAGGTGTCGGCGGCTGTCGGTGGGGGGGGGTGGGTGGGGGTCTGAGTGTTGAAGCTGTCGTGGATGTCTCTGATCTTGCGGTGGAAGAAGGTAGCAAGAGAGTCGCATAGGTCCTGCGATGGCGGGATGTCGTTAGAGCTGGAGCTGGGGTTGGCGAGTTCCTTCACGATGTTGAAGAGCTTTTTGCTGTTGTGTGCGTTGTTGTCGATACGTTCCTTGAAGGAGGTCCTTTTGGCGGTTCGAATGAGTTGGTGGTGCCTGCGGCTGGCGTTCTTGAGGGCCGTGTGTTTGTCCGGTGTCTGTTCGTGGCGCCACTTCTTCTCGAGTCTTCGGCGGGTCTGTTTGGATGCCTGGAGGTCGGTGGTGAACCAGATGGCCCTTCTGTCGGTGCGTCTGTTTGAGGGTTTCTTGATCGGGGCGAGAGTGTTGGCGCATTCGTTGATCCATTGCCTGAGGTTACGGGCGGCTGTGTCGGTGTGGTCGGACGGTGGGTCTCGGGCGAGGGTGGTTATTAGCTGGTCTTCGGTGACCTTGTTCCAGCTGCGATGGGGGATTCGTTGCGGGTGGTTGTGTGCGGTGTTTTTCTCGAAGGAGAAGTGGATGCAGCGGTGGTCGGTCCAGTGGAGTTCGGTGGTGTGGCTGCAGATGACGTGGTTGCTGGCGGAAAAGATGGGGTCGAGCGTGTGTCCGGCGGAGTGGGTGGGTGTCGTGACGAGCTGTTTGAGTCCGAGGTTGGAGAGGTTGTCGAGCAGGGTGGTGGAGTTGCTGTCGTTGGCATTCTCGAGGTGGAAGTTCAGGTCTCCAAGGAGGATGTAGTCTGTGGAGGCCAAGGCGTGCGGGCTGATGATGTCGGTGATAGTCGCTGAACTGTGGCCAGGTTCCTGGGGGTCTGTAGACGAGGGTTCCTCTGAGGGTGGTGTTGGGATCGATGTGGATCTGGAAGTGCAGGTGTTTGGCGGTGCTGAGGGTGTCTTCGGTGCTGGTCGAGATTCTTAGGGTATTCTTGTGGACGATGGCGATTCCTCCTCCCGGTCTGTTGGTGCGGTCCCTGCGGGTGATCTTGTAGCCGTCCGGGATGGCTATGGCAACGTCGGGTGCTGATGAGGGGTTCAGCCAGGTTTCCGTCAGGAAGGCGACGTCCGGGGAGGATGAGTCGAGAAGGTCCCAGAGTTCGACGGCGTGTTTGTGGACTGAGCGGGTGTTGAGTAGTATGCACATGAGGTGGTTGTGGCCTGCCCTGGTGGGAGGGTCAGGTCGTGCTGGTGTACGCTGGCTGTTGAAGCTGCAGTTACGGCAGGTGCAATCCTCCATGTTGCACACCCTCTCTCCAGCTGTGATGCCTCCCACTAGCAATAAAAAAAAAAAAAGAGCAATGACGCCGCCAGCGCTGACTGAGTCATAGCACGTTGCTTATTTCAACTTTTAGCTATACTGCACAGCAGCCACTTTGCTGTGCAACATGGCTAAAATATTGACGGAGCCAGTAGTTCGAATAGGCGAAACGTATTAGCTTTGCCAATTCTCGATAGTGTTTGTATACAGGACTACTTTTAGCAATCTGTAAGTGAAAGCCTTTTGTGGCCCATACCCAGGGACACTTGAAAAATGTGATTCTGCACCGCAGTATCTTCCGCTCAAACGGATCTAAAGGTACGAAAAACTCTGCTACATTTGTTGCCATGCAGGGTAAGACTCTCTGCAAGGTTAACTAGTCGCCTTCCAGTTGCTTCTCTCTCTTATTTGTGTGTTAAACTGGTTTCCCCAGACAAAAAAACCAAATTATTGATGTAATTTTATTACAAAATGTGCCATATTTTGCCAATTCATTTTCCCTTTTTTGCCACCTAACAATGTCAATCCTGCTGCATACTTTAGTCTGTCCCTGCCGTATAATTTCCACCCACTGTTTAATGTTGGTTGGCTTTATTGTACTTTTATTTGTTTGTTGGCTTGATTTCATTTTCTTGCGTTGTCCCACCCTTGATTCTCTGACTTGTATCCTTCCACTGCTCACATTTTGGGAACTACTTTTTCCTTTCTTTTTCAGCACTCCATGGGAGGTCATGTGTGTTCTGGCCCTCCGTCTCATGTGCTGCTTCCCTCCCAGATATATACCCGCTCTCTGTGTTGCGCTCCTTCATTTGCTTGCTCCCTCATGTGCTGCTTTTCTATTCGATACCTGCCCCCAACATGTGCCATGTCACTCACTTCGCACCTTCCACAGCTTTCATTCCCCCCCTCCCTCCATTTTTTTAAATTACTCACCCAGCTCCCAGTGCTCAGCCGATGCTCTGTCACCCCCTCCTATGTTGCTTTGCCACACCCTTAATGTTTTTGGGGGGGGTTTCTTTTTCTTTCTTAATTACCCAGCAGCTCCCATTTGCTTCCGGACCACTCCGCTTTCAGAATTGAACTTTTGTCCAAGTGAGAATCTATATATTTTTTAATACTGCCCCAAGTGGCATCCACAGTCTTGGATCTGTAAATAAAAAAAATATAAAATGGCCACCACTTCATTCAGTAGGTGTGCGCATACTGCACAGCGTAAGCAAAGTGCATTGGCAAAGCCAGTAGGTCAGAAAGGCAAAACTGACTAGCTTTGTCAATGCTTGTTAAAGATAGCAACAAAGCTATCCTCACTTTGTTTTTCAATTTCACTTGTGCTCATTTATAAGCTCATTAACCTCTTTCTGTATGGAACGGAGGCAAGCTTGTTTATAATTGGTAAAATCACCTTTAAATACCTGGTTTGTTATTTTTAATGATGCTCCCATAGTTAAAATGCTCCTTTAGAGCACTGTTATTGTATGGATCACAAAAACTTTGACATGCCTGAGTTGAAGACTTAAGTCCTATTCCATGGCACGCTTTCATTAATGTGTCCTTCAAACTTAAATTTGACATAATTTGTCTTTATTGATACAAACGTGAAAAGTTGCTTATATAAGGGGTAATTCCATAGTGCAGGCTTCTTAACTCAACCATTTATTTCATTACAAGTATGAGTGTATATAATTGGGTGCATTTTTTATTTTTATTTTAATGCTGAGCTGCAGTGAATGTGTGATTTATATACTCACACACGTTCTATGTAGTACATGCATTTTCATGCACACTATATATGCTGGTGCGCAAGTGTAACATGCTCTTTATTTCTATTGTTAGTGTTGGGAGGGGGCCGTGACTCAAGATAGTGTAATAGAACAGTGGGAAACCCAATATACCCTTGGAGGTTTGGGTAAATAAACAATTGTTTACATAAAGATACCTACAAGGGATTTTGTTTACTTAAACTTAGTTCAATTTCTTATAGACTTCTTATCTATTGGTCAAGCCCCAATTGGTAGCTTAACTTTGCAAAAGTCAACACATCAATGCTAGTGTACTTAAAATTAATATCAACAAATAAAATTAAAAGACAATTTTAGAAAAGCAATTCATCAAACAATTCAAAAAACAATTCAAGAAACAATTCGAAAAACACGGGTATATCTTTCTTTCAAAAATATACAATTTTAATGTAAAACAAGAATGCAAGGGGTACATTCAAAAACTATGCAACACTATGATAGAGGATACAAAAAAAGGGGAGCCTACAAATCATAAGTGTGATCATCTATTCCGAAAAAATATATAAATAGAGGAAAAAGAAACTAAATTAGAAAGCAATTCCTCAGACGCCTTAGTTGTTGGGGAAATAGATGCAAGAGTCGACGTTTCGGTCTGTCGTGGCAATAACGTCCATCAGACCATCTTCAGGACATATACAAGTTTATAAAACAAGTCCCTCAAATAATTATTCGCTAGTTATGTCAACCCAAAGTTGGTTGAACAATGAAGTTGAAGACGGGGCCTTATGACTAGGCTCCTCTCTTAATCGAAAATGCAAATAATTTATGGCGAATTTAAACCATAGGGAACCAGGTGTAGTTTCTCCACTCTGACAAGGGAGACAACAGTCTAATGGACACGTCTTCCCCGGGTTCACGTAATTTATAACGAGACTCCACACTAATTTGACAATGATTCGTCTCCTCACGGGACTGCCGCATACAAAGTTAGCGGTTTTTCGAATTGTTTTTTGAATTGTTTGATGAATTGCTTTTCTAAAATGGTCTTTTAATTTTATTTGTTGATATTAATTTTAAGTACACTAGCATTGATGTGTTGACTTTTGCAAAGTTAAGCTACCAATTGGGGCTTGACCAATAGATAAGAAGTCTATAAGAAATTGAACTAAGTTTAAGTAAACAAAATCTCTTGTAGGTATCTTTATGTAAACAATTGTGACTCAAGATAAGCAAAACTTCGAGTGAGTCATGATTACCCCACCCTCAACAATATTTATAAAGAGCATATTATACTCTGCTCATATGTGGTTTATGCTGTGGCATCTTTCATGTGTATTTGTTCTGGCAAACGGTATGTAACAGAAACAAGGATTCAAGGGGTTACATTTGTGCAGTAAGGTAAAATCACATTCAGGAGACCTCTTTGGGGGGTGGGGGGGCGTAGCCTAGCAAGATGGTCACCTAGTTGCAAACCCTGATAGCTCCCGCTGCGGAGCAGATAATCCTTGCCCTTCCACCGTTGCAGAACGCCTGAGCAGTGACCTGGAGGCTTAGATAGCTGTGGACATTCATGGGAGGCCTGCTGCAACTGCGCAGAGCTACCCCAGTACACCTACAACCGAGTCGAGTGGCCCGGCCCTCAAGAGCCGAGACCGGCCGAGCCCATGCACCCGATGGACGATCCTGCACTCCGAATCGGGGGCCAGAAAACATTGGCTTTGGGTTCTGTGCCCAGGGTTGTGCCTTAGAAACGGGAGCTGCCAACCTCCTCCTGAAGTGGTCCCAGACATGTTGGGCTTAATGAACTGCCAGCGAGTGGGCCGGGAGATGGACTGGGACCGCCCCTCGCTTCCAATATAGCGCAGTGAGTGACCTGCACTCCCCCAGGGCTGAATATTACTGTGTGACACGCATGAGGGCCACATGTGACTACCCGTATTCCTGGCAGCAACCGGTAGATTGACTGCGGCTCCCCTGCATCACTGATCGCGCATCCTAGAGAGCAATGAACTCTGCAGAGCCTGCAGCATATCCTGGCTTGAGAGATGCTCCAGGAGGGGCAGGCACAAACCTGACCCGGGGGAGGGGTGGGAAGTAATGGTCTCCTGCTCCTTATATCGATCTTGAAGGCACCCCTTCGAGCTGCATGCCAGTTTGAAGCTGCAAGCCCCCATTCTATGCTGCACGTGAGTTCTAAACCTGCTTGCAAACACCCAGACTCTGTCGCCCTGGCATGCCAGCCCCCGGGGGGATAAGGCCAGCATCAATGCCTATGGCAGGAGCCTTCCCCCGAAGTCTAGGGGACATAGTGCCTGCGGCATGAAGCCTAGCCCTGCCCCTTGCAGAAGAGGTCTGTAGAGAACCTTGCTGTGATCCTCTGCTCTGGGCTCCTTGTTTGATTGGGGGCAGAGACGGCATGCTGCTTCGCACATCTGAACTACTGCACCTTCATGTGGTGATTCACTGAATCCTGCGGCACTTCACTGAATCCTGCGGCACTGCTTGCGAGGGCAAGATACCAAGCCCCCTGGGCTGTTGAAGCCCTGAAGATGGGCTGTGTGACATAACGTCTGGGAGAGTGCTGCGACTGGCCCTGAGAGGTAATCGCTGTGGGTCCGGCCGGCTGGGCACGAAACGCGCCCCATACCCTGGAGGTTGCTTGCCTGGTGCTGCTGGGGCCTAGACTCAAGACCAAGCAAGTGAGCGGGGCCCTGCAAATTCATATCTCCTACAGCGGGAGATCCTTCTAGATCACTCTCAATAATAGGAAAAGACAATGGAGAGAAGATGGCCCAGACCACCAAATAGGGCAGTACACTGTGTCGAGGCCAGAGATACTACACTCGGAGCATGACCAGGAGCGGCCCACTGACGTGCTGGACCTGGGACCCACCACAAAGGAACTCCTAGCGGCGTTACAAGACTCTCGAGTTGCCTTAGAAGGGAAGATAGGCACAATGGCTATGGAAATTAAGCATCTGCGCCTGGACCTTCGTAAGATCGCACCACTGCTGTGGAAGACTATGTCGACGTTTGAAACTCAAGGTTAAATCATTAAGAGCCACATTCGAAGGACTGAAATGTAGTGTCACGCAACCGGAGTAGCACCTGGAGGATGCTGAAGGGCGCTCCAGGCGAAACAGTATATGACTGGTGGGCTTCCCGGAACGGGCGAAGGGTTCTTCTGCATAGCTGTTCCTTGAAGAGTGGATCACAAAAACCCTCCGGCCCGAGGCTATCCAACTTCTTCACCATTGAGTGGGCGCATAGGGCGCTGGCGGCAGCCCCGCGCTCCGGAGCACCTCCACGGGCCATGATAGATCACTTTTTCAACCATCTTGACGGTGCTGCTATCTTACAACCTGTGCGCACTCGCGTCCCCCCCAGGTATGAGGACAAATAAATCATCATTTTCCCAACGCAACAACTTTCTGTCGGTGAAATGAAAGCTGAGAGAATGCAATATCAAATATAGTTTGCTATTTCCCACCAAATTGTGCATACAGTATGATGGCCAGGTGCACTTTTATTACTACTCGCAAGACGTGCTGGACTAGCTGGACACTCTGGACCGAAAGGGCTCTGTGAGTGCTTCTGGAGGTCGAGGGTCCCATGTGAGACACTCTGCCATAACAAGAAAATGCCCAGAGGAACTGGAGCGACTAGGAGCCCCTGTTGGGGATCGAATCCTTGTTTGCCTAGATGGCACCCTACGACCAGAGATATCTGTCTCAATGGATGGCAATTCCTTCTCCCAGACTTGACTGGTGCCTGACACTTTGAGCAATAGTATGGATGGTGGATAGAGTTGGCTTCAGACGGGGAGATTCCATGGGCGCCCTGGCAGGACGCGAGCATGTCTTGGTTGTTTCAGACTTAATACTCTAATGAGCACACATCCGCCTGCCATGGTGCTTGGCGATGTATGCACTCGATGGACTGAGGTGGTCTGAGGTAATCCGGAAGAAGATGCAGGGTGTACTCGGTGACCTACCCATAATGTTATACCACTATATACAAGCTTGAATGTCTCTGTAACTGTCCCATGTTAGTTTATTTATGTGGGCTGCTGAGGCATATATGTAGACTAGTCTTGATATTGACTGCCAGGCTTTATGTGAGGGGTAGATTACATTTTCATTTTGCTGTGTGGTGGGGGTACGGTCCGCTGAATGCCTCTCTCTGGTCTCGCAGTTCGAGGGGGACACAGTTCCTCGGCCTGTTTCACACCTAGTTTTTCCACTAGTTAAAAGGGGGGGGTAGTGGTTGAGAATTGGGGCTGTGACTGATCTCCTTCTGACGGATGGTTGTGCTGGAAGGTGTTCAGCACATTCTGCCTGGGGGTGGAGGGATGGAGGGGGGGTTTCTTAAGTGTTGTTTTTCAGTTTCATTGTTATGTTTCCTTTTGTTACCTGGGAAGTGCTCTGAATGCATGAACCTCTTGTTTTTCATTGTCAGTACCTTAGCCTTTTATTACACTTGGTCATGACGGACGCTGGACAGGAATGCAAGTTCCTTACATTGAACGTTCGTGGTCTGAACAGACCTGAGAAATGCCATGGAGTCCTCAAGCGTTACCGTATATCAATTGCGTTCTTACTAGAGACGCATGTATGGGGAGACTGTATTTCAGTGCTGCAGCGTAAATGGCGGACCACATTTATGCTACCTCCAACTCTGGGTGCTCGAGAGGGTTTTCCTTATCTGGGTGGCTGCACGGTTCCTTTTTGCAGGTATGTGTGGACCTGGAAGGGCGATATGTTACCTTCCATGGAACCTTAGATGCATAAGAGGTTTGCCTGGTCAATATCTTGCTCCCAATATAGATGACAGGGCTTTTTTTGATGAGGTGTTGTAGACGGCTCCGAACCTCCTCCCTGCTGAGCGGATCGTAGCAGGGGACAGAACTGTGTCTTGGCCGGCATGATGGGCTGCTGCCCTTCGTGGCTGGGTCCTAAATGCAGACTGACTGACGTCATGAAAGAGATGATGCAGGGTGCAGGTCTTATAGACATCTGGAGGGCTCAACCTTACACACTAGTACATACTCTTGCTACACACCGGCGGCAGATATATACAGCAGACTGGACTTTTTTCTCACACAGGTAGAGGCGACTCTGCAAGTGATGGACATCACTTATCTGGCCAGATCCGTTTCAGATCACTCATCCTGACGTATTCTTTGATTAGTTGGCTGCCCCATGTCCTGCTGTGGCGGATGAGGGCCGAGACCCTCACTGATCCAATCTATAGGGCAGTGATAGCGGACGCATTAACTGATTACTTCAACCACAACTGGGAGGGTACCCAACATAAATCGACCGAATGGGACAACATGAAGTTTGTCATCAGGGAAGTAGGTATGGCTACTACTATGTGTATTCAACAGACTCTAGAACGGGACCTGACATTACATGAAGAATCCTTAGTATCACTGGAAAAGGTATTGCCACATGATCAGTCAAAACTCACTGCATGGGGCGAGCCCAAAAGACAGCTTTACTCCTCATGAGAACGACTGAAAAAGCATATGCGTCTCACCTATTGACACAGGCTCCATATGGAAGGGGACAGGGTGGGTCTTTTGCTAGTCGGAATGATTAAACAGGAACACTACTCTGATCCCATACTGGCAAATATGGATCAGTCGGGGAGGGAGGTAGATGCCCAACTAACCATCAATGAGATACGGACTGACTGTGCACTTGCACCAAGTACATAACATCTCCTGGTAAGTCCCCTGAACTACTTGAACTTGTTACCATTGACGCATTTAGAGGACTCTGAATGAGAGGACCTGGAAGGCCCGGTGACCAAACAGGAAATACTGCAAGCCGTAGATTCCCTTAAGACGGTGAAAACCCTGGGGGGGCAAAATGGACTGCCCACAGAGCTCTACAGAACACTCCCAGTAACCATGACAAAATGTTGCCAGTGTATTTGGACGCCTTTGCACGGAGCATACTCCCGCCCTCCATGAGAAAAGCCCTTGTCGTGCTAATACTGAAGCTGGAGAATGATCCATTGGATGCCGCCTCCTATCGCCCTCCATCATTACTTAACATAGACCAAAAAATACTCAGATTCTTGCAGAATGCCTATATCGCTATCTTTTGAAGGTGATCCACCCTGATAAATCGGGATTTATTCCTCACTCCCTGCCTAGCTGATGATCAGTATGTTCTGACCTTTTTAGACATGGAAAAGGCATTTGATTTTGTCTCCTGGGACTATCTGTGGCTGGTGCTCGATAGAGTGGGGCTGGTCCACAAATTCATAGCATGGATCAAAATGCTGTACACCACGCTACTGGCATGGATCAGAACAGGGCGCCTTGTGTCGGAGGGCATTCATGTACAATGGGGTACCCGGCAGGAATGCCCCTTGTCCCCCTTACTATTCACCCTGGTGATGGAGCCGGTGGCACTTACATTGTGTCGGGTGCTGCAGGGCTGGAGAATACAAGTGGGTCTGACGACACAAATAGTGTCACTGTACTTGGATGACGCAATGTTTTATTTACGCCACCAGATATATCAGCCCGACCATGCTAAAAGTGATGAGGGAATTTGGAGAGCTCTCTGGGTTACATGTGAACCACCTAAAATCTGCGTTGTTCCTAGTGGGGCAGTTGAAGAATGTGGAGCTTGCCCGGCTTCCTGCAGCGGGCCTCCACTGGTTCGATGAAGAACCAAACTGGGAAACATTCCTACTGTCAGGCACACACGGTGATGCTGATATAGGGTCCCTATTACTCCATGGTAACAGAACAACTGGGACTCTACCTCATGACATCAAACTGGTCTGTAGACTCTGGGAACGGGCAGTTGAGGGGATGCTCTGTATAGCTCCTAATGCACCGTACTTTGAGGTCAGGAAAATTCCACCAATTCGCACAAATAGCGCAGTCGATGGCCATAGTCTGCTGTTGTGAGGAGGACTGTGTCACTTTAGATTTATAACTAGCGGGTTGATTCATTACATTACACGACGCAGTTGAAACTTAATTTGGGAAGTGGTCAGTTTCTTCATTATGCCAAGATTACTGCTAGCACGTGAGAAATATGGCCAGGGTTCCCTGAATCCCCGGAACCCACACTTGTTACTGTACTGACAATGGCCGCAAACCGGAGGCTTATCATACACATATATCCTGCCCTCCAAACAGACTGCTAAGTCACCCCCAAATGATCGAAGACACATGGCGGCAGGTGTGTGAATTCCCCATCACATCTTCAGAATGGACTAAGATGCACAGGGGTATGGGAAGTTTCAGTAAATTCCCTGTTTAAACTTATCCAATACAGCATAATTCATATTGCGTACCTCTCCCTCAAAACACCTTCATGCTAATTACCCAGACAGGGACTCCGGGTGTATGCGCTGCAGACACAATCCTGCGTATTGTTTCCATGTTGTATGGGGCTGTCCTCAAATCACGCCCTATTGGGATGAGGTATTACAACATCTACATAGGGCCACAGGCTGGATAATCCAGAGAGAACGAAAAACACTGTCTACTGGGACAAGTTTCCACAACCAAAACACGGAAACTTAGTAGACGATTTGTATTGCTTGGGTTGGCATAGGCCAAATGGCGTATAGCCATTAGATTACTGAGCCCTAGACTTCTTTTGACAGCTGACTGGCTGAGGGATATAACGGAATGGGCCGGGGTGGAAGAAAATCACATGAAAAATGTGATACGCGATGATATACTGGAAGATGACTTATTTGCATGAGGGGCCATGACCTGCGACTTGACCACTGACAATCCCGGCGCCTCCTCTGCTGCAGGGGACCGGCCTGAGGTTGAAACTCCTGTAGCTGCTAGCTCACGAATGCAATGATCGGAATGCTTGAGCACTAGACGGAACGGAATGACCCACTAGTGGTGATAAGGGATCTCATCTCTTCACTAATTTCCTGATTTTACCACAGAGATGACATACAGTTGACGGTGCTAGATTGGAGCAAGGAGAGGGGGTGGGGAATCAGTTTCTTAAAAACGTGCTTGTTTTTTTAATACTTTTCTGCCCTTTGTTGTCTTTAAGGGCATCTAATACCAGTTTTTCACACCATAGATGCGCTGCCTGCCTACCTTGGATTATTTATATTGCTGGGCCGTGGGGGTACCTGGAAACCCTGTACTGCGCATAGATGTTGTATCTCCTGTAACACCAATGTATATTTTTTCATCTGGAGTTGTTCCCTGTTTCTGGCCTCAAAAGAAGCAGTGCTGAGGTGTCCAAAATTAATTTGTTGACTTTATGCAACATTTCTAAATGGGTGCTTATACATGGTTCTGTGGTTTGGATGTGAAGTGCCATACCTGAGTCTTTTCCATTGGGCATCAGGCCTATGTTTCAAGGCATCTTACTTCAAGGAAGCGGCTCATATGAACTGCGTCCGGGCTCTTCCAACAAGTTAGTGAACCAGGCTCACATGTTTGCAGTGATTCAGTGAGTGTCATATTTTAAAAGTACCACTGGTATTGTATGCGTGGTGCACACTCTTTACTGACAAGTGGTGAGAGCAACCAGAATGTGTCTGTACTGCTTTTGCAGGTAACTGCACAGGGTGAAGGTGCTCTTCCCAAATGAAACAGTTGGTCTGTTTCAGACCCTCTGAATAGGATACTCTGGCTCACTACAACTAGGATAACCATGTGACAGGAGCAGTGATGGATGTTGCACAGAGTAATACATTACTACGCACTCCAGAGTTCTAGTGTAAGGATTCATTAAATCATTATAGTATAATTGCATCATGTTTCTGAATAAAAAGTAAATTCCCTTTAATTTTAGAAGTAATACAATCACCCCCAAATTTACATTTTCTTGACTTAACTTAAATGCAAACTTTAGGTTGGGCCAACATTTCAAAGTTAAAGGTCCTTTTTGTAACGTTAATAGGCGATGAGGTATGATGTCACCTATTTGCTCTTCGCGAATGTAGCAGCTATACACGTCTTCACTAGGCTTCCGTACCGATATACAAAGCTGTAAAAAAAGATGCTGAAACTGGCAGCTAATCTATATTTGTACTGCAAGGGAACATACATGAGCCAGTATGAAAGTGAATCTGATCTGGACATATCTTCCTCATAAATCTGGTCTAACAAATAACATTGATGTCTTCTTTCCCAGCAGGTGTATCTGGCCCCGGCAGTCGAGCACTTGTGTACTGGCACTGCTGTCTTCCTGCCAGATATCCATTCCCAGGAGAACAGTGCAGCAACCTGCAGCACCTATGTCAACAAATAGCGATGCTCCACTGTAGCTCTGTACCTCCTGATACTGTCCTCACCCGATCCTAACTGCAGCATCTGCTTCTGGTATGTACAGCAAAGGGTTAGCTGATGCTAACAAATGTGGGTATCAGCAGGTGCAGGGGAGAATGGGCCCTAGGCTACTACTGGGCTGGCCTGATGCAGTCTTTGGATTGTTGGAACTGTCTTATACACTTTCATATGACTTTCTTGCCTATTGCTTTCTGGGCATCTCCTCTTGTGATCTGCAGAGCCCCCAATGAAGTATTGGATATGGGGAGGTGCTGAGGTGGGATTATTGGCAGGTATGCATTTGTCTGGTTGTGGAAGGCACGGTCTGTACCCATATAACCCTCTTTTCTTTACAACACCTGCTCATATTAAGATTTTCATTTATATCATATGTCATGTTACTGTCACTTCTAATGCACATATTCTGTCAATTGGTATTAATATTGCTAGTACAGTGGGTTTCCAGCTAGGTCTGAAGTTACCATTGTATGCTTGAGACTGATTAACTTGTGAGAAAGTGCACTATTATTTGTGTGATGGCCCTATTCTTGGTTAGGTTACTAAGTCATAATCAATAAACTGTGGGAATATGAGTTTGATGCTTAGAAGTTGGTGCTAAAGAGCTTTTCACCTCATTGCAGTCAGTAGACCAGTCCAGCTGAAGGCGACGAATGTTGGTTTGTTTGTGTTATTTCTTGGTGGTAAGTGATGTTGAATACCATGAAAGTTAAGCCTGTCGGGTGTTTTATTTTGGTTGGGTTTATGATCTATCTCAAGTGAGTTATGTTGGGAATCCTCGAGTAAGTGATGTTGTGAGCTTAGTGTTGTGTTTAATACAGCGATTAAAATGCATTAAAAAAGTATGGGAACTGTGATTCCAAGTGTAATGGGTTAGTCACTGTGTGCGGGGGTTGGGTCACTGGTTAGCAGGAGTACACTGCACGGAGTTCTATCGCCACCAAAAATAGGGTTCATCAAAAATATTTTCCCTCATTGTCGACTTAGGTCCCCCCCTCCCCCACCCCACCCCACCACTTTTACCTGCACCGGCTGCGGCTGAATACATGTGAGAGGTTCTCAATTTTTTTTTGATGAGAAGATAAAAATTGAAAGCTTTGTCACCACTGAGGTGTATGTGAACCTGACTCCACTGAACTATTCCCACCCATCCCAAGAGGAATACACGTTCAAGGAGCTGGTCCTAGCCCTCAACCCCCCCCCCCCCCAAAAAAAACCAAAGAAAAAAGGTACATGCAGTGATTTCAAAAACCTTGATGAATCAGACACTCAAAGTAATGGATTCACTGAAATTCACCTCACACTTCACTAACCCAGTTTCCTCATCACTCACAAAAATACCTCGGTCACTTTTTCTCCCCTCTATGGACATAGATTGTCAACACATTGCTCACCCAAAGTACAATCCCAGGCTGGCTAAAAATTGAGCAAGTGACACATGTCCTGAAAAAAAACCTGGTGCTGACCCGAAAGATCTGAACAACTTTCGGCAAGTAACTAGCCTCCCCCTCCTGGCAAAAGCACTAGAAAAATGTGCCTTCACCTAACTCTGTCAACACACTGAAAAATTTGACCTGCATAACAGCGGCCAATCCTGTTTCATACCCGGCCACAGCACAGAAATGTTCAGCCTGCACTTTGTGAATGATTCTTTCAAAATCTTGGACCAAAATAACTCCTGTCTGCTCATCCTGTGTGATTATCCACAGCCTTTAACACTACCAACATAACACCCTAGTGAACATGCTCGAGCGCAGAATGGGATTTGCAAGAAATGTGCTCAAATGGTTCTTCTCTTATCTAGATAACTGCACACAACTAATGACATTGGAGGGCTCTTTAGCCAGCCTATCCCAGGTGAGGCTAGGAGTTCACCATGGCTCCACTTCTTTCAACGGCTACGAGGAACCACTAACTGAGATTATCCATCGCTCCAATCTGGCATACCTTAAGTACTCCGGCGAAACTCACCCGTGCCTAACTATCTTCTGTTGAAGATATTATCCACCTCAAGAACGTGTTGGCAAAGGTCCAAACCTGGTTCGCCCAGAAACTCCTCAAACTGAACTCCCTGAAGACTGAATTCCTCCTGATCTCTCTCCCTTATAGTTATTCCCCCTCCGTGCAGGAGTGGCTCAACAACGCAAATGCCTTAAACAGAAAACGGGCCCTCATCAAATCAACTAAATACTTAGAAATAACCTTGGCCAAAAACTTGAACATGTAATTACAGGCCTCGAAAAATCATAAAAATGTTACTAGACCTGCAGGTCTAGTGACTTGAATCATCTACTTAACCTAACTAATGAGCTTGACCCATAATCTGGTCTCAAATTGTGTAATCCTAGGCAAATATTTTGTTTAATTGAGTCACCTTTTTCTTCATTATCTAATATGAGAGCACCTTCAAATATGTGAGTTCAGCAGGTCTGCTGTACAAAAACGACTTTTTTATTGATTTTAATAGACTTAACGTTTTCTCCATGTGTAATAAAAATGTAGCCCACATAAAGGGTACACATGACCCCTCATCGGGCGAGTGCATCAGTGTGTCTTCTGTGGTAGTGTACTATCATTTACAGACAGCACATTTCCATTGAAATGGTCACAAACTCACACTGACATGTAATTTTACTGTACAAACAATAATGTGGAAATTGGGTTTGAGCAAATATTTTACATTTGCACATCACCAAGTAAAGTGTTCTGATTTGTTTTAATCCTATTAAAATATTTCTTTCCATCACACATCAGAATAAATAAAAAAGTGGCTTCCCAACTACTGAAATATTTTGAAATCTTTGTACAGTTCATTTACAAGCTATTTAAATGTATTCGAAAACAACTGAGACCCTGTAGCCTTTCATTTCACACAGCACGATTGTCAGACAGTTTACTTGACTTTTCTTTCTGACTGCTAAGTTAGAGGATTTTGTAAACACGATCTCCAGGACAACATAAGGAACAATTTGTAAGAAGACACACAGCAAATGGAACAAGATTTAAAGCCATCTTTATTGCTCTCTCACTTTCTGAATTTAAAGAACACCTGTTCTTTGTCAGCGGGAGTCTCTCGCCGGACAATGAAAGAAGTCCCTAAAAATAGCTTGCCCTGATAACATATGACTCGCCATAGTGAGGGGGCAAGTAGATTTCTCGAGGTCTGAAGCACACATCATCATTTCAACACGCAGTGCTCTAGTCCAACTCCGCCTCCTCAAAAAGGTCGAACCATTCATCCATCCACCTGATTTTAAGATTGAAGTGCAAGCTTTGGTCTTATCCAGACTAGACTACGAAATAGTGACCTTAATTGGAATACCAAAAGTTCACCATGCTCCTCTCAAAGCAACCCTCCATGCTGCAGCCTGGCTGGTAACAGGGACAAGACGCTTCAATCATGTTACTCCCTCTCTTTTATCTTTCCAGTTGGTTCCTATGGAAGTAAGCAACTTGCTCAAGATAACATGTCTAACTCAAAGTCTTACACACAGATACCCCTACATACCTCGCATGAAAAACTCACCATTTCGCGGCCGTTGATTATACAGCTCACACTCCCTGCAACTGGAACCACAGAGATTCAAGAAAAAAAGCACCCATTCCCGCACTTTTGCTGGTACGGTTCAGAGAATCTGGATCTCCCACCTACCGAAGATTTGTGCCAACCCTCATGCTATCACATTTAAGAAGAAAGCCAAGCAGTTCTTGTTAAACAGATTTCTCCCACTCTGAACCTCTGCCTCCAATGAAGACATCCCGACAGGTTAGTGGCACTGGGATTTCCTGATGCCCCACGGACTAGAAAAGAGGCACGAGTCCCTCATTACCTACTCCCCTCTGCCTAGCTACATAACAGGAGTTCACTTGATTAGGGATCAGGAGGAAAGGTACACAGAGATGGATGGCTGGCACATAATATGACACCGTGAGGGGACTGTTGACTTATGCTATACTAGTGTAAATATGTAATCTGTGTATTGCATACTGTAGCAGATACATCTTTTTCCTATATTTCACTACTGCATTCTCTCCATTATTGAATATTGTAAGTTGTAATTAAATGGCATATATAGTGGTCTGATACCCTTGGGTCATGTTCACAATATAGAAAGCTCTTTAAATAAATATAAGATATTGGAAAATTTCTGTTTGAGAAATGAAGGCTGCAGTTGAGTAGGATTTGACTAATAATATTTGTGTGTACTTGGAACGAGATAGTTAGAATCCTAGATCTGCTGGACTCTACTATACTAGCACTGTATTTGTGTCAATCCTTTGAATATTCACAGGGTCTGTTTATGAATGGCGGGTTTTTAAGGCAGCTCTTTGATCACGGTTGGCCTGTAAATATACCATCACCTTCATTACACTAGAATTATGATTATTGCAGATTGCAGAACATTTCATTTTTTTAACGTTACGTTACCATTGCTCTCTTTCTTATTTCAGTTTTTATGTAAGTCTCTTGTGAATTATTCTGGCAAATTTACTTTCAGGTATTCCATTAATTTCACAAAGTGTCGCTGTAAGTAGAGCCAGATTATACTGGTAGTCTGGTGCCCCTTGTACCAACTGAGGATCAACAAGGCCGCTCACAGTTTGACCATCTCCACTGGACCACATTTTGTAATTCTTGGGAAATCTCTTTATCTCACTGTGCCTCAATTCCCACGGTGAACCTAATTGTGAACACAAATTTAGCTATAGCTATAGAAATGGCTGGACATTTGCATTTTTACAACTAGATGAACTCAGCAAGGTCAAGAGCAAAGCATTACGGACCGATTCTCAAACCTATTTAGCTGCTTAAGCTTGCCACTCACGTACAAGAGTTGGTTTTGCATTTATTAAAGGATTAACAAACCATGAAGATTTTCATGTGAGCAGATGAACTAAAGCACTTCTAGCAGGCCAGAGGGTTTGTTTCAGGGCTAGAATGCCCCTGTAAGTTTGTGCCCACTCACAAATAAATAAGTTTAAGGGTATTCACCAATTCCGCTCCAACCCCTTCCGGCCCTGGAGACGGTTATTTATATTCTCCTTACAAGGGTGGGAGTAAAAGCTTTTCCAATTTGGTAAGGGACCCCACCCTCTCTAAAAAGGTGGGGTGGAGGGAAAGGACGTTATACGTAGGGGAAAACATTTTCTCCCGGAGAAAAAAGTTTTCGAAAGTGAATTTAAACTTACTTGGCATATTTTCACAAGAGGAGAAATACATCTGCGAAAATGGAATTCATAACGGTTTGTTTGGAGGATGCCTGGAAACTAGTAACTGTTGCAGGTTTCCAGGTGTAACATTTGTGTTAATTCTGGCCAGTTATAAATTTGCACTGATGTGAAGTCAAAGACCTGCGGGTGCTCTTTTGTGTCGTTCTTTTAAGAACAGGCCTATCATTTTTTTAAACTGGTTTCCTAGAATGATTTTGGGCTGTCTCTACGTTATTATTTAAGAAATATATATCTTGACATGCGTTTAACAAAATGGCGTAAAGATGTCCTTAAAATTGCATCTTGGTTTAGCAACACTGTTGCAACCTTCATTTTTTTGGAGTTGTAAATAATTTTAGGCGTACTTTATTTTAAAGCAAACCATTATAAGTCATGCTTCTTTTCTTGCGCATGAATTTGCGTACTATTGAGGAGCATCCCCATTGGAATATCACAAACAGTCAAAAATAGTTACATTTTGAAAACTTGGCGAGTTAACGTTTTTATATTTTATATAGGCCCACTGTCAGCAAAGCAAGCAGGTCAATATATTTCATAGGAGTACTTACCCCAAAAGTAAGGGTTTTCAATTAATGAATCATTTATACAACTTTAAGCATATTATGGGATACAGATCTTGCCTTTACAACACCAGCAGACCATCGTCTTTCCCACAGCAATACTGTGGTACTGCAAAATGGTTGTCAAAGGGGGTTAGGTTTTCCAGAGCACAAAATTAACACAGTCTTGTTGCCTTGTTGGGTGGTAGGTATTCCTCCTCTTTAGTCAGTACAAAATATTACATTGTGTTGCTTTCGTGACATGGCTGTCGCCCAGAGTTTGTGAAAGGGCACTGTGTTGATATGGTAAAGTATATACTTATTATTATTATTGCAACAGCCTTGACATGTTAAAACTCACGGGGCCCTGTGTTTAGCAATTGAGTATTTGATTGTTTTACTGATAAATGTTATTTTACGACCTCTTTCTTACTTGCTGTTCCTTTCTCTAGCAAAGATCGACATGGCAACAGCATTGTGTGTTATAGGTAGATTGTTGCCTTCTTTTCTGTGCCCAATCTAGGTGTGGTAATTTATGTTCACTGGACCTCGTAATGCTAAAAGATTCTACATGGGCGGGAGGAGAACAAAGGTGAAAGCCATGGCACTGTGGAATTTGTTGGTTTCTGGTAGCTCCTTAGTAGCAGATGTAAAGGTATTGAAGAACCAAGTAAATAAAAATAATCCAGAATTAGGGACTGAAGTCAATTACAAAAGAGAAGCAGATGGAGTTTTTAAGGAGTGTATGGTAGTTAAGGTAGTAAGTCTTGATTCCCCTCCTGAAACTGCAACAATATAGTAGTGAACCCTAATGTGGTTTTCAGGGGCGTTGATCATTCTTTGGCTCCTAGTCTAAATATTGAGGTCGATTCAGAGTCAGTTTGACAAGGAAACAATGGATTTGTGGTCTTCTTAGGAACATATTTATGGTATCTATTAATAACCGAGTTGGGGAGATTTACAAAAACTCAACCTGTCCTTTGGTCGAAATGCTATGGAAATCTTGTAAGGTAAAGCAATTCATTAGGTGTCATGTGGTGAGGTACTTTATAATGGCTTGGCCCAATTATTCCTCACCTTCTATTATGCCATGGTTTGGATTGTTGTAAGAGTCATATTATGTTGGACTGAATACTTCAGATCTCTGCAGGGGCTCTATTGACATGTTTCAAGTGAAATAAAAAAATACTGTATTTTAAGCAATAAAAACTTTAGAAACCGAGGAATAAAATAAAACCATTCTCAAGTACTGGTCCCACATCATTGACCATATTTTAAAATGAGTCAAATCTGCTGTTGCGTCTAAAAATTACATTTTAATTTTTAATACAAGGCCTTCTACGCAGTTTCTGGCATAATATTTCAGTAATACTTTGAATAAATTATTTTCTGTTTCTAATCTAAAAATATCGGATAGTCAGTGCATGTGTTGTATTACATATTTTGCATTCTTTTGGCAAATACACCTCCAATAATTTCTGTATATATTCAGCATGAAACCCTTTCATTGCTGGATTTTACTCCAGTTCTGAATTTTAAGATTGCTATATGCAATTTTGATTCGGAAAGACTAATCAAAAACCTTTATGTTCCCCAGTTATTCCAGGGTCAAAACCTCTGAGTTCTTAGACAAGTAAGGTGAATTCAAATTAAGGGGTGCTCTGCTCTCGTCTTCTGTATATTATTTGTGAATGGGCATGTTTATATTAAGATCATGGTAGGTCTCAGAATATACCTGCACTCACAGGCCTCCGTTTTGATAATAGCTTTGGCTAGCATATGGTAACATTCAGATTGCTTACTTTCATTTCTGAGGAAACCCACTCAGTGTAACACAATCACTTGATTTTTTTCAAAATGTTGTTGTAAATGAACTCCAAGTATATGTGCAATCAAGGAGACATGTCACAGACTTCACTTGGCCAATCCCCTTCATCACATTGTGCTTTGGATCTCTTGTTTGGCACGATAGAGAGCACTTACCAAGCCCTATATCAGTACATGTTTAAGTAGATGAACGCTGCTAAGTATTGTCCGCGTCAACCTATTATGATTTTTAAATGTTGGCTATGGTCTTAGTCTGGATTTCCATTATTAAAACGTATAAATATTGACATGCCTGCATGAAACACATATTTATTGATGCCAAAGAGAAATGACATATAAGTTGTAAAATGCACAATTGTGTGTCAAAACTGTCTGCTGTCTTTGTCAGGTTTTTTCTTCAAGCTGCCAATCTTTTGGGCACTTTTTCCCCCAAAACACATCACAGATGTTGTATAAGTTACTTTGGAGATTCTGCTTTCACAAAAGCTGTTTTCTTAACAAAATTGATATATAGGTTTATAGAGGACAGCAGGAACTAATAGGGATTCCAGCTGTAAGGTATGTTAGATAAAGCGGTGGAATTTTCAGGAGAAATGGATTCATTGCTTGAACAGAGGATGTTCGATCACAAGTCAACGGAAAAACATTTTGCTAATTAAATATGTAGCAGAAAGTAGGCATCAGATTTCAGCTCACCAAAGACTATAAAAATTTGACTGTCAGGCCAGCTTCAATGTAACTATTTGTTCTGCTTGCCTTCGTGGTTTCGTCTATACTGAGAGGCAGAGACATTTGGATGTACAGGGCTTGAATCTGGAGGCAGTAAATTTATACAGTATCTTCAGCAGGAAGGCGCTTTAGCTGTGACCACAAATATTAACATGTTGTGAATGTGTTGCATGTTGTTGGTTTAGAATTACTATGCTTACGTTCTCGTCAATGCTAATATTTAGGATTTTGCATTAATGATTGATAGCATTTTGAACAGCTTGTATGTTTGCATACAATTCGTTTTAGTTTTGTAACGGGCGACCTACTTGACTTCACTGGTAGAAAGAGGATTGTGTTGCAAGATGGTATGGAAGAATGGCTCGGACTACTTGTAGAATAAACTAGGAAACTTTGAGCAGTTAGAAGAGAAGGACTCTAGATTGTAGCAAGCATATAGTGTCTTTTAATTTTTGTCTTTGTTTGCTCTCTATGGTTCGGTCTTTGAAATGTGACAGCTGTTAAGGGGAATGGCATTGGAGTAGTGCTTAATGCCAGCTTCTGGTCTTGTCAGCAGTGCTAGTATACTTTTTGTGTCGGTGGAAACCTTTAGGGGAAGCTATGGAAGGGCGAAGTAGGAATGGGGTTTAGCTAACCCCGTTGTCAGAACTAATCACCTGACCTAACTGGATTTTGGATAATATAATTCTCCATAAAAGATATGTGATACAGCCTGGTATTGTTAGTTGATTAATAAACAACATGAGCCACTTCATGTGCTGCAGTGACAGATGGTGGCTGTTTTCTGGAGATTCTCAAGACTAAAGTTCTTCTGATATTCTTTATTTTTTTGGCATTGTGAATGATTTCATGGACAGTGGTTTTTCTGAAAACCCTAACCGGCGCAAGCAGGAAAGTCACCAACAGCAAGTGAGGGCCAGGCATGGGGGAGAAGAGAAGGAAGAAACTGTCAGAAAATGGCTGAAAAGAAAGCAGCAACCACTCCCAGAAAAAGGACTGACTTGGGAGCAAGAACCAAATGAAGGAAATGCCGGTCTTTAAACTAGGCATTGGGTTTTATGTTTGATGCACATCTTAGACTGGTGTTCTACTAAAGCAAAGTTGCTGTGCGGATTACAACTGTGACACAACGTGTACTTAACCTGGCTGCTTAACCGTTCCCTGTGTGAAACTATGATGTGTATAGATTAGGTTTGTTGAATTATGCTAGTAGTAAATAAATGAAGTTGTCAGTTACTATGCATCCTAGTTTTCAGGCAGTTCTGTAGAGTGCAGTAGTTACAATGTTACCTGAATGTGGAGGTTTTCCTTTTATCGGTATTTTGCAGTTTACTAAAGGTGTATGAATTCTTGCCTGCCCTATAAGTCTCTATCTTGTCGCCCGTTTAACAGTATATTCCACTCTGCTGATGTGCTGCCTTCCAGCTCCTAGCCGCGTAGATTCTTCTGTACTGTAATCTACTAAATGCTTGCTGGTTCTCTGCATCTTCTTCTCTGTTACCAAGCATTGATTACCTTTATTTCTTGGTGTTGCGCTCAGTTTCTACCTACACCTGTAATGCACAATACGTTTGAGCTTTAAATTCACTCTGCATCCTAGAACACTGCCTTTCGGAAGAATCGAAGCACACGATCAACGTCTCGGAGGTGAGCTCTCCTGGTTCTCTATTCTAGACCTAATTTCAGAGTGTTTTGGCCAAAAACTCGCTTATTGAAAACTGAGTATTAACAGATTGCCAAAATACATTCCAACAGGCCTTGCTTGTGCCATACTAGATGTTTACAAATACTGCATATTGGTCTTCCCTTCTTTTAACCTATATAGAGTGAGCTGAGAATGCTGCTGATGAGCTGGATGGTGGGCTAAGAAAGAAGAACCTACTCATAATTACATTAAAGTGAGAATTGGGTTCAGACTCCTCAGTGAATTTCACCAGTGTCCCTGTATGTCAAAAAAAATACTGAAATATGTTCCAACCAGGAACCTTATTTATTTGAGCTTAGAACAGATGGTTCTTCCATTTAAGTTGGCCACATTTGGGAGGCCCTGCCTTCAGTCTTCTGCCACCTCTGGCTTTGAATGAACTCTCAATGTAGTCGACAAAGTAATTTACACTCTTATTGGGAGCATCTTCAAGCGTTCACTAGGACTAAGCACATACTTTGCATTTTAGTCCATGGGCATTTATTTTATGTAACCCTTGCTTTCGCTATTGGTGGAAAAAACCACACTTGAAAAGTTAAAGTTATTGAGACTGGGTCACAACAAGGGTAGAGCTAGGCTAATGTCACTGATCTGAACATACGATTATGGCAGTGGATGGAAGCTTGTGCTTTATATCCATTACACCTCACTTACTTCTTTTTCCAATATTTGCAAAGTTAGTATGTCACTTCTTTTGTTGGCCATAGCCTGCAGCGGCCCCTTGGAAGAGGCTACCTCTTCAGAAAGCATGAGCTGACTCAGATCTTTTCCTGGCAAAACATAAAGGAATAAGGCAGGTTTACTTGTTTTGGAATGGTATTTTTCCTTTAAAAGGTCCAGCACAATGTTAAGATGGAAACACCACATTGCTACTGCTGTATGTGAACTGAGTATGAAGTTATTACTACTGCATTTCTTAGCTCATATACTTGGCCTCTTGAATTATGCAGCTACATGGAAATCCACATAGTTGAAGATATGCCATATTGGTCTTTATTTGCTACGTGAGCTTCAGAGTCCAGTGAAATATTTCTACCTCAAAAGTGTTAGACCAAAGCTTGTTTTTTAAGTTAAAGTTTTGTTCAGTATGAAAGTGATTTATTTTCATCCTGATTTTCTAAATCAGATTTTACATATAATTTTTTTTTCTTTTGAAATGTGGTATTATCTTTTGTTTCTCATCTATCTAGAAGTGCTTCCTTCTGAAACGCACAGAAAAAAGTATTGAGGGAATACAACTGACATGTTTTTTTCCTTGGGATCTTGGATTGTGCGAATTCTAGCAATCTCACATGGTTCTCAAATGTGCAGTTTAAAAACACATGCCTCCAGGTCTTTGCAACAAGCATTGGCATAGCCAATAAGACTCGCCTGTGGGACTTTATAAGTATTTAGCCTTGCAGCATATTATCCTGGCTGCTACAACATCTACAGTAATAGGCACATTAAAACACTGCATTGAGAAGTACTTATTTAAAGTGTTATTTTTGTACAACTGGTAGTCTGAACTCTCATATCTAGAAGTGCTTTTATACGCGATAATGAAGCAAAAAAGAGTTTTAGTGAATTCAATAATTTGCCTGATGACACCATTTAAGCGAGGAAGGCACAATGCGTCCAGGTTTTCGGGTGTTACTTTGTACAAATCGGCCAATAAATGGGGATCAATGTGTCTTTCCTTACACTAAGGTTTGTTTTTGTCTTAGTGCACTTTTCAAAATATAGTGCACACACGACCGGAAGGTTACTGGAGCACTTTACATGAGCACCAGTTCCATTACACAAGGTCACACGAAATTGTTTATAGGGATGGGGAGTTTAAGTGATTTGTCCAGAATCATGGGATGTTGAGTCGATGCCAAGACTATAACCTGGTTCCCCAGTTAGCAGCTCAGACTGTAATGCCACATCCTGGGTAGAGAAAGGCAGGTAGAAGCCAAATGAAAGCTGGGCTCCTTATGGGCTTGAGATTCTAACAGGACCTCGAGCAGAGCCAGGCTTCAGGCTTCAGCCTGGCTCGAGCTTTCAGTGGCTCACCCACCTGGAAGGTTCTGGTGAGCAAACACTGGCTGTGGGGCGAGGGCGCTGGCTGTTGTGTGATCAGTGGTTGCAGGAGCGTCGACCATTGTGTGACCTGTGCTATGGGAGCACTGGCTCTGGTCTGTGCTGTTGCACACCAGTGCTGATTGTGGTTAAACACTTTTTTTCTACACTGGTTGTGATGCCAGTGGGGTAGCAAGTGCGCATTGAGTTCTAAAGTGAGCAATGAAAATGGGATCCTATGGCCTAGTTTTGAGTAGAAAATAACCACTGGGTTTGGTGTAGCTGGTACCCCAAACGTGTGAGCCTGGTGCCACTGCACCTGCTGCCTTTGGTGCGTGTTATGGTGCAAGGACACTGGCCGTGGTGTTGGAGAGCTGACTGTCACAGGCGCGCAGAGCACTGGCTGATGTACAAGCAGAGTGTATAATGTACCAATGGCAGCACTCAAAACCGTTGTATAGGCAAGTACGTTGTCTCAAACATAAAGCAATTTCTGAATGTATTTACTTCCAGGGGCTTTACTTGTTCTTCCATTCACTCTTTACAGTGTTGGCAACAGTGGTTCAGAAAATGTTGTTTTTTCCTTCGCTGCTGCCACTCGCCATAACCAATCACTTGCCACTAACAGCCTGCTATAGAGCTTCTGTTTTGACTGTCCCTGATTTTACAACACCAGCATGTCTTATTCCAGCAACATTTCAATGCTTTGATGAACAGATGCCAACTAAACAAGCCGCACAGACAGCATTGTTTTAACAGCACATGAAATGATCATCAAACTGTACCACATAATAAATAACACATTCAAGATTATGAAAAGCCAAATTGTTCATAGAAGCAATATTGCAAGCTTATAGCAGTAAATATTTGTGTTATTTCTGGTGTATCTATGACTGGCAGTCGGTGACGGGCATGAGGCAAACAAAACTGCATGCATTTTGCAAATGAAATGTAACCAACTAATTTTGTAAAATCAGTCACACAATGCCCCTGAACTCCAAAACAGGACTGCTTGCATTTCATATGCAAAATGCCTTCTAATTATTCGCTCAACAAGTTATTGCAAAGAATTACCGGCGAGCAGCAATTACCCTAGTGTCCTGTATTTTGTTGGAGCTCTCTGCTGAAGTAGTTAGAGCAGGTGAGAGGTCCAGTCTGGGGTTCATCGTCTAGTCTGGCCAGACTGGGAGACACACAATTTAGTGCCTCTGACTGACAAAAGAAGTCGAATAGATGTCGCTCACCAGTAGCAGCCTTGTAACTGACAGAGGTGCAATTAGAGGGAAAGAGAGCTGGTCAGGATATGGCACACTGCTACCCTATTTTCTGTTCATGCTCAATACAAATGAAACAAGCAACTGCAGCCACTGCATCCAGCAAACCACTGGCCAGAGGGACCTCCTGCCACCGCAGCCAATTACCATCCACGCAACCAGTTCCTGGAAGGTGAAACAACTAATGGGAAACTAAATCTTTCCAGTGCTAAACTTACATGTCACCACAGAAATAGAAGAAGGAAAAATCACTAGCCCCGGTTTCCAAATAAATGCAGTGGCCATTTAGAAGAAGTCAGAAATTATAGTATATGTTGGAAGAATGAATAATTCCAGAAGAAAACTTGGGCAAAGGCGCATTTTTTTGTACGAATTCAATTAAGGCGCTTGTGGAAAACAATACATTTATCAAAGAATTGAAAATATAATTTTAATGGAACTCAGAAGCACTCGCATTTTCTTTTAATAACCTGCACAACTTTACCACGGAAACAATGAACATGTTTTGCCGTTAATAGGAATCGTGTTGTCACCTCTCCATAGGCAGAGGTCTTTCTAGGGAAAAAAAATTACTCCAATTTCAAAACGTTCGCTAAGAATTATGAAACTGACAGACAAGAATCATTGTAAACTAGTGTTGTTTGAAATCATAACTAAGTAGACCCCCCCCCCCCCCCCGGGTATTGAGTACATGGTGGGAGTGTCAGGGAAACAAAAGGAGACCAAAACACCAAAAGATGCTGATTGTTTTAGTGAGAGGATGTGGCATAACATTGAGCTGTCAACTTTGGAACTGGAGAACCGGGTTCAAGTCTCTACATCGGCTCTCCTGTGCCTACAGAAATGTAGAGACATGCTGATCTGCAATGTAAATAAAACAATGGCACAAGGTATATTAGCACTGAAGAAAAGCCAACATTTCAAAACCACAGTAATCTGGAGGGGTGAAATGCGTACAGGAAGAAAAGCAAGACATTTCAAACACACGAGCTGAAACAAAATAAAAGAAGCCGGTGCATGAAGTAAACAGAACACTTAACACGACCAGAGGCAGGCCAACAACAAAAAAAAAGAGTGCTCTCAAAGTATCCTAAATAGCCTGAAGAGTAAGGGCACATGTAACAGGGGCAGTCCTCATGAGAGGATACTAAAAGTCCAAAAGGAGGAACTACTAAGCGTTTTCACCAAACAAAAGCCGGCATTTACAAAGGACAGGTAGAGGAACCAAAGAAAAAGATGGGCGGAGCTTCAAGCTCAAAGCATATTGTAGATACAGCATGTCTCATAGAGACCGCGCCTGCGTTGCCTAGGCGAGACCTAAAAATGGAACAATTATTCATTTTACAGTTTATCTGCTAGGTCGAAGAGGATTTGCTGTTTCAAAAATTAAAAACTGTGTTCTAATGCAAGTCGGAACAATCAATTGTTGCTCTCAGCTTAGTGTGTGTGTTTGTATATTCATGTAAGTATGTGTAGTTTCCTTGCTCGAGATAGTAGTCTGGGGTTTCTAAAGCAATGGAATCTGTTTTTAACTACTGTCTTACTATGTTAAAATGCGATATTTGTTAATTACCAATGCCTTACGATAGTCTCTATACATCGCCCTTTCCACGCCACATAATTTGTGCAGGTTTGATGCATATTTACAGTGGCCTTGCATATACCTCGTGCTTGCAGTAAAGAGTTGATCTGTGCTT
This sequence comes from Calotriton arnoldi, assembly GCA_963921515.1. Classification (NCBI taxonomy): domain Eukaryota; kingdom Metazoa; phylum Chordata; class Amphibia; order Caudata; family Salamandridae; genus Calotriton; species Calotriton arnoldi. The sequence continues at coordinate 622,793 of CAWUFW010003367.1, forward strand.
AAGACGTATAGTGTATTGAAAAAGTAGAAAGCTGAGCTCATTGGTGTGTTCATGTTTCAGTAAAGTAAAATATTTTATGAAAAATTGTCAATGTACTTTAATACAGATTGCAGAAATGCAGGGCCAGTTGTACAAAGCCTTTTAGTGGTTGCTATGCCTGCATTTCACTAAATCATAGGATTTGTTACAGCTAAATGTCGTTTTTTTTTTTTTATTTATTAAATGTACAAAATCCATTTTGTGATTCGGCAACAGGTAACTGCATTGTAAATGGGTTTAGAAATGCATTCCAAATTTGGAAGGGCCGTGCTTAGGGCATCCTTACCAAATGGCTATTCCCCATTTGTTAATGAAACCGTCCGGAGGTCCACGGAAAACTCTTAAAGAAATGTTTTAAACAAGCATGTTTTGCAGGGAGTAGTATCGTAGAGTGGAAGTTCATAGAGTTGAGTGGCATGGAGTACAGTGTCGGAGTTGAGTGGAGGGGCATAGATTGTCGTGGGGTGGTGTAGAGCAGAGTAGAGTGGCATAGGGGGGTTGAGTAGATTGTCGTGGAGTGGCGTAGTGTGTCATAGAATAGAGTGAAGTAAAGTGGCATGGAGTGACATAGAGGGAGTTGCATAGAACGTCGTAGAGTGGAGTAGTGTCGTAGAATGGCATAGAGTGGAGTTGAGTGCAGTAGAACAGAGTATTAGTGGATCAGAGGTTAATGGAATAGAACATCATAGAGTGGAGTATCGTGGAGTGGAGTGCGGTAGAGTGGCCTAGAGTGGCGTAAAGTAGAGTGGTGCAGAGTAGATTGGTGTAGAGTGCATTGGTTTTGAGTATTGTTGCACTGGCTTAGAGTGCAGTGACGTGGAGTAGCATAGAGTGCATAGAGTGCAGTGGTGTAGAGTATATTGCAGTGGCGTGGAGTGGTGCAGGGTAGAGTGGAGTAGTGCAGTGGCGCAGAGTGCAGTGGCGCAGAGTGCAGTGACAGTGAATTGGCACTAAGTGCAGTCATGCAGAGTAGAGTGCCAAAGTGCAGGGTCATAGAGTGCAGTGTCATAGAATGGTGCAGAGTGGTGACGTAGAGTACAGTGGTGCAGAGTAGAATAGAGTGCAGTGACCTAGAGTGCAGTGGCATAAGTAGATTGTGTTTAGTGACCTAAATTGCAGTGGTGCATAGTAGTTGGCATAGGTGCAGTGGCGTAGGGTGCAATGGTTTTGAGTAAGGTGGTGTAGAGTGCAGTGGTTTAGAGCACAGTGGCATAGAGTAGGCTGCAGAGACTTAGAGTGGCACAGTGTAGAGTGGCGTAGAGTGCAGTGGCGTAGACTAGATTGTTTCAAAGTAGAGTGGAGTGGTGCACGGTAGAGTATAGTGATGCAGGGTGGAGAGCAGTGGCATGGTGTAGAGTAGCGTGGCGCAGCGTTGATTGCAGTGGCATAGAATGGAGTGGCGCAGTATAGAGTAGAATGCTGTAGAGTGCAGTGGTGTAGAGTAGATTGTTCAGAGTAGAGTGAAGTGGTGTAGAGTGGAGTGGTGCAGGGTACAGTGGAGTGGTGCTGGGTAGAGCGGAGTGGTATAGAGTAGTGCGTAGAGTGCATTGGCATAGAGTGCAGAGTTGGAGACTGGAATGGCGTAGCCTGGAGTGGTGTAGAGTGCAGTGGTGCGTACTAGAGTGGGATAGAGTGCACTGGCATAAAGTAGAGTGGTGCTGAGTAGAGTAGAGAGGCGTAGAGTGGAGTGGCGTAGATTGATGTAGAATAGAGTGGCGTAGAGTGCAGAAGTGCAGAGTAGATTGGTGTGGGAGTGCATTGGTATACAGTGCAGTGGCGTAGTGTGATGCAGAAAAGAGGTCAGTGGCACAGAGTGCCATGCTGCAGAGTAGAGTGTCGTAGAGTGCAGTGGTGTAGAATAAAGTGACCTAAAGTGCATTGGTTTGGAGTGTAGTAGCGTAGAGTATAGTGGCGTGCAGTGGTGCAGAGTAGATTGCCATAGAGTTCAGTGGCATAGAGTGTATTGGTTTTGAGTAAGTTGATGTAGAGAGCATTGGTGTAGGGTTTAGTGGCAGAGAGAGCAGTGTTGTGGAGTGGCGTATTCTACAGTGGCATAGAGTAGTTTGTTTCAGAGTAGAGTGAAGTGTCTTAGAGTGGATTGGCGTAGAGTACAGTGGCATAGAGTGGAGCGATGCAGAGTAGAGTGGCATAGAGTTCAGTGGTGAAGAGAGCAGTGTTGGCAGAATAGAGTGAAGTGGCATAGAGTGGAGTGGTGCAGGGTAGAGTGTAATCGCATAGTGGAGTGATGCAGAGTGGCCTAGAGTAGATTGTTTCAGAGTAGAGTGCAGTGGTGCATAGTGGAGTGGGGTAAAGTGAACTGGCGTAGAGTGGTGCAAAGTACAGTAGAGTGCATTGGCACTGAGTGGCGCAGAGAGCAGTGGCGTAGAGTACATTGGTGCAGAGTAGAATAGAGTGCAGTGATGTAAAATCGAGTGGCGTAGAGTGCAGTGTTGCAGAGTAGGTTGGCGTGAAGTGCATTGGTTTTGAGTAAAGTGATGTAGAGTGCATTGGTATGCAGTGGCGTGGTGCAGAGTAGAGTGCAGTGGCGCACAGTAGATTAGAGTGGTGTAGAGTGCAGTGTTACAGAGTAGGGTGGCGTAGAGTGTAGTGGTGCATAGTGTGGGGTTGAGTGCACTGGCATAGAGTGAAGTGGTGCAGAGAAGAGTGCAGTGACAGTGTGGAGGGGAGTGGCGTAGTGTGGACTAATGCAGAGTAGAGTACAGTGGCATGAGTTTAGTGGTGCACAGTGGAGTGGAGAATACATGGTATGGTAGCATATTGCCAGTACAGACCACACATCTTCAATTGAAACGACCATTACATAAAAGTATACAGCACACAAACTATAATGTGTGGAAATGTCATCACCCAAAGGATTGATTCGATCGTCAGATCAGTTCATTTACAGACATTTCAATTTATTTAAATTTTATTGTGTTCTAGAAAAAAATATATTGTACAGCCTTCCTCAAGCAGATCCCAATAGCCAGCATGATTGTCACATAAATCCTCTCACTTTGAAGTCCAAGAAATAAAAATAGACCCCAAGCTCCCTGATGAGAACAAGGTTTAGAGGCCCATTTACATTAAGTGAGTTCATGGAAGAATACAGTTAACAAGGTTTGAACAATGGGAGCAACGAACTTGAGCTGGACAGCCAAAAGCAAGTAAAGCCAGAAAATAGAAAGCCAGAAAATGTGAGTTACAAACCCCAAAGCCAATGGTAAGCAATGGGCGGAATGCATTCCTAAGTCCACTTTCTTAATGTCCCCAAAATGTCTTTAGCAAACCAGACCGCTGCACTGTCTGGTAGGCTGCGACCTAAACATTTCTGTTTCCATTACTGGATTTCCAATGGCATTCTAAACATTATCCATTTAGACAAATTCTCAGCTGATTTTTTTTTTTCTTTCAAAATGCTATGGGAATATATAGCTTAAATACTTTGGATTACTTTAATTACCTTGATCTGGCAGAAAGATAGAGATCTAGAGTCCAACAAACGAAGAATTACAGGTCTGAATCTTTCTGCCACATAAAAAATAAAGGCCGACTTGGCGTCTAGAGTCCCAAACCCAAGAGTGGAGGAATGTCTTAGAGAAAAAACAGCCGTTTTAAACGATCGATAAATCCTCAAACAACATTTTAAAACATCCATTTTTTTACAATTTGATGAACTCGGGTAAGTTTGAACAATTTGGGAAAAAATTCAGACAGGAATTAACAGTATGGTTTGTGTTCACCGTACTTTTTCTGGTTAATATGGTTGTTACTATTTGACTGTAAGATTAGGTGATTTATAAAGGAGAAATGAGAAAAGAGCTAAATTAATTGTTTCAGATTGAGTAATATGTAGCATATGTGCCATACGTAGCTATGTAATTTTATTTTTACTTCTTTGACAATTTACATAAAAATATGAACACCTGTAATTCGTTATGTTTCCCTAACTTTTTAGTTAATACTCTGCTTTCTACTGCCCAGGTCTAGAATTTCCTGCCCTTCATCCAGTTAATGTTTTCATACACCAAACATGCAGCTTTAGTACCCCTGCTCCACGAACATGGCCTCTGGCCCCTTTGTCCATTTCATTTTCTTTTTCTGTGCTTTAAAATACCAGTATAATGACCTTAGTTGGCAGTTTGCCTTTTTGATAGCAGATAGGGTGTGTATTAAACTAGCTAGCTAGTTGAAAATATCTGCTCTTCTGGTTGTTGGTTGGTAAGTACTGGAGATCACCATGTGCTGCTTTAGGAAATAATGAAAGTAGCGACTGGTGGCAACAAACTTCACTCCTATATGTGTATAAGTATCCTTCCTATTAAGTGTGCTGAGCGAGCTAGTGGATGAAGGCATATGGCACTTCTATAGTCTGTAGTTTTGGATAAGAGTTCATTGCTGATACGTAACCTAATGTAAAGTTGTTATATTTCTTGGAGGAACATGCTTCAGTTTCTAGACATGAAATCTGGTCCAGATTAAAATTCTGTAAATTATTTGGTCTTTCATAAATTTCTGATTGCATACTTCATGGATGTAAATACCCGGCGCATCGCAGTTACTCGAGCGTTGAAAAGTAACATGTTGGATCTGTACAGAATACTAAACATAGCACTCTTCACAATTGCTTTCCATCTCATTTTGTTTTGCAGGTTCCCAGCCCTGCCCCTTCATGTTGGTCTTTCAGTGTACAACATGACAGTTGTACTTATGAGGAAATGGTGAGTGGAATTTACGCTCTACCCTATCAACCTGCATAAATAAGATTGTATAAAAAAAAAAAAGACCTAGCACAACACCATGGGGGGAGGAACCTTCTAAACCAGATGGACCTCTGCAAAGAGTGGATGGTGCCTGATGGAGACTAGACCTAATTTATACGTTTCTCTAGTGTGCAAGTATGAAGTAACAGGGTAGTCCAACAAACTTGAAATTACCATTAACAGAACAGTCTGTGTATTAGAGCGCTCTTCAGACAAATAGGATTCAGAATGTGTTATAAGTGCGAATTTGTGCATCTGAATCCAGAAATTGGCTAATTTTGGATGCCCTGAGGTGCTCTCTGCCTCCTCGTATTAAGATGATCTGGGCATGCTTAATGGGTGAGACCTGTAATAACTTTTTTATTAACTGATTTTTCAGTGATTGAATATTGTTGCATGGCTTAAAAATGTAAAGGTTTCTGTGTTTTATTTTATGCCGGCCTGACACCCTTGTGAAAAGACGCATACCCGATCTAAATGTCAGCCGACGACTAAAAGTTGAAATTTTAAGCTTTTGTGAATCAGTTATATCAGCAGCTTTTTGAGGTTTTCCAAATGTAGTTTCTGTTTAACGCACCTTCAAAATAAAAAAAGAAACTGCAAGCAGCATCTCATTAGGAGTCGCAAACCACTGAATTTAGAAAGTGGAAAGTCTTTCAACTATAAACCAGTTATTATGACTACACTTATAATAAACAACCTGAATCACTTGCATAGGAAATAAAAATCAAATACTTAATACCGAGTCAGTTACTTGCCCACCGTAGCTAAGGTTGACATGGACAAAAGTGACCTTTAAGATGAGAGGATAGGACTAAAATGAGGATATGTGGATAATTAGGGGAATGCAGTAAAGCACTGGTTCCCAAATATTGAAGAACCACTACCCACTTTTTAGAACAGAAAACTTTCTCAACCCGCCTACCTTTTATTGGACATGCAGAGGGGTGATTTTTTTAATCTAACTAAAGCATTGTTATTCACGGACAGCAGATTTCCCACTGAAATGGCCACTAACTTTGCACATGCATACAATTTTACTGATAAAACTATAGATCAAACAAATAATGAATGCAAATCGGGTGTCTGTGAATATTTATCATTTTTTCATCACCAGGTAAAGTGACTTTAATTTAAAATCTGTTTCCACCACACTTCAGAATGACAACAATGCTACATTTTTGTTTTCCTAACTGCTGAATGCATACAGTTCGCTTACAGGTATTGACATTTTGTTGTGTTTTGCGAAAAAACAACATCCTGTAGCCCTTCCTTTCAGACTTACTGTTCTCCAGCAAGGTTGTTATGAATTCACTTTGCAGTCCGAGGAAAAAAAAGTAAACCCCAATCCCATGTTAAAAGAATAAGCAGCAATTTGTCAGAAGACATAGCCTGCCATTTGACCTCTGTCTTTGAAGTAATCAGGTGTGGCAAGATAAACACAGGATTTAAAGGTATCTAAATTCATTGCTTAGACTTTCCCGGCCCACCAAAAGTTGGCTTCGTCCCACAGTTTGGGAAAAACTCCAGTAAAGTGGTTGCATTAATTGACAAAGTCCATTTGTTTACCTCCCTTCGTGTTCATCAGACTTAAAATTGTCTTTCAGAGCCCCTATTTTTTGCAACTGAGGGTGATCTTGTTTGTCAATGTTTGATCTTGGACGTTTTGTTATGTAGTCACCTACATTGGTAATAATTCACTCTTTTGCTCTCTGGCAATCGTTCTTAAAATGTGTTATAGCTGTAGCTTTGTTAATACTCTTCTGTGTTTTAAAATGTACTTTAATGGAGTCTGCCATATAGATTAACTTTAGGCATTTATATTATCTTTTTTTAATGAATGAGAAGAAATCTGTAGTTTTCAGCTCCTAGCTTTGTGGCTTTTTTTTACAGTTAAATAGCGATAAATGTATTTTTGGATATTAGAATCTTTGTGTTTTCTGGATTGAGTTCAGCATTGTTATTTAACCTTTGGAGAATGTTAACTTTCTACATTATCACAGTGAAAAGTTCAAGTTCAGTCTTGCTAGCCTTAAAGTAGGATATACCGGTTCTAGAAATATGTTGCCTAAAGTTCATTTTAAAATAACTATTTCCATCCTAGGTTATTTTTTTCTATTCATAGACAATGCTGTATGTGCATTGTCCTGGAACACATTTTTATGGGTACAGTTTTTATCTTTGAAAATTATCTCAAAAGGGAAAACTTGCCTATCGAAGACATTTCTTGTCTGTTTTTAATTACAGCTTACAAGAAATCCACTTTTACACTACAAAGTATTTTAGGCAGAAAAACTAATTTCTCCCCAAAAGTAAAGCAAAACGGGGTATAATATACAGAGGCATCACTATTTATGGGTGAAAATTCAGACTCTGCTCCTTTTGAGAATGCCTGGAGCTTCACAGTCTAAATATGCTCAGCAGGGTGTGCAAGGCAGTTCATTTTTCCATTCTGCAGAGCAAAGATCCATAAACACAGATGTGCCTGCTTTTAGGTGTTCTTTTCTCTCTGAATAATTTTATCAAGTGCATCTTTTTGACTTTACTCAAAATCTTTAGATTTTCTGTGCCTAATTCTTTTGCAATAGGAAGTTCATTTCCTCCCCACGTGAGGAGGGGCTCTTTTCAGAGTCCTTTTCAACCACTAACAAGACAATTGATAATTGTTCTTGTGGTGGCACACTGTTTTTGAAAGAATGAACACCGTTTGTATTTCCAGTATTCTCTGTTTTCACATCCTTGAGGAGTGTCATATGTCACACCTTTGAGGATGTGTAACAGGCATGTAGAAGTCGGGGGATTCATATGGCTTCACCCTATTACCCAGTGAGAAATAGGTTAATATACTAAAAACAGACACTGTGCCCTCAAAGATCTTATTTTATAATATCTGTTTGTGAAAGTTAAGCAAGTCACGATGAGCTAGTCCTGCTTCATTGGCATTGAACTGGGTAGGGTTGCCCGGTGGGGAATTTGACCCCATTGGTTAGCAAGTCCTCCCCACCCACAAACTCCAATGTGGCATAAAAGTGGCACCCATGGCTGCCAGCCTCAGAACACTGCTGGACTTGGAATGAACAGAAGAAACACTGCACCTGCTGAATCTATGGGTTCAGAAAGAAGGCCTTCACCAAGAAAGACTACACCTGCTGAATCAAGACAAGACTTCAGAAAGAGAGGGCTACCTCTGTTGTTGAACCCGTGGGGAGAGACCCCAAAGGCTGGTCCTGCTCCCACTACTTGTGCCAAGGGAAAGTGAGTGTACTTAAAAGCTCAGCTGGCAAGCCTCCTGTTAATCTATAGGGATGCAAAAGCTGTAGAAGCATCTGCAGTGATTTATGAAAACCTTGCAATAACCGTTACTCCGGTTCCGTCATCAGATTTTGTTGTTTTTGTGGTTTTTTTTAAAGATAAGACATACTATTCTGATGAATCGGAGTGGGTTTTTTTACTGATAAATGCTGTACTCTGTTTTTTTTTTTAGTTAAGCCTGACTGCTCTGTGCCACAGCTACCAGGACTGAGCTATGGTTAGATTTAAAGAAACCTGACTGGCATGTATCAGGATATATGTTGGATTTGGGGGTCTCTAGTTGGCATAGGTAGGTACCTGTGACAAATGGGGACCCTTGCGTCTAGTCAGGGTAAGGGGCTACACTCCTAAAATAACCCCTGCTCACCCCCTTGGTAGCTTGGCACGAGCAGGCAGGCTTATCTCAGAGGCAGTGTGTAAAGCATTTGTGAACACATACAGTAATAAGGTGACAACACTACAGATGGACACCACACAGGTTGTATTTATAAAAATAAGTATTTTTATATAGACTTAACACAAGACCAAACGACAAAAATCCACAATACTGTACTTAAAAATAGACTTTGAAATGTTATAAAATAGTTCAGTTCTCTCAAGTTGTAGATGCGACACTTTACTCTCAATGTACCTTGAATGCGTAACGCAAAGAAAACAAAAGGGTCGCAGGGAAGGTGATGCGTCGGTTCCTTACACTCAGGGGAGAGGATGCGTCCGTTCCTTACTGCTGCGCAGGGGAGTTGATGCTCGCTTCCTTACTGTGCGGGGAGGTGATGCGTCGGTTTCTTACTGCTCTCCGGTGCGATGCAACAAGCTGGTACCTCGATGCGATACTCTTCTCCGGTGCGATGCGACAAAATGGCGTCTTGGCTGCGATGCGACAACGTTGGTGTGATGCGTGCACGCCCGACGGCCGTGCTGCGACTCGATGATCTTTGGAGCCGCGACAGGCCCTGTGACGCGCTTCTCCGGTGATGCGACGATGTCCTCTGTGGCAGCGTCCCGCTTCTCCGGCGATGCGCCGCGCTTCGGCGATGCGATGATGACAGCGGCCGCAGCGTCTCGCTTCCTCGACGATGCGATGACAGCGGCTGCGGCGGCAACACGCTTCTTGTCGTTGCGTCGCGCTTCCAGCGACACGCAGTCTCTCAGAAGGCCCAGCACAACAGCAGGCACTTCAATTCCCAGCAAGGGAATTCAGGGGGGAGCTGGTTGGTGAAGTCTTGTATCCCTGAGACTTCAGGCAGGAGGCAAGCTCTAGTTCAAGCCCTTGGAGATTCTTCTTCAAGTTGATAGAAAGCACACTCAGTCCTTTTCTCCTTTCTTTGGCAATGAAGCAACCACTGCAGGCCAACCCCCAAACACCCAGCACAGGGGTAGTCTCCTCCTTCAGCTTCCTGGTTCTTCTCCTCAGCAAGGTTCGTCTTGATTCCCAGAAGTGATCAAAAGTTCTTGGGTCTGGGTCCCAATATTTATACTACTTTTCTCTTTGTTCTCTGAAGGCAGAGAGGCCTTTGCCTAGTCCAAAACCAGTTCTGGTCTGTCCTGGAGCACTTTGTTGACAAGACTCCTTCGTTCCTTTCACAGTGTAGGCCAGGGACATCAGACACACCACAGGAGGTGGAGCCAGCATTGTGGAGGAAAGGCACAGCCCTATTCAGGTCCCAGGTGCAACTCCTCCCTCCTATCTGCATGCAGATCTCTCTATTCAGCCCTGTGCTGACTCACCCTGTCTCCTGGAAGCCCCCAGCCCCTGTCACTCAAACTCCAGACAAGGAATACACAACCTAGCAGAGGCAGGCTTGGATAGTTAGGCAAGAAAATACCCACTTTCTAAAAGTGGTATTTTCAAACACAGAATGTTAAAACCAACTTCACTAAAAGATGTATTTTATCATTCTGAGTTCAGGCATACTAAACTCGAATTTCTACCTGGTTCCCTGAGTCAGTTAGGATTATAAGATGTAATAATCTAACTGTCCATTCTGGCCTATGGGGAACAGGTAGCCTTGCAATAGTGAAAAACGAAAATGGCTGTAGTTCACTATTAGGACATGCCACACACACACCAGGTCATGTCCTACCTTTTACCTACAATGCACCCTGCCCTTGGGCCTACCTTAGGGGTGACTAATATGTATAAAAGGGAAGGTTTAGGGACTGGCAAGTGGGTACACTTGCCCAGTCAACTATGGCAGTACCAGACTGCACACAGGCTCTGCAGTGGCAGGCCTGAGACACACTTTACAAGCTGCTCCGGTGGGTGGCACAGCCAGTGCTGCAAGCCCACCAGCAGCATTTGATTTACAAGCCCTGGGCACACGCAGTGCTGTACTAGGGTCTGACAGTAAGCCAAACAAGCCAATCATGGAGTCACTAATCCATACATCAATTTACCATAGGGAGCACTTGCACTGTGGCACTGAACAGCAGTGGCACAGTGCCCAAAAGCATCTAAAACCAGCAAAAACATAAGAGGCAACAGCAAATAAATGGAAGGGAGACCCACGCCAATGGTGCCAGGTCTAACAATATAGAATGACATAGGTCTCACAACCACCCCAACTAATAATTCATCTTCTCACAGTGTTCGTTTCCATTTATTCCCAAATTCATTACATCACACTGCATATACAACTGAGCGGTAACTTGAGATCAGATACATTTTTGATACAAGTACTTTAAAAGCAGATAATGGGGAGACTGCTCCATAGGTATTGCAACATTTTATAGTACTTCAACCTACTATTTGACATTTTAATTTCATTTTTTCCTTTTATACTGTACAATTTAGTTTATGGAAAGATATACTCAGGTAGTCACAAGTTGCACAGGTTATTTTTACCCCAGCAACATACCAGTTGGATGTCTTGTGTTCTTTTCCAAAGATCAATACCTTGGGATTTTGAAAAGATTCCTAGTCCTATGACGTTCCATGTTACAGCTTTTCAATGTATTCACAAGTCTTTGCAAACCAATTAGAGTACTAGCCTAAAATAAGATAATCAGCTACACCAAAATATTGCAAAAATTAGAACCCAGTTGCAGATCTGTCTCTGTTCTGTCTAATGTTTCCTGATGTAAAGTCTGTGTGTCTTGATGTTCTGCTAACCAAGCTCCACCAGATATCCTATATGGGTATATTGCAAAAAAGACCATACAAACACATTAAACACCCACCCACACTAGAACACCCTAGTTACGAAGTAGACAAAGGTCTAGATGTCTAATTGCCTGTTCCCTAACCGTGGTATACTCAAGGCAGGGAAACCATCAAGTGTGACTGACCCACCAGACAAAGGCATAAAGTACACCTCCCCTTTGAAATACTATGAATCCACCTCTCCGTGTCTTTGTGGCTTAGTTTATGATTAGGGCTCCCGGTTTTATGGTATTTATTTTTTTAACATTTCCGTCTGTATTTATCCATATTTATTTTTTGGCCATTTTATCTGTATTTATCCATATTTATTTTGTGTTTTGCGTAAAAATTAAGTTGTAAAACTGTAAATTTCCGTATGTATTTACCTTTTTGATGCACACTCATACTTTGTCTGTCATGTTTTCGCTATTTAAGCTACCAAATATTACATACAAATACATCCACTGGTAAATATTAGCATTATACCACAAATGCATGTTGACATATACCATTATTTAAAGAAATTTCATACTGTTTTTTCATTTTCCATGCTGTCCATCTGCTCAGCTGTTGGGCTATAATTCATGAAAGACAGCACGGAGGTTCACTTAAAGAAGCACAATTTTCTGTATTTATCCGCCTTTAAAAATAAATGCAGACAGAAAACACATTGTTTTCTGTCTGTATTTATCTGTAAAAATCCGTAAAAACGGAAAACAGGGAGCCTTATTTATGATCTAGTGAAAGCGAGCTTCCTGGTAGAATAGCATTTTATCCTTTGGTGCTTATGGTCTTTGCTTGAGGAACATTATCAGTTAATACAAGTGGTTGTAGCATAATTTAAGTTGCTATGTCAGATGATGGTTGGTTAAGTTAGTAGAAAAATGTTGGCCAACCTTGACTTCGTAGTGCACTTTTCTGTGTATTCATTCGTCTGTCTTTTTGATTTGTACTTAATTCTTATTAATTTGCAGATGCTTGTACAATTTTGTTTTAGTTTAAACTAAGGGGTTTTTCCTTGGTTTATGTTGATTTCTGATGGCTGTTCGGTGTTGGCGTCCAGATTGTTTCCTTGATTTCCGAAGCTCAAGATGAGACTGAGAAATTTAGGAACACTAGTCATGGCAAATGCAAACCATTTTGAAAATGATTCTCTGGTTAATCAATAAGCAACATAGCGTGTGGACTAATGCTACTATATGGATGCATGAGTCTAGGTGTAGTAGGAGTCTGGCTTTGGCATTTTGCACTCTTGGAACAAGGAATAGTTTAATTTTCAAAGGCTTATGGATGGAGGTGTTCTAGGTTACTGCTTGGAAATGTTTGGGGCCTTACGAAAGCCCTCCTTGTCAAGTCGGACTATAATTCTTCCCACCCTTAAACTAGGGATAGAATTTTATAACAGTGGTGGAATGAGGCCAGATACTTAATCTGCTCCGGACCCAATAAGTCTTATTTTGTGCATACAACTCAGAAATGTACAAAGCAATTGTTTTGAGAACTCGGAGTTCAAAAAGAGTCAAACTTCCAATCGGGGAGTCGCGAGGTATCTGTAATCTTTAATCCGATCCACCAGATCACGTCATGGAAATTAGTTCCTGTACATCAAATCACTACATGCCATAAAAACCTTCCTCTTCATAGGTCCTCCTGAGTCCCCTTCTACCGTGTCACCTAATTGCTGTTTAGCGCCGGGACGCCTCTTTGCTGAGGCAGCTGCCGTGCTTTATAAACCCTCTAACATAACAACACATAACACATTATATACAGCCAGCCAACACTTGAATGTTGTACCGGCGTGGACGAAATGGCGCTTATTGTCCACGCCGGTAAAACATACAAGGAAGAAGCACTCTTTGTGACTGACACTTTGCGTTTGGATGAAACAATACCTGAATTTGAACTGGCACTTTGAGTAGGCTTATTTTGCCCTATAAGGATCCAGACTAGTGTACCTTACATCAGCCCTGATGAAGTTGGAGGCTAATTAGCCATACGACGAAACACATGTTGGCTGGATGTATATAGTGCATCACCAATGAATTGAATTGAATTGAATTGATGGACAGAAACTAATTTCCACGACGTGAAATTGTATTAATTTAACCCCACTGTTGAGGGTTATATTTGGGGTTGTTTGGTAGCCAACCCTTGTTGTAGAGCTCCATTGATTTGTGATAAATGTCTTACTGTTTCCCTGAATATTTCAGTGAGTGCCTTGTCTTAGGCCTGGCTACCCTGCCTCTTTGAATTAAACTCAGAAATGTAATCAAACCAGTCCTGTTGTGGAGTAGAGATCATAGAAGTGTTTACTTTTGCCACACATGCCAGGGCTACAATTCGCCAGAACAATCTTGAGTTTTTTCCACACTTTTATGAAATCATGCCAGTTCAAGTTAGCTTGCTTTCCTTTTTAGTATTTTTCATTGTCTGATACACTTCTTCCTTAATATCTGTATTTGATTTAAATAAGTTAATGAATACTGCATAAAATGCCTATGCATGAGCTTGTTTCTTTCTGTGGACAGTTTTAGATCTTGAGTCTCTCTTAAGGTCTCCTTTTCTTCCTCTGTAATTTTTTTTTCCCAGCATCATTACTAATTTTTGCATGCAAGAATGAAACTCAGCAGTTAACTTATCTTCAGTGATGGTAGTTAGGTCGACACAGGACATTACAAATTAATTAAATTAAGGGATTTCCAGTTCAAGCAACCACACCATGTCCGAATGCCAACTTGGCCTTTACCCAAAGTCCAAACTGGAGGCTTTTGGAAGTGAGTTTTTAGTTTAACTTCCAACAGAGTGTGATCACTACATGTGAAATCTAATATATGGACTTAAGCAAATAAATCAACTAATTCATAAGTGGAAATTATGTAATCTATTATTAAGCCATCTTGACATCCTTTACAGGTCACGTTGGCAAGTATGTCAGAGTCCAACCAATCTATCGCTTTTAATGTTTCAAGCACTCACCATTTATTGTTCTAAACTCCAAAGCATGATTCCATTTTGAGCATGTAAAGTTAGCCTGTCTGCCTTTGGTCCACATTCAACATGTCGTTATCTTTAGCAGAACTTGTGAAAGTGTAAAGTCACCTAAACAATAACTTTGCTAACACATAAAGTAACACACGTCTGCTACAAGGTCTGCGTTTCAAGGACTAACAGCAGCTGTATAAAATAAACATGTAGTCCGAGTTGACGTATTTTCATTATGCTGGTTCAGATCAATTATGTCCCATATTAATAGGAAGTCACCCAATGTGAGCTAAAAAGCAGTTGTCAACCCTTTTATAAATCCCATGAATTGACCACTGAATTCGAGAATTATTCGCACCCAGTTTTCAGGAGAGTTCCTGCTACACTGCTGCTGCATCCACTCTTATGCAGAGAGCCGCTACAGAATCCCTGCTGAAGTCTGATAACCACAGCTGTGAAAAGGTATGCAGTGTGCTGAGCCCAGGAAATTCTCGAGGCAAGTTAGCTACTCTATGCTCTTCTAGTGTAGCACATTGAAGTACTCTTTAGGGCGATAGCAACATTCTAATTATTTTAAAACTCTTCATTTTATTATTCAGTGTGGGGTTCTCATGTACTAAGCAACAGGATGTGACTGTTGAAATAAAATAATTTTTAACGCATATAGTGTATTTTGTAGTGCAGTGCTTGAGTGTGCTATTCTAAAGAACAAAATTGGGTTTGAACTGCCACAGCATCCCTGAGCCCCGTACGGGACTGTTAGTAACCCAGAAAGCATGGACACCACATCAGCTGGTATGTTCAGTGGGTTGTGTGGGGCTACATGAATCTGGTCTCCCCTGCTCAAGTGATGGTTCACTGAACTCACTCCATACACCTGTGGGTAGCAAAGCCAAACCTTGTAGACCTGGGCTATAGTCCCAGGATACACAGCATTATTTGCCTTGCAATAATGCAGAAAAGTTGTTTCAGGAATAATCTAGGGTTCTCTGGAGCCTCCAGCATCTATATCTTCCAATGATCCCTCCATTATCGAAATATAAACCTATTCAAGCTTTTCTTCGGTTTTCTGGAACATCCATTTTTGTGATCAGGTGGATGGTACATGGCTTGACGTTGAACAACCGCTTCTGGTGTGCATTTAGTCACTGCACTGTCCCCAGGATAAGAGGCTCACCTCATAGTTCCCTGGTCATGATGAACATTTTCAGATTGAGGTGAGTGCACAGGACGTAAGACACCATTTACACAGTGTGTCCACACCCTGCCACATATGGCACAATTATGCAAGTGGGATTTTACATAGAGTGTTCAGGTAACAAAGGCCTGTACTGTTGACTAGGATATCGGATGCCACACACCATCATTCTCCTTATAGCCTTGAGAGAGGACCAGAAGCCTCCTGCTGCTTTGCGTTTCTCCAGCCAAGTAAAGATTATGCTCTGCCCTACTGGATGAGTTGTTGTTGGAGATATTTGAGCACAGGTTCAGCCTCTTAGCTATCAACTCAGTCCAAGCACTTTCTTCCCTGCATACTAGAAAAGAAGCCATAAGCTTTTATGAAAAAGTGCTTTCTTGATCCAGTGGGCTCTAGAGAACAGTGTAACATTGTTGTATTAGACTATTTTTTGTTAAATAGTAACAAAATAAATGGTAACAAATATTGTGAAGATGATGAATTTACCATCTAGTTTTTAGTACTGAATGTTGTAGTCTTTATATCTAGGGGGCTGATTACGATGGCGGGCGGACTCGATCCGCATGCCATCGTAGCGGTGTTTGGAACCTATCGCCATGCATGCGGCGGTCCCGCCTACCCGATTAGGATGGGACCGCTGCGGTCTGATTCTGCACCGTTAACATTGCAGCGGTGGCTGCTTACAGCGGCACCGCCGCAATGTCTAAAAGAGCATGTTGTGCATTTCACTGCACTACGTGGCAGGCACTACACTGTGCCTGCCACATGGTGCAGTGAAATGCAGGGGGGTACCATGGGTACCCCCCAGTGCACCCACACCTCCCCCCAACACAAGAGGGGCCCGCAACGGGCCTCCAAACCCAATTCCCGCCAGCCTTTCCATGGCGGCATTGCCGCCATGGAAAGGCCTCCTGAAACCCACATCCTAATATGGCGGACGGTGCCTGCTAGGCACCGCCACCATATTAGTGGCCCTGCTCCGCCCGCCAGGCAATCGGTGCGATTGCCACCGGCTGAAAAGCGGCGGACGGACTTTCCGTCCGCCGCGATATCCACCGCCATCCTAATATGGCGGAGGGTAAATCTCAGTTTGATGGTGGAGCGATCGCCACCGCCGGCCCGGCGGTGGCGATTGTTCCGCCATCGTAATGAACCCCCAGGTTTGGTGTCTAGGACAGTGACACAGTTGACTGCTTCAATTTACTTTGACTTGAATAAATGTTTCTTAGGTTTGTAGAGGAAAGTTGCCTATTTTAGTTGTGTTACTGCATCAAGGTGTTATCTTTTAAATGACCAACGTGTTTACATGTTGAAATATGTAAAATACAATATGTTGTGCACATTTAATAATGAAATAGTGGAATTCAATAGTTTATGGACGAGTCCTTTCATATCATGCAGACAGCTATGATAGATGGTATCTATGGTGCAATACGATGTATGGTGACTGACTTGTTAGATCAACACTTGTCCACTTTGGCTTGTGCAGCCGCAGAGTTCTAAAATGGCCTGTCTTCAGAAAGCAGAGAAGCAGCAATGTACCTCACAGACTGTGAAGAGGGAAAGAGAGCGGTTCTTATCCCGATTTCAATACTTAACTGAATATCATGTAATTGTGGGCAAATCGCTCGATTGTCCTATATCTGATGAATAAATGTAATATAATGTGATGGTAAACATGTAAAATGTAACGGAATGATTCAAACACGTAATACCTTCACTTGATGTGCATCTTGTTTTTTCAACAACCCCCACAATAACGTGCAGTGCTCATCTGCTCTCCAGCTACGTGTGCAGTTTATAATTTAATAAGTACATTTATGTCCACATATACCATCTAGGTTTTAGACCAATGCCTATGCAATCTGGGGACACTTCATCCACATACATGAGAAGAATTTGTAAACTGTGTGGAAGGTAATCTCAATGACAAGTTACCCTTGTTATGTTGTTGTCGAATATGAACCTAACAAAGAGATAGATGTCAAGCAAAGATTAGATTCCCAAGAAAAAGCACTTTGAATATAAACACTGTTCTGTCCTTCCTCTTTGGTAGATCATCTTACAGAAAGCACTGCAGTGTACAGTGAAATGCTTCATTTTGAATAGCTCTAGCTTCACGATGATAAACTGATGAATACATTCATGTCTAGTGTGTATTGTATGAAGGGACGATATGTAAATTTGCTTGATTTTTAATTACTTCAGCAGTAAGTAGGCTCCCAAAAATGCGCGTGAACACTGCTGCATTGTGTGTTCATTGCTCTGCATCTAGTATGCAACTTTTCTAGCATTTAGTTATTGTCATGCAATAACTGTCTAAATTGTTATAACTTAGAAACATTCTGTGCTTCATCTCCTTCATGTCACTTTTGTTTGTTTATGAGAAACAAATACAGATTAAAATCTCTGTTGACCAGTAACATATAACATAATGTAGGATTCCAAACAATTGGTTTTCTGGGCCTGAACCACAGTCCAATTTTAGGTCTCGCCTAAGACCGTGCATGCGCTGTGTGTTGCGAGACATATCTTATAGTGGGCTTAGGGCCCACCCATTGCTTACTGTTGGTTAGCTTTATTTTAACTCTTTTGCTTGCTTGCTTATTCTTTAGCTGTGTGGTCTTTCCTTTTATTTCTTGTGTTTCTCTCTCCCTTGGAGCTTGGATGTATTTCTGTCTTTCTACTGCTCGCTTTTTCAGGTTCTACGTATTTTTAAGCACTCCACTGAAGTGCAGGTATACTCCTGCTGCCTTCATTATGTTTCTCTACTGCTCAACCGTATTCCTCTCTCTCGCCTATGTGCTGCTCCTCCCCTCCAACCCATGTTACCTTCTCACCCGTGTGCTTGCACCCTACCAACTCCCTGTTGCTCTCTTTTGCCCATTTGACCCTCCACATGTTGCTTCTGTCCCCTTTGTGTTGCTTCTGTCCCCCCCCCTGTGTTGCTTCAAGCCTCCCCGGTGTTGCTTCAGGCCCCCCTTGATGTTGTCTCTGCCCCCCGGTGTTTTAGGCCCCCCAAGTTGCTTCAAGGCCCCCCAAGTGTGTGTTGGTGCAGGCCCCCCTCTGGAGTGCTGCTTCCAGGTCCCCATTAAGTTTTGCTCTTCCACCCCTTCAGGTGTTGCTTCTGCCCCCAGCTCAAACCCCCGTTGTGCTTCCTCCACCCAAGTTAAAAAATAATGCTTTTTTTTTGTTGTTGTTACAAATCCAACTCTGTAACTAAAAAGAAAAAAAAAGAGGCTGCGTCAAACACTTTTCTTTTAAAAATTTTTTTTAGCCATGCGGCACAGCAGCAGGCATGGTGTGCTGCATGGCTAAAACCATTTGCAAAGTCAACAGGTCCCAAAGGAGAGACCGCTTGCCTTTACCAATGCTTGTTAATTCAGTGTATTTATAGTGTAGGCAAGTCAAGGCATCCACTTGCAGGTTTCTCAGTCCTTTATTTATCCAACATTTGATCCACATGCTGTCCACTCATTCTATTTTCATTGTTTTGATGTCTGAGGAGGAGAGGATGACCTCCTTGGAGAAGTAATCCGGTCTGGACATCCCTGCTTGGTGTTAAGATCTGTGGACCTTAACATGCCTTACTTGATACCCTATAGTGAATGTGGACCAGTCAGAGGGGAATAGAGACTGCAGCATCGTCTTAATTATTTTCAGTCTTCTCTTTTCAGGTGGAACACATCAATTTTGAATCAAGCATTTGCAGATTATTTCGCCAGCATGGGTTTTTGGGGATTGGGCGTGAGGTAGTTGGTCAGGGAAATAAAGTTGATCTGTAGGACTTTATTCAGAGAGATGTAATCTTATTTAGATTGAAGGCCAGGATAGAATGAGGTTAGCTGTTTGGGAGGCAGCTTTTTGGTGGGATAGATTTTGAAAAAAGAGATGATTGATGTGATAGAGATTCTGTTATAAAGGTGGTTTGGAAAATCAAAGGAGTTTGTTATTGATGAAAACTTTGATGTCATCTGACCTCAAAGGAGGCAGGAGACTAGAGAGTTGAAGGTAAAGAATTGGAGATAACAACATTTCCAGGCAGGGCCAAGGTCATCCATGCCAGCAAACATTTCTTGAGCATTCTTGTTAGAAAGATCAACCACCAGGATATTTAGGTCACCCAAGATTGCTCTAGATGGTGTGGAGTGAGTGTCTTTTTTTCTGTGGCCAGGCAGGTCTGTTTTGAAGGTAGAGATATTTCTGGAGAGTGGTGAACTACTGGGCAGATAAAGGAAATTGGGCTGGCTATTTGTTAATCGCCCCAGCCTACATGGCTTGCCCATCACCTGTATCGAGGGAGCTCTGGAGGCAGGGGTGGATTTTCCTAGTCCTCTGTCAGCGGGCATTAAGTGCTGAAGGCCACTTCCTGCTCCCACCTTACTGTCCTCTTTGTACAACCTACCAAGTGTCCCTCAGAATTTCCCCTTTCTTTCTGTTGCTGACAGTTGCCTAGATTCACAGATTCATTGGCACATTTTGTGATAAAAAATTAGCTCCAAAATATCCATGCGTCTTTGCTGACTTAACAAAGACCGCTAAAATCATAATGCATATTTTTGTCTGCCCTACAGTGATGTGCCCTATTTCTCTCAACATTGTATTTTATAACCTACACCTCCTTTAACTTTGAAAATGTGATTGTTACCAGGCATCTACAAACCCCAATTACCGTCACAGACTTCACAAAGTGGCAGACAAAACAGACAATTTTTAGTTTTGAACAGTTATGTTCATTCCTAAATGTATGTCTGTGGACCACCCTGATGTTTATATATTTGTTTTCATTTAATAGGAAACATTTAATGGAATACTACAAAATGTAGTGCTGTAAAGACACCAAATTCAGTGACCTTGCGTCCAGCAGATTTTCGGTCTGTGTTTTGACAGTGCAACTGTCAAACTGACCTATTGCTAACAATATACATAGTGTGGACTTTAGGTCTGCCCCTTTGAAGAATTGGCTTTCTTCGATCAGTTTCTTTCAGCCATTGGTTTGAGATAAGTCAATCATGTCTTTGCTCAGCCAGGTGAAGTATTCATCTCTCCTCTAGTGCTATTAGCACTTTGGATGTATCCTTCCTCCTCTAATCGAGTGTTGGCATTAAGTTGCATAAGGGACTTCTTTGCAACTATAGCCCTGATGTCCACTTCTGCTGGATCCCTCCCCAGTCTCTTGTTCTCATGTACTAAATAATGTTTCAGCACATTAAACTCAAACCTTTTGGTTTTTCCAATGCTTGTTTCCTGTAGTTCCCTATGGCAGTTAATTTGTTAGAGAATCATGCAGTTTGTAAAACCATGCCAGTTAGTAGTAATACATTTTCTTTTCCTTTGATTTCCTTTGCTGCCTTTGTCTGTTGTATATGAATACACAAGGGCGAGTAGAAGGTTTATCCATCTCACAACACCGAGCCTCTGACAGCAACTGCTGATCTCATAATTCTCCACCTTCATTCCTAACTACTGCCACATTCCAATTCCCATAACACGAGGATTGGAACAATGACCAGCCAATCCCCAGCACATCCCCCTCACTTCCCCTTGTGGGTAATTTGGAAGTGAGGGGGATGTGCTGGGGATTGGCTGGTCATCGTTCCAATCCTCGTGTTATGGGAATTGGAATGTGGCAGTAGTTAGATGAATTGTTCAAAGATTTACCAAACACATCTACGAATGAACATAGTTCCAACATTAATTTAACCAACAAGCAAAGCGATGTAAAGACACTGCTAAGATCATTGGAAAAACTGATGAGAAATGAGATCACCAAGTGGTGGGAACACAAATCTTTAACAAAATACAAAGAAGTGGGAAGAGTTCCGCGAGGGTTGAGAATCCTCCTAGCACCGAGCTATGACAGTCCAAACCCCGATATGCTCAAGGAATGGGGAGAAAGCAATCTAGCTGCCTCAATGAATCTATTATGTATCCTAGTGAAATATGCTGAAATAGATCGACAGGCACTCATGATTGACATTGACAAAATTAATGAAGAAATAAATAAATGTGAACAATCAGAATACATAACCAAAACGAGGAATGAAATAAAAGAACGTCTAAAAAAGCATGAAGAGAAGATTAAGATTCGCAAAGCACACAAATTTGCGCGTGACAAATGCGATTATGAGCAGGGACAAATATATACATTTGCAAGAAAATTTGAAATGGCAAAAAAGCAAAGGCTCAATGAAAAACCCAAAAACAAGGTACCGCAAGCAGCGCAACACACTAACAGCATAGCCACTGCTGAAACATCCAGTTTGGATACAGAGTCCCTTACCAGTGATACAGGCTCAGAAGGGGGCAATCCTGGCATGACAACTGGAGAAATGAAACTAAGCCTTGGTGAAGAAGTTGATTTTTTTTAGCCCTAAAACGCCGGCAAACATTGAGGCCGAGAATTCAAAACAGGCCAACAGAAAAAGGAGGAACATCAGGAGAAGGGCGAGGCGCAAGATACGAAAAAACAAAAACAAAGAGGTCAGTGGCGCAAGAAAAATCAACAGTAGATGACAATACAATTGTGAATCTATCTTCTATCACATTGACGGAGGCAGAGAAACAAATATTATCGTTGGGCTTAAATTACTGCCCCGAGAGTAATTTCAATTATTCAATAACACGTGTTGATGTATTCTGTTTTATCCGAAAGCTAAAACTCCAAAAATTCTTTACCATAAAAAATGGAGCTAATCAAACAAAGCAGACACCTATGGTATCAGAGGATAATGAAGATGGGTTGTTAGCATCGGACATACCAACCCTCTTGACTTTACAATCTCTCAATGATGAAATTAACACTAATGATCAAGACACTGAGACAATGATTTCTACACAAGAACAGATACAAAGAAATAATATCCCCCAGAAAGGTGCAGGTTTAAGCTCTTTTAAACCAAAATCTACATTCTTGCCTATCATGCCAAAGGATGCTATTGACATTTATCATGAATGTGTAACTGAGGATTTAAAAAAAACTGTATCGCCAAGTCAAACAACAACAACATAAGAAAGGCAACATTAAATACAACAAAAGAAAATATAAGAACTTAATGAAAAAACTGAAAGAGAACAATGAAATTGTGGTTACCAAGTCTGACAAGGGCGGTAATATAGTGGTATGGCCCAAGAAGGAGTATGTAGCCGAAGCTAAGAGACAATTACACAATGAAGAATGCTATAAGAAGTCAAACATGAATGAGTATAATTGTGCGAAGGAAACTTTGAAAAAGGAGTTGTTAAAATGGAAACGTGAAGGTTTAATATCGCTGGAAGAATATAAATACATGCACATTGAGTACCCAGTAATTCCATACATTTACTTTATCCCCAAGGTACATAAGAAAATGACACCTATACCGGGGAGACCCATCATTGCAGCAATTAACGGCATGGGGGAACACATCGCACAATATGTAGATTTCTTTTTACAGGACATTGTTAAATCTCTACCGACCTACATAAAAGATACAGGGGACTTCCTTACCAAACTAGATAACATTGAATGGGCGGATAATCTAATACTGATCACATTAATCATCGAATCCCTGTATACAAGCATTGAACATGGAACTGGTCTAAAAGCAATAAAACACTTCCTGGATACCAGGCCACTGAACTGCTATAACCACAACTGCATGTTATTAGATCTTATTGCATGGTGCTTGCACAATAATTACTTTTTGTTTGACAGGGATCTGTTTAAGCAATTGAGAGGCGTGGCTATGGGGGCCTGTTTCTCCCCCAGCTACGCTTGTCTCCATGTTGGCTGGTGGGAGGAACAGGTCCTCAAAAAGACCCACCAAGACGCATATAATATGCATGTCAAGCATTGGATGAGATGCATAGATGACGTTTTTAGGTCTCGCGCCTAGCGTTGCATTGTGCAGAACTGCTCGCGCAGCGAGAGACCTCATGTAGGGGGTTTAGAAGGTGACTTAGGAATCGCACACGCTCGTGCGTGTGCTTTTTGTTTTCCCCCCGGCTATTGGGCTTTGCGTGCGTCTTTATAAGAAAGACAGCACGCAATTGGGCAAAGGCGGGCGCATGTCCCGCCTTTGCCGCGCCCATTCCCACCGGTGTCTAGCACGCGCAGCAGCGCGCGTTCGCCTCGCTGCCGCGCTCCCTTCCCCCCTCCCGCTCCTCTGTGGTGCGCGCGCACCACTGGTCTGTTACATTGTCTCTCACATTTGGCTTTCGCCCACCGTAGCACCCAGTCTGGCGCAGTGTATCAGCTCACGTCAGCAACTGGTTCCCTTCATTTTGAGTAACTGCATCTGCCTCTTCTTCACGTTGTTCACCTTCGACTAAAACGTTACTTTTCTCTCGAGTGCTAGGGACTTTGCCAGTGCTGATTCCACAGGAAGTGCGATGCACCATACAAATGTTGTGTACCTTATTCTCATAAATGCCACTAATTTTACATGTATAGCAGGGCAGCAGTAATAACGTAGCGCCGCTTGAGCCTCTTGAGGGGTTGGCACTGTCCTACTGAACTCTCAACCTGTTCACGTGCGCCTTGGGGGGCAGTAGTTCGGTTATTATAATTGATGTGCGTTGCTAGCACTAGAAATGTGCTTTTCGTTTTTTGGAGGGCTCATACTCGGGGGCATAACCAAGGTCCCTGTGGTGCAGGAGGGCCGTCACCCTTCAAAGGGCCCCTATTCATCTTTGCATAATTGAGATGTGAGTTTCGGGGGCCAGTCAGCCCAATTTGTGTGTGTGTGGGGGGGGGGGGGGGCGATGGCATCATTTTGCATTACCCCAGTGCTTTTGCTTCTTTGCAAGTGGCCATGGAGGTTTAACTAGGAATATATTTTTAAGAAAACAATTATTTATTTTGAATGTACTGATGATGGCATGTCCTGACTCGGTGCCTGCTTGGAGGCAGTGCAGCAGTAGGGTGGGGCAGTAGGTGGTAGGTATATCCTCAACAAAAAAAATGAATGTGTCCTCATGCAACGCAACTGGTGCTCGTGTAAAGCGCTCTGATACCCGAATCGGGTCAAGTTTGCGTTATATATAACTCCGTAAAAAAAAAAAAAAAACATCTTCTAATGATGCTTTGGTCCCGGAGTACAAACTATGCCGTAAAGTTGAATTTTCATTTCTGCCTCATTGATTCCTTGTTCTTGCTTTAGCTTTGAGTGCAAGCATTGCTTTGGGTTTATGGGAAAGTAGATGTATGCTAAATGAAACAAGCATTTGCAATGCAATAGGTCTCGCATTATTAAAGTTTGAGCTATTGGTGTTGCATTATTTAGCAATGCCAATAGCTCAAACTTTAATAATGCGAGACCTATTGCATTGCAAATGCTTGTTATAATATGGGATGGTGATGAGCAAAGTGCCAGAGAATTTATTGAAGCCATTAATATAAACTGTCAATCTCAAGTTTACCTCACACATGAGTCACACTAGCGTAGAATTTTTAGATGTGAGAGTGTATATCAAAGAAGGAAAGATAGAAACGGCTCTTTTCAGAAAAGAAACTGCAGGTAATATCACCCTGCATGCGAGTAGTGCACACCCTAACCACCTTATAAGAAGCATCCCTTACGGTGAGCTTCTTAGATTGAAACGAATATGCAGTGCACCAAAGGATTATGAAGATGCCAAACAAGAAATGTTGACAAGATTAAGAAAAAGAGGATACAAAGAAGATATTCTGAGGCAAGCCGAAAATAAGGTAGGAGAAAAATCTAGGGCCTCCTTATTACCGAGCTATGATAAGACCGCCAAGGCATCAATCAATGATGATAACCCCCGACTCATTCTCACATTCAGTAAACAGGAAAGAAAAATACGGTCAATAATGCACAAAAACTGGCCAATAGTACTAACCGATGGAGTGTTCGGAATTAGACTTCCCTCACAGCCCAATATTACTTACAGAAAATCTTTCTCGATGAAATCCCAGTTAGGCAAAACTAGCCCTGAGTTGAGCACAGCTAATACTTGGCTCAAACCTAGACAGGGCTTCACGAAATGTTCAACGTGTCGAGCTTGTAAGTTCGGCATCTCTACGACTCATTACATCAATCCTTTTTGTTCTGACAAAATTAAAATCAAAGGCAGTTACAGTTGCCGAACTGAGTTTGCTGTATATGTTCTGACGTGCACCTGTGGCTTATCCTATGTGGGAAGTACTAAGCTACAGGTGCATGTCAGAATACTGCAGCATCTCAGAGCAATTGTAAATAATGACACCACATATCCTGTGGCTCGTCATTTCAAGAGTACACATAATAATAACTTAAACTGCCTTAAATATTACGTAGTTGCCGCCATTCCAAAACTGAGAAGAGGAGGCAATAGGGAAAGGCTCCTGAGACAGGCAGAAACTCGCATGATCTTAGAGTTGGATAGCAAAACTCATAATGGGCTGAACACAACAGAAGATATGCATACTTTCCTGTAAGTAGTTAGAGTTGGTCCTAGCATCTCAACAATAGAACTATGATGGTGCATATAGTTAAGTAGAGGAAGAATACTGAGAACATATCAAATTTAGAAGCTGTCGTGACCTTATAATGTGACCACTGTAATTTTTATTCAGGTGTGTGCGGAGAGGATCAGAATTTTTACAAAATGCACTAGCACTTTTAGTATGTTTAGTTTTATTTAGCACTTTAGTATGTTATTAAATAGAATGTTTATACACAACATGAAGGGATATGACACATAGAAGCACTTTAATCAATAAGACCTAGATATCGAAGAATCAAATGTGTTTATCATGGTCTGGATTTTTCAAGCATTTATGCTGCCATCAGGGACCCAGTTGCATAGAACGATTAAGGCAATACAACGTAGTTTTTTTAAATGTTTTTAATACACAAACATTAACACGTTGTGGTATTTATGAATTATAAATGCATTTAAGCAGTTATACACCGTTACAACTAAGTTATATGACATAGGTGTTGAATATAAGTGGACACATTCAAGGTATATTTATATGATGTATTTTAATTGGCACATTTATATATTTATTTGTGCATTCATTTATATTTATTTATATGTTTATATGTTTATATATTTATGTGATTAGATATTTATATATTTATTGTATGGTCCATATATGCAATTGTTGTGCCTTTTTCAAAATTATAACAACATGATAAATGCAAAAGTAGTCCGTAAACCATGACAACATCTAGGTACAAAGTTTCATACATAGTGTTTTTTCTATGTCTTTGATCATGTGACACCTGGGTGGAGTGGAGCATAGAGAAAAAAGAGAATGGCGGACTGCGCTCCGTTAGTGATCAAGGGCACTGTGTTGCTCAAAACGCGTCGAACGGAGGTGTGTAATTAAACCATT
The DNA here is from genome assembly GCA_963921515.1 of Calotriton arnoldi. Classification (NCBI taxonomy): domain Eukaryota; kingdom Metazoa; phylum Chordata; class Amphibia; order Caudata; family Salamandridae; genus Calotriton; species Calotriton arnoldi. Next base: position 649,558 of record CAWUFW010003367.1, read on the forward strand.
GCCAATCTGCCTTTGGAGTCCATTTCTCTCTTTCGCCGGCAGGAGGTTGGAGAGTTACTGGTATATATATATATATATATATATATATATATATATATATATATATATATATATATATATATATAATGAGATAGATATAGATTTCACAATAGCACAGATACATAAATATAACTTCTCCTATATAGAAATTGTGTGAAACATGGACATTTGGAGGAGAACATTTAAAGGAACCATCTAAATTACCAAATCATTGAACTTCTGAGGCATGAACTTCTGAGGCACAAACTTCTTTTACTTTGAATTAGTACAACATTCTAGACCATCCGCAGGTTTCCCTGACCCCTGAGGCCGCCCTGTATTCATCCTTAAACACACACAGTCCGCTTTGGCCTTGGGTACCACCACCTCTTTGCTCTTGTTCCAGACTTTTCCATTCTCTAAAATCACAACTTGATCCCTCACTTCCTTCACAAGATGTGGTGGTGGTGAAAACCTAGGCTGAACCTTATGAACATGCTTGAGAATTAGTATCTTCACAAGGTATCCAGCTCAGACCCTACGTTCCTTACTTTTGCTTCCTTTGGAAGCATACTTCTCTTGTACACATCTTCGTGCATCCAGTACACCACTCACTTTCTCACCATCCAGATTCTTTCTGTTCATCCATTCCCTATTTGAGCACGTACTAGCCACTCTGCCTCTCAACAAGTAGAAAGGAGATACCCTGGTGCTAACGTGTGGGGTGGTTCTCATGGCCCACAACATGTCATTGACCGCTTTCTCCCAATTTATGCCATTGACCAGGGCAAACTGAAGTTATTCCTTCTCTACATGATTCACTCTCTCGACAAGTCTGTTGCTGAGGGGATGGTACAATGACGTCCTTATGTTTGATTCCATTAGACATTAAGAAATTACTCATCTCGATGGATATTAATTTGCTTCCATTATTAAACACTAATTCTTCTAGAAATCCCTCTCTGATGAAAGTGTCCTGGAAAACATCAATGATTGTCTTAGAATTGACATTAGTGACACAATTTATTTCTATCCACTTAGACATGTAGTCCACTAATACTAAGGCGAACTGCCCAAAACCCCAAAAGGGCCAAACGCATCGGACGCCAACTTGTGCAAAGGTACTCTTTTGCGATTACAGGAGTGATCGGAGACGCTACGGTGACTTGCGACATGTCACTTAAAACACATGCACTACGCTCCCTCACACAGTGTTCAATGGCTTTGTTCATTCCAGGCCACCAAAATTCCTCTCACACAGCGCTTCATTGCACGCATGCTCACATGTCCTTCATGTGCCAACTCCAAAACGTTCGATCTCCATAGGAAACAGCAAAACGTTCACATCTCAATAAAATACAGTTAATGGTAGACCTTCAATACGGAACCAAATCCTCCTTCATACCATGTGCACTGGGCCATTTGTCAATTACACATTTTATTACTTCTGGCAACACCTTGTCTTTGGAGGCAGCTACTCACCATTCTTCTTCCGGCAATACTCCAGAAGTGACCATGCCCACAGCACATACAAATTCCACATCATCATCATTATCTCCTTCTCTCTCACTTTCTCTCCTCCCTCACATTCCACTTCAGGTAATCTAGAAAGGCTGTCGGTTGCAAAATTCCAGACCCTTGGAACATACTTCAACTTGTATTGGTACTCTTGCATGCGCTACTGCCATTTCGCGATGTGCAGAGTTGTCCTCCCTCCATTGACAACAATTTTACTAATGGCTTATGGTCAGTGCATAGGATGAATTGGCTTGCCCAAACAAAATTCCTAAAATACTGCTCACCCCACCATAAACCAAGGGCCTTTTTCTCAATGGTGGAATAGGTGGGTTCTGCTCCGCAAAGTGCCCTTGATGCAAACGCAGAGATTTCCTCCTTACCATTTTCTCTCTTTTGCATCAGGACATCACCTAAACCATGGTTGCTAGCATCAGTCGTGATGATGCATTGATCACGAGTGTTGATTGGTTTGAGGGGTTTGGCAGACGCAATGTCTTTCTTAATTCATTCAAACACGGTGTCACACATCATTCCACACATACTTTGCATTTTTTTTAACAGATCACGAAAACTCCTGTTTTGGATGCAAAATTCTTCACAAATTTTGTATAGTACTCAATCACTCCTAAAAAGGACCTGATCTGATCCTTATTGCTGGGTGCTGGCACCTGCTCAATAGCTTTCAAGATTTTCATTTTAGGTTCGATACCTTTGCATGACGCACTGTGTCCTAAATAATCCACCCCTTCACAGTAAAACCTGCACATATCTTTTCTTAAAGTCAAGCCTGAACTTGAGATGAGATGCGGAGGCTAGACCGAATGGCATAAGTTTATAACAGAATTCCTCCTCACGAGTCACAAAAGAAGCCAGATGTCTCAACTCATAACATAACTCTATCTGATGGTACACTGCTGACATGTCAAGCGTGGTATAAATGGCAGCTCCCTTCAAAGTGAACAATAACTCATTGATATTAGGGAGTGGCTGGCAGTCTACCCAGATGTTGGAATTCAGGTCGCGCAAATCGACACACCAACACAGGGACTTGCCAGGTTTGCGTGTCAACACAACTGGGGCCAATCACTCCGAACTTTTAGTGGGTTTGACGATACCTAGACCACATAGTTTTTTAAAATTCTAACTTAAGTTCCTCTCTCAAAGTGATGGGCGCACACACCACTTTGTGTACCCTCGGCTTAGCATTCTACTTCAAAATGATGCGATGTTTGAAACCCTTCAACCTCCCAAGGTAATCCATAAAAGCTTCTAGATACCTACTGGTCCATTTACTCTCAACCACATTGCATATCTTCTCGCTACATGTCTCAGTAAAGCACTGTCTGGATACCTTCGCTGCAGGAGTATTTGAAAGGATGATGGGGGAGGTATTTAAAGGTTTAAGTAATGTTATTTATTTCTAGGATGATATCTGTGTATTTGGGGACACTGTGGAGAACTGTAACAACACCTTAAGATGTGTACTTGACAGACTCAAGATGGCAGCTCTTATATTGAAAAAAGAGAAATGCACATTTCTGGTCAAGGAAATTGAATGCCTTGGATATACGTTATCAGAACATGCACCATTCTAGGATTTGGGACAATTTTAGGTCTATGACCTGCAAAAAGTGTTTGCGGCCTAAATTAATTTCCATTCGTCTGGAGCCAATTATTTGAAAACATATAATTACAAAACAGAAAGTATCTTGTAAAAAATAGGTTTTTAGAAGTTATAGTCACTCAGAGGGCAAAAGAGCCAATCGCTGAAGTAGGCAGACCTGTTGCTCTATGCTATGCCATCATGGGCAGAACCAGAATGTGAATAACAATCAAACAAACCAATGACTGGAGAGGGATGGCCCAAAGTCCACCTATGTATGTAGATGGATGCATGTGTTCTTATGTTTTTTTTTTGTTAATTATAAAAGCCTGAAACTCTGGATCTAAAAGATGCTTCAATACACACAATGCTAAATGTTATTCCTAACATTACAAAGATGTAGAAAATTACAGTTAGCGAAGCTATATACAACCACCCCTACGAGGCCTAACCAGAATTCTCCAGTGCAAATGTTCTGTCAGAAAATCCTTGCCTGCTACAATAATAGGTCAGATATCATGTAACACAGTTCTGGTCAAGAGATTTTTACTCTGTGTAATAATCCATCTTAAAATGCCTACTCTCTTTATCATAAGCTTTTCACCATAAATATGTCATGCTGCCTTTCTAATATATTTTTGTAATAAACTAATTAGACGCAAGGCATTTGACACAACCTTTTCCAATTAACTAATCAGATCTGTAGCCTTTATTATTGGCCTGTCTCCATAATCGACACTGTCCTACTGTACAGAGCATAAGCATTCGGATTACATGAATAAATGTGCAAATATTTACAGCATTATGGTTGGCCAAACATTAAACCCGCTTAAATGAGTCTAACAAGGATTCTCACAGTACAAATCCTCTACCATGAGCTTTTATCTGAGGTGGTAAAAACACCAAACCATTGCCTCCCACTGTAATTGGTGAGATTATATGTAAATTCCAATGTTCAGGCTTTACTGCAGTACAACAATCCACACTAAAAGGCTTGTTGGCTTTCGCATATGCTTTCATACCCAACAATATGACCAACAAGGGTGTGGAATTTAATAAAATATTTGCTTGTCCATGGGACTGGTTGCTTCATAAAACTACTTGTCCTGTAACAAAATCTACTTGTCCTGTTGGTGCAATGTAGTGCGGCAAATTATGGCAGCAATCTCATTATATAAGAGCTCTGATAATAGCCTCTCTGATTATGCCAGAGCTCATACCATAGTAGGGTTTGAGTACTAGCAATTCCCTTATTTTGCCACCTTTCCACAGATCTACATACTGGGGCTGGAGGTAGCGGTAAGCAATAGTTCCCCATGGTTGGAATGACCTTATGAGTCTGTGCAAACCTACTAACTTGCATGTTTAATAGATTTTCATCAGCTTGTCTCGAATATTTTGCCCATATAGAGAAAGGTTGGAAATTTACTTCTGACAAAGGCTGAAGTAAAACTTTTTCCAGGGTTGGGGGGGAAAAAGTGGTTGGTGGGAAAGTGAACTTGTTAACGCGCAACAGATTTTTGTATGAGGAAATCTACACATGATTATTTGCAAGCGCTAAAATGCAGTTCACAAATGTTTTCTAGGAGTACAATTTCCAGACCTACTTATGCAAAATCTTCTGAGTTCATGAAAGCTGTAAATCTGCATTACTGCAAGGACCTATACCATGGGTGCATTTTTGTGACTTTTCTTAATAATTGGGCCCTTATTTAGGTTTGGCGTTTTAATTTGATCAAAAATCTCTCTGTCTACCGGGTGGCTTCACTGCGAGTGACTGCATTCTTCTCTTTCACAAAGAGCATATTGGCACGCAAAGTAGTTTTGTTCAGTGCCAGGAACATCTGTGGCAATGTGTGGTTTTTGACACCAAAAACATTTTTGCATTTGCCAATGTTTGTTATAATGATGAGGGACTGGCAGCTCCCACAACAATAAAGTTTTACGAAATCTATGTCAAAACAAGACCGGCCTTGACATAACCAAAAGGCGAACCACCAATGTTATACCTATTGGCTTTGCCAGTGCTTGTTTATTTTCATGTTACCTATAATTTTGTTGCAACTGGTTACACTGATTTTTCCATTATGAATATTTATTTAAAATACTAGCATACATCAACACATTTTGCTAAACGATGCTTCAAAGAAATGGTACCTAAAATTTCACAATAGTTTAGCATAATATTTCTTTCCAAATTGTATTTTTTTATGAACATTTTATTTTGAAAGCAAAGAATCATCAATCTTACTTTCAAGCTTTTGCATATATTTGCATCTAATCAGAGAGCGTTCTGGAAGCTGTATACGTAGCCTTATATTGTTAAACTTTGCAAACGTGTGTACACATTTTCATACTGGAATCACATTTCCTTAGAGCGCTCACCCTAATAAAAAGGCTTTGTAAACCTGACCCATAAATACAAGTACGAACAGCATTAACATATGGACACAAATATTACCTTAACTGCAGACAATGCCCGTCCCTGATCCATAATGTGGTAGTATAATTTGGCACCCAAAGTGTTTGTGCTGCAGGGGGTTGGGCCTACTTGCCCCAAGAACAAAATAAACATGAAAACGTCTTGTCCTTGAACCCAAACAATATGTCCTGGGCATCAGGCTACAGGAATTCCACACCCCTGGACCAATCTTATACAGGCCTCGAAAAATCACATAAATGTTCCTAGATCTGCAGTAAGTGTAATGTACTTGACCAATAAACTAGTCTTATTATCCTAGGCAAATATTTTATTTTACAGAGCCACCTTTTTCTTCACTATCACATATGAGAGCACCTTCCAATATGTGAATTCAGCATTCCTGTTGTACAAAAAAAAACAATTTGGTTTGATTTAATAGACTAAACGTTTGCTCCATTCATAATAAGAATCTAGCCCAAATATATAGGCACACATGACCCCTAACTTGCCTCGTAGTTCACTAATAGCATTTTCATCCGGGCAGGAGGAGGAATGTTTCTCAGTTCATGTGTAAAAATTCACTTTTAATTAATATAATACTAAAGCACGAGGTGGTAGTGCACTGTCATTTACAGACAACATTTTCCATTGAAATGGCCAAAACGTTCCTCTAACATGCAGTTTTACTTATAAAACTATATAGTGTATAAACAATCTGTGGAAATCGGGTTTCAGCAAACCTATTTATCATTTGCGCATTTCCAAGTAAAGTGTTCTGATTTGTTTTCATCCTATTAAAATATTTTTTTAATCACACAGAATTATAAATCAAGGGCCTTCATAACTACTGAAATGTATTTTGAAATGTTTGTACAGTTCACTTTTTAGCTATTTAAATGTTAGAATAAAACATAAAGTCCTACAGCCTTTCATTTCACACTTTTTGTACAGCATGTTTGTCAGACAGTTCACTTTACAAAATCCTCGAACGTTGTAATCAGAGAAAGAAAAGTAATTGTAGATGCTAACTGACTTTTGACCTCTGTCTCTAAATAGAATAAATGTGACAAGATAAAAACAAGATTTAAAGACCTTTTAAATGCTCCTTCACTTTGTGAGTTAACAGAACACCTGTTGTTTCTTAGTCCGCCAGAGGGCTCCTAAAAATAGCTCGCCCTGATCAAATCGGACTTGCCATAGGGAGTGGGAGATGAGATTTATCGAGGCCTGTTATACATACTCCTCCTTTCTCTTCTAAACCATATAGCATTAAAGCAGGAGTCCCTCAAAGCTCAATCATCTCAACCATACTTTTCAACATCTATATGAAATCATTACCAGATCTGAATAATGGGTTTGACTTCACCTGCTATAGCTATGCAGATGAAACACAGATACATCTGAAATTGGAAAACCCAAAGGACATTGAATCATCAAAAATCTTCTACTGCCGCCGGGTAATTGACCAAGGGATGACATTGAGCCACCTCAAACTAAATGCCTCCAAAACCAAAATACTCACCTGTGGTGATTGGGAAACCTACGACCCTCTCTGCGCCTGGCCTGATGATCTAGGACCACCACCAAAAATATGCAGGGGGGTAAGAAACCTTGGAATTACCATGGACGCCAAGCTGTCAATGAATGCACAGTGGACAAGGTAGCCAAATCAAGCTTTCTTATATTAAAAACACTGCAGCACATCTTCCCTCACAATGGTCAAACTACCATCTTGCTTGTCCTATCTCAACTAGATTATGCTAATGTTCTTTATCACAGATAACCCCTGTCAAATATGACATTATCACAGAAAATTTAGAATGCTGCCTCTAGACGACTCCTACATGTAAAGCCACAAGTACACATCTCCCCTGCCTGGATGGCTATATACTGGGCTACCAGTTGCCAGAAAGATCCTCCTTCAAGCTATTTAGGATCACACACAAAGCAATAAATGACAAATTACCACTGTTTATCAAGAAATCAACAAATGCGTACAACAAAGGAACCTTTGCTTGAGAATGGCTCCCCACCTCAATATTCCAACATGCAAGAAAAAGCCATGAGTGGAACTGCTTTCTCTGGTCAAGCAGCCAAACTATGGAATTCACTACCCTCACACAAAAGATCCACTCAAGAGATGGCTCTTCCACAGGTTTCCCCCCACATGACAACTATAGTCACAACACAACATTGTACCACTACTGCATACTCGGACATGCCCACCTATGCTTCTCATGGTATAGAGATAAAGTTGTTGTTATACATGCCATTGCACATTGAACTATGCTTCCTGTTATAAGCACATACATTCACAAAAGAAAAAAACAGATATATTACACATTAGAGACGTGCATATCGGACAATGCCATGATTACTGCTTTGATGTACTTATAGATACATATATAGAAAAGTTTATGCCTGCTACTAAAACTGTCATTAAAAAATGTGCACACATATCCACAAGATAACTATGCATATAAGATCCTGTTAAGTATTACTGCTTCTGTGCACATATGGCCATTTTATATAGAGCAGTCCTCTCCAGCCAATACAACCTTACCGAGTGTAATGTGCATACATGTATGTCAAAAGGTATTTTTTTTAATCAAAAACTGAAATAAACTAAAACCTTTGTCTCATCCCTCCTCTCTGTTCTCTAACTCATCCCAAATCTTTCAATCCACTATGAGCCCCAGACATCCTTCTCAAACTCCCTATCCCCCCTCCTTTTTAAGATCAAGCCTGCAAGAGCATGCGCTAGTGCATGCGAGACTCTATTGTATACAAAAAGGGCTTGGAGCCAGCCCATTGCTTACCATTTAAAGACTTCACATCACTCTTCTTTAAATCCTCCTTAATTGACTACTGCAGGTGAAACGTAATTTCTGAACCTTGTTGCGGAGCAGGGATCAAGCACAGATTGATTCAGGTTAATCCATGCTGGTCCCCTGCTCCCGACATGTTTGAGGTGCTATTTCTCCCCACCTCCCACTCCCCCCTGCCGTCTGCTCCCTCCATAGCACTTGCACTTTTTACTTCTTATTTTTAGTGTGCTCTGTTTTGTTTTCTCCTACATTGTCCTGTGTCATTACTTTCATTACAGATCACTTTTATTTCTTACAACATTTCCCGGTATAACTTCACGTCTACTAGTAAAAGCATTTTATGTTATTGTAAACATATAGCATTTACTTTTGTTGTGAACAAACACTAAGGGGCCGATTCCGATTCGGGCCGGAACTCTCTCCGACCGAGCCGGACCCGGAGAGATTTCCGACCGAATCGGACCCTAGCAGCCCGACCGAACGAGTACGATGCGCACGTATGCCATCGGACTCGAGTCGGTCGGACTCCCATTGAAGTCAATGGGAGCCTGTCGTACAACGCGTACGCGGGCTCCCATTGACTCAATGGGTGCGAGGCGGACAAGGGCGCCCCTACAGCGTGTACGCGGCGAAGCGACTCGCGCCGTACACGCACAGGTAGGGGGACCCATGGGTCCCCCCTGTGTGCGACTCGCGCGGCTACGCGTACAGGGGGTCCGACACGGACCCCCAAAGTACGGCTCCGACTGCTCTTTCGAGCCAGAGTGCGCGGCTCGGTCGGACTGCTACCGCGGCGCGCATCGTACTTACCCGGCCGGGGAACGTCTCCATTGCGCGGTGCGAGTCGAGTCCGAGCGAGTCGGTCGGTGCGATTAGACCCGGGAACGAGTCGGTCGGAGCGGTCGGGACGCCCGGACGAGTCGGTCGGCGATTTCACATCGTACTCGCCCGGACGCGCGTACGAGTCGGTCGAGCAATAGGGCTCCGAATCGGATCCGGTTAAGCCGAATCCGATTCGGAGCCCTACCGGCCGAGATCGGAATCGGCCCCAAAGTGCTTACATTATACTGATATAACCGTGATTCCCTGCTGTTGCATTTGTCACATTGTATGCCCTTGCCGTGTGCACTGGTATTTGTAAGTAAAATTGCATCAGCAAATGGGATTTATATTTACATTGCGCTCTACCGACTTTTGACTTTGGAAATAGACACTTACATAAAGCCTTGACGAGGCTTTTTTACTAAATAGGCACATACATAAGTTATTTACATTGCAGTCACAGAAGTATGATGAGCTCCTTTTCCATTTTGTTTTCTCCAACAGAAGTGTGATTAAAGTGCTTTATTTAAAAGTCAGTAGTGCTCACTCACCATTAAATGTAATGTTACACAGCAAAAACGAAAAATCAAGCAAACTGCAGACAACTCGACAGGGTCGGATTGGTAAGGGGGGCACTTGGGCAATTGCCGAGGGACCGGTATCCGAGTCCAGCTGTGGGCTGCTTTTTTGGGCCGCCTGGGGGCCGATTTGGGCGGTGTCTGTGTTCGGATGTCGCCAGTGGCCCAGTGGGTGCCAGAGTGGCCTTTCTGAAGGCAGATGGTTTCCTTTAACTCCCTTTTATCAACAGACAGAGGTGTCACTCCTTCTCTCTCGCTGGGACGGCCCATTAATGTATACATATTGAGCGGGGGCCGGGGCCTGAGCAGAAGTGGCCTCACTGGTTTTTAGGTGTGTTTCACCAGTGTGAACTAATCCGTGCATTTTTTAAAATCTAAGTTAAGTTAAGAAAACATGCCTCTTTCAGAGACCTCCCCCCCCCCCCTTCTTTTTATAAAACCTCGCCAAAGCAGTGTTTGGCGGAAAGGCAATATGCAAATGTGGGCCACTTTTTTTTTTTTGCGTGCCGGGGCCGATCTTTAATCCCAATCCAACCCTGCAACTCGACAAATATGTCAGTGGGGAATCTCACTTGTATCACTAGAGTGTAAGCTCTTTACTTGCATGTGTACATTCAAATTGAGTGCTACCACTGATAAAAGTACTGTTATACCAGGAAATTACAACTCTGAGCCCATATTTTATTAAAAACGCTCCTGCTTTCTGTAGAGCTCTGCGCACATGGACACTAACGGGGTTGGATTGGGATTAAAGATCGGCCCGGGCACACTAAAAACAAGCATTTACAATGCAATAGGTCTCGCAACTGCGAATTTTGGAGCTATTGGCATTGTAAATGGCAATGCCTTTTAAAAAATTAAAAGCCATTGTTATATACAATACCAAAAGCAACACCTATTGCATTGCATAGCGCGTGTCCGTTACTACCATATCTCGTAAGTAGTGATGGTGCTGTGCAGGTGAGAGCTGCAGGGTTGAAATTTAAAATTTCAGAGACCACAAAAAATCTAGGATTTAACATAATTTAAATGTTCATCCGTAAAGCACTCAATAAGATATGCAAGAAACATGTTAATGTTTAATTATGATATTGCAATTGACTATTTGCACTTCTACTGATACACACACACAGCATGTCACACCTAGTGTACTGAAAAGAAGACGCAAGTGACAGAGAGGGAGAGACAGTAAGAGAGAGACAGAGAGAGTTATGCAGAGAGAAAAACAGACAGAGTAAAACATAGAGTGTGGGAGAGGGAGAAAAAGACAGAGAAAGCGAAAAAGAGAGACCGACAGAGAGAGAGAGGCAGATAGAGTGAGGGAGATACAGAGAGAGATAGAGAGACAGAGAGAGAAAAAAAGCAGAGAGAAAAAGACAGCGAGAGAGAAGGAGAAAGGAAAACAGATGGAGAAGAAGGGAGCAAGCGAGAGGCTGCGATAAAAAGAGAGGGGGAGAAGAAGATAAAGAAAAAGAGAGTGAAAAGACAGAAACTATTTGGGAGAGAGAAAAAGTGAAGGGGAGAGATATGTACGAGGAGAAAGAGTCCCAGCAGCCGATAATTGATAAGGAGGTAGACGGAAGAAGATGTCAAGAAACTGGAAAGGATAGAGCACCTTTTGCTAAGTCATACACAGGTGATTACATAGCGCCCATTCATAATAAACACCCCAATGATTATTAACGCTTTAATAACATGAGCCTCAAACCCAGACTTCGTCAGAGCCCACCAGCCTCCCCTCCTCGGAGCCTTGGCCCAGGGGACATGTAAAATGTCGTCAATGTCAGCGGGTCCCAGAGGGCCGTGCGGGAGATGGCTGGCGTCAGCCACCGGCTGACAGAGGGATCCCTGCGCACTGACAGCGCCACGCATCCGGCGGGCCCTCGTATGCACATATGCAAATGCACGCTACAAGCTGTTGTGCGAGCGCGCCATCTAATCAGCACGGGTAGATAGTCAGATTGACACGGGTAACTGCCTGGGTGACAAGCGGTAAAACATTGTCACCCAGGCGCTGTCCCTTTGATAGTGCGGGGGTGACAGAGTACCAGGAGGAGCCGGGCGGCTTCAAACCGGTCCTGCAGGCCTTGATTGCATCCGCCCGGATTGACGGCTGCGTAATGCGCCCAATGTTTCCATCTGAATAGAAAATCCCATTATTTTTTGTATATTGGAAAAAAAAGATGTTCGCGCTAAAGTTGGCAGATTGACAGCCCTGCGAGTCCTCTGTCATCATAACAAGCAGGCGGCAGCTGAGCACGCCTCATCCAGGGGCGCGCGGCCAAGGCTGCGCGAGCATCCCAGGCTCGAAAGGGGAATGATAGTGATGGAGCGACGGGCAGGTGATGGGGGCCCCTCGCATGCTCAATCAGCTCTTACAAACGGAAGTGAGATGACGAAGCGAGACATCACTCCTTTGCTGTCGAGCGAGTTACTGTGGACACTAGCAAAACCTGAAGACAGCAGAGAGGCCCCCACTTTAGGGCCCCAAACCCTTGGCTCCTGTGTCTCCGTGGTCTCTCACGTCACCTTATAGCCAAAGTGAACAAGCAACTATGCCCCTGACGCGAAAAAACAGATGGCCCCTGCACGCGCAGACTCGGACGAAACGAAAACACAGTGAACAAGCATTACACGGACGCAAAAAAACAGATGGCCCCTGCGCGCGCAGACTCGGACGAAACGAAAACACAGATGGCCCCCCTAAAGATAAGAAATTGCTTTGCGACAGCCGCAAAGCAGACGATCCTGTCTGGATGGGCCAGACGAAAAGGGGAAAGGGCGGCAACAAAAAAACCTCATTTCCAATGGCAGGCCACCTTTTAGCATAAACAGTGACGCCAGCCAATGAAAAAGAGGGGTGGGGCTTCAAGTCCCCTTCTGAAATCTCCTCTCTTTCAATATGTCTCGCCGAGCGAGCAGCGCATGCGCTGCAACGCTAGGCGAGACCTAAAAATGTGGCCCACATTTGCATATTGCCTTTCCGCAAAACACTGCTTCGGCGAAGTTTTATAAAAAGAAGGGGGGTGGTCTCTGACAGAGGCATGTTTTCTTAACTTTACTTAGATTTTTAAAAAATGCACGGATTAGTTCACACTGGTGAAACACACCTAAAAACAAGTGAGGCCACTTCTGCTCAGGCCCCCTACCCCCGATCAATATGCTTACATTAATGGGCCGGCCCAGCGAGAGAGAGGGACTGACACCTCTGCCCGTTGATAAAAGGGAGGTAATGGAAACCATCTGCCTTCAGAAAGGCCACTCAGGCACCCACTGGGCCACTGGCGGCATCTGAACAACACAGACACTGCCCAAATCGGACCCCCAGGCTTCCCAAAAAAGCAGCCCACAGCTGGACTCTGATACCGGCCCCTCTGCCATTGCCCGAGTGCCCTCCTTACCAATCCAACCCTGAAAAGAACTGGCCACAAATATCCAACTCCACCTACACCCCCGGGCATGTGGCCAGCATTACTTTTATTAGCCATAGCACTTTGTTTTAACATTTACCAGTATAACATCACTTGTCAGATTTTTTAGCCTTGTTACACAGCTGCATGGCTGAAAGTAAAACAAAAAAGCGCTATGATGCCGTCAGCGCTAGCCGCGTCATATCTTTTTTTTAAATTTATTTTAAACTTACAACCATGATGGCTGCAGGACACATGGTGACTCACGATCACTATACCCACACACTGTTTGCCTTACCTGGGGCTTCGTCCTTACCGAACACATGGCATAATTACAGGTACTATCACAGTATCACTCTTCCGGCTGGCTTGGAATAATTGGTCATATGTTGCTGCTACAGGCCTTCCCCCTTGGACGCCCCCACACCCCTTAGATGCGCACCCTTTTCATCCAGTGCAGTTTCCAGAGCTTTTATACTTTCGTTTTACTTTTCTTCTTTATTTTTCTCAGTTGAGAAATAGTGTTCAAGTGTGTGTTAATGATGTCTCCTCGAGGTACGATCCAGAGCTGGAAACTTGACCACCATACTGTTAAGAATCAGTATATTCTCACGCTTGAATATGTTTGGTGGCTCACCTGCAGATGCTGTAACGTTATATGCAAAACTTCAAAAACCCATTTAAAAAAGAAAAAAACTTACAACCATGATGGCTAAGTTCATACTTTTAGTTTCCCAGTGTAGCATTTCTATTGATGAGAGCACTTCATTTGTTGGTAAGCACGCACGTAAATAAAGTGTTTACATTGTAGTTATATAAGCTTCATTCCCCTATTGTCGCATTTGGCACAACGTCTGCTCTTTTGCCGCATTTAGTAATGTTATATCGGGAAATTACAAGTTGGCACACATTCATCAAAAAACGCTCCAAATTTCAGAAGAGCCCTACATACAAAAAATTAAATAACTGAACACAAATATCCCCATCCTCTGATACCCCAGGGCGCACGGGCAACATTTCCCAGCATAACATTCCTTTATTAGTCATAGCACTTTTATTTCTTCCAACATTTCCCGGTATGACATCCATCATGCGCACCAATTATTATCTGGATATACCGGTATATGTCCAGGCCTGTTAAACACAGGTAGGCTGCTATTCATATTTGTTTTAGAAACATTCTACCCTGGCACAGCTTCCTTAAATGCTAAAGTGCATAGAACCCATAACGTTTAGTTAAAATTGTCCTGTTTGTTAACGAAGTCTACAAAAGGTTTGCAGTAAAAACTGCTACGTCTGGATAAACTCCCCAATTATTTCCTAAAAGACTACGAAAATTCACTCCACTGTTGGGTAGTTCGTACTGTTAATAACGAGAGGCTTTTCCGTTTGGCAGCTGGGTGTGACTGCCCCCATTGCCTGCTCTCGAGGAGCACGTGGAAAACAAAGGACTCCTTCCCTCTGTGTATCTCCTCTCCCGGTGGCTGTGACCAGCACATTCTTGCCAGGGGCATACTTTAGCCATAAAACTGGGGTCTTCCAATTTAGAAGGCCCACCACTTCCACCCTCTTCCCCTCCCCCACCCCCCCCAAGACAAGCTGCAAAACTTTTATAGCTTTACCATAGGCGATATCTATTAACTATGGCAGTGCTTGTTAACCCATGTCCCCCAACTATCAGACACACACCACCTCTACTTACAAAAAATAAATCTACTGCCTCTCCTTTCCAATACACTCCCATCATTCTATCCCTACTCTAAACTCTACTAAACACACAAGAAATCAAGAGCACAATCCTAACACAACTAATGCACATACTAACCTACTAACTATTAACCTCTTCTCTTGGGTTCCAGAGTAGAGTGCTACTCGCTGCAAAGGGCTTCAATGCCTCGGCATGGGTAGTAAGTGCTACATAAATACAATTTCCAATATGCTTTTTTTTTTTTTGCAATACAGAAGTCATGTCCTCTGCATTTGTCAAAACTTTCCATAATAAATCAGACCTACGGCCTCTGACTAAGCTTTTCCCACTGAACCAATCAGGCCTATGTACTTTATTATTAACTTGTTATCATAACTAGCTCAGGCCTATTGTATTGAGCATCAACTTTCCCACAAGGAAGCCATCAGGCATACACTCCTGAAATTACAAATAATTAAAATTACAATGGGCTTTTATATACAACCCCTCCTAATAAGACCTCACAAGGAGTACTCCTAGCCGACTGCGCTAATCTGTGAGATTCTGTGTAGCAGAATACCTGTTCACATCCTTTAAAACGATGTGATAACAATCCAGTCCTAAGGGCCTGTTGGCTTCGGCACATACCTTTCAATCTGAATAAGTCCGCCTGTTGCATTTGTTGCTTTCAAAATAAATTGATTGGACAGAAAAGCATCTGCCTTAACTTTTCACAATGAACCAATCAGGCTTATAGCCTTTATCATTGGGTTGTCACCATTACAAACTGAGGCCTATTGTTTTGAAAGCTTTACCACAAGGAAATCATTGACATCCAGTCTTAAAATTAGAAAAATGCGTACAATTACAGCTGGCCAAACAATATTCACCCCCTCATAAGGGTGCCTAATGGGGATTCTCACAGGGCACATTTTGTATTATAAGGGTTTGTCAGAGAGGGTAACAAACACCAAACGTCTTGCCCTCTTGGGTAATCTGTGAGATTCTGTGCAATAAAATACCTGTGCATAGTCTTTAAAACAGTATAATAACAATCCAGCCTATTGGCTTTAACTTGTATTTTCCCCCATACCTAAGTCAGCCCTGTTGCCTTAATTGTAACTTCTAAGAAAAAAACACATCAGGGCCATGGCATCTGACTTCGCTTTTTTCTAAACCAGCTCAGGCCTTCTCTATTGAATATTGACTTTCCCATGAAGCAGCCATTTGCATACAGTCATAACCTTTCAAAAACATACAAAATTGCAGCTGAAAATGACATACAGGACATTAAAATTGGGCCCTCCCAAAGATGATCATTGTCTACCTTCTACCCCAATGGTTTGTCAAAGAATGTAACCAAAATCCTTCCGCACAGCTTTAATCTGTGACCTTCGTTGTTAATGAAATACCTGTATACAGTCTTTACCACGTGTTATATCAATCCACTACTACGGGCTTATTGACTTTAACATTTGCTTTACACAGAAAATAAGTCGGGCCTACTGCCCTTGTCGTACTTGTTCATGGTAACAGATCAGACCTGTAGCATCTGACAAATGGCATCATTGGCTCGTCATGATCACCAGTACAGGCCTACTGTATTTAGCATAGGCTTTCCAACAAGCCATAAAGTATAACTCAATCACTTTTTCAGCCGGAGAGCACCACGTCTTCCCAATCAAATGCTTTGGTTAAAGGAATCCATGTGCAGGAGGAGCTAAAGTCCCCTCTCTGGTAGTGCTTCCTAAACCTCATTTTCTGTTGATCACATAAGGTCTGGCGTTACCTGCGCTGTCAAGCCAGACCTAAAAAGAGTTCCCGGATTGCAAGCAGTGTGCGGACACAAGGTCATCTAATCGGAAAGAAGAAGAAATGCTCCAGAGGTGGGACAAAGAAACAATAAAGAGGAAAACCATTGAATAAAAAGTAGTGAAATGAGATAGGCAAGAAAGCCAAATAACGAGGCAGGGGCTGAGTCAAAGCCCATTTTAATGTGTTCGTGAAAATAGGTCTTTAATAACTGGCAGCTAAAGCGGCCTGTAAGAAGACCTGAAAACATTTTTAAAACGATTGCATATCCACTGTGATTGCCTTTGGTGCGTATAATAGCAAAATATTTTAGAGGCCAATGGTATAGCAAAATCTATGCTGAGGCTGGATGAATCGTTTAGCCATATTTCCTTTATAAAAAGAAAAATGTTGTCATCATAGTCTAATACCAAATCTCTGATTTCACTACTGTGTTTAATTAAGTACCTCACGTTGAGGAGAAAACAAGACAGCTGCTTGATATTAAGAGACATGGCGGAGCAGTTCATCCCTGTGTAAGTATGCACTACTTTTCCGTACCCAGAAATGCAGCCCGCCTGGACCGACCCAGACTGGCATGCTTTTGAGGGGCTACGGATGCACATCAAATGCCATGAATTCAGCTGTTTGAAACTGTCCCTCCTAATAGCTCCTCCATCATGAGACGCTAAAAGAACGCAACAAAAATAAATAAAAATACAACTCCACCTGTCAAACTATTACCTACTCCAGCACGTCTGTG
The DNA here is from genome assembly GCA_963921515.1 of Calotriton arnoldi. NCBI lineage: Eukaryota > Metazoa > Chordata > Amphibia > Caudata > Salamandridae > Calotriton > Calotriton arnoldi. The sequence continues at coordinate 666,998 of CAWUFW010003367.1, forward strand.
CAAATGTAATGGTCATTTCAGTTGCAGATTTGTTGTGTGTAATGGCAGTGCGCTACCACACCATGCATACTCCACTCTACTCTGAATCACTCCATGCCAGTACAGTCTACTCTGCACCGCTCCACTCTATTCCAATTCACTCTACTCCTCTCTACTCTGTACCACTCTGCTCTATGCCAAAGCACTCTACCCCACTCTGCTCTACTACGAGCCTCTGCACTCTACACCACACCACTCTATGCCACTGCACTCTACGCCAATGCACTCTACTCTGTACCACTCCACTCCAGTGTACTCTATGCCAGTTCATTCTAAGTCACTCTAATCTACTCTGCACCACTGCACTCTACGTCACTCAACTCTATTCCCCTGCGCAACTCTATTATAGACCACTGAACTGTATGCCAATGCATTCTACACCACTTTACTCAAAACTAATGCACTCTGCACCACTATACTCCACTCTGCTACACTCAACTCTACGCCTATCTACACCATTGTACTCTATCGCAGCACTCTACACCACTTTATCCTACTCTGCACCACTCTACTCAATGCCACTGCACTCTACTCTGCACCACTTAACTCTACGCCAGTGCATTCTATGCCAGTACACTCAGTACCACTCTACTCTGCATCACCCCACTCTGTGCCACTACACCCTCTTACACTGCACTCTACACCACTCTAATCTACTCTGCACCACTGCTCTCTATGCCACTGCTCTCTATGCCACTCTACCTCCCTGCACTCTACCGTTCTCCACTCCACGCTACCCTACACCCCTCAACTCTACACCACTTTATCCTGAAACAAGGCAGGGGTGCATCTTGGCACCGCTGCTATTTACGTTATACATAAATAAACTGGGGGAGGTTTTGACAGCTGCTCTAGGGATATTCCTAGAGAGGGTTCCAAACTAATTCCTGCGTTATACACTGATGATGCAGTCCTGATTGCATGGACCGCTGTAGGCCTCCAACATCTCTTGAATTCCTTTATTGACTTTATGGCTTCCTTAGATCTGTCAACCAACTACACCAAATTGCACACAATGACGATTGGCTGTTGGAAGGCCGCTGGGACTAAGTTTTTTGGTAAAGGGGTTGAACTTACCATAGTCTCGACTTTCGCTTATTTGGGGGTACTTTTCGATGACAGGGGGTCCTGGAAAAGCACAAGAATTCCTTAAGAAGAGGATTTTAATGAGGACAGTAGGTGCGACAATGGATTTTGCCAAGAGACTTGGTGCTAAACCAGTGCAAGGCCTACTAAAGATATATCGAGAAAAGTGTATTTCAGTGGCAAGTTATGGGTGTGATGTTTGGTGGTACAAAGATGTTGGAGCGCTGCAGGTGGTTGAAAACAAATTTCTGTGTAGATTCCTTGCTGTTCCTGTCATCATTTATTGTTCACGCGGAGGTTGGATTGGAGATATGAGCTAATCTCATGGCTCTGGCACCCATTATGCGATGGTTCAGAATTCGGTCGAGCCCCGCACCTAATTTAAACAAACTCGTGATTGAGGTTTGCAGATAACTTGCGGCTGCTCTGCATATCCCATGGCTTAGGTATGTCAAGGAGATGTTGAGCGTGGGTTGTATGGAATTGTTGACCAATCCCAGACCATTACGGCCAAGGGAGATGCAGGATATAAACAAGCATTGGCATAGCCAATAGGTCTCGCTTTTGGGACCTTATAAGTGTTTAGCCAGAGCTATTGGCTTTGCCAATGTGTTTAAGCTATGTTGTAGAGCATTAGGGATGCTGTGAAGCATGTTTAAAACTTATAATGAAAAAAGTGCTAAGCATTTTTGTTACCTTATATGTAGCCAAGAAGACAACAGAAGAGTGGAGGTTGGGAAATAGTACCTGAAGTACAACACGAGTAGCGGACGTGTACACTAGGGGAGAATCAACAAATGCTAGATTCCTTGGGCAGACTGAGATGGTGCTGAGTGATGCCGAGGTGGTGGTGTGCCCGTGCGTAGGTGATGCTCAGGTGACACTGAATGATACTCAGGTGGTGCTGAGTGATGCTGAAGTGGTGGTGTGCTGGTGCGGAGGTGATGCTTAGGTAGTGCTGAGTGAGGCTGTGGTGCTGTGCTGGTGCTCAGGTGGTGCTGAGTGATGCTGATTTGGTGCTGTGCTGAGGTGATGCACTGATGCTTAAGTGGTGCTAGGTGGGGCTGCACTGGTGCTGAGGTGGGGCTGCGCTGGTGGTAGTGCACTGATGTTGAGGTGGTGCTGTGCTGATGAGGTTGTGCTGCACTGATGTGGTGCTGCACTGATGCTGAGATGGTGCTACACTGATGCAGTGCTGCACTGATGACGAGGTGGTGCTGAGTGATGCTGAGGTGGTGTGCTGGTGCGGAGGTGATGCTGAGTGATGCTGTGGTGCTCAGGTGGTGCTGAGTGATTCTGAGTTGGTGCTGATGCCGAGGTGATGCTGCAGTGATGCCGAGGTGGTTCTGCGCTGATGCGTAAGTGGTGCTGTGTTGGTGCTGAATTGCTGATGAGGTGGGGCTGCGCTGGTGCACTGATGCAGAGGTGGTGCTATGCTAATGCTGAGATGGTGCTGTGCTGATGTTCAGGTGGTGCTATACTGATGCTGAGGTGGTCCTGCACTGATGCTGATGTGGTGATGCACTAATGACGAGGTGGTGCTCAGGTGATGCTGAGTGATACTGAGGTGATGCTGAGTGATACTGAGGTGGTGCTGAGTGATACTGAGGTGGTGCTGAGTGATACTGAGGTGGTGCTGAGTGATACTGAGGTGGTGTTGAGTTATGCTGAGGTGGTGTTGAGTTATGCTGAGGTGGTGTTGAGTTATGCTGAGGTGGTCATGCTGCACTGGTGCTCAGGTGGTGCTGAGTGATGCTGAGTTGGTGCTGTGCTGAGGTGATGCTGCGCTGAAGCTGAGATGGTGCTGATGCTGAAGTGGTGCTACGTTTGTGCTGAATTGCTGCTGAGGTGGTGTTGCGCTGAGGCTAAGCGGGTGCCCGGGCCTCTTGCTGCCTCACTCGATGCCAACGGAATGGGAGAGGGTGGAGGAAGGGAAACGCTGTGTTTGTACTCCTAGGGTAGGGGGAGGGATCCTAACGTGAAGCAGGAGGGGGGAAAATAAATGAAAAATCAGGACAAGTAGATAAAGTGCGACGCTCCTGAAACTGGCGTAGCGCTGAGTGAAAATGTGTTAAAGTCTCTTCAACAGTAGCGGTCGGTGGTGGGAGTGCTGCCGGGCGGTGACGTGGGGCGGGGGAGGGGCAGGGTGGGGTGTAGTAAAATACGGAATTCGGCCGAATACAGGTAAGTAAACACATAAATAAACAAAACGAATTTCGTTGCGCGCGCTGCATTGCATCGCGCGCAACGAAATTCGTTTTGTTTGTGTTTACTTACCTGTATTCGGCCGAATTCCGTATTTTACTACACCCCACCCTGCCCCTCCCCTGCCCCACGTCACCGCCCGGCAGCACTCCCACCACCGACCGCTACTGCTCTTCAAAATATGTAAAAATAGAGGTGGGCGAGCCGCGTCTTGCACAACAAAAGAAAGGTGCAGCTCCCATACTTAAAGATAAAGTGCGGCATGAGGCACAAAGAAGGCAAGTGAGAAGGAGAAGAGCAGCATGAGGCACAATAATGGAGAGTGAGGAGAAGAGCAGCATGAGGCACAAGGACAGAGTGAGGAGAAGAGCAGCATGAGGCAGAAGGACGGAGATTGAGGAGAAGAGAAGCATGAAACACAAGGACGGAGAGTGAGGAGAAGAGCAGCATGAGGCACTAGGACAGAGTGAGGAGAAGAGCAGCATGAGGCAGAAGGCCGGAGATTGAGGAGAAGTGAAGTATGAAACACAAGGACGGAGAGTGAGGAGAAGAGCAGCATGAGGCACAAGGACAGAGTGAGGAGAAGAGCAGCATGAGGCAGAAGGCCGGAGATTGAGGAGAAGAGCAGCATGAAACACAAGGACGGAGAGTGAGGAGAAGAGCAGCATGAGGCACAAGGACAGAGTGAGGAGAATAGCAGCATGAGGCAGAAGGCCGGAGATTGAGAAGAGAAGCATGAAACACAAGGAGGAGAGTGAGGAGAAGAGCAGCCTGAGGCACAAGGACAGAGAGTGTGTCTTCCCTCGACAGCTAAGGAGTGCCCAACGTTTGTATTTCACGTTGCAGACATGAACATAATTGCCATTGCTATTGCCAAATGGAATTCCAGTGCCACCAGACACCACAAGGTTGTGGCCATGTAGCACAGCTAGGAGACAAGGAGATTAACTATTTGGGCACAATTCTGGCAGAAAGTCAACAGCAAAGCAGAACAGGGTGTGGCTCTAAATTTTAAATAGTGGTGTCTTACCTATTACAACAGGTCAGAAACCTTCTCATTTAAGTAAGTTTTTTTTTTTTTATCTGAACCACTGATTCTCCATTAATCTTTATAAACTATTTTAACACTGTCTAGCTAGTACCCCAGTGGCTCTGTGCGAGCAAGAGATTGCACAAAATGCCCTGCCTAAAACTCTGATTAACAATAGACCCCTAAATCTAAAATATTGTTTAAAAAAAAAACGTAAACATGCACAGGTCTGAAAAACGACAAATGGTTTTGCTAATTAGAAGTAATTCCCCTGATACTCACGGACACAAAGAGCTGAGGAGCATCGCCGCTGAAGAGTCCCGACCCTCACGAAGCTAGATTGAAGGCTATAGACAGAGCAGAAGGACTAGTGACGGGGTTAGGTAAATATAGGGACCACAATTTAACGGGACCGTGTCGAACAAATGGAAAGGTAAATGTTTTTTCCAGAAGAAAAAACAAAACAAATACCAGTGGACTTATACTCCCAATGGTTGATCAGATACTTACAAAACAAAATGTATTTGGCTCGTGTTAAAAGACCAGGGAAAAAGAACGCATCCATTTAAAGATATGATTGACCAAAGAAATAATTGAAGGCAGCCTTCAGCTGAAATACAGCACATTCAAATAATGGAGTCGATTTCTTGATATAATAATTTTTTTGTGCACTTTAAATGAGCTTCACTTCTTGTGACAGCTTTCTTTCAAGATGAAACGTCGCGCTTTCTTCACCCTTGCATAATCTCCTAAGGGTGTTTTGATACAGCCAGAAAAAAAGCCTCTGTGAGAGCAAGAGATTGTACAAGATGCCCTGCCTAAAACTTTGATTAACAATAAGACCCTAATTCTAAAATGTTGTTTAGAAAAAACGTAAACATGCAAAGGCACCTGTCTGAAGAACGACGACAAATAGTTTTGATATTTAGAAGTAATTCGATGTGACAATCCTTCCCCCTATACTCATGGACACAAGGAGCATCTGCCCCTGAAGAGATCCAGTAGTGACAAAGCCAGATAGAAGGCTATAGATAGAGAAGAAGGACTAGTGACGGGTGTTAGGTAAATAAAGGGACCACAATGTAATTGGTCTGTGTCGCACAAATAGAAAGATATGTTTTTTTCAGAAGAAAAAAACAAACAAATACCAGTGGACTTGACTTATCCCACTCCCGTGCAGTACATGGGTTTCTGCACGTAAACAGGGACCTATGTGAGAGAGCAATGTTGAACAGCGTTGCCACAGCCTGTGCGTACGCACCACAGCAGCCCATGAAAGTGTTGCTTCCTGAGCATTGCCCCCGGTCGGGGTAGACCCCTGACCTTGACTGGTAGGTCGCTCCCCCACCACACAGCTCCGTCTGTGTGCCCCCTTGCTGCCCCTGATTGTGCTCGTTTTTTTTCCTTTCTGTGCCCCCTTGCTGCCCCTGATTGTGATCGTTTTTTCCTTCCTGTGCCCCCTTGCTGCCCCTGATTGTGCTCGTTTTTTCCTTTCTGTGCCCCCTTGCTGCCCCTGATTGTGCTCGTTTTTTCCTTTCTGTGCCCCCTTGCTGCCCCTGATTGTGCTCGTTTTTTCCTTTCTGTGCCCCCTTGCTGCCCCTGATTGTGCTCGTTTTTCCTTCCTGTGCCCCCTTGCTGCCCCTGATTGTGCTCGTTTTTTCCTTTCTGTCCCCCCTTGCTGCCCCTGATTGTGCTCGTTTTTTCCTTCCTGTGCCCCCTTGCTGCCCCTGATTGTGCTCGTTTTTTTCCTTTCTGTGCCCCCTTGCTGCCCCTGATTGTGATCGTTTTTTCCTTTCTGTGCCCCCTTGCTGCCCCTGATTGTGATCGTTTTTTCCTTTCTGTGCCCCTTGCTGCCCCTGATTGTACTCGTTTTTTCCTTCCTGTACCCCCTTGCTGCCCCTGATTGTGCTCGTTTTTTTTCCTTTCTGTGCCCCCTTGCTGCCCCTGATTGTGATCGTTTTTTCCTTTCTGTGCCCCCTTGCTGCCCCTGATTGTGATCGTTTTTTCCTTTCTGTGCCCCTTGCTGCCCCTGATTGTACTCGTTTTCCTTTCTGTGCCCCCTTGCTGCCCCTGATTGTGCTCGTTTTTTTTCCTTTCTGTGCCCCCTTGCTGCCCCTGATTGTGCTCGTTTTTTCCTTTCTGTGCCCCCTTGCTGCCCCTGATTGTGCTCGTTTTTCCTTTCTGTGCCCCCTTGCTGCCCCTCATTGTGCTAGTTTTTTCCTTTCTGTGCCCCCTTGCTGCCCCTCATTGTGCTCGTTTTTTTCCTTTCTGTGCCCCTTGATGCCCTGATTGTGCTCGTTTTCCCTTCTGTGCCTGTTTCCCGCCACTGCGCCCCTGCGGCCCCGCCCCCTCACTGCCCATTCGCTGCCCCATTCCCTGCGCCTCCCTCCCACCTCTCCATTTATGGCGGCCGCTGCGCGGCCGCGCCGCTGGCGCGCCGAAGGCGCGCCTAAGGCAAGCTTGTCTGCGCCCGTCCGCACCGTGACCGCGCCCAGCGCCAGACCCCCTGGTCCGGGCATCCCCCGTGCCCGCCACATCAACAGACGCCGATACGACGCCATCACCCTCCACGCACTCAACCCCGGAAAAGATCACGCCTGCTACCAGGCCACCCCGAAGCGCACCCAAGGGCCCTTCACCTGCCGGAACTGCAGCTTCGCCAGCACCCGCCCCGCCAAACCACCGCCCAGGAAAGAACCCAACTACCTCAGATGCATCCACCTCAACACCCGCTCCGCCCGCAAACACGCCATCGAACTCTGGGACCTTCTCGACTCAACCTCCCCAGACGTCGCATTCCTGACGGAGACCTGGCTGAATCCCGCTTCAGCCCCCGACATCGCCATTGCCATCCCGGACGGATACAAGATCACCCGCAGGGACCGCACCAACGGAGTCGGAGGAGGCATCGCCATCGTCCACAGGAACACCCTCAGAGTCTCAACCAACACCGACGACACCCTCAGCACCGCCGAACACATGCACTTCCAGATCCACACCGATCCCAACACCACCCTCAGAGGAACCCTCATCTACAGACCCCCCGGACCCCGACCACAGTTCAGCGATTCCATCGCTGACTTTCGTCAGCACACACGCCATCGCCTCCACGGACTACATCCTCCTCGGGGACCTGAACTTCCACCTCGAGAACAACAAGGACACCAACTCCACCACCCTGATCGACAACCTCGCCACCCTCGGACTCAGACAGCTCGTGACTACACCCACCCACGCCGCCGGCCACACGCTCGACTCCATCTTTTCCGCAAGCCCACACGTCTCCTTCAACCACACCTCCGAACCCCACTGGACTGACCACCACTGCATCCACTTCACCTACAGGAAGCCCACCACGCACCACCGCACCGAACAAATGCCTCGCCGCTGCTGGAGCAGAGTCACGGAAGACCAGCTAACCACAACCCTCGCCCTGAGCCCACCCGCCGAACCCTCCGACACCGCCGCCCGCAACCTCAGACAGTGGATCGACGACTGCGCCAACACCTCGCCCCGCTCAAGAATCCGCCCAACAGCCACACCAGCAAGAAAGCCACCTGGTTCACCGAAGAACTACAGGCCTCCAAACGAACATGCCGAAAACTGGAGAAGATCTGGCTCCACGAACGGACAGCGGACAGCTACGCCGCCCACAAGAGCGCCACCCGCAGTCACCATCACCTCATCAGATCCGCCAAAAGGGCCTCACTCAAAGACCGCCTAGACAACAACGCACACAACAGCAAAGAGCTCTTCAACATCGTGAAGGAACTCTCCAACCCCAGCTCCAACACCAACGACATCCAGCCGTCGCGAGACCTGTGCGACTCACTGGCCACCTTCTTCCACCGCAAAATCGCCGACATCCACGACAGCTTCAACACCACGACCGCCCCGGCAACCACCGAGACCACTGCCCCCACAACCACCAACCGCCTGCTCTGCTGGACCAACATCAACGACGAGGACACCAGCGAGATCATGAACACCATCCACTCCGGTTCACCGCTTGACCCGTGCCCTCACCACATCTTCAACAAAGCCAGTACAGCCATCGCGCCCCATCTCCGGAAAATAATCAACATCTCCTTCGAGACAGCAACCTTCCCGGAAAGCTGGAGGCACGCCGAGATCACCGCCTTACTCAAGAAACCCAAGGCAGACCCCAAGGACCTCAAGAACTTCCGACCCATCTCTCTGCTCCCGTTCCCCGCGAAGGTCACCGAGAAAATCGTCAACAAACAACTGACCCGCTACCTTGAGGAGAACAACATCCTGGACCCTTCCCAGTCCGGCTTCCGCAGCAACCACAGCACCGAAACCGCCCTCATCGCCGCCACCGATGACATCAGGACCCTGCTAGACAACGGAGAAACAGCAGCCCTCATCCTCCTGGACCTATCAGCCGCCTTCGACACGGTCTGCCACCACACACTACGAACACGCCTTCACGACGCCGGGATCCAAGAGAAGGCCCTGGACTGGACCACATCCTTCCTTTCCGGCAGAACACAAAGCGTCCGCCTCGCCCCTTCCGATCCAAGGCCACCAAGATCATCTGCGGCGTACCCCAAGGCTCCTCCCTCAGCCCAACGCTGTTCAACATCTACATGGCACCCCTCGCCCACGTCGCCCGACAGCACAACCTCAACATCATCTCCTACGCCGACGACACCCAGCTGATCCTCTCCCTCACCAAAGACCCTCACACCGCCAAAGCCCACCTCCACGAAGGAATGAAGGCCGTCGCCGAATGGATGAGGACCAGCCGCCTGAAGCTGAACTCGGACAAGACGGAGGTCCTCATCCTTGGTTCCAACCCTTCAGCCTGGGACGACTCCTGGTGGCCAACATCACTGGGAACAGCCCCGCCACCCACCGACCACGTACGCAACCTAGGGGTCATCCTTGACCCCACCCTCTCCATGACTAAGCAGGTCAACGCCGTTTCCTCATCCTGCTTCAACATCCTCCGAATGCTCCGCAGGATCTTCAAGTGGATCCCCACCGAAACAAGAAAAACAGTCACCCAGGCCCTCGTCACCAGCAGGCTGGACTACGGAAACGCCCTCTACGCAGGAACGACGGCTAAGCTCCTGAGACGGCTGCAACGCATCCAGAACGCCTCTGCACGTCTTATCCTCGACATCCCCCGACGCAGCCACATCACACCCCACCTGAGAGACCTGCACTGGCTCCCTGTCAACAAGAGGATAACCTTCAAGCTCCTCACCCACGCACACAAAGCACTCCACAACTCCGGACCAGCCTACCTCAACAGACGACTCAGCTTCTACACCCCCACCCGCCAGCTCCGCTCGACCAGCCTCGCCCTCGCCACAGTGCCCCGCATCCGGAAAACGACCGCCGGCGACAGATCCTTCTCCCACCTCGCCGCCAAGACAAGGAACACCCTCCCCACCAACCTCCGACAGACCCAAGACCTACTGGCCTTCAGAAGACTCCTCAAGACCTGGCTCTTCGATCAGTAGCAGCACCACCCCCCTCTTCCCCCAGCGCCTTGAGACCCTCGCGGGTATGTAGTGCGCTTTATAAGTGACATGATTGATTGATTGATTGATTGATAGATACGCACCCCAGACTCTGATACCACGTGGGTGGTGAGGGATACTGGGGCTGCTGACAGCATATGGCCGCCAGGAGAGTAAGGCACTGGAGCGAATAGCGCGCTCTGCAAACGGAGGCTAAGCAGCACCCCTGAGGGAATGTGAACAGCAGCACTGTAATGCGAGGCACTGGCAACAGCAGGATAAAGGTCTGCCGGTGCGTAGGGCTGCACTGGTGCGGGCAGTGACCATGGCAAGTAATTGCACCTGCTGCCTTGTAGAGTGAGCTTGAATACATGGCTAGTGAGCTCTGCCGCTTCAGTTATTCCCCAAGTTGTTTAAAGTTTCAGAGTTGATAATATGTTGCTCTGAAACGTCATAACTGGCTTAAGAAAGACGCCAGCACCGAAAGAGCCAGTCGGAGAGGAGCGGTGACCTTCAGAGGTAGGTCTGCCTTTAAGAGGCGAACGGAACGGGAGGCAGTAAGGGGGCACAGACACGGAGGGAAGAAACGGAAACAGCCTGAGGCAGTGGAGGGAGGAGGAGACCGCCTGAGACAGAGGGGTGGTGGCCAACCAGGAGGAACCGTGAATGCATTGCAGTGGACTAGGCTGTGATGAAAGGAGTGGCCATCGCATGCTGTGCCAGGAGGAAGCAGGCACGTGTTGCGAAGGCCAACCAAATTGAACAATGAGTAAACTCGCCTGGGAGGGAGCCAAGCGCCCAAAGGAGGGACAATGCAACAATAAAAAGGCAGCATTTCCGATTGACACAACAAAGAACCAATGGCAATTGATGGGCTTGGTTAAAGCTCATATTGTACATACATCAGGTCTTGCAGACAGCATATGCGCGCCGGCTAGGCTCGACCTAAAAACATGTTTTTATCTAGGTGGCAGTGTGAAAGAGAGGAAAGGGAGCTTTCCAAACCCACTGTGAAATAATACATTTTGCTGAAAACAGGTTCTCGGGGGAACCCTGTTTGTCTATTGTTATCAATGCTCACCATCATTTTCTGTTGACAAGGTTCAGGCTTAATATAATACACTGGTTTTTAGCTGTCTCTAAATGATTTCATAAGTCGGGAGGTTTAAAACCATGTTCTTGCGACAATTTGTGTGAGCAAGATACTATACATTTTTTAATTTTTTGTGATTTTTTTTTAATCGCAAATTAAGGTTTAGATGCATTCTCCCACTGGTAAGAAATAATCAGTTTGCACAAGTGAGGCCATCTCTGCTGTATCTACAAATGCTTTCTGCCCCCTTGGTCTGTTTAGGGGTTGCAAGTTTTCTTTCCGGTGCTTTTAGACTGAGGAAAATGTTATTTAATGACTAGAGTTTTGTTTTTTGTTTTTTTACTGTTTTAATGTTTGTATTGTGATGTTTTATAATTTCATGGATAGCGCCTTGAAGGGTCAGGGCAGGGGACGGCCCTGTGTTTGTACTCTGTTTTTGGTACTGACGCATTTGAGCTTTATACAAACGTTTTTGCTGTAACTTATGTTTCAGTGCAATACTGCAAGTTATTTAAAAAAGGTTTTTAATTGATACGATTAGATTGTTGTTTTTTAGGCAGCCCTGAATACTTCCTGCTAACATAGCGGACCCAAAATTGAGGTTTTTGTTGTCAGGTTCTTGCTGGATGAGCCCCCTATATTGTTTACTGAAACCACCATTTGTTAGTCGAGCTTTAAATTGCGATTTGCCAAAAATAACATGAAATGTTAGAATATACGCAAGTAATAAATATGAAATAGTTTTATTTATTCTGTGCCATGTTTGTGTTTTCAAATTGTTTGTATGTTTATGTTAAGGAACATTTGTATGTATAGGTGTAATACGCACCAAATTCTATCTTATGTTATATTTGGGTTTTATATGTGCTTTTATGGTCTGTACTGGCTGAATAAAGAGCTATTGACTTGACTACTCTGAAACAATCTACTCTACGCCACTGCATTCTACGCCACTCTACTCCACCCTGCGCCACTGCACTCTGTGCCACTTTACGTCACTGCACTCTACACCAATCTACTCTGCCCCACTGTACTTTACGCCACTTCACTCTAGGCCACTCTAATCCACTCTATACACTCTACACAACTCCATTCTACAACATTCTACGACACTACTCCACTCTATGATGCTCTACGCAACTCCCTCTATGAAACTACGTGCTACTTTACTCCACTCTATTAGCGACACACTACTCCACCCTACTCTGCCCCCCTGTACACCACTCTATGCCACTTCACTCTACAACACTGTACTCCACTCAACAACACTCTGCTCCATTCTAGTCCACTTTTTCATTCCTCTCTACCTCATTTCTCCACTCTGACCGCCAATCTACTCTGCTCTACGCCACTCTACTCTACAACACTCTACTCTACAACACTCTACTCAACACCCTCTATGCGACTCCACTCTGCTCTACACCACTCCACGACACTATGCCTCTCCACTCTACTCCACTCTGGCACTCTACTCCACTCTACGCCACTGCACTCTGCCACTCTACTCTACCTCACTGCTCTCTACCGTGCACCACTCAACTCTATGCCACTTCACTCTACTCTCAAACAATCTACTCTGCGTCAATCTACTCTACACCAATCTACTCTACACCACTGTACTTTATGCCACTTTACTCTAGGCCACTCTACAACACTCTGCTCTGTGCCAGTCCACTCTAAAACACTCCACTCTACAACACTACTCCACTCTAGGACACTCTACTCCACTCTAGGACACTCTACGCAATGCCCTCTATGACACTCCATGTCACCCTACTCCACTCTATTCTACGACACACTACTCCACTCTATGGCTCTCCATCCCACTTCACTCTACAACACTCTACTCCATTCAACTCTACAACACTCTATGTCCTTCCACTCTACGGCACTCTACTCCCTCCACAACACTCTACGCCACTACATGCTACTCCACTTCAATCCACTCTTCGCCACTCTACACCACTCTAGAAGACTCCACTTTAGGTCACTCCACGCCACTGTTTTTTAAATCACTAACTTTTAGCCATGTTGAACAGCAGCCACGCTGGTGTACAACATGGCTAAAATATTGACAAAGCCAATAGCCCTTGTGTTGGTGAGACCCGTTTACTTTGCCAATGCTTGTTGCCTTCTTTTCTCTTGGTTTTCCTGCCTGTGGAGTTGATGAATGATCATAATATCGTATTCTTATATTTATGAAGCTCAAAGAAGATCCTATGATAAAGATATGAAAGTTCATTAATCCTGGTTCTTTTTATGGGCGTCTTTTACGGTATAATACCTTCTCACTCCATGAAAATAGCTAGTAACAGAAAATTTTGATACTCCAGTGTTTTGTCAAAATTAGCTGTTTAGCTGGCATTGCTATGTGCTCACGGCCTATTAAACTTATATTTGCTCTATACCCCTGAAGTGAGCAGTGTTGACATTCTCATGACCTATGAATTTTCCCGCTTTCTTTTGTTTTTTTCCAGATTATTTAGCAGAATTTGAATTGTTTGGCATTATATTAAAAAAAAAAAAAAATCAGAAAATGTTGCCTTCTACTATCGGTTTTCCTTTGAAGTCACTTTCAGGGGTGGAAGTGTTAGCTATAAAATACATTCCAGGATCTTGCACGTCGTTTTATTTTCACGGCTAGAAGATAACCATCATGGGAAACTAGATTTATATGCAACGTTTCCTTGAAAGATGAACGGTTCAAGCGCCACATCCACCATAATGGTATGGGCCTTGCTGAAGGCCGCTTTACTGAGGCAAACACCTCTGAAAAGTTGTGTGCTGCTTTGTATGAGTGCTACCACAATCTGTGTTTTTTTGTTTTTTGGAAGATTCCTTACTGTTTGTTCAGTATCTTATTATTTGGAAATGCGTTTTGAAAACTGTACATCCTTAATGCTTTCCGTTCATCAAAAATATAGTTGGCATTCATATGAAATCCTGTGCACCTATGGACTATATTGTATAGCGGTGTCTCTTTTACTACACATAAGAAGAAATATATTGGGTACCAAGCACAACCAAATATTTCCTGTCTTCTCCCATGCTCCCCTTTTTCCCCTCTCTCCCACTTCCCACCAGCCTCTTGTCCCCATCTTTTCCACTCAGTTTCCACTCTTTCCTCGCTGCACTCCCTTCTTTGCCTTTCTTGCACTCATTTCTCTCTCTATTTCGGTTCATACTTCTTGTGTGGATTGTCCACACTACAACTGTGTAAAAATAATAAATACAAACTGAAATATAAAAAGTAAACCGTAAGCCCTCGCCACTAATTACGTACAGACTCAGCTTCACTACTTAATTTCCTACATTGCTTGATTGGTGAAACAATTGTAGGGTCCAAAGTGTTAATTAGTAGTTCGCCACTTCTGAATGCCGTGGTTGCCAAATAGTAAGATTACCAAGCCTCTTCCACCACCCTTCCTATCTGTCTTTTTTATCTCACTCTTGCATCCATGTTTTCATTCCTGCTTCTCCCTGTGTCTCTGTTTTCCTTTTTTCTCTCGCCCCGTCTTTCTCCCTCCTTTTCTCCCTCCTTTTCTACTTTTCTCTCTTGCTCTGGTTCAGAGTGTGATGAAAAATAATGAATGCCGAGTTCCGATGACTTGCAAACACCAGTGCAAATTAAGCACGGACTACTTGTATGTACTCTAAAGAAATGTTGACTTCCGTTGTAGCCTATAACCTCTTTTCACAACCAGTCTTGGATACCGATAAGGTTCAAGGTCGGCATGACACCGATGTGGTTTCCTAGCAAGCCTGCCTCTGACCCAGGGGAGATTGCTTAAGGGTTATTTTAATCGCAGGTAGATGTTGAAGGCTACGCCTTGTTCAGCATTTCATAAGCTGGTTGCTTGTTGAGAGTGCTTCAAATGTGTTTTTGTTTACCTGATTTAAAAAAAAATAGATGACTCAATTTTTAGAAATAAAAAAGATGTAGGTTAAATACAAGGTATTCTAAATTTGTTCTGAAATGCACCTCCTGGGATGAGTGGCTTGCGCCGTGTAGCGTATTATTATAATGCACAGAGACTATTTATGAACTGCTTTTCGAATGTTTTCCAAAGAGATTTTTAGTGACGGCAGACTATGCACTCATTGCATAAGATAACCTGTTGTTTTTGTGTTTCACTTTTCCTAGGCACTTTTCTTTGGCCTAGGGCGAAAGCAGTGCTTTTCTTGATCAAATCACGGGCTGTGTTTAGTACATGCTGCATATGCTTGCTTAGAAATGAAAATACTACACCTATTTATTAAAAGTTTTTGCTTCTCGAAGTAAGTTGATAGTTCTTTTCCCCCCAGGGTGGACACATTTGACTTCATGTTGCTGGGGGCTGCTGATTGGTATGAGAAGGTGTAACTGCACTCCTAGGTTGCCCAGTCACATAAATAATGCCCAGACTTTAAAATCATAATCT
This sequence comes from Calotriton arnoldi, assembly GCA_963921515.1. Classification (NCBI taxonomy): domain Eukaryota; kingdom Metazoa; phylum Chordata; class Amphibia; order Caudata; family Salamandridae; genus Calotriton; species Calotriton arnoldi. Next base: position 682,364 of record CAWUFW010003367.1, read on the forward strand.
TAATAGCCGACTATCCTTCAGACAGCAAGGCTGAAAAGAAATGTAATGGCACAATGTTTAGCATAGCTCTTTAAGAGCTGCATAAATACTACCCATCCTAAAATCCTAGCTCTCTAACAAGCTTGACGTCTTCTCTCTTTAACGCCATATTGGATAGGACATACTAATACACTTTACCTTGTCATTTTGAATAGGTCTGAATGTCTGTCTCCTACTTGCCCTGGAGGACTTAGTTGCATCACCCTGTCTGCCTGCGCTAAAGTGTTTTTATTTTTAAGTCAATCAGGATGCGTCTTAAAACATTTAAACTAAACTTGCTTATTGCATCCAGTCATATCAAACAACACTAACACATAGACCTAAAAAAAGCCAGACCTGTTCTACTCTATTCTATGAGCTTTTTTATAGCGCATAGCTACCCGTAGGCATCTCAGCGCTAATAGTGCGGCACAGAGAATGGGAGCTCTAGACAAGTATCCTTACTGAAAAAGCCACGTTTTCAGTTATTTTCGAAAGGAAAGTTCTTTCTTCTCAGAATGTAGAGCAAGGGGAAGGCTGTTCCACAGCTTAGCCACATTATAGGAGAATAACCGCCCTCCATATTTGGCTTTTTTTTTTATAAGAGGGATCCTCGCCAGATAGGCGTTTGAGGAACGCTGTGTTCTCCCATTCATATAGGGAGAGATAAATGGCTGAGAGATCAATGGCCGGGAAATCAATGGTCCTCTTTCCCGGAGAACCCTGTGGGCAATGCAAAGGGACTTAAATTTTATCCTCTCGATCACAGGGAGCCAGTGAAAGAGGCGTAATGATTGTCGGGCGGATTGGTGTCTCAGTATATTATTATGTAGGAGTCAAGCAGTGGCATTCTGCACAACCAGCAGCTTTTTTATGGTAGTTTTAGGTGCTCCTAAATACAGTGAACTGCCGTAGTCAAGGCGAGAAAGAATGAGCGCCTAGACAACCAGTCTTTTTGGAATTGCTGGGAGAAGAGGAAGAATCAAGCCAACAGACCTGTTGGCTTTGCCAATGCTTCTTAACTGTATTAGATAAATCAATAACAACAATGATTTTGTGAAGAATAATTAGAATTGAAAATGCTTCAATTCTGAAAATATGAGGTGGAATTAAACAGTACTGAAGTCAGTGGAAGGGGAAGTGGCCTTCAGTGTCTCTGACATTCTGGTCTCCCTTTCATCCAATTTCCTCTGCAGTCTCCATCGATGTTCCCACATGTTTATGAAATCCTCCATCTGCATATCTCACACGCAATCTGGTTCCTCTGAGCCACAGTTTTTTTCACTCTCCTTCTACACGTACTTGCTTTCACTTACTCCACTTCACCATCACCTCCCATCGCCTATACAGTCCGCCCACTAAGCTGTAGAGGTGGGTGAGCCAACAAATTAACTGGGATACCTGAGCCAATGGCCGGCTCTGGCTCTAAGAGCCCATGCACGCACCGGGCTATGCAAATGTTTGTCATGTAAATTGTGCAACAAACATGTAAAGATATAAAGTCGCTTAAAAATGAAAGTCAATTTCTTTAACATGCAGAAGCGTTTCCCCTTGGTCCATCAGATTATATCACTGCATTGAGAGACATTTATTAAAAGTTTTTTTTAACATTGACTTTAAAACATCACCCCTCAGCCCCACCCTGACGACACTGCCATCAGTGACCAAAAAAGGGAAGTCAGTTGTCAAGTGCACCTTATTAGTAGGCTACGTCCTTATTATACATGGTGCTACGTTATAGTCTATTAAATCATACACAAGAGAGATGTTTGTACTGCAGAGGTCCAGAACTCGCGTTGTACTGCAGGCGTCCAAAACTCACATATTTCAAGGTCCTCTCATATGCAATAATGAAGGCACGGTGAAATGAAATAATTCCCTACAGTCACATGATTTGGCCAGGCGGGAAAGCTGGGATGGATCGCTGTTTCCCATTTGTGCAATTCTGCCACTAGAAGGATAGCTCTTTCCCTCTTGTATTTTACATTAAAGGTTCATGCTTTGCCTTTAATTATTAGCATATGATGCTGTAGTGTGGGTGACAGACAGAAGCCATGTGAAAGGACTAGAGAGTCCAAGAGGTCCTTGAGTTGGCTAAAGCCAGGGATCCGGCCCGAACCTTCAGTGGCTCGCTCACCTCTACTCTCCTGTAAGCACTCTGGTGTTTCCTTTGGCACTGTCCATATTTTCACAGCTGTGCACCTTCTTCACATGCTTTCCCAAATTAAAATTGCCTCTTACGCGACAATTGCTCTGTGCAGCCTGCAGAGAGACCAAGGATTTGATATGCACATAGTCTGCACACCTCTATGACTCCCTGATGAGTGCTGCGAGGAGCTCACACTGCCTTAAGCCGCAACTTCAGAGCTCTCACGGGTGTGCAGTCGTAAATACCACCCTCACCCTTAAGTCACCTAGTGATGACTCAGTTCCAAATGTGCACTACTCAAGAATTCTACTTAGCATGAACTAGAGAAACACAACACCTTGGGAGAAAAAAACAACTACTCTTATGGAATTGCACGGAAATTAAAAACGTGAAATGTAAACTGATATTTTATTGCTGACATGGCATTCTGTAATGGTTTTTGCAATCGTTTAAAAATTGAAAAGTGTTTTTACATTAAAGGCAAAGACATGATTTTAGAGAGGAACTTGTTTCTAAGTCTTTTTTTTTTTGTTGTTGTTGCCTACACCACTTAAAGCCCTGTTGACGTCTGTCCAAAGCATTGTGCAGTAAAGAAATTGGGCTGTTAGTTGAGGGGGGTAAATACACTCTTCAAATAATAATCGCAATCCTTGTCAAGGTGAATCACTAAAGTCACTGAATAACCTGAGCTTAAACCCCTAGTAGCTATAAAACACAGCAGACAGGCTTAACTTGGAGGCAATGTGTAAAGTATTTATGCAGTACTAATACAGTAATAAAGTAAAAATGCAACACAATAAAAAATCCTAAAACGAATAAGAAAAAGAGAGTAAGATATATTAAACAAAATTGCACCAAAATGACAAAAATCCAATAAGGCGAATCGAAGATATGAATTTAAAAAGTTTTAGGTAGCAATAGCGCCAAGAAGCACAAAGTGCCAATGGTAGTCCGTGATCGCGGTAGAACAGGACCCAGGCACAATTTGACTTTGAGGTCGGGTACACTAACCAAGATCGGCATGGTCAAAGATTTTACTTTCTGATTCTGGTCTTTTAAGTGCCAATCCACCACATGAGTACACTTCTAAAGCCCCCCAGGACCTCAGGGGAGGCAGCTAGAGACACACTGGGTGTTGGGCAGAGTCCAGTCCAGGTCCAGTTGCTACTGATCAGCTGTGCAGTTGTAGGAAAGGCCTCTAGGAGCTTGTTATATCCATGTAGCTTGAACAGGTCAGCCTTATGATCCTTGGGGTCGTCATCTTTGCCCTGGATCTTCTAGGCTATTCTCAGGTCTCCGACATCAGGGTCAGTCCTCTTCTGAACTTTTACAGGTCCAGGAGTATTCTGAAGTATGTGCCTGGAGATGTCAAATGTATGCCTATCATGAGATAGTGGGTGGGAATGACCCCAGGGGACACCCTAACCAATGATATAAAGGTTCTTGGGGCTAACTCCACCCACTCTGGGCATTTTTAAGATGGCTGAAATCTTTATCCACACTTAACTTGGGCGCTGGGGGCGTGTGTGGGAACTGTTCTGTTATATACCATGTGTTCTTCCACATCTAATGCCAAATTCCAGTTTGTGGCACTCCCTGTACCCACAACAACCTCAGAGACTGTAGCCTGGTTGAACACACCTGAGTTGTCAGCAACCAGACATGGGATATACAAGGATTGTTATGGTATCCTGCCTTCACCCTTTGAAGTGCAGCCCAAATGTTGAATGCAAACTCACCACAGCTGTCAAACGGGCTGTGACACGGTAATGTCAAAAAGGCACACTGTGAATCTGGCCTGACAGGCTGGGGGGTGAGGGGGACGGGCCAAAAGAAGGTCCCTGCCCAATTTTCTGCTAACATGTGTCTGTGACAGGGGAACCCCCTGGAAGTGTGCCTCAGGTGTCATGAAAAACCCTAGCAGAACTGTCAAGCAGTATGTGACATTCAAGCAGGACTTGACACTTAAATGTCAAAAAGGATCCTCCTATCCCCCCTGCTTATATTAGTTTGTCAGGTTAATATGGGTCATTTCTGCCTATTCAGGTCAGCGTGTTATTTATCTGGGAGCAAGTATACACCTCATTCACACCTTTTCGAATGCTAATTACTGGCTGGGAGCAGTTGGAGTGCAAAATGCAAATTTAGCTCCCAAGGACTTCATGCAGGGCAAAGCTAACTTTCTAAAACATACGTTTCCGTAATATTCAGAAAAAATCTGGCTTCACCATTGATTTGGATTTTTAGCGACTGTTAAAAATAGTTGTTTAATGTTTTTATAGCTAGATCCATTGTCAAGATACAGTATTATGTAATATTGCATCCCATTGGTTTCATGTGGAATAGCCAGCCTTGCTACAGTGAAAATAGCTTTGAGGGTTTAGTCACTGTAAAGATATGGTTAACATTAAAAGATATGGTTAACATTAAACTTTTACATGTCCTGCTTTTAAATGCCATGCTCCCTGCCTTATGGAAAAAAGACCTACTTAGAGGTGACTTATAAATATTTAAAAGAAAGGTCTAGTACTGTCAGAAGGGGTTATTTTGGCAGTTAAGATCTGCACCGCCATGCTACTGGTGGCAGACATGCAATCATGTGTATACTGCCACTGTAGTTGATGGCACAATTGGTGCTGCAGTCCACTTGTGACATTTAACTTACATGTCCTAGGTGTACCCTAGTACAATATACTTATAGGTAAGTTAAATATGCAAATCCAGTGTATCACAATTTCATCATATTGAAAGGAGGCGCACAAACACTTTACCACTCGTTGGCAGGGAAAAATGCACTGAGTTCTATAACCACCAAAAAGAGGGTTCAGCATAAAAAAAAGAAATCTGGGGTGACCCTGCTGAAAGGGCAGATTTCCAACACAGACTTGTATAGCTGGAGTGGAAACAAGCAATACACAAACCTTTGTTGCCTCCTTTGGATTTGTACTTGTCATTGTTTTACTTTTTGTCCACATATACATCACTAAGCTTCGGGTTTCCAATTTAGGTGCCAAAAGCTAGGCTCACATGCGGATATTCATCAGCAAGTACGGAAAAAGCCAATAGGTCTAGCGTTGGCTGCCAGTCTTTGGGATTTGTTAATGCTTGTTTTGTTTTAGAATTGTATGTGCAAAACTTAATTGTTGAAGAAGCGACAGGGCCCTCGTCAATTTAACATCAAAAGTATTTTTTAGTCTTAAAAAACACACACCCGCCTGCCATAGTTGGCCCTGGCAATGAAGGGAACTACTTTGTGTGTGGATGTACTCCATGTGCAAGGACAGAGTGCCATCACTCGCAGTGATGTTAGGCAATGGCTGTAATATGCTGACCCATCGTCCCATGCTGTATACGGTATGGTGGAAATGACACAATAACAGATTAGTGAATTAAGAGGGATGGCTGAAAAGCCGCTACCAGTGAATTAATTTTATTGATTTTATTTGAAGAGTTTTATATAGCGCAAACTTAACCCGAAGGCATCAGAGCGCTTCACAGAGTTTGCATAGTAGCAAATTATGTCGTTTACATATTGGGGTAAGCATAACGACATATTGGCAGTACGTAAGCGAGACCAGTGAAGGCGTACGGATCAGTAGATTATACATTTTTGAGGTAGAAACAGCATATATAAATAAATATAGTTTTAATGGCGCATTCTATCAGTACTTATTGGGGTAGGCATAAAGACATAATTTCAGTACGAAAGCAAAACATATGAAGGCATTAGGATCAAAAACTGATTCATTTTTGAGTTAGAAACGGCATATAACTTTAGATATTGTTTTAACAGCGCCTGGTAGCAATTTCAGAGGATTACACTTGGAATAAGTAAACATATATAGTGAACATATTATAACTAATAAGTAAACCTATATAGTGACCATATATAATTGAATATATTATACATATTTTAGGAAAATCAAAATGTCTTGAGTAACACCAGACTTAAAACAGCTCGGGCTCTGGGGTGATGTTTGGTCAGGGCAGCTCAAATAATTCACTGTTGGCTGAATAATCTTGGATTTGTAACATAAAATGATGGGAATTATCTTTAGATTATAGTATACAAACTCTGGTTAACGCACTCGGAGTGAAAGTTTTCAGGAGACAAACAGACAAAAGAAATGACACGACAGTGATAGAAGTATTATTTATTTTAGAGTTTTATGTGGCTTTCACACCATTGAATATCCAAGCGCTAAGCAAAGGCTAATGGCAAGTGGTGAAAATATTGTGAAGTAACTCAATGACTCACGAGTTGTATGCTTCAGGTGAGCATTGTCCAGTGGCTGCATACAGTATGCTTTTATATTCTAGACACCTGTGAAAGTGCAAAATTAAAAACACTGGTGCAAAAGTCCTCCATAAGCAGTGGTGGCTGGTGAACTTTGAAACTAACTGATGGGGCGTAAGACCGAACCATAAAATTACATGAGCAAGAGCGTGTAGCAAGCTAGCTCAAATGTCCCATTTCTCCACCAAGATAAAAAAAATATATAACATGGGGTTGAATGATGCATTTCCAGCATTGGCTCATGCACAAAAACTCAAATGAGCACCCATGTGTATGGCCGCACACATCTGCAGACTCAGTGGCACACAAAGTCTCACATCCTCTGCCTTAATGGCTGCCCTACTGGTTTCCACACTTCCAAGCCCCTATCTTGCACACAGGAATAAGTACACCCCCTCCCCCAAGTGCACACTCACCTTCTATATCACCCACCATACTCAGTTGCCCCCAGTGACTCTTGACCACTTGCCCCCCATGCACCAGCCTGCTTCACTGTCATGCACCCCCCACATGCACCAGCCTGCTTCACTGTCGTGAACACTCAGACGCACATATCCTTTACTTTTCTCTCTCTCTTTCTTTCTTTCTTTCTTTGTCCATATCAGCAGTTTAACCAGGATTATGCTTGCTTATTTATTTGCACCTAACTGGTTCTTGTGTGGTCAATCAAACTGACTTGAAGGTGTACATACAGGAACTTAAGGGGGGGGGGGGAGGTTTGTAGTGAGGAACAGACGAGAGAACCAAGGAGCAGTCATAGCTCTTGGACTGGATCGTTACATTAAAAGAACAGAATATTCATCTCCAGTGCTAGGAAAAAGACTTACCAAGCCAATTTTGAAGAAATAATAACAGAATCCAAGGAGTCCAGAGAGGTTCTGAAGTGCAAGATATTCAGAAATTTGTCCAAAACCTTTCACCATCCAACACCTGTCACCATCTTTCAGAGACCAGTCTGATGCATCCCAATGAATCTAGACAAAGCATTTAATACCGCCAGGTATTCCCACCTGATATCCTGATAAGGGAAAACTTCTTTGAGGAAAAGGAAGCCATAATGAGGTGGATCAGGGAGAAAGAAGCTGCTCTCTATAATGGTCACCAAATCTACTTTTTCCAGGACTTGTCAGCGGTGACTCTCAGCAAATGTAGAGACTTCAGCCCAGTCAATGACTTCTTCGGAGAACAGTAAATCCTTTGTGAGTGGGGCACCCCTTTTGTCTCATATTTCAGTAGAACGGCAAGCAGAGAGCCCTTAAAGCGCTTTCTGAAGCAAGAATTCTCTTAGAACTGCAGGCTGAGCAAGATGCAGAGAATTGGGCGAGGTGATTCCCGTGGGGGGGGGTATTGAGCTACGCCCTACATGGCAGACTGTGCACAACATGAACAAGCCAGGGAGAGTACACCCACAAGAAGTCTCAGCGGCCAAAGACGATGTGCTCCTGTAGTTGAGTAAGGTGGGATGAAGGAAGCCACAGCTTGTAAGTTAACAGACCCAGTGGTCAAAGATGCAGAGGAAGATCAGCTGCCAAAAGTATAATGTACCTGGTCTCCTCGGAAGCACCATGGGATTTGTGGTTGGGCCGGAAATAAGGCTGTGGTAGGGTGGGCCTGTAAGCTCAGAATCTTAGCATAGTTCACTGTAAAAGTTTGAACAGATATTATGCTAATACACACAAACTGCCCCTCACACAGGCTTTTTGATCTGTTGAACATGGGCAAGAAAATTCTCAGCAAGTTTCTGTCCAAATGTCGGAAAGCAATAATGGCCCAGCTGATGGACAATCCACACAGTCCCCATTTTTATTCACCCTTGTAGTGAAGCCCTTCAAAAAATCCGATCTTAAGAAGATATAAGAGGCGTAACATTTGGCGGTGAGGAGTTTTTGTTTACTAACTATAATAGGTTTCACCCTCATTCCCAGCAGCAGAAGAAAAAGTGCAGCGGGTCTCTGTTCTGATAGATCAAAAGATTCATAATCAATTTGGCTCCAAGGATTGCTAATGACTTGGAATGGCTGAGGAGGGGGGGGGGGCAACTGGCTGGCAGTTCAAAAGAGAATACTAGAAGACCCTAGGCCCCGCCATCCTCTGTATATTTCTTGACTAGGACGAATGAATGTGTTTAAAATGAACATACGCCCCGGTCCTTTACCTCTTTCAATCACTACCAATAAACATTCAGATATCTAACATAAAAGTCCTGCGGAATAGGGTCTTGGACTATATCTGGGGAGGAGGACAACCTCGTGTTTTCAAGAAAACCTTGCTGGTGCCCAAAGAGAAGGGTGGTTTAGCATGCCCTATACTTCTGGGGTATTACAGAGCGGTGCACTTCTGTTTCATATTTCAGTGGGACATGCCAGAGGGCGAGAAGAGATGCCTCTTCATTGACAGAGCTGTCACAGGCTGTTCGGTATGGAACCAACGGCTTTGCAGTGCCTACGTAGCCTCCTAGAGGAGGACAGTGCTACAGGGCTGGGACCAGGTGGTGGTACACAGAGAACTAACAACCTTTCCGTCACCAAACACCACATTCATCACTAACCCGGGCGTCTCACTGACTCTTAGGAGAAAGACCGTTTCTAGCTGGGCCAAGGGAGAGTGCTAAATGAGTAGTGACCACTTGTTGGGGCTCAATCAAATCTTTTGAATAATGCAAGACAGACTTTGATATCCCTATAACAAACTGCCTTCTGTATATTGGGCCCTATACCCAACTAATGCTACTGCTGCTACTTTGACCATTCGAAAAGTTGTCTCATCCATTAGCTCCTCAGACTCCAAGGGTCTGATCTCTAATATCCGTAGGACACTTCAAATTAGCAAAGAGGAAGCACAGCTGCCCATTCAATCGAGATGGGACTCTGACCTGGGAAAGCAGATTATGAATGCCCAATGGGAGACCGTATGGAAATCCATACCCAAAATATATTGAATCTTCCCCCACAGAGAAGCTGCCCTCAAGGTGATGTGCCATGACCCTGACATCTGTAAGCTGGATTTTTCCTAGTAGGTTAATGCGGTAGCTGACTGCTGGCAATGTGGAAGCTAGAGTAGGACCATACTTCATATCTGGTGGTTGTGTGCGATTATACAGACCTTCTTGAAGGAGGTCCTGGGACACATCATGGGGAACCTGGAATTCTCCATTATAGAAGACCCAGGACTAATATTGCTGAGGACCCGGCTGGCTTCCATGGTGGACATATTATACAATTCAATCAATCAATCAGATTTCTTATAAAGCGTGACTACTCACCGTAAGGGTCTCAAGTCGCCGATTGGGAGGTTCAGTCAAAGAGCCAGGTCTTGAGGTCCTTCCTGAATTGCAGCAGCGATCGGGATTGCCTGAGGTGCAGCAGTAAGGAGTTCCAGGTCGTTTCAGCGAGGTAGGAGAAGGATCTTCCTCCAGCCGTGGTCTTGCAGATCAGTGGGATGGTGGCCAGGGCCAGTTGGGCGGAGCGGAGATGTCTGGTGGGAGTGTAGAAGGCGAGTCGGAGGTTGAGGTATGCAGGTCCTGCGTTGTGGAGGGCTTTGTAGGCTTGCGTGAGGAGCTTGAAGGTAATTTTTTTGTTGATAGGTAGCCAGTAAAAGGTCTCTCAGGTGCCGGTGATGTGGCCGCGGCGTGGGATGTTCGGGATGAGTCTGGCGGAGGCCTTCTGGATGTTCTGCAGTTTCTGTAGAAGTTCCTGGGTAGTGCTGGCGTAGAGTGCGTTGCCGTAGTCGAGTCTACTGCTGACAAGCGCATGGGTGACCATTTTCCTGGACTCGGTGGGGATCCACTTGAAGATCTTACAAAGCAGGCAGGGCGTGTGGAAGCAGGAGGACGAAATGGCGTTGATTTGGCTGTTCATTGAGAGCGAGAAGTCCAGGATGATGCTGAGGTTTCGTGCGTGGTCCGTGGGGGTGGGGAGGATTTCGAGCGCTGCTGGCCACCAGAAGTCTTCCCAGGCGGAGGGGATGGAGCCCAAGATGAGGACTTCGGTCTTGTCTGAGTTTAGCTTGAGGCAGCTGTCCTTCATCCAGATGCCGACTGCCTTCATCCCATTGTGGTAGGTGCTCTTGGCTGCTGTGGGTTCGTCTGTGAGGGAGAGGATCAGCTGGGTGTCATCAGAGTAGAAGACTATGTTGAGTCCGTGGGTTCTGACGATGGCTGCAAGCGGGGCCATGTAGATATTAAAGAGGGTGGGGCTCAGGGAGGATCCCCGAGGCACTCCGCAGCTGATCTCTGTGGGTTCTATGTTGAACGATGGAAGTGTGACTCTCTTTTCAGTGGGTGAGGAAGGAGCGGATCCTTTCTAGGGCTTTGTCGCAGATGCCGGCGTCGTGGAGTCTAACGCAGAGGGTGTGGTGGGAGACGGTGTTAAAGGCAGCTGAGAGGTCCTGGAGGATGAGGGCAGCAGTTTTGCCTCCGTCAAGGAGGGTGCGTATGTCATCTGTAGCAGCGAGGAGAGCCGCCTCAGTGCTGTGGTTGCTTCTGAAGCCCGATTGGGAGAGGTCCAGGATGTGGTTTGTTTCGATGAACTCTGAGAGTTGGGTGTTGATGGCTTTCTTAATGAACTTGGCTGGGAAGGGAAGCAGAGAGATGGGTCTGTAGTTCTTGAGGTCTTTTGGGTCAGCAGAGCATTTCTTCAGCAGGGGGTAGATCTCTGCATGCCTCCAGTCTTCAGGGAAGGCGGCGGACTCCAAGGAGCAGTTGATGGTGCGGCAGAGTTTGGGTGTGAGGGAGGTGCCGGCTCTGTTGAAAATGTGGTGAGGGCAGGGATCCGAGGGGGCTCCGGAGTGGATGCTCTTCATGATCTTGAGGGTGTCGTCAATTGGGTGCGTACACTCCATAATCTGTGGGCAGCGAAAACACTTCTGGTCCTCTTCTTTAAAAACGAGGTACACCTGCCCATCGCATTATGGTTTCCAAGACTGCTGCATCTCTTAATGCTGGTACAGCTTACTCACAACTTATTGCAGACTGAATGTGAATGAAGGGGCAGATGAAAACGTTTTTTTGACAATTTCTCAAAAGTAGAGCTACTGTGCTTCGCTGGTGTCGCTATACTTTGATAGTTGGTAGCATGTGGTTTTAATATGGTATCGCCATTTCTCACAACTTTTAGGTACCAAGAGTTGATCCGTTTAGGTCGAAGATGTTTTCCTTTGAAAGATAGAAGTTAAATTGCAAACTAGTTTTTCCTGCCCTACTGATTATTTTGCAAGTAACTACAAAACAGAGAGCAAAACATTATGACTAGAAAGCATGAATGTAGAAATAAGTTGCTGTTTTAGTAAAGGACGAGCCTGGCCTCGTTATTGTAATAGGATTTAAATGAACCCCAATCTTTAATGCTGCTAACCGTCTTTGATTCTGATTGAGAAAAAAAACTTTTAAAAGGCCCTCAAATCTCTCTTTTGAACCTGCCCATGAACGTCCTTCTTAATTTGTCGCACCCTTTCAGACGGCTCTATTCCAGTTGACCAAACTATTATTAGATGGAATTGGAGAACAATCCTTGATCGTATCTAAATACCTCCATGTATCTTACAACGTTCTTTATTTTCCTCATTCAATAATTACTTCCCGCATCCGGCCGCAGTGCATGTAAGAGTGGATTTATGGACCGAAAATACATGGGGGCAACTATCAGTATAGTAAGAAGCTGTTTTTCGTATCCCTTTCAGTTGAGTTAAAAAGCGCAGAGAAAAGACTGCAGAATGCTACTTTTAGTGACTGTTTACCAGCATTTACTTGCATTATTTATAATAATTGCTAAAATCCCAAAGCTGGCACAAAGACTGCTTGTACATATTTATTGATGTGTAATGCAGCTCAGTCCAGCTTCTAAATTGTAAAGTTTTCTGGTATATTAATGTTGCAGAAGAAATTAAATCTATGGCAATCTTCTTTTGTAATTCACGACTGGGTATTAAAAATGCCTTAAATGTATCGGTGTTGTGGCTTTCGATCTTTCCACCCCCACGCCTCCTAAAATTTGACAGTTGCTTTGACTAAATTTAGTACCGTATGAAATATTCAAAAGTATTGGCTGCATTAGAAGACAGACAATCTTGCGGTGAATGGTCCTGCACAGGATTACTGCAGGCCCAGACAGTCCTCTTGAGTGCAATATAAATAAGAAATGTGAAATGTTTTCTGCCTCTTGTGCGTTACATGGGGCACCTCCAATGTCATGCTTGAAATCCAGGAGACTCCCAAAGAAGGCACACTTTAAAGCAGCTTTATTTGCAGCCAAGGACCTGATTTTGAGTCCATGGACTGCCGAATCCGCAGTGGTGCAGCGGTGGTGGTTCAGCCATCGCTGCACCGGAGGTCTGACCGCTGGAAAACAACTTGGGCGGTCGGACCACCCTGCGACCACTGCACCCCGCCAGGGATCAAAGATCCCTGGCAGTGGCACAGCGGTCTTGAGGCCGCAATATGCTCGGTGGTGCTCTGCGGCATCGCCAAGCATATTACGACTTTCCTCACCGCCAGCGGTCTCATGGAGATTCTTACTCCATAAAACTGCTGGTGGTGAGGAAAGAAAGGGGACCCTACAGGGTCCCCCTCTTGGCCCTCTGCACGGGGTGCATGCAGGGGGGCACATGTTGTGTCCCCCTGTGCGCATGCACCCCATTCCTGCACGGCATGGACTTAACAGTCCATGCCGTGCAGGAACGTGCACTGGCGGTCCCGTGGTGGTGCAGTTTAAGGCTCACATATGAGCCTTTAAACTGTACCGCCTCAGGCTGCGGTGCAGTTTGGCGGTCCTGGAGTGGGGCGGTAGCGTGCAGCCCGCTCCAAGACTGTCAAACTCGAAATCAGGCCCTAAGACTCTGGATTTGCCTCCCTTGTACCTCAGACCTTCTCCTTAATTTTCACAATTCATGAAAGGTCTCATAATCAACTTCTTAACAATTTTCTTACTAATTTTGCATTTATCCACCTCCCCAACCCATTGTTCTCTGCACTGAGATGTATTTATCTGTATTTATTTCCTGTTGGCTTGATTGTTGTAAACATTCCTGCATATTTCTGTCTTCACAGTTTTGCGATCAAATATGCAGATTTGAAGGTAGAATGATACACAATTTCAGTCTACCTGTTTTAGAAGTGTTTTTTAGGTCGGGTTTTGACAGCACAGCTGTTAAACTGCCCTGTTTCCTACAATATACATACAGTCTGCATTGGGTCCACCCATTCAACTTTTGGCTTTCTTTGGCCATTCAGCTGTTGGCATGAGACTTTGTCAATCATGTCTTAGCTTAGCCCTCTGGAGTATACATCTCTCACCTGATGCTATTGGTTGTTTGGACGCTATCTTTCCACCTCCACTTGATTGCTTGTATTGACATGAAAGAGGGACTATTTTACAACTATTTCCCTCTCAGTCCCTTCCTTTTGGCTCCATCCAGCATGTCTCCCACTAATGTGCTAATGTAATGGACCCAAGCCTATTGACTTTGCCAGAGCTTGCTAAACATTGTTTTTTTACTTTTGGGGATTTTATTGAGTTTAGCATAAAGCTACAAAACACAAAGCCATACAGCATGCCGACGTGACACTCAAGACTCAAAGGTAGTTCATACAGATGCAGAATGAAGCCTAGGTTAGCCGCAAGATTATCAGTTAGGAGTTACGATGAAAGCAGTACGAAACCCAACCAATCAATACCAGCACCTTTCAGCCCGGCCATACGATAGATCACCAGTCCATGCAGTCTGTTTGGAGAGCATGTGTAAGAGCTGCATGACAGTATGCTCTGGCGCTGAGAGGCATTCCATCCCAACCAAGGTGCATCGTGTGCCAGTAGATAACTTTGCGGAGCTGATTCATTGAAGGGATCATCGAGAAATACAATTCGAGTTGATCATTACAGTAGATCAAGTCCATAAACCAGGCCATCTCAGTGGGGACTTTGTCTCTGACCCACACGCGAGCTACCCTTCTCTTTGCCAAGAGCACTGCCATGGAGACAAAGCATCAATTGCTTTGGGGTACTGTCCTGTTGCAGCCTAGGAGAGCGATCTGCGGGGATGGTGCAATAGCTTCTTCCATAATCTCAGACAGGCATCTGAACACTTTACCCCAGTATCTGGCTATTGAAGGGCATATGCCGTCCATGCCATATGGAAAAATCCACCCCGGGGCATGGCTTCTGAAACACAGAGTTGCTTCTGAGATGAATAGTGTACAATTTCAATTGTGTATGGTGTATTTGGTGGAGAAACTTGAAATTTAAGAGTCAGAGGCGGCCATTCGGGGACAGAGTCCCTAACTGATCACAGCAATAGAGCCAGTCTTTGCAGGAGATTAGGCCACCAAAATCAGCCCCTTATTGGGCATTAGCCCCCAGCGCCACTAGCAGGACCTTTGCCTGCATAGAAATGTAACACTGAGAGACCAGTCATTTAGGGGACTGCGCAGTCAGAAGCAGAGTGAGTGTTTGTGACCTAGGTAACTCCCTCAGAAAGACTGGATAGTGCTCCCTACAGAGGGCTTTAAGTCGGAGAAATGTGAAGGTGTCAAGGGCAGTGGGATGCTCTGTATCTGCAAGGGGTGTGCCATCAGGGAATACCCCATCCGGAAAGAGGTCCCCAATTATGTGAACTCCCCATTTCGTTTGGCAGCATAGGGCAAGCCGCTCCCCAGTGAGTAGTGGTATGGGGAAGTGTGTGACTGCTTGGTGCAGGGAGTAGAGGATATGGGTAGTCATTAGAGCGCAAAGCTTATCTCAGGCCAGCTGGGTGCAGGCCGTAGTGCCTTGTGCCATCCAGCCAATTAACGTTGGCAACGGATTTGGATGGTCCTTGTCATTTGCAGTGGCAAGGTGCGCCATATGTGGGAGTGGCCACAGCCAATAGGAGGCAAAGTCTGCCTTTGTACACAAGTGGTGGAGCTTGAAATCGGGGACAGCCAAGCCGTCTTGGTTATGTGGTAAAGTGAGTATTTCCCAGCGAATCCGGGGCTACTTACCGGTGCAGGCTAATGTGACCATCAAGGATCAAAGGGTTTTGAAGAGTTGACTAGGCAGGGGGATTGAGACATTATAAAACAGATACAGTTGTTTAGGGAGATCAATCAACTTCATAATTGTAAGACTACCCATGAGAGGCAGTAGAAGTATGTTCCAACGCTGTCTTTTAGTTGGGCAATGGTCATGCCCTAATTTTCTGCAATCACTGTTGTTTTATCGCTATTGATCCATATTCCCAGATATTTTACCAAGGCTGTTGACCACAGTAGTGGGAACTCTAGGTCCTGTACACGCATGGCCGGTTTCAGCTGGAATATGGTGGGCTTATTCCCTTTGATGGCCATGCCAGACATTGCCTTGAATAGCTTGAATTTAGAGATGACTGGACTACGTTTACAGACTGGATTGCATAGTAAAGAGTTATATCATCCGCGTAAAGGAAGACAGTGAGATTTCACAGGGAAAAGGCAATGGCTCTACGTCCATGCAACTGTCGTATGGTGCAGGCCAGTGGCTCCAATGCCATGGCATATATAAGTGGCGATAGGGGGCATCCGTGTTGGGTGCCCCTCTCAATGGGAATAGGGTCCGACAGTAGCACGTTTTGACAAATTCTGACAGAGGGATCAGTATACAGGAGCTTCACTGCTTTGGTGAAGTTTGGTGGCACTCCCGGCCCAGAACAGCGAACAAGAAGTGCCATTCCAGTAAGTAGAAAGCCATGATAGCATCAAAGAGCACCTCCATGGCCGCCTCGTCTTAGTCCAACTGACGAAGAAGGGCAAACAGGGTGCGGAGATTGTACATTGTGGACCTACCTGGGATGAACCCAGCCTGGTCTGGGTGGACCAGATTGGGGAGAAGTATGAGTAAACGGTTGACTAAAAATTGAGCCAGTATTTTCATATCAGTGTTGGGGAGAGAGATAGGCCTGTAGGAATTTGCATGTTCACGAGGTTTACCAGGCTTTAGAGGAGTACTATGGGTGGCCTCCCTCAAAGATGGAGGAGGACACCTCGCTGCAGTGCCCCCTATTACATTTACAGAAGACAGGGAGCCAACAGCAGGGGAAAGGCTTTATAGAATTTTGCAGGGGATCTGTTGTTCTGGGGCTTTACTGGTGGGGAGCTCGGTAGTGGCAGCGGTGACCTCATCCAATGTAAGCAGGGCATCAAGGAAGAGATGACGGGGGCCCTCCAACCATGCCAGGGCAATTCTGCAAAATAGGTGGTGTGCTCCACAAGCGGGTGTGACGTTCTGGAAGTGTACAGGGTAGTGTAATGTGTTAAAAATTCGGACAGTATGTCTTCCTCTTCTTACACCATGACACTATCTTCTCTTAGGAGCTGGGTCACCTCATTGGACTGTTGGACTTGATGGGCTAGCATGGCTAGAGTTCTGCCTGGTTTCTCACCCTCACCATACACCCGGGTTCGGGTGTGTTGATGGACATGTTTGACTTCCTTATCGGCAAGTTACGTGTATTCCACTAGCTTGTTTTTTATGTCTGCCAGTATGTGCGAGTCTGGTCCATGCGCATATTGTCTTTCTAGATGCAGGCTCTCTTTCCAGCTGACCCAGTCTGTCACGGAGCGACCTGTGCACCCCATGGTGCTTGGCTATACAGATTGACTGTACGTAGGCTTTGAACGCTTCCCAAGGGACCCTTCAGGAGTCCACGGAGGAGGCATTATTGTGAAAGAAAGCATGTATTCAAGATTTAATCCATTCTCTGAAGACCGTATCATGCAATGAGTAAGGAGATAATCGCCAGGTGTTATGAATGTGAAATTGATTGGAAAGTGCTCAGAGAGCATGCGTGGGAGGCGCTCAGTTCGCTTGGTCCACTCACCAATGTCGCATGAGCCAAACCAGTAGTCGCCTTTGGTCCATGTCTAGTGTGCTGGAGATACGTGTTCGCTCTCTCTGCAGATGTCGACAAGCCTATGAGCCTCAAGAATATTAGCGAGTGCAGTTGCAGCTGCATCTGAGGAGGGAGAGGAGTTGGCCTACGGGCCAGGGCGGTCGACCTTGGAGCTGGGGAACCAGGTTTGAGTCTCGGCAGGGACGCACAACATCCTGTGATTCTGGGCAAATCACTTAGTCTTCCCGTGCCTAACAAAAATGAATGTGTCCTCATGTAACGCAGCTGGTGCTCGTGTAAAGAGCTCTGATACCCGAATCGGGTCAAGTTTGCGCTATATAAAACTCCGTAAAAAAATCATGTGCCCAAGTGGTGGCATTCAAACTGACTTGTCTGTCAAAGACAGATTAAAGTCCCCTCCCCACAGCAGAGTGTGAGGTGAGATGGCCATGCATCTGTACCAGAGTTGTTGGAGGTAATGGGGATCATCCGTGTTGTGGTTATAAGTGTTAACAAGTGTCAGGTGTCGACCAGCAAACCAGGCTTGGACTATGTTATATCCACCTTTTGACTAATTTTTCTCATGCAATTAGCGAAAATGGAGGCCAAGTCTGATCAGGAGAGCCATGCCCCTAGCATAGGAGGAGCAGTTTGCAAAGGATCTTTGGCTGGCCCTTTTCGCCATGAATGTAGAAGTGGTTGAGGTTCTAATGTGCCTTTCCTGTAATAGGTCTATGTCTATCTTGTGAAGAGTGAAATAGAATACTAGTTGGGCCTTACGAGGATTTTTCACCCCCTTACATTGCAGGTTAGTGAGTGATCAGTCTAGTCTGCAAGTTATTGAAGGCCTGGGTCATCGACGTCTCGTGTTGCATGATCTCGGTAACCATAGTGTTCGGGATGGGGTCAGAGATGTCCCACCTCCCCCCCAGTGTCTTGGTACAGACAGCGATATTCAGTCTGCATAACAATGGCACAACTGTGTTTAAAACACCTCTCCACCCCGCCCCCATCCAGAGCAGCCACCACCCAATTTGCTAGTGAAGAAACCAATAATCATGAAATTAAACGTATTCAGAAATAACATATCAGTAACACTGAACATCTAGTGCAATTTAATGGAAAACAACAGGGATTACCCTCTTGGGGAAGGCCAGAATGCCAACCGATCAACACTTCCCAACAGGGAGGTGCTTGCCGTCATTACATCATATGAGAATTCAGGGCAGGTGGACTTAAGATTGTCACATACTAGTCCTGGACGGCATAGTCCGAAAATAACAATTCTATTATGGGACAGTTTGGTCCTCTGGGTGGGCAAAGCTATAGCTTCTGCCATGTCTTGGCCGTCTGGTGGGTCGCCGGTAGGCAGTTCGACTGTCGGCCTAATCCACATCCCTCATGCTCTGCCTCTGGTCCTCAAAGGGCTGGGGGAGCTTGCCATCTGCACTAGTCAGTATTTTTTAACGAAAGGTGATGCATCTTGTGGAGTAGAAAAAACACGGGGTCGCTCACAATAGGTGATTTTAAGGTACGCCGGTTGTAGCATTGCATATTGTATGCCCGCCTGGCACATTTTCCTTTTTAGTGGCAAGTATTCCCTACAGGCCTTCTGCACTGCCAGAGTAAAGTCAGGGAGTATTGAATCGGTAAAGTTGTCATGTACCAGTGAGCTCTTCTCGCAGGCCATCCGTAGAACTGCATCTCAGTCTCTGTAGTTTAGGAGCCGAGCTATGATGGGATGAGGCGCAGCCCGAGGGAGCTGTGGGCTCGCTCCACAGCAGATGGCCACAATGCGCTGAATTGTTGCGACACGATCTGGCTTCCAAATCTTCATTTTTGGCTTTTGTGAGGTCAAGGATCTTAGTAATATCAAGAAACCTTTTGTTGCTGGCGATGGCGTCATCTTCCAGAGTTGATATTCTCGTTTCGGGTGCAGTTGTACGTTTCTCATGTTTATTTACGTTTGTGGTCATTTTATCAACTCTGGCACTGAGGGCGTCAAGCTTATTGTCGATAGGGTTGAGACTTTTCTGCATTGTAAGCAGCAGTGTCTTAATGTCTGGGCCATCCACTGTCTCGTGGATGTCCTGCGAAGTCCCCTGATATTCCACTGGGTGTGATTTGCAGGCTTTCTTGCTGTCAAAGGGGAGCTTAGTCTTGTTGGCGTCGCTTTTCCCCATCGTCGATGGCTGTCACATAGTGCTGAGGATAATGACTACTGTCCTGCCCGCGGTCTGACCTCCGGAGGGGCCTGATGGTCAATATAAGGTGAGCTTGGTCAAGTAACAGACAGCCTCATCCGGTCCAGGGCAGCACATGGTAGTCCAAATGTCCCAACTGGGCATGCAGTGGGTCCTGCCCTCCCGGCAACCAGGGAACACAGGAAGCTTGTGCAGGCCCAAGCCACTACCACTTTGTGGCTTGGAGCTACAAAGGGCACCGGCCCAACACTTCTATTGTGGGTGCCTCCCTCGCCTGTGCTCTCACAGCCTCTTACTGCCCCATCAGTGCAATGCCAGGAAGCCCATGAACTCGCCAAGCCCACCTGCGGTCCTCCATGTCTTGCGGGCGTGTGCCGCGATGGTGCCTACAGGGCTTCTCTGCCCCTTGCAGATGTCTATGAGGAATGGGGGCACTGGATGACCCCACCAGTCAGACTCCGCTTGCCATATCTTGTCAGGCGGCTGTCATCTTAACCACAGGTCGCACGGCCCGGTTCTCCAGCATTACTGGGGGGAGTCGCAGCCCAAGCAATGGGTGTAATGCGCATCCAGGCGAGGGTTTTTACTGCACTGGCTGCCCGGATTGAGACAGATGACAGTGCCGGCACAAGAAGCCTCACGCAAGTGCAGCCATCTTGAGGCCAGGCACTCTGGCGCCTCCCTGTTAAACATTCTTAAAGCATCAGGAAGTGTTCTGATTTTCTCAGTAGAGTTGGTTTTAGTACTTCAATATGGCAGCTGGTTGAACTAAACTAAGACTTTCATAGACGTGTGGTACAGAATCAAAATGAGTTGCTTTACAGAAACCATCTAAAAAAAATAAGTGTTAGGAGCTGAAGACTTAGTCTAAAAATGTTATTTGTGTAGGATTTTGCAGGCATTGTACAATTAACTGTTGCCCTTACACTTGCTGCACCCATTTGACACATACATCTTTGTTCTCTCCAAAATAGGAGATTTGTGTTGGTGTGCACAGATGCATCTGTGCAGTTAGCACTGAAAGATCCATTCATAGCACTGCATTTTTATTTCTACAATTGCAATAAATCCTGCTTGCTCGGAAGACGCCATTGCCTACAAAGTTTACAAAGCAGCATTGTGCAGGCTAACTGATATGCTGCTCTGGTATTTGTAGATTGCTGGTGCAGACTACTGTTGGTTTCCTATTAATTTTGTAAGGGTTACTTAGTGTCACTAGTAATTATATATGACTTAGTCTATCTTCCCACTCAAATATCCTCTTACAGATTCACACATCCAGTGTGTTTTTATATATTCTCCGATATAAACAGTAACCCTGTAGCTTTGACCAACGTGATCACAGGTGTCCATTATACCCTTTCAACACCATCGCTCTCACCCTTCAACAGCCTTGGCTCTCCTGCTCTAAGGGAATGAAACAAAACAGTGAACGCCTAGAACGCAACCGGGTAATCCTTTTCTCTCTCATGTGACAAAGATAATTACGTGAAAACTCTCCACACCTAATAAAAGTAAAGCCATTTTTAACATTTACATCCCTCTGTGCGCCTTTGCAGAACTTATGGGATGGCCGGTCTGATTACTTTCATAAGTTTATCATGGACAGCTTAAAAACTGTCCAAACCAGTTTAATAGCACCCCTTGTCTTGGAGCCCTTCTCTCCCACCCTCTCTTGCTTTTCCACCCACAGATGAAAGTTATGTTACTTTCAGGAATATTGTTCCTAGCATCCACATCATGATACTTACCCAGCTAAATAGCTTAAATAATGAGCTCCTGTCATTGCGGCCTACCTCACCAGGCTGTATGATCTATCTTTTGACACGTTCCAGACTTCTAGAAATAAGTGCTTGTTATCCTGCTATGTAAAGAAACCTTAGATAGTCCCTAAATTATTGTCTAAATAAGATCAATCCCCTTGATTTCTGCATCATCAGCAAGGTTTGAATGTTATGTGAAGGGCAAGCTCTTTGCTCACTCAGAATCCACCCAGTACCATGATTCTCATCCCTCTGGCTTCTGCTCGGAGTTTAGTACAGAATCAGTCCCAGGTTGCGTTCTTAGTGAAATCTGTATGTACCCTGACTCTGGCAACTCTGCCATATTGATCCTCCTGGATTCTTCCGCTGCTTTTGAAACGGTTTCCCTTTCCATCCTAGTTCTGCATTTTATCAAGACTGGTGTGATAGGCCTTGCCCTTGACTGGCTTATTTAATTTTATCTGACTCCTCTCAACCAGTTTTCTCCTTACTGCATTTCAGTTCGAATTCAGAAAGATCCCTTGTAGGGTACCTCGAGACTCAGCCCTGGGCCCCACTTTCCTTAACCTTTGTGAATCCACTTGCTGCTATCATATCTTGAGTTCATCTATTTTCCTTATGCGGAGGAAACCCAGCTAATAATAAGATTAGAAGATGTCTTCCATCTCTTCAGCCCAGATTTTGCCTCCACACGTCTTCCACAGCTGACTGGATGAACTGAAGCTCACTCTGACTTAACTCCTCTGAAAATAAAATACTAGTGTTTGGAGACACCTCTGTTTGGAACTCGAATAGTTGGCCTGCAGAGCATATCCCCTAAACCTCAGACTTTCTTGGCAAAAAATGTTGGATATTTTTCTCCTAACTTGGATTTCCTTGAACACATCTAAAAAACACTGTATCTGATGGCTTCTTAATGGCTTTAAGGTGTTAAAGAAAATACTCTCTTGTTCCAAGATGTCACTGGAAAATGATTGTCCTGCAACTCTGTTTACTAGGGCTACCCACAAAGCAGCTTCGTCGCATTCAGATCATTAAAAAATCCGCGGCTCCTCTCTTATTGGGGATTGGGAAACTGGATCTCTCCCATCCACCGCAATCATCGCTGGCTAACTTTAAAGAACTGCTAGCTCTCCCCTCACTTGGAATCCACCCAGTACTATGATTCTAATCATTTTTAAAGCCCTCTATTCCTGCCACCTTGCAGTCCATTGTCAAGGCCACACTGCCCTCCGGGACATGTTCAAAAGGTATACCATTCCCCTCAAGGTTAGATCTGCCTCTGCTATTTTGCTGTATATTCTGTGCATGAAGAAAACTATAATAGAGGGTCCTTCATGTCTCCATTGACCGCTAAAGCGTGGAACAACTTGCTTTCCGCTCTTAGGGCCCTTCTATCTTAAACCAGCTTCAGGAAACACCTGAAAACGCACCTCTTCACAGTATAGGCTTCATTTTCCCTACAGCTCAATCCTAGCGCCAGCACACCCCTGCTGGGGCAGTGTCCTGCTTTACAAATAATACAATCAATCAATTCTCTCTTTGGCATCACTTGCGTTCTGTGTCTTGGCCCAGATCTATTTATTAAATGTATTGATAACAGAAACCCCCAAACTTGTATAAATCCTCAACGTCAGATTTCTATATTGCCTTTGGCGATAATGTGCTTCAACAACGTACATAGCCAATATCATTCTTCTGCATTGATTGCATTTTTGGTTTAACAACCCAACTGTCTTTTCTGACTAGGTCTGCAGCCATACCACAGCTACGAACCATGACCCGTAACTAGAATTCTTCCAAATACTGAAGCTCGACCACATAGTTCCTTAGCCTTGAAAAAGCCCCAGGACTGTGGGCCATCCAGGGGGTGACGCACGTGTTGACTGGCTCATCTCTTCTCACGTATACTTTACTCAGATAAGCCACTGTTATTGCAATTTAGATCATGACTATGATTGCATGATTGAATAGTGGAGAATGCTATTTAAATTACATACTGTCTACCTTACCTGCCTCTAACTGAATTTGCATGTGTGGTTGTAGGGGTATTGCCCCTTCCTGGGCTGAGACAGTCTCAATCCGATTGAGGGTAGCGCAGTCCTGGGGTATTTATCCCTCTGGTCTATCTACCTGTATTCACCCTGTACCACTGAATCAGCTGTGCACAGTCTGGCTCTGCACTGCGGGCTTTAGGCAGAGATACTGCAGTGCTCACTATGCATATTATTTGCTATGTAAAGTAGTGGATCCAGAGACTTAAAATTGGATCCATGAATCCTGCAAGAAGACTGTGGCATTTATTTTAGTTTTCAGAGTAGTGGCGGCCCCAGTTCTTCCCTGAATGGATATTGCCAAAATCCTCTATGGCGGTCAGGGGATGCTTACCCTGGTCCCATATTCATTCTCTGTTACTTTTGTCAGGATAGTGGTTTTAGTGCATAGCAACCTGTACAGGTCGTCATAACAGAAAATTTCGGTTACTGGTAATATGATCCAATATTGACTTCAAGTTGTTCTAGTGACCAAACCCCGAGACTGAAGGCAGAGTGGTTTGTAAATGTCAACAGAGCCCAGAGATGGCACCATTGGACCACAATATACGTTACCCTTTATTTACCTTTTATATTACATGTGTTTTTTGGGGGAGTTAGCTTGAAAAGGGTGTTTTCTTCAAACTGCAGAGAACGGTGGTCAGTGATTGCTATTGGAATATTTAGGTTTACCTTTCTTGAATAAATTATTGATAAAACTTTGCAGATTTCGCACAAAATGTTGTTCTAGCTAAAGTGGAGGAAAATTACACTGCCAGATAATGTGCAGCATATTTTTTTTTGCTGCATATTGAAGATGACCTTGCCACATAATTTGGTCCTTCATGTCGCATAAATCTAGTAGCCCAAACGTTGGCAAAGCTATGCAGAATGGGTTGGGTTAAAATATATCTCTATATCATGGTTCACTGTGAAATATGGAAGTTTATACTACTGCATTGTGTGCAATAAAAGCACCCAGACTTGTTATACATCTGTGCCTGCACTTGCCAATCAGTTACTATTAAATAATGGGCACTTGATGTGGGCAGATGGGTGGCATGAAACTTATCGGACCAATTACTTGCCTCCATGTGTCCTACTTGTGGGTTACACATATCCGCTTGAGTCTGTGTTTATTTTCGTTGCTAGCTTTGCTCCCTGTGGTTCAGTTCACACCCACACAAGAAAGCTATTCTTCTGTGTTAATCTAACATCACAGCCCTGGTGCTTACCATTGTAAACTGCTGAAGGTTAAGAAACCTACCGGGAGTAGTCATGCAGTCGCTCCCTTCCCTGAAGCAGTTCTGTTGCTGAACGGGTAGGAGGAATGCGAGATATGAACACAGGGAGAACGTCATGCGGGATGATTTTAGCATTAAGCACAGCGCATTATCAGAAAATGTATGCTACTTACCTGGAGAATCAAAGATCTGTTAAAGCAGAATCCAAAAGTGGGCGGGCTGTTTAGTTCAAATTCAACGCAAAGTTGTATGTTTTTTTTCTTATATATAATTTTAGCAGGCGGGGCCTACTTCTTTGAGTTCGGAGGGGGAGGTTGCAGCGAAATGGTTACTCTGCGTTGCATCAGGACTTCATACGGCTGATTATTTTCCATTGAACGAGCATGAGAGGTAAATAGAGGCTGTGTGACTCCAGCTGCAAACGAGAAATGCAGAGTGCCATCCCTTACTGACTCGCAGTTAAAAAGCCAGCTCGGTGCGTTAATCTTCCGTCTGGTCTGTCCCATCTGATAAAGAGTGCCCAGACATGAAGAACAAGGCACGGTAGTAAATCTTTGAACTCTTCATTGACAGCACTTAGATTTGAAATGGACCTAAGTCAAGCAGAGGACGTGGGCGGAAATACATTCTTCCTCCCAGTACCCGTGGGCCCTGCGAACTCAGTTGCGGAGCAGCTGTCGCTCACGGTTGAGAACGTTCCGTCAGTTGGTGCAGTCTCACGTTCTCTGCTGTGCTCTTTGTCGTATTAAAAGCCGAGCTCCCGGGGCCCCCTCCCGCACTTTGCCTAAGAGCTCCGGACTGGGCCCGGAGCGTGCGGGGGTGGGGGAGGGGTCCTCAAGTTTCCTTACGCCACAGGCCTGTGCTATGACGCTGGTGAGGAACGACTTCGGTTTTCATGACGCTGGTGAGGAACGACTTGGGTTTTCAGCCTGTGGGAGCGTCGGGAAGGGTAGTTTGGGTAGGAGTGGTGGTTGAGCTAATGCTTGGTGGGCTGCTGACCTTGACTGCGGATAGGGCAGTTTGACTAATGTGGATTTGAGGCCTCACCGTGTGCCACCTGGAATTCAGGTGTCAATGGTTAGTATTTTGGAGTCCCTTCAAGGTATATTCGAATCTCCTGCTGCGGGGTTCCGAGAGAGAGGGGGGAGTAGCAGGCCTGTGGGGACAGTGGAGTTGATGGGAG
This sequence comes from Calotriton arnoldi, assembly GCA_963921515.1. Classification (NCBI taxonomy): domain Eukaryota; kingdom Metazoa; phylum Chordata; class Amphibia; order Caudata; family Salamandridae; genus Calotriton; species Calotriton arnoldi. The sequence goes on from CAWUFW010003367.1 coordinate 708,091, forward strand.
GTTAAAGAAGGAAGATGTTAATGAGATTCAGGACAGAGCTGCAACGTTTCGTTATACATCACAAATTTGCTATACATTCACTTCCCCAATCTAGCGTCTCTTGGAGTCAATGCAGACTAAGGCTGGGACGCACAGGCGGCTGATACAGACAATAAGGCCTGTACAAATATGGCTTTTTACAAAAAAACTCATCAGAATATATGGTGCCTTCCATGGAAAACAGCCCCTTTAGATTTGGGAAGAATTCACGAACTGTCATGTCTTCTATGATCCATTAAGTGTGATCTGTTGCTGTGAAATAATAGCATATTCCCGACTGATTCTCTGCTATGTTTAATATCTCTTAGCCCCACGTCCCTGCAGTCGTTAAGAATTAAAACAATTTTTTTTGCCATCTCTCCCAGAGCAGGGGTCGCAGTTTGTGCTTTGGCCTCAATGCTACTACAGGCAGGAAACCTTCATCAGTGGGACACTGTGCAACTAAGAGAGCCACTCCCAGCCATACCAGTCTCCTCTCCTCCCACTTCCATTGATATGAGAAATGGAGATTAAAAAGCAATTAAATGAATCTTGTACAGTTGCCAAGTTCCACCCACGACCAGCCTCCTGGTTCTGTGTAAGCGAGAGATGCAACGGAAAAGTCCATCTACTCAACCCAGCTTGTGTGGGTCGTTTTTATGCTGATGTTTCGATGCAGGTCCATGCTACATAGTCACTTCACCACTCATTCGCATGCCACTCAATTTACAAAGATTTTGCTGGGTCAAACTTGGTAGTAGTACTTGCAGCAAAATCTTTTTGAGTCAGCTCAAGTTAATTTCAGTAGATGAGGCATGTGCCGTTGTTCAATGTTTCCTGCTGCTTAGGTATGTCTTGATCAGCTATTCCTCTACTCAGTTTCTTCTCACTCACTCCTCACAGTCTCAAACCCATAACCCCCCTTTGCTCTGTTCCTCTGTATTGTCCAGCCACTTTCTCTCTCTCCTGCTGCTTTTTTTGGAGGTTGGATACAAACCCTCATGTAAGCTTTGAGTTGGGTCCTACCGGGGAGGTGCTGGCTCCATCACAGGCGTGAGAGCACTCAATCAATCAATCAGGGGTTTATAAAGCGCGCTACTCACCCGTGAGGGTCTCAAGGCGGGGGGGGGGCGGGGGTTGTGCAGCTCCGGATCAGTCGAAGAGCCAGGTCTTGAGGCTCTTCCTGAAGGTGTGCAGAGTGGGGGACCGTCTGATGTTGACTGGGAGCTCATTCCAGGTCTTTGCTGCGACGTAGGAGAAGACTTTTCCACCTGCTCTGGTTCTGCGGATGCGTGGGGTCTCTGCCAGGGCGAGGTCGGCGGAGCGGAGGTTCCTTTGGGTACGTGGAAAGAGACTCTTTCGTTTAGGTATTTGGGTCCGATGTTGTGAAGGGATTTGTAGGCGTGGGTGAGTAGTTTAAAGGTTACTCTCTTCTTGATGGGGAGCCAGTGGAGGTCTCGTAGGTGCTGGGTCATGTGCTCGTGTCGTGGGGTTCCGAGGATGAGTCTGGCTGCTGTGTTCTGGATGGTTTGGCGCTTGTGTAGCAGGGTTTTGTTGATTCCGGCGTAGAGGGCGTTACCGTAGTCCAGTCTGCTGGTTATGAGTGCGTGGGTGACGGTCTTTCTGCATTCGGGGGGGGGATCCACTTGGAGGTCTTGCGGAGGATGCGGCGGGAATTGAAGCAGCTGGAGGCGATGGCGTTGATCTGGTGGGTCAAGGTGAGGGAGGAGTCTAGAATGATGTCGAGGTTCCGGGCGTGGTCCGTCGGGGTGGGTGGGTTTCCGAGGGCAGGGGGCCACCAGGAGCTGTCCCACGCGGTGGGGGAGGGTCCGAGGAAGAGGACCTCTGTCTTCTCCGATTCAGTTTTAGGCAGCTGTCGCTCATCCAGGCTGCAACGTCTTTAATTCCTTCTTGGAAGCTGAGTCTGGTGTCTTCGGGGTTCTTTGTGAGAGAGAGGATGAGCTGGGTGTCGTCGGCGTAAGATACTATGCTGAGCCCATGCTGTCTGCACTGGCAGAATTGGAGTTGCTGTGCTAGTCTTGAAATATTTTTGCCTTTAACCAGCGGGTTTTGTAAAAGTTTTTTTTAGATTAATGGCCCTAGGTAATAGAGCTCCATGTTTGGAACTGCCAGCCCGCCTTTGCTCGTTGGCGCATACATTTTCCATAATGCTATTCTAGGCCTTCCTTTATTCCAAATTAAGTCTCGAAAGATACTTTCCAAGTTCCTAAGTATCTTGACCGGGACATATACAGGGAGATTTGAAAAATAGTATAACAGTCTTGGCAATATTATCATCTTAGTTAGGGTAATGCGGCCCATTACGCTCAATGGAAGAATTTTCCAGAAATGCACCTGCGTTTTGATGGCAGCGATGGCTCTCATTAGATTTCCGTCGAAGACGTCAGTAGGGGATCTATATATGTAGATTCCCAGATATCTGAAAGTGGTTGGGTACCAGGTCAGGGTAGTCCCATTGATTATTATATCTGTTTCAGTCATGTTATTGCTAAACGAGTATACTCCTGATTTTGTCCAGTTTACTCGAAGCCCGGACATTTTCTCAAAGTTTCGGAAATTGTCGGCTATGTTCGGGGGTATATTCTGTAAATCCCTTATGTACAATAATAGATCGTCCGCATATATGGAGACTGTATGCAATCCGTCACCTAGTGGTATGCCCCAGCTCGCGCCACTGTCTTGAAGAATCACCGCTAGGGGTTCCATTGCGAGAGAGAAAAGCAATGGGGACAGTGGGCACCCCTGTTGTGTGCCCCGTTTTATGCGTAGTGCATCTGAGAGTAACTTACCCGTCTTAACCCGGACCATGGGACGCTGGTAGAGCAGTCGCACCATCTGTATGTAACCTTCCCCTAAATCATATGTACGTAGTACTGCTGCAAGATAAGGCCATTCCAAGGAATCAAAAGCCTTCTCTAGATCGAGTACTAAGCAACCGGATCGCGGCCAATTATCCGTAGCGTATTTTTGTACTTTGAATAATCGGCGTATATTTAGGGATGTGCTCCTAGTGGGGACAAATCCGTTCTGATCGGGATGGATTAATGTTCTAACTATCGGGGCAATGCGCTTGGCCAGTATGGAAGCAAATATTTTATAATCTGTGTTGAGAAGCGCTAACGGGCGATAAGAGCCAAGGAGTTCCGGATCTCTGCTTGGTTTTAGTAGGGAGACCAGTGTCGCTTCATTTTGTGTGGTTGTGAGGGCAGGGTCCTCAATGGCGGCTTCATATAAAGTTAACAATTGTGGTACCAGGATGTCTGAGTATGCCTTATAAAACTCTACAGGCAAGCCATCTGGGCCTGGTGACTTGCCATTGGACAATGAAAATATACTCTCTCTAATTTCCTCTTGTGAAATGGGTTCGCTAAGTTCCTCATTTTGTCCTGGAGTAGGCTGCGGCAGTGTTAGCTCTGCGAGATAGGACTGGATATCTGCGGGTGTGGCTTGCAGTTGGGATTTATACAATGTGTTCTAATGTGATGTGAATGCCTCATGTATATCTGTCTGAGAGCACAGTGGGGTACCCAGCGCTGTTCGTATGGATGTGACCGGTGAGGTTGCTACCTCCTGGCGAATCAGCCACAAGAGGAGTTTGCCCGCCTTATCTCCCTGATGATGTGTCCTTGCAGAGTGAGCTGCATAATTTAAACAGCGGAGCCTGTCCAGCAATCAAGAATGCTCTTCTCTGTCAACAGCTAAAGATCCTGCAGGTTCCTCGGCTGCCTCATATTCACTCACGGGTAACCTCTGCTCTATGTCAGTTAGCTCTCTTTCCAGCTGTCTGCGCATTCCTGCTTGTGTCCCCAAGCAATGGCCCCTCATCACTACTTTAAATGCATCCCATTCTAATTGCGGTGTGGAGGCCGTGCCGGCATTTTCGTCGAAGTATTGAGCGGCAGCAGTGGCTAATGAGCTACGAAAGGGTGCGTCTAGTAATGTGTGAGGTTGTAGCCTCCAGGTTGGAATTGGCGGCCTGGCATGTTCCCACTCTAGGTCTAGTGTGTGGGGTTGTGGTCCGAATGTGTCCGCCCTAGGTAATGTGTCGCAGTGACATTCTGCTGCAGGGTGGTTGAGATCATAAAACGATTGAGGCGTACATGTAGCCTGTGCGCCCCCGAGTAATAGGAATATATCCTGTCAGTTGGGTTTCGGTGCCTCCATGCATCTGCCAAGTGCCATTGTGTCGCCCAATTGTTCAGTGCTCGCATGGCAGTAGTTCAGTTAGTGCCTGGAAGGGCAGGAAACGAACGGTCTAATGTGAGATCTAATACACTGTTGTAGTCGCCTCCTAGTATCAGAGGAGTGTCATGCCAAGGTGCTAGTATCTGTGAAATGTTATCCAGAAAGGCCCCCTGTTCTGTGTTTGGCGCATAGAGCGATGCGATCACAATTGGCCTGCCATCCAGTATACCCTTCACCAATACGTACCTACCCTCCTCGTCAATTTTCGTGTCGGTGACCTTAAGGGGAAGTCCTGGTCTAACCCATATTAAAACCCCTTGTGCGTATGCTGAATAGCCCGTGGCATATAATTGTCCCCGCCAACGACGGTGCAGATGCGCCAGTTCTGATCTGGGTAAATGCGACTCCTGGAGGAGAGCGATTTGTATATGGTGTCTCCTGAGATGAGAATAAATTAGATACCGTCGTGACGGGGTGTGTATTCCTCTCACGTTCCATCTACCTACTTTAACTGATGTCATTGTATACACATATCAGTGGCAGTGGAAAAGCGAGTGAATACGTCACAAATAAACTGAACGTCACAGTTAATAGAAGGTGCAGCACTATTGACTTTACAATGACAGAGTGTCTGAATTTTGTGTCCCAACATACTATAGACGGCGTCCCAAACAAAATTATATATATAAAGAATTCCAGAAGGGCGAGTATGCAACGAGCAGTCGTCCAAACTATGCATGAAAACAACATTTAAACAATGACTAGGGGGGGTGATCTGCGCACTATGCTATGAGAAAAAGTTAGTCAAATTTCGTAGCAGTGTCTCGGGGGGGCTCCCCAGTTACCGGCCAACATTAAAGGGGCAGAGGTCGAGGCTTCACCACAACAGTATGGGAATAGCGTCAAATACTTGTTAAAGACATAGTGGCTATTATTAACTTTCGACAACAGCTCTGGTCCTATCAGTTTGTCAGTTACCTCGCTGCATAGCGGCTGGAGTATGTTTACCAATAGATAGTGCTCTGAGGAACGCAGTGAGTAACAGGTTACACTTGCTTGCTTGAACTGTCCTCAGGTTTCACAACTCACAATAGAAGACTGTATTATGCACTTCAAATGATGTCGCCTGATGTTTGTGGGGTGACGGTTGGTAATTCATACGAGTCCTGTGAAGTCTGTAAGTCATCGGAAAAGTCATCATCGCTTGCCTGTTCCTACTTGCTTAGAGTGGAGGCGCCTTCCTCCATCATAGACCCGTTGATGTCGGCCACTGCTCGAAGGGCCTCACGCTGCCCGCTGAGTACTTGATCTTGGTCTGGTCCTACACGTTGGGAGGCCCGCAACTGTTTCCGCCTCCGCACCATTCTGCGGCGACTAGATGGCACGCCGCGTGCTAGTTTTTTCGTGTCAGCAGCATCAGCTCCAGAGCCTGTGGGAGCATAAGTGTCAATCCAATCTTCCGCCAACTCTGAAGTATTGAAGAAGTGCGCTTTCCCGTTTGCAACCACTCGCAACCGGGTCGGATATAACAAAGAATATTGAAGGTTGTGTTGGCGCAGGCGTTTTTTGACTGCCATGAAAGAGAATCTTTGCTTCTGGACCTGTATCGTGTAATCTGGAAAGAACATTACCCTATGATTTCCAACGTGAATGTCTTGCAGTTTCCTGGTTTCTTGCAGTACAGCGTCTCTGTCCCTATAATTGAGCAGGCGGATTAGGAATGGTCTCGGATTCGAGCCTGTGGGCAGAGGTCGTGTAGGCACCCCATGCGCTCGTTCCACCACAAAGTGGGGCGAGAGGGTCCCCTCAGGCAGCAGAGAGCGGAGCCAAGTTTCAGCGTACGTTATTGGATCTCTCCCTTCCTCCTTCTCTGGCAGGCCTACTACGCGAACATTGTTCCGTCTCGCCCGCCCTTCAGCATCTTCGACCTTATCTTCCAGGAAGTCTACTCTGTTAAGCAGGTTTTGTACATGTTTGTCCCCTGCTGCTACTTGAGGAGTAATGTCAGCGATAGTAGTTTCCATGGTGGCAGTACGGTCCGCCAATCTACTGTGATCAGCGCGCAGGTGGGTAAGATCAATTGCTACTTTATCTATTTTATTTTCAAGAGAGGTACGAATTTGGTTAAGTGTTTCTCCCAGCTTCTCTACTGCCGCAAGCACCGCGTCCAGTTTGCTGGAGGTAGGGTCAACGTGGGTCTGCTCCGCCATTTTACTTGATTTAGTTTTAGATGCTAGGGGTGGCGCTAGGGTGCCTCCTGCTCCTACCTTTGCGCGTGTGCCGTGCGACATCGGGTCCGGGCGTATACACTTGGCGATCACTGGCCTGTGATAGTATACGCTATCGCCTTCCCCCACAATTTCAGACACGCAAGACTTGATGCACTGATAGATGCTTCGAGAGAGTTAGTGCATGAGGCCTGTTGTATATCCTCACTTCACCTGTCTGCATGTTACGTTGTCATGCACGGCTCAAATAATGGTAGCTGTGTTACTGTCCACGTGAACCTGCAGTTCTTTGCTGTGTCCTGAGCTATAGTTCCTTCCACATGTGTACCTTTTGAAGTCTCCAGTCAGTCCCTATTACAGAGGAGAAGTCGCAGGCTGTGTCCTCCACCGCCAGGCAATTAGGCGGTAGAAGTACGTGGCCCGCAGCTTTAATGTGGGATGTCTCCGCTTCTGCTCATGACTGTTTGAGGAGGGGAATAAGGTTGAGTTTGAATGTGGCTGCTTATCAAGGTGGCCTCCTATCTTAAATCGTTACTGCGAGTATCACATGTCTGAGCCATCCTCGCCGGAATTCAAACTTTGTGCGACGTAATGATAACTATATCTACAACTAATACCCGAAGAAATTGATATTGCAACAAAAGGATTATTTTGTCCAATTATCGGGTGTGGTAGGTGAAACTCTTAGAAACTTACGTCTCTGTGTGAATCATCAACAGAACAATCTTTTAAATTATCTGGAAATATCAATTTGGAGGCATAAGCCCTGATGAAGTTCCAAAAAGTTGTATCTTTGGGGAACGAAACGCGTTGGCTGTTTTTATGAACTAATTTGAAATAAAAGAAGAATTTAAAGAAATAATCAACGGACTACCTCATTTATGTTCGGTGCACCTCCTTTTGTTAAAAATCTACCACCATCAAGTTAATGTGCAATATATATATATCTATGGGTCTATCTATGTGGGCAACTCCTTTTTTTCCATATGGCTTTCCACAGCATTTCGGTCCTTTGTGAATAAAAGGTCATCCTCTGGACGAGGAAGTATTTTTTAAGCACATGTAAAATACCTTGGTTACTCATTACATTTTTTGACCATGAATGCTCTCCATTTTACATTTTATATAGTCTTTTTTGCTGTTTTCTTTTTCGTGCGTGATCACTTATTCGGTCCACTTTCAATATTAGCACCGTATGTCCACTTTGTACACTGAGTGTATGTTTTTTTTATTTACTGCCCAACAAATGATTATATTATGTTCTGCAATAACGGTTTATATAAATTAATTTATTCTGGTTATTCAAAGTTGTCAATTCTCCTCGTTTACATTTTGTGTTCGCATTTATTGTTTTTATCACACACTTAAGATATCTGGTCATTATCTTTTTCCTTATATTGAATCCTCTTTACCCACCAGCCTTTGGGTATCCTCGTTAGGAAAAGAAGTCTGTGATAGCTCAAAAGTGGAGGAAGAGGACTCCACCTCGGAATAATTGTGGCAGTATTGTTTCGAGAGCGAGATTCACTCATCATTAAATAAGAACACAGTGGGCCTCCCGTCAAGGTCTCGACGAAACAGAAGGGGAGCTCTTGAATGCCTTATGGTAGAAATGTAAAACATCCTAAATAGAGACCGCGCTCTTACACCCCTCGCAGTCAACCAGTCACATACTACTGGAAGCATTCTTCACCTACTAGCAGTTTCACTCTATCAACAATATTCCCACTCCATCAGAGTACCAGCCACACACTACCGGAAACACTCTCACACCACTGACCGACTACTAGTCACACTCTAGCGACAGTAGTCACCCCTTGTAGAAAGCAGCAGTCTAGCACTACTGACGGCACTCTAACACCCTTAATTCACTGCGCCCTCAAATCCCTCACAGACTGGCTATCAAAATCCTCCCCTACATAGAAGCAGCAAAATCATTATGTATGATTGTCATCTAAAAGTGCCTGTTCATTGATTAGTGAGTGTCTGTGTGATTTTGAGGACGAGTGAGTAGATCAAAGCAAGAATGAGTCCATAGGTGAATTAATAGATTACCGAGTTGAAGTGTGAGTGACTGAGTGCCTAGACAGATGGAATAGTGACTACATGTTCGGAAGCATCAAAGCACCTTGATATAAACCATACCTTTTGGTTTTGCTAATGTTTGTTTTGTATTGCTGGTTGAATGGCAAACATGATTTTGAAGAAAGAGCTTCAGAACAATTTTGTAGGCCATACAGGTTGTTGTGGGAAACCCATGCCTGTTAGATTATACATGATAACTGAAACACTGATTGCCTATTGTATGAAAAACTCAAAATCAGTATTGCCTTTATGAGGACATGCTCGGATCCTCCCACCAGTAGACTCGACTGTGGCATTAAGAATTTGTTTTATCATTTTGCGCTGGTATATGTCATCACGCAGTACTTTATCTGATGACACAGGTTTTCACAATAGATACATTTTGATATTGCCTTGTTCTGTCCAAAAGACATGAGTGTGACTGGGTGCATTGCCTTAATGTAGCTTTAAACAAAGTGTGCTTTAGTGAATCATTATGTCGACCCTATCTCACCTTGAATATATTTTAATTAACATGTTGTGAAGTTTCCCCTCTCCTGTTTATTACAAACGGCACATTAATATTCAGTAGTCATTCTAGTGTGGCCTGAAGAGGCCCATCATGATTTAAGTGTGTAGTACGTGTATTTGCATCAGACTCACAGAAGTATATTTCCAAGGCCTGCAAATGTGAATACTGTGGAGTGGAAAGCAGCTAAATGGGAAACAGCACTTCTGTTATTTAATGATGGATGTTCCATTAACTATAAAATGACTGTCTTCCAGGAATGAACGCCCCGAGCACTCTTAACATTTTTTTTTCTGTAACCAAAACAGTAATACAGCAGCTAGACCTTTGCACGTTTACACTCTGATTAGAATGATATACTTTATATCTGCTAACGAAAGATCGCACTGTACTTGCCTTTTTACGTCTCACTGCCCACTGTAGCTGTGTCACAAGAGCTAATGGCAGACGCTATACAGTGTAAGTCTCTCAATGTACGTCTATTCATACACATGCCAAACATATACAGAAAGGGGCTTCTGGATGATGCCTTTTAGCCACTGAAAATAATTTGGAAGGGCAACCTAACAGTCCCTTGCGAGCTTGGGTAAATACAAAGAAAAGACCCATTGGCTTTCTCAGTGATTTTTTAAATGTAATACTTGTATTAATTTGCATCATAGGCAAAAATATAGGCACATCTGATCACCGTCCTGCTCGGAAGTACATTTTGAAAATACAAATTTACTGCTGAGAAGATATATACAGGGACGTATAAACCTTTAAGGGAATTCTAAGTGGGGAGCATGTGCCCCCCCTGGGAACCCCATCCTCCAGAGCCAAAGCACATAATTAAGGGGACAGAAGTGTGCACCCCCCGCGACCCTTCTTGGGCCCCAGGAACATCATCCCTGGGGCAACATATAATTAAAAAAAGGGGGGGGCACGCACCCCCCCTCCCCAAGCCTTATTATCTTCCAGGACCCCATCCCCTGGGGCCGTGTGACTTTTAAATAGGGGGGAGGCTGCGTGGCCCCCTACTCGAACCATTAAAGGCCCCAGGGACCCCATCCCCAGGGCCAGCTCACAGACTCTGTCCCGGGAAGCCCACTGGCTGAACACAGTAATTTCCATGCCCGCATCAGCGTGGGTAGTGAAACATGTCTTTGCTCCTGCCTGGTGGGAGCATTTTTAAATCTCCTACCTGGTGGGAGGAAACATGCCTTCCCCACCTGCAGCAGAATGCGGGGGACCAGCCAGGGCCTCAGGGGCACTGGGGGGGGGGTCCTCCTTTAGCCCCTAACTAATGGTTTGTGGGTTCCCTGGGTGGGCACCTGGGCTCACGCCTCGGGGATCGTCTCCCCAGGGTCCAAGGAGTCATAGGGAGCGAGTCCGCCTGCCCTCCCTCGTCATTTAAAAAATAGTCCCTGGGGGATGGGGTTCCGGGGCCAAGGAGGGTTGTGGAGGTGGACCATGCCAGAAACCGTGCGCAACGGGGGAGGGGCTGCCTGGGGGAGGGGGGTGCAGGGCCTGGCCATAGTGCACGATCAAAGTAATAAAATATTACTTTACTTTAAAAAACAAACTAGAAATTCCCTAAAAACGAAGGTTAAAGTGATTTTATAGCTAGGTGAAAATGTCAGTTAAAACATGCCATTTTAGAGGTACAAAACCACTGAAATTCAGCAGTTATATTTATCTGAAATAATTATAACTCATGCCCTAAGGTAACTATAACTCGTGCCCCCTCCATGCATTGCTAATTATCTTCCGTAATACAGCACTCATGACATCTTCTATGACATCACTGATAATATCACTGCAGCATTTGTTATAAAATTATTGACGACAAAGCTGCATGGCGGGAGCACAAGTTATAGTTCCTTGAGATACCTATAACTGGTGAATTTTGGTGGTTTTCTTGATTTAAAAAAATACAGAAGGTAGTGGGGAGTCCAAGTCTGCTTTTATTACACATAAAATCATACAACTTTGCTAGTTTACAAATTTACCTTCGTAGAATGTGGCGTAGAGTAGATTGTTTCAGAGCAGAGTGAAGTGGGGTAGAGTAGAGTCGGGCAGAGTAGAGTGCAGTGGCGTAGAGTTTTGTGGAGTGGTGTAAAGTACGGTGGTGCATAGTAGAGTAGGGTAGAGTGCACTGGCATAGAGTAGAGTGGTGGAGAGTAGAGAGGCTTAGAGTGAAGTGTGGTAGAGTGCAGTGCCAGAGTGTAGTGGCAGTGAGTGCATTGGTGTAGAGTGCAGTAGAGTGAAGTGGCATAGTGTGCAGTGGTGCAGAATTAAGTGGCAGAGTGCACACTATTGCAGAAAAGAGTGCTGTAATTTGCATTGGTGTAGAGTGCAGTGGCATAGAGTATAGTGTTGCAGAGTAGAGTATTGTGGCATACAGTGTAGTGGTTCAAAGTAGATTGGCATAGAGTGCATTGGTTTCAAGTAAAGAGGTGTAGAGTGCATTGGCATTGAGTGCAGTGGCGTAGAGTGCAGCGGTGTAGGATAGAGTGGAGAGGAGTGGGGTAGGGTAGATTGCAGTGGCATAGAGTAGACTGTTTAACAGAGTGCAATGGCGTAGAGTGCAGTGGTGCAGAGTAGATTAGAGTGGATTGGCGTACAGTGCAGGAGCGTAGAGTGGAGCGATGCAGAGTAGATCTAAAAGCAGCCCTATAAATTGCCTACGCCTGATAAGAGGCGTAGATAAATTGCCCATGCCTGATAAGAGGCGTATTTCGCAGATTGTCATACGCAAATTGAGTATTTCAAAGAGCCCCCTCAGCAGTGCCCAATTTGTTTAAAAAAAAAAGAAAAGTGCCAGGGTCCCCGTCAGGAGGCCACTGCAGCTTGCACCACCCATCGCCCCTGCCAGCGCTGTCAATGACCGTACCAACACAACTAGAATTAAGTGCCGGTGGCGAGCACGGAAACCACCGGCTCAAATCAAGCACTGCCTCAGATCATTGTCTGGGTGTCCATGTAAATGCGGACATCCCGCAGACCATTGTGGGATAAGGTGTCCGAGGCGGTTGGTGGCATTGTCTGGCCCTCCCGGGTGGGATGAGGGAGGGGTGGCAGAGGCCATCTCTTCTGAAACCTGCAGCTCTGATGTGATCGCACAGAATCTCGAAACCAACCCAAACGCTGCAGCTGTAATTCGGCTAATGAGCCCAAGGGAGGGGGGATTGGCTATTGAAAGCTCGCTTGCCCAAGAAACCTTGCTAGTGAAAGAACTCTGCCATGAACCCTTTCTTCATCGATAATAAACAACAAGAATATTTTTCTCCATCAGTTGTTACAGATATGGGTGTATGCTTACATTTGTGGGGTGCAGAGGTGAGAAGAAAAGATTAAACCTTTATTTGCATAAAACTGTCTTCAGAAAGGAAATCCTGAAAAAACAAGATTGTGCCTATTTGTGGCATTTAGTAATAGGTTGTGTCGATGGCTGTCTTCTGTGCACATGTAATGAAGGTCACACAAGCCTGTCACTAAAAGAGCATGAAACAGGCTTGTCACAGTGGCTAGGCGGTGGACTCTAATAAAGTTTACTATTGACCATTTAGAAAGTGAAACTGCAAAGTAAAATACCACTTTTTATGTTTATCGCTATAGAACTCATGGGACAAGTGTTTGCACAGGAAAGGCATAGTTAGCTGAATCATACTGATGTTTGAGAAACTGAAAAAAATCACCTAGTTCTGAGTGATGTTACTGTTTTTTGGTAGTGTAATAGGAAATTTCATGTTACAAGTCCAGCATTACAAAAGCTAGAACGCAAGGAAAGAGAACTAGACTACTTCCTCGCACTTGAAACAAAACCATGTCAGCTGTGTAAAATTGCACCAGAGTACTCCAAGAAATGGATGCAAAATACACAGAGTGCTCACATTTCCTAAGCTCACATGTGTAGCCCATCCAGGCCAGATTTTACCTTATCATTCAGAGACTTGTAGTCTTAGTGCTATTGTGTCGTAAGCGTAATTAAAAGTTCCAGAATACAATACACCTGGGCTGGATGAGCTTCTCATAAGCAGGCCTCGAAAAATTATAAAAAATGTTACTAGACCTGCAGGTCGAGTAACTTCAATAATCCACTTGACCTAACTGTAATATACTTGGCCCGTGTCTAACTGTTACGTACTTGACCTGTAAACTGGTCTAAAATTGTGTGATCATTGGCAAATATCTTATTTTACAGTCACCATTTTCTTCATTCTCACATATGACTGCACCTTCAAATACATGAGTTCAGCATTTCTGTAATAGACTAAACGTTAGCTCCATCTTTAATAAGAATCTTGCCCACATATAGGGTATGCATGATCCGTGATGTGCCTCTCAGTTTACTAATAGCATTGTCATCAGGGCAGGGGCAGGAGTGTTTCTCAGTACATATTTAAACACTCACTTTTAATATATTTATTACTAAGTCATGATGTTGTAGTGCACTGTCATTTAAAGACAGTAAGTTTCCAAGAAATGGCCAAAAACTTTCCCACTACCTTGCAGCTTTACTGATAAAACTATTTAGTGTATTAACAATAATCTGTGAAAATTGGATTTCAGAAAACATATTTATCATTTGCACATCACCAAGTTAAGTGTTCTGATTTGTTTTTCATGCTATTAAAATATTTATTCCATCACACAGAAGTACAACAAATGGGCTTCCACAAGTACTGAAATATATTTTGAAATGTTTGTACAGTTGACTTATTAGCTATTTAAATGTGTGTTAGGAAAAACAGCCTTTGATTTCACACTTCTCACAGCAGGTCAGACAGTTCACTTTACAAAATCCTGGAACTCTGCAGTTAGAGAAGGAAAAGTAAATCCTGAAACTGTCAGAGAAGGAAACGTAATTGTAAACGGACTTCTGACCTCTGCCTCTGAACACAGAGCAAATATGACAAGATAAAAGCAAGATTTGAAGGCATCTTTATTGCTCCTCCACTGTCTGACTCAACAGAACATGTGTTCTTTGTCAACTCGCCTGAACGGGCAGGTCCTAAATATAGCCCGACCCGCAGAGTTTTTGAAGCCTGATAAGTCATGTTTTGAAGCCAAATGGCTTGGAATCTTTGTTTACTGCCATGTGGTCCGAATTTCGAGGTTCCAGTATTGTCCATACAATTACTTTTTCCCCTGTGTCTTTTATGGTGTCGGTGGACACTCCCTATCCTTTCATGGTTCATTAATCTGCAGAGAGTCTGTTGGACCGCTCCAGTTCCATTTACTTCCAGTTTTTTTACTTTCAAATTTTCCAAGTGATTACGGGAGCTGCAGACAATAGTACCAGAGTGGGAATTAAGGGATAGTGCGAGGCTTCATTATTTTTGGGAACATGGGTTCAGATTGCATGAGACACCACACTTCTCCCATAAGGCATGCAGTCTTTAGCCCCATTGGGGAAACAGCAGGAATCAAGCGGCTTGAACCACGCTGTGCATTTACAACGCGGTCTGAACCACGAATGCGTCTGTACTACGCATTCCTTTACCACGCAAGTCGTTACTATGACTTGACTTAGGGAAAGTATTGTTGGACTGATGTTGGACTTTAAGTCCAATACTTTCCCTACTGTTGTGCAGACTGGAGTTGGAATAGTAAATTATACTATTCCAAAGTCCACTGCTTTCCCTAAGGCAAGTCGTAACTACTTGCATGGTAAAGGAGTACGTTGTAAAGACTCATTCGTGGTTCGGACCGCGTTGTAAAGGCATGCGTGGGGAATGCATGCTTGGTTTGAACATACAACCCCCCCATTGTTGTCATATAAACCAACAACGGGACAAAAGGAGAGGAGCTTTTGTACGTGGCTGACGATTCCTTGTTCGCCATGAACTTACTTAAAGCGGTTCCTAAAGAGGAGCTAACACTTGGTGCATGTGTCCACTACGGCAGCATGGTGGGAAAGAGGAAAATGACGCAAGTTCCAAAGTAGGAAGAAAATGCCCTATGGAGGGAGTGGGAGATGGTGGAAGAAATAGTACCTCAATCATATCGGGAGCAGCGGGCAGGTCTGATTAACTTGAATCAATCTGTGCTTGCTTACTGCTCCACAGAAAGGATCAAAAGTGTTGAGGCTGCAAAGGAGGCTTTTTGTAAACAATAGTGTCTCGCTTGTGCATGCTTTTGCAGTCTCGACCCTTAAAAGATATTTTCGGGATGAGACAGTTAAAGCTATAAGCAAGAGCCATTACAGAAGGAAAACTAGTTTATGATAACTCTTTACTGCTGGAGACATGGAAAGGTTGACAAAATACAGATCTTACAAAATTTAGTAGCAAAAACAGTGCTGATTCTGCTAAGGCAGGCACGTCTCTACCAAGATCTGAAGAAGTTAGACTAACTATCCATGGCCTCACAAAGGAAATTCAGATCTCTAGTGCACACTCACAGTGTGGTGCGTACTAAAGTGAACAATATGCTAGCACTTAGCCGTTGCCCGGTCCTCAAAGAAAAATAGGGAAAAAAATAAATTTAAACCGCGGAATGGGACATGACTGTTGAACACATAGAGCATGGGGCAGGGACCCTTCTCATTGGAAAAGCAAAAACAAATAATCTCACTCTCTCTCTCTCTTTCTCTCAGCAGTTTGTGTGGAAACTAAATTAACGAAATGCAGAGAGCTTACAGCTGTTCTTATGGACAACCCCTAGAACCACAGCTTCCAATGGCTAAAAGGGGTCGTCCATAAGCCCCTTTCTGTTTGTATGTGCAAGCGTATATTGTGTGGCTTTTGTTGTGTAGTGTGTGCCGACATGGGCTTTAGCCAGACAGCTAAATCTGCCCGTGAGGCCTTAAAAGGTAAGTACAATGTGATCTTTCGTGGTAAGCAGATGTGAAGACTATATTCTGATCTAAGTGTAAACAGTGATCTCTACTTGGGGGAGGGTTTGTTCCTGGAAGATAGTAATTTTATATGTAATGGAACATCAGTCACTACATGACAGAAGTGTTGCTTCCCATTTAGCTGCTTACCACTCAAGACAACAGGATTCACATTTGCAGCCCTTCAAGATAACCATTCTGTGAGTACTGGTGCAAAAATGTGCACTACACATTTCAATCACAATTTCTCTGGTCTGTAGGTCAAGGGCCTCTTCAGACCTCACTAAAAGGACTACTGAATATTAATGGGCCGTTTATAATAAACAGGAGAGGGAACATTCAAAACTTGTTCTTTAAAATGTATTCAAGTTGAGATGGGGTCGGCATAAATATTCACAAAAGGGAACCATGTTTAAAGCTACATTAAGGCAATGCTCCTGATCACTCAATTCTAGGAAGGGGTCGCCACAAAGTTCCCTGGAATTGTCGTGCACAATTAACCAATGCTGTGAAATGGTAGGAAATAGTGCTAACTCTTCCCTTTACCCTTCTTACGGTAGATATTCAGTCTCTATTCTGGAAAAACTGTGGTTAATAGTGGGTAAATGTGGTGTTTTTTACTATCTAAGGTAACTTTACACACGCTGATGGCTGCTAGTGAAGGTGTCAAAATCTGTGAGATGTGGTAATAAAACGTATCCCAAAAAACAGACGCTTAGTTAATGTCAGACCTTTTTAAGGGGCCACGGGGTGAGCAAGAGCTACTGGGCCTCAACAGTGGGAGTTGAGGTCATGTGTCTCTTATGTTCATAAGTCCTTCCTACTATGGCTCTGCAAACTGGGTGAAGTGCAGCCCTTTCATCACTTGACTCTTAGTGGTAGCAATGGCGAGCAGTCACATGCAGGTGCTTGAGCTCAGCACTCAACAACCACTCATCCATATAATAACTAATTATCAAAACCAGTGTTTGATTTTCAAGATGAAAAGTACTTTTAATGCACACTAGAACTTGATACTACATGCAGACGTTGCACCCACTGCAATTTAGTGTCCCTGGCTCCTCTGTGGTGTGCTTAGTCACTCGCTTTTGGGTTGAGCGGGAGCCTGCTGTCTTCCTTGACCTCCTCAGTACTGACGTTGGGTCCTCTTCATGGCTGGTCTGGAAGGTGCTTGCTGCAGCCCCGCTCGGGCTGTTTGGTTCTGGATCAGCTCAACCAGAGGTGAATGTCTAGCACAGACCTCTCTGGTCCTTTGTTGGGCCACTGCTTCAGGCAAACCGCAGAGTTTGTTACACACGGCAAGTGCAGCAGCTGGGTCAACACCGTGGATTCACTTTTCGGGCGAAGTGACTCAGAACACGCCACTGTCTTCAATAGTTCAGGCGGAGCAGCACAGATGACGCCACATCTCTGAGATGTGGCATATCAGCTCAGGTCATGCAGCACTAAGGGCTACAATTTAGTGAGTAAGGTTCTCTCCCTTTCTGCCTTTAACTGACCTTTTCCTTTTATTTCCCCAGTGGAATGTGCACACACTATGTTGGATATTATACCTATGTATTCCGAGGATTATATCCAAAAACTTCTAAAAGGGCCCTCTCTATTTTCTAATGATACTGAGGACTCTCCGGCCCCCTCTACAGATCTTCATGATAAACTGGAGAGATGTCACAAGAAATGTACACACCTCCAATTAATGATTACGATGATGACAGAATATTTAAAAGCAGATGTGATACCGATTGGGCTGCAAGTAAGGAGCATTCCTGGTGTTTTTACCGAGTATAAGAAGTACATACAAGGTTTCAATCGCATTCGTATTACTTGCCCCAGACATTTGATGGTTCTGGGCATAGATATGGCACCGGATCATTGCAAAAGACTTCTTGAGGAATTTTCAGAATTAGAAAAGCAAATCAAAGACTCGAGCATAGTTTCGGATGCTAAAGCGCTCCTTGAAAACACAGAGAAAATTACATTAGAATATACATGCATTGAACAAGAGAAAGAAACAAAGTCAGGAAAGATATACAAAATTACAAGATTGAGAGGGCTTACCCTTATCTGATCAAAGATTACTATACCAACAGGTCTTACAACAATGTGGGACCGAACCGTCCATGGGGCAGACATTCTCAGAGACCTCTGAGCATTCAGGGGATAACTCTGACCCAGGAGAGGATACCAGTGGAACTACAAACCCTAAACATCAGGACGATTTTTTAGGGACAGGACAGATGCGACCACCAAACTGAGGGAGGGGGAAGAACCAGAAGTTGTACAGCACCCCAGGAAACAGGCTTACACACCAGAAATATTACCACTATGGATCGCCACAAGATTAACTGATTCAGACCAAATTCCTGTCTTTAATCTCTCCTTCACATTGGTTATCGTCAGATGCCATTTGCTTACTTAGTCGAGGACTTAACGTTTGTCCCGACAGAGCGAGTACATTTTTGGGATGTACAGGCTGATCTGTTGAGATTCTTTAGAAGATTAAGCCCCTGAGCCTATTTTGGAGAAGGTGAGATCTGCCTGCATACTGAAATGTCAGGTCTGAGTCCTCCTTCCACTTTTTCTCCCCCTGTCAGCTCCAGCCCGGTTGAATAGCTGACTTAAACAAACTAGTCATGAAGGATATCCATGTCTTACTGCAAAAGACAGTTTTTGTACCTTACAATATCACCAGACAGGAACGTTCTGCTCTCAAAACACTAAAGGAAGACACATCCCTCATAATTAAACCTGCAGACAAGGGAGGGGGGGTAGCATTACAAGCAAAAGAGTCCTACAGACTGGAAATACATTGTCAACTCAGCAGTAGAGAATATTACATTAAGCTGGACAGGAACCCTATCGGAGAAATCCAGGAGACATTCAGTAGTCTCACACTCAATGCAGGGGAGAAAGGGTTTTTTACTAAGAATGAGTTCCTTTTTCTAAATGTCAAGCATCCCTGGACTTTGGTCTTGTACAATTTACGCAAGGTGCATAAATACATCAATGCCCCTCCAGTGAGACCCATTTTCTTCATATGTGGTTCAGTACCAGAGCCAGTTGGAAAATATGTAAACATTTTCATTAAACCTTTCACTCCACTGACCACATGTTACACACACGACACAACGGATATCATGAATTTGATTGAAGATTTCCCCTTTTAGGATAGGATAGATTTTAATTTATAAAGCGCTCGAATGCCGAGGCGTCTTGGGGCTGATGTGAGAAAGAAGAGATCTGAGCAATCCCGGTACTAATCAATTATGACTCGGGAAATAACCATGTTTTTATTTGCTTCCTGAAAACTGTCATGTTTGGTTGAAGTCTGAGTGTAATAGGCAGTTTGTTCCACAACCTGACTGCACAGTGCGATAGGCTTTCACCCATCTAGCTCTGCGGACTTTAGTGGCACAGATGAGGCCAGAATTAGCAGATCTAAGACTTCTAGTGGGAATATACCACTGAAAGATTTTTCGCAGATCGGAATCACTTCCGCCATATAATGTCTTATGTACCAAGCATAAGGCCTTAAATTCCATACGTTGCTGTATTGGAAGCCAATGTAACGACTTAATGGCAGCAGAAGTGGGGTGACCTTTTGGGATATTCAATAGTATTCGTGCGGCCGCATTTTGTATGGACTGCAGTTTGGTCTTTTGTGCCTTGTCAATGCCTACGAATAGAGCCTTGCAATAGTCTAGACGGGATAAGACTAAGGCCACTACCACTGTTTTTCTTAGCTCCTGAGGAATAAAAGGGAACATCTTCCTCAGAAGCTTCAGAAGGTAGAAGCAAGTGGAGGTTACGTGGTTGATCTGGGCAGAAAACCCCAGTAGGTCATCAAAGATGATCCCCAAGTTCTTAACTTTCGTGGATGGTGTTGGGCATACACCCGCCTCTATCGGCCACCAGGTGTGATTCCACAGGGACGGGCCGCCACCAAACTCCATGACCTCTGTCTTATCCGTGTTTATCTTGAGGTAATTATTACTCATCCAGCTCATGATGTGAGCCAGACACGCATGGAATCTAGCGGCCACCGGCTCTGACTGTTTTGATACAGAGATGATAATCTGTGTGTCGTCGGCGTAAGACACAAACGAAAAACCATGCTGTCTGATGAGACTGGCGAGTGGGGTCACATAGATGTTAAAAAGCGTCGGTGACAATGCCGAGCCCTGTGGGACTCCGCATGGCAGATGGAAGGTTTCAGACTGTAGACTTTCCCAGTGTAGAGTTTGCTCCCTATCTTCTAGGAAAGAGGAGAGGAGGGACAGAGCCGCCTCCCCAATCCCCACCGCCTTCAGCCTCCGCACCAACACCGTGTGATTCACGGTGTCAAATGCTGCTGATAGGTCAAGGAGGATGAGGATCGCTCTTCTCCCCCATCCACCTGTCTCCGAATCTCCTCCGTTGCCATAACTAGCGCCGTCTCGGTCGAGTGACCTAACCGAAAGCCATGCTGACTTTGATCCAACAGGTTGTTGATGTCTAGGTAAGATGTCAGCTCCTGATTTATTGCCCTCTCAAGGATTTTTGCTGCAATCGGTAGGCACGAAATGGGACGATAGTTCTTAATCTCCAGTGGGTCAAGTGCCGGCTTTTTCAAAATGGGTCTGATGCAGGCCTTTTTCCAGACCATTGGATAACTTCCTGAAACGATCACCTGATTTAGAATGGGAGTTAGATGTTTACTAATGGCCTCGGACACCCTATGTATCAGTCGGAGGACAGGGATCCCACGGGGAACCTGACTTGGTGGAAAGTATAGATTTATTTACTTCAGTGGGAGTGAGTGAGCAACACATGTTCAGCTGACAGTGCAACGACGTATCCTCCAAAGTATCGGATTGACCGTCATCGCCTCCCTGCCTGTTATTCCGTAATTCGTATTGATCTTATTTTGAAAGAAATTGGCCATTTTGTTGCAAAAAGCGGAATCAGGACTATAACGCGTGTTCTGACACGATTGTGATAGTACTTCAATATTTTTTAAAAGTTGCTTAGTGGAGTTGCTAGCCTCCGCTATTTTTGCTGAGTAGTAAGTGGTTTTTACTAGTATAATAGCTTCTTTATATTGTTGTAGCGCTGTATTATAGGATATCTTGTGTTCCCTCCTATATTCAGTTCTCCATGTACGTTCGGCTTTCCTGCATAAAACTTTCAGTTTTTTCAGTTCCGGGCCATACCAAGGAACTGACTGTCTACTGGCAACCTTAGACATTGAATCACTTGACACAAATATTCCCCCAGGTTGAAGGTATGACTGTGATACGGAACATACTTAATAACAGACCCAGACCACACATTGTACCCACCACTTTCATCATGGACTTACTGAACCTGTTATTGACAAAAAAACTTTTTTGAATTTTACAACAGCTTTTATTTACAAGTCAAAGGTACTTCTATGGGGGCTGCTTTTACCATTCTGTGCATGGACAACATTGTCATCCATTATGCTAGCTCCCTCCAACCCCTTTCAATGATACATTTTACAGTGGAAAAGGTACATAGACAACTTTTGATTTGATCTGGCACGGCACCTCCAAGACTTTGACTTTATTTCAATAATGGCTTAATCAGAATTGCAATGGCCAGTCTTTAACTATGATCTATGACCAACATGAGATTCATTTTTTGGATGTCCTAGTGAAAAAAGACAACAAGGGACTATACACCTGTCTATACCAGAAACCCACAGAGAGGAATACTTTACAACATTACTATAGTGTCCATCTTCGGTCACTCCGTGATTCACTTTCGTGCAGTCAATTCTTACGACTCAGATGCTATTGTAACCTCAGAGAAGATTTCTTTAGGGAGGCAGAGATTCTTTCTAACAAACTCGTCTCTTGTGGGTATCCCAGACATCTAGTAAAACGTTCTTTGAAACGTGCCTGGTATTGTCCCCGGGATGTCTTGCTGTCACCTCACAGCAAGGATCTTACTTCAACATGTATGTGTCAGAACCTACTCACTGGTATCTAATCATGTGGTGAATTGCATTAGGAAGCACTGGAAAGGGCTTGCAGCCGGTGACCTCTCCCTAGAATTTCCCATGTTCTCTTACAAGCAGTGAAAAAAATCTAAAGGATCACCTGGTCAGGGCAGCCATTACTCCAGACAAGATACCAGTCACTTTAACTGAACACTGGGGTTTTATTGCTGCAGTTGGTCATTTTAAGTGTGGCATTGCAGTGTCTGCCCTTTCTGTACTGAATCCAAGTTTTTCATACACGGAGATACCAAGGTAGCACTTCACAATTTCTCTAATTGTAACACTTGCAATGTTATATACTGTATAACTTGTCCATGTAACAAATTGTATATATGCCAAACAACACACAAGAGCCTAGTTCACATAAGCCAGCATTGCGGCAGGATCCGCTGCAAGGTTAATACTTTTTCTCCCATTTTTGCAACCAGTTGTTTGATTTTTATGTGTTTTTAGTATTTTTAATTTCTAATTAATTTTCCATTTCTATTATTGATTAATCTTTAATTCTGACCGTCCCTTCTTTTTATTGTTTTGCATGCCTGGGTTTCACATTGAATCCTTCCCATGGGGTTACTGCTTTAAGATGGCTGCCGATTTTCCTCCACTGCGCTTTTTCTCTTTTTAGCATTTTACGTGGACCGCCGCCCAGTCAGTTCTTTGTCTATATCTTTGTACCCATCAGGCACAGTGCCCTTTAGCTCTTGTTTTTGGGATGCAGCTATTACATGCGCCTGACTTCATTGTATTGGATCGCTGCTGGGGCCACAGGGATGAGGTTATTGTACTGAGCCCTTTTCTGCAGCAAATCCTCAAGTTCCTGGGACTACCAGGACGCTGTTTATTGTTTGTAATTTTTGCCAGTATTACAACGCTATCATTCTCCAGGTAATAGTTATGTGGCTCTTCCATATTTGCCCATTCTCGAGCCTTATTTATTATTTTTATCAAACTTTTTACATTTCCTCACCTTGGCCCATTGCATTATTCTGAAGGCTGGTTGCACTTTTCATCAAGTGAGCTTTGTTTACCTTGTTGCAGCATTTTGATATTTAAATTTTTTAGGATTCACCTACTCTACTCATGCCTGTCATCTCCTTTTTTATGCAGTATATGAATAGGCCATGTTCTCATGTAAGTACTTTCGACATTGCTCTGTACCTTACAACACTCTCACTTCTTTTTTTTTTCTTCCAGTTCGAACAATCTTTATTCATCTAGTCTAGTGTGAATCTCGGGCTCTGTTGCTTAATTAGAGTCCTGATGATGATCCCGCCTTTTGATGAGGAATTGAAACGTCGACTTGACTCAGACCCTTCCCCATAGTACTGAGTCATTGACAACGGGCCGTGCTTTTTTTGCTTTTTAGATACGCACCTTTCATTTTTGTCACGTTTGTGTATCACTGATGTTCAGTGAGCACCGAGCACGTTTGTTTCACCCTCACCCACTGTGCCATCGAATACTGTTTGTATATTTTATGTTTTGAATAAATGACCATTTGGTTAGCAATGTTGTTGGCATCTTTATGTTCAGTGGCCAATGTTGCGAAATACAGCAATTCTCAGGTAGGGCACATGAGCTTTGATCGCACTGCGCTTCTCATTTCGTGCACAGTGGATCAGGCTATGCTATAATCTTCACGATTCTTGCTAAGAATTACTGAGGGGGGTCTCGACACAGACACCATGACGCACAAATCGCACTTAGCACGTTCTGAGCAGTTATCATCTACTGCAGATCCATCACACCAGGGTCATGCTGCTCATCACTCCTGCTCAGCAGGCAGGCTTATAAGCACTTCAGGTTTGGTAATTGGCTCTTATTACAAGGGTTGAACTTAAATGATGTCCTCTCACTTCTGGGAAGCTGGCTGTCAGGAAGACACCAACTCAGTGGTCCTCTGAGTACTTTGCAGAGACCTCCCACCTAGGTCATTGTGAACTTGGGACTGGAGTAACAAGTAGGTGAGTGGGTCTCACTTTCATACAGTCAAAACAGACAGGACATGTGGCTCTCGCTGTCTGCGTTTTGAAAACCAGTTTATATTGTTTCTACTTTCAAGTACTTCTATAAGCGGCCCAAACCAGGTACTATGCCAGAATCTCTCTGGGGTTGTACCGGAAACCCTCAGAACCTATTTGCATCTAGCAGAATGTATCATCTCCGCTGGTGCAGTTATTTCGGATGACATCATCATCATCGGGCTCCGCCCCTGGGTACTCGCTTCCCCAGGTGAGTGATGTCTTCTACTGGAGGGAGAGGGTTTGGTTAGTAGTTCTGGTGGAATACGTAAAATTACCTTTTATGCCCAAAGATGAAAGTTTTAATGTAGAAGCAAAGGAATAGGGGTACGATTAATAACAGTATGTGGTGCTGTGGGACAAATTACTTCTCCTTAGTGTCAAGTGGGGTGGTCAACATGTTTCGGCCGGGAATCGCCTCTGTGGGTCGGTGGCCTTTGTCAGGGTCTTAGGTGGTCAGATCCCTGATATTTTAAGTATTTCACGTAAGTTTAGTCACTCGCACTCCTTCGTTCATTGAATTTCTGAACGACTCGTGGTTGCAGATTTTATTGACCTGCAACTAGGGAAAAAACAGAAGAACAATGAAAATGGTTTACCTCTCCTTTTATGTCATGCACATCTATTATTACCAGAGGAGTGATTATTTTTACATGCATCAATCACCCAAAAAAGTGTAGTAATATAGAGCACTCTACACTTTTCTGGGTGATTGAGGCATGCAAGAATCATCACTCCTTGGGTAATAGATGTGCATGACATAGATAGAAAGTTGAAAATTGTTTACCTCTACTTATGTTTTTTCCCTAGTTGCAGGTCAATAAAACCTGCAACCGCGAGTCATTCAGAAATTTAATGAACAAAGGAGTGTGAGTGAATGTACGTACCTGAAATACTGAAAATAACAAGGATCTGAACACCTAGGATCCTGACGAAGGCCACCGACCCACAGAGGCGATTCCTAGCTGAAACATGTTGACCATCCACCTTGACGCCAAGGATAAGTAATTCGTCCCACTGCGCTACATAATGTTTTTAATCCTATCCCTATTCCTTTGCTTCAACGTTAAAACTTTCTTCTTTGGGCATAGGAGATAATTTTATGTATTTTACGGATCCCACCATAACTACTAAACCAGACACTCTGCCTCCAGTTGGAGGCATCACTCACCTGGGGAAGTGAGTACCCAGGTGCGGAGCCCGATGATGATGATGATGCCACCCGAAAGAATTGCACCAGGAGAGATGATGCATTCCTCTGTATCCAAATAGGGTTTGAGGGTTTCCGGACAACCCCCGAGAGACTCTAGTATAGTACCCGGTTTGGTCCGCTGTCTTTTGGCTTTAGAAGTATTCTCTGCGAGCTGAGTGAACCCTTCCTTGCTCCTATCTTCCGGTTTTTGATAAATGAAATCTACTTTCAAGTATCTACGTCAGGCTGATCTCCAGACATTGCTATTAGGTAGAGTGATGCTTCTCACAGCAGGGTAGTCTACGGCCTGGAGCACCAACAACAGAGACACAAAGATTTCTGCACCTGGCACACAGGGCTCTTCCTTGTCACCTTTACTCTTCAATTTGTATATTCTCCCTCTGATCCTAGCCCTGCGCAAGAGTAAGGTCGTTGTGTTTAATTATGCTGACGACCTCCAGCTGATTTTTAACATCGACTCTTCAGCCTCATCTATTACAAACTTTCATTCCATAATGAATTTTATCAGGGACTGGATGAATGCGAATCAACTTAAATTGAACCCAGACAAAACAGAGCTGATTCTTACTGGAGGCCTGGCTAACCCATGGAACTCCAGTTTTTGGCCTCCATCTCTTGGGAGCCCTCCAGCCCCGGCCTTGTCAGTAAAAAGCCTGGGGATTGTGATCAGCAATGATCTCACTGTAAAAGCCCAGATCAGCTCCGTGGTCTCTGCATGCTTTTTCCACCTTCGTAGAATTCGAAAAATTAGCAGATTCCTCTCCATCGAAGCCTTGACCCAAGTGGTTCTTGCCTTGGTGATTTCACGTGTTGACTACGCCAATTCCCTGTACGCTGGTATACCTGCATACCAAGTCCATCGCTTACAGCGAGTCCAAAACCAGGCAGCTAGACTTATTCTTGGGCAACCTAAGCATTCCCATGTGAAACCGCTGCTGAGAGGCCTCCATTGGCTCCCTATATCTCAACGCTGCTTGTTCAAACTGGGCTGCATTATTTATAAAGCCCTGTCAGGATGTGGTCCCGCCTTTATTGCCTCAAACATTCAGCGATATCTTCCCTCTCGCGACCTACGCTCATCTAATAAGAACCTACTGGTCTCTCATGCGTTCAATCGGAAGAAACATGGTGGCCTTAGATACACTTCCTTGGCCCCTCAATTCTGGAACGCTCTCCCTCTGTATCTGCGCACTGTGGACTCCTACATTCAATTTAGGAAGTTACTCAAAACCTGGCTTTTCTCCCACGCCTACCACTGACGCCTGCCTTCTGTCTGGAACTGCTGCCGTCCTGTCCTTAGCGCCAAGAAACCGTTTGGTGAACGTGCGCTTTAGAAATGATTTTTAACATAACATAACACACTGAAGATTGATCAGAGGGAAGACAAAATATCTGATAGATTAAGTGTGAGGCTAGGGCCAAAATCAAAATCCAGAATACCAGATACATGCATTCAGGCACTAAGGCCTGGGTAACACATCCGCACATCATGCAGGAGACAGTTATGCAATTCTTCAAACCCTGAAAACAAATATGTACTGAAATCAGTTTTGTGGATAACTTAAAACGTTATGCAGTAGTACTAGCAAATGTTTATGTTACAAAAATGCTAGTCAATGAAAGGAAATTACGGATTTCTATTCATACACTTGGAATATTACTCCTTGCCATTATTTGTTCTTGAGTTGAGCGTCCTCTCTCTCTTTTTTTTAAACGTTTTTATTATTATTATGGGTACCTCAGCATATTAATAAAATCAGATAATTGATCAAGGGCTAGCTTGCTCACTCTGTGTAGTGATGGTGTTCTTGGCTATGCAATCTTAAGTTCCCACTTGGTATTGTAGTATGATCACTAAGGGAAACAGCTTGATTGCTGCACAGTTCTGGGCAGCTTAATGCATCATAATGGGCGATTACTACACAAAACGATGGGCGATGGATGACCTTAAAAGATAACACTGGGTGAGCGTTAAAGGTGTCAAGAGTACAGAAGGATGTGTCTGCAAGAGTTTGATAAAAGCTGTCCGATCTTAGTTGCGTGAACCTTCGTTAATCACACCCGAGGGGAGTGTCCTAGAAACCTTCACCGTAGTACTCAGCCCCTCCATGTATTTTATGCAAACCCAACATTTGGATGTTGTTGTTTCGTCCTTGTTTTGCATGTTTGATCATTTATGGATTAGGTGGTGGCTGTAGTTAATTAAAGCCCTCTTATCTGCTGTCATTTTTCTCTCCAGATGTTTATCACTCAGTGGTTGCAGACTTTGAAAGTGGGGAATCAGAAACATTTTTTAGAGCGAGTGAAGCTCTATAAAACCGGGTTGTGCTCATACAGCCGGCTTTTGTGATCACTTTAGCGCCCTGATGATTATGATCTCAAGGTCAGCAATGAAAAGTCGTTACTGATGACCCTTGATGCTTTAACCAGTTAAAGAAATCCGTGTTTTAGCCCATATTGTTATAAAATTGTACACGTCTTTATTTTTCTCTATTTAATAATTTTGTAAACCTAGTTGATTGTTTTACTCAATCCAGTGTCAGATTAAGATTTACATATTGTATATTGTTTTCCCCTTTCCGAGCATTTAAAAGTTGTAGTAAGAATGAACTCAATAAAATGTTCCTCTAGTCTCTGCCTGTTCTCTTGATCAGTGCTTTTTATACTTCTACTTGTAGACGTAAAGACTGCTTCTACTAAATTCTAAACCACATGAAAGGTGAGGCCGCTGTAATGGACGACAGAGACGCGCACCCCGGTGAAATGCAGAGTGATGCATTGGATGCGGGGGACCTCATGCAGGTGGCAGAGACGCTTCAACCGTCGGTCCCTGACGAGAACGAGAACAGGCTCCCTGGTTGCCCAAGCGAGGCTGCAACCACCGTGGATGGTGTGATGGGACTACAGGAGCATGTAGAGGAGGACAGCATTAACAACAATGAAAGCTGCAACCATAGTGATGGCTACCAGAGCCAGGAGAGCAGCTGCAGGGAAGAGGACCTGACCACGCCTTGCATGGCAGAGCCCATGCTGAGTATGGGTAAACGTACCTCAGGAGTGAGAAGCATAAGAAACAAGAATGGCTTAAATGGAAATCCCACAGGTAACGTTTACTATCATTACCCTTTCTGAAACTTTGTTTTATTGAAAAGACTTTATTCCACTTCGTCTTATGTAGGCTTTTAGGAACAACTTAGCCTTGTGTCTCCCAATATAGTTTCCTCGCCCAACTGTAAAGCTAAATCTGCTTCTCAGGATAATCCACCAGCTGTGAGTAATAATTTTATTAATAACAATGAATGACATAAGTAGTACTGTTAACTAATTTCCAGGAACATCATTTCTAGACTTTCCATTAAAAGGTGTATTACTGAAACCAGACTTAATTTTGAACTTAGAAGAATAAAATACTGCTTTGGGCTTTCCTGGTGTTTAACTTGACCTGAAGACATCTGGCCAGCTTTCCAGCCCATTGAGTTAGCAATGTCGATGTCAAGACAGTGTTTTTTTTCTCATTTAAAATTATAAGTGCAGGATGTTAATTAGGAGTTTGTTTTGTGTTGCGTTGCGTTGCGGAAGGCCTGATAGTCTTCTTATTTCTTATAAAAACTTGGAACAATGTTGAGAGCATCAACTCAACCTCATGCTATTAGGAGACTGTTATTCTCCTAGAAGCTAAACATCAGGGGATTGACCCACGCTGCACACACTCTGCCATTGTGAGATTTGGTCCGGCTTGACAGTACAGTCGTTGCAAGACCATATCAGATCAGCAGGAAAAAAAGATCTTTAAGAAGCACTACTAACAGAGGGGTTTATGCTCCGTCCAAATGTTGATTTCTTTGAATATTGATTTAGATTGGGCAGAAGTTGTGTGCTTCGGTCAAGAGTGCTTGTATTGCATTTTCTGCCTTGTTGGAAAGCTTATGCTCCACACTGAAGAGCTGGTTTGGTTATGGTGACAAGCCATTAATAAAGGTTGGAGGCCTGATGTGTTTAGTATCTGTTTATTATGAAGTCGGCTTAAGGATGGATCGTCCTTAAACTATTTTAAAGCTTGTACACAGGTTTGATCGAGGAAATCTCACAGATTACCATAGTAGGCAAAATTATCGGTCACAAAACTTCAGGTTATAAAATTTGCACAAGAATCCTTGTTTTGCTGTTTTAGGAAGGATTGTCAATGGCAATTTTTTATATTATTTGTGATTTTATGATTGTATAGCAATAGTTGCCTTGTTGGGAAGGTTATGTGGCATTTTGTAGCCATGAATTGGTTATGGTGGTAAGCCAAGGATATAGTCTAGATTGGTGCATTGGAAAATGTTATGTGGAGGCTATAGGTCTAATCGTTTTATTATGAAACTTTATGACGAATGTAGTTGGCTGGAGTTATTTATTTTGTGAGAATCATATGTTAAAGACAATAGGCTTTTAAGGATGGATTGCTAAAATACTGTAGACCGACATTGGTTACGTGGATCCTCACAGATTAGTGTAGTAGGCATGGGTTTTGGTGTTAGTTTCTGCATCCGTCCCACCTCCCTCCCCCCCCCCCACACACCTATGCTAGCCATGGGGTAGCATGTTTGCCCTTAGATAATCCTTGTTAACCGTCTTACAAGGGGTTGAACATTGTTTTGCAAACAATTTTGTATAGATTTATAATTTTCTGAAATATTTGTACATGTTTGTAATTTTATGACTGTATATATGGTTACCTTGTAGGAACGCCTATGTTCTGTATAATTGCCCTAAGTTTTTCCTGGTGATGAGCCAATGATGAAGGGTATAGGGCGTATTCGTTCATTAGGAAAACTTACCCAACATGCCATTGCTTAAATTTGTTTATTATGAAAAATTACAACCAACACAGAATGATTGACTTATTTATTATGAAAATCGTACGTAAAAGCCAATAAGCCTTTATGGGTTGATTTGTATTACACTATGTTAATAGTGCCTGTAGACAGACATTTCATTACATGGAATCTCAGATTACTGTAGTAAGCAAGAATGTTGATGTTTACTTCCTTTAACAAACCCTAGGCTAAAGTTAAATGATTTGCACCGTGATACTCCTTGCTGGACCCTGTTATGTGGGCCTGGAAGGTGTAGTTGTCTGGCAAGCCTTTGTAATAATAAAAACATAAATACTCTAAATGCACAGAGAAAGGGTCTTTGGATTAGACCTTTGCTGTCTGTTAAAGTGTCATTCACATTCTACTTCTCTCCATCATACTGTGTGGGGTGATGGGTTAGCCCATCTCTGCCATTGATCCTGTTGACCTTTGAGTAGTGGCATTTTGCCTGATCACATGTGCACATCCACCTGAAAATGAATGCCCCTTTAAATGTATTTATTTATTTTTACTTTTCGTGTCTCCTACTGGGACACTTGCTTGCCACTGATTTCATCTGTGGTGTGCTGCGTCCTTTGCAGCCTCTAATTCTAAACTGAGCAGCCATCTTAAAATTATATTGTCCATTGGGCATCATTGTTTTACTATTTCAAGATATCGGCCATGTTTAGAAGCATTATGTTGGCCACCATGTATCTGTACGAAAGTAATATAATATTCATGTTGGCATCCAAAGGTTGCCTCCCAGTGCGATGTTTTCAGAGCAGCCATCTTGGAATGGTATTGTGCACAGTATATTATTGTTTTTTGTTCCAAGATGGACAGCATGTTGCTTCTAAACATTTCGACTATGTTGGTACTGTAAAAGAAGGACACACTATGTGCAATCCCATTGCAAAACGACCTCCTTCTGTGATGTTTAATTTTATTTTTGTAATGCAAGCATATGCCTAACAAGTTTAGGAGGCTGCATGTCGTAATTTTTCTGTTTTTATTCTTTTAATTTATCTTCCATTGGCTTGCTGAGTTCGTCTGTCTGTTGTATTACCGGTGGATGAATTCAAGAAGTCGTCAGTGGGTGAGTGCAAGGATAAGTGAAAGGGTTAATGTATGTTGACCTATTACGGGCCTAAACACATCAATAATTGAAGAGGCACTTTCAGTAAGTAGCCAGGGCTAATGGCATTACTAGCGCTTTTTGGGGCAGGACGGGAGGGTGTGTTTTATTGATGCACAAATGCTTTCTTTAACAGCGGACTTTAAAATGCTTCTAGGGTTTGAAGTAGTGTGTTTGAACCATTGACGACGTTCTGAGATGCTGTGAAATAAAATGTTGTCTTTAAGGGGTGTCTACTCCAAACTGGGTTACAGGCAATCTTCTGTGGATGGACTGGTGTTCACGAGAACAACCTTGAAAGATGAAACGTGACTCCCTCTCAACCTTAGATGCAGAGTAGACCTCCTCTCCTCTTAGGTCTGCCCTGCGGAGTGAACGTCTTTTTCTGCTTGGCTTTTCCACTGTGACATATTATGTTTCTCTTCTAAAGTGGCCACTTTTTTGGATATTCTAATGATACTTTTTTGGGGGGGGGGGGGGTGTAGGTGTGTGTGTGGGGTTGCGCTGCGCTTGTGTGTTAAAAAAATCGTATTTTAAAATGACCAAGTGGAATGGGACACAAAAATGTTTGTGAGAGATTAAAGTAAATCTATCAGCAAGGCAAACTACATTTTTTAACATAAGTATGTTCTTCTAATCCACAGTTATGTTGTAGCTAATAATTCGTGTAAATAAAACAAATATTATAATTGATATAACCTTCTTAGATCAGGTAGCAACGTTACATGGGGTTCTTTTTATGGCAATATAGGTTTGATCACCGAGTTTATCGTCTCAGTGGAACAGTGCTGTTGAGAGCAAAGCGCAAACTCCTGTGACTCCATCATTTATTGTTTTTATTGTCCGTGGTATTGATGTAGCCAAAGGGAGTAAAATAGCCACATTTATATATTAATCCTTAAGCTGTTTCTCTTGAGCCTGCCTCTGCATCTCTATTGCCTTATAGTCAAGTTAAACAACTGCTGCACAACTCTTGTGATATATTTATTTATATTCAGTACCCCGTTGTGTCCTATAAATGTAGAGTATGTCATACTTGGGGGCATGGTGGAACAGCGGCAAAGCAGCTTACTGTAGTCCTAGGACTTCCCTGGTTCTTCCCGCTCTGTCACTCCCTCAGCATGGGTCTTGTGCTGGGAGGGATGAATGGCAGAGTGCATGGATGAACTTTGATGTTGGAATGTCAGTTTACAAAACGTTGACATTTTATATCGGTTTTGAACATCTTGCTTCCCTTCGCTGGGGGAGAGTAGGGCCTTTGGTGTTGGCTCCTACCAGTCCCGTTTTTAGGGCGAGCCTGGGCAGCGCATGCGCTGCTCTGTGAGGCTTGCTGTATTCACATATGGATTTGAAGCTCCGCCCACTCTCCGCCCATCTTTTTAATTGCTTTCTGCTACTGTCCTTTCTAAATGGTTGCTTCTGATTCGTTAATAGCCTTGTTAGTCCCGCCTTAGTAACGCCTTGTCTGCATTTGTAACCTTCCATGAGGACTGGACTTTTTACTTGTGTTGTTACTCAGTCTGTTTTAGCCACAGCCTGTGAGCACTCTTTTCTTTAATGTCTTTAATCTAGCTGCTTTTGCAGGCACGACAGGCTCTCCCTAACCTACCCTGTTTTCATGACAGCACCGTGCCCGATCATGGACGCTGTGCTTTATCTTTCAAAAATGCTCCCTGCACAGCGCGGCACTTCTGCAAGTGCAATGCTGCTTAACAAATGCTTTACTGAATGGCGACCTTTCTTTAGACGAGCCGCGTCTTAAAGAAAGGGGCGTGGCGGACATTGAGGTGAAAGTGCGGCATGAGGCGCTTTTACCCCCCAAAAACCATTTGTTTGTCAACTTGACAAACAAATGTTGTTGTTTTTTTGTAAAAGCACCCCATACCGCGCTTTCACTCTAATAGCGGCCGCGCACCTTTCTTTAGACGAGGCGCATCTAAAGAAAGGGGCGTAGCCCCCATTAAAGTCTAGCCTTGGCATGGGGTGCTTTTACAAAAAAAAAATGTTTGTCAACTTAAACAAATGCTTTTTTTTTGTAAAAGGGCCCCATACCGCGCTTTCACTTTAATGGCGTCTGCGCACCTTTCTTTAGACGCTGGTCGTTTAAAGAAAAGGAATGTGGCCGCCATTAAAGTGAAAGCGCGGTATTGGGGTTTTTTTATAAACAAGCATTTGGAATGCAATGGGTTTCGAGTTTGCGAGAGTTTGAGCTATTAGCATTGTAAATGACAATGCCCTTTATGTTTTAAAAACCAAAACATAAATGGCATTGTCATATACAATGCCAATAGCTCAAACTTGCGTAAATGCGAGACCTATTGCATTGCAAATGCTTGTTATGGATAGTTTCCCTTAACCTTCTGACGTTTTCCTAGATCACCCTTGCTATTCTGCAAGTCTCTGTAAGCTTCTTTTCGCCACTTTTTTTTGGGACTTTAAACGTACCTGTCTGTATTTTTGGGTTTGATAATTTTCATATTAGTGACGTCCCTAATTACCTTACTGAGGAGGAGGAACCTGATTCAGTTGTTTAAAAATGGCATGTGGCACTTCCCTTCTCAAGATCTTTGCTGCTGGGATTCTCCTGCAGCTGGGGAGTTACAGGCACCAGAGGTGCGTGCACTCCGTTGCATGGGTGATGCAATCTTTCTTTTGCATGCTTCTCCGGCAGATGCGCGAGATAGCTGAACACGCCATCTCATTTCCACCAGTGTGAGCCCTATGAACAACAAACCAGACTTTGCATCATTCTCGTGAGAGTTAGGTTTCTTTGTGATCTTGCTTTTGTGACACGTTGCAAGAGAGAAGGGGACAGCACTGTTATATTACAGCAAGATTATCAACAACATCTCAGTCCTCGAATTTCACTTTACATACTTTAAACAGGTCTCAGCCATTACTGTTATCCTGACCAAAGACCTTCCTATACCCTAACCATCCTTTTGAAAATAATAAAAGTTAACCCGAAAGCCTCTTGAGCGTCCAGCCATCCCTGAATTAAACCAGGTCTATTGCATAATGTCAATGAGGTCTGTAAAATGGCAACTGGAAATTCAGAATGGGAGCTCGTTTTAGGTCGAGCCTCGAGTAGCGCGCAAGCGCTGCTAGGCGAAGACTTTATGTAGGGGTTTCCAAAGCTGACCAAACGCTCGTGCGTCGTGGCCTTTTTCGGGCGGTTACCGCGCGGCAGACATGTGTTTCCAATTATCGTGCCCAGACGTGGGCGCGATAATTGGAAACACATGCCGGGAAAGGCCATGACGCACGAGCGTCTGGTCAGCTGAGCAGGCTGCCGCGCTCGCTAGCCCTCGCCCCCGCTCTTGTTGTTTTGAGAATCTGGTCACCCTAAGTTAACGACAATCTATATGTGTCATACTTACAAATCCCCACGAATTCGCTAACAAAAATGAGCCTCAGTGACAAATGAAGTACAGTGCCCGGGGGTTAGGAAGAAATGTGAGTGTCCCTGAATGAATTGCCAACTGTACGGATATAATAAACCGATTTTCTGAGTCTCAGGGCCTGACCCCGAGAGCTCCAGGCATGCCTTCTTTCAGTCTGCAGCCGCAGCCGCGAATGTGCGGTTGGAGAAAATGTGGCTGACTATGAGGATGTTGCTGGAGTTAAACTTTAATGTCTGAGCCTCGAGTCAACCACTGACAGCTCACGCCTCTGGCAGTCTCTCCCCCGACAAGCTGGAACACGTGTGTTTCAGACCCTGACAGTCCCGGGCACGACACGGGAGTCTACCCCCCCTGTCCCCCCCACAAAAGAAGCAGTAACTCAGGTTGTTCCAGAGCCCGAGAGCTCCCAGACACGTCTCATGGGGTCTCTCCCTCAACAAACAGCATTACATGTGGTTCATACCCTGAGAGCCCCGGGCACGCCTCGGGGGTCTCTTCCCCAGAAGCAGTAACACATGTGGTCCGGACACTAAGAACCCCTCGGCAGCTTCGGGGGCAGTAACGCATGTGGTCCGGGCACTAAGAGACCCTCAGCAGCCTCGGGAAGTCTCTCCTGCAACAAAAAGTAACACATTTGCCTGTTTTCGGGTCTTCCGCAGAGAGGGACCGGTGCTCACCTCGCCCTGTGCCCGGACGCAGGCTCCTGAGGTTGGCACTCGCTGCTCGGCCTAGGACTCTGCCTCCTGCCGTCCGCCGGGCTCGACTGACACAGCTCGGCCAGGGCTGCAGCCGGCTCACCAGCCTCAGCGACGTGCCCTTCCCGCCCGGCACAGCCCCCAGGCTCTGCTGTGACACTGAGCGCACCCCTCACCTGACTGACAGCCAGCTCCATGCCTCCAATGACTGCCTGCAGGCGCTCCGGGCCACAGCTCTTAGCAGCACCTCGTCCTCTTCACAGCCACAGCTCTCTGCAGCACCCCGTCCTCTTCACAGCCACAGCTCCGCTTTCAGCAGCACCTCGCTCTCTTCACAGCCACAGCTCTCAGCAGCACCCTGTCCTCTTCACAGCCACAGCTCTCAGCAGCACCCCGTCCTCTTCACAGCTCTCAGCAGCACCTCGTCCTCTTCACAGCCACAGCTCCGCTTTCAGCAGCACCTCGCTCTCTTCACAGCCACAGCTCTCAGCAGCACCCCGTCCTCTTCACTGCCACAGCTCTCTGCAGAACCTCATCCTCTTCCCAGTCACAGCTCTTCTTTCAGCAGCACCCCATCCTCTTACCAGCTCACATCTCAATTTTCAGCGGCACCCCACTCTCTTGCTAACCCACAGCTCCACTTCAGCAGCACCCCGTCCTCTTCCAGCCCACAGCTCCACTTCAGCAGCACCCCGTCCTCTCCCAGCCCACAGCTCCAGTATCAGAAGCACCTCAGCCACTTCCAGTCCGCAGCGCCAGTTTCAGAAGCACCTTGCCCTCTTCCCAGCACACAGCTCCTCGTTCAGAAGCATTTTGCCCTCACCCCGACCCACAGCTGCAGTTTCAGCACCACCAAGCCACAGCTCTAAATTTGGTAGCACCTCATCGACCCCCAGGCCACAGCTGCAGATTCAGCAGCACCTCGCCCTCATCTGGAAACATAGCTCCTGTTCAGCACCGACCCACAGCTCTCCAATTTTAGCAGCAGCTCCCCCAAACCACAGCTCCAGTTTCAGCAGCACCTCACCACCCTACTGATCCACAGCAACAGGATAAGCAGCATGCCCCTCCTCCCAACCACACCTCCAGCCGCAACAGCTCCTCACTCTTGTCCCAACAGTGTCTCAACCTGGTCCGGACCCTGGCCATCAGCATCCCACCCTGACCCTCAGCTCCAGTTTCAGCAGCACCTCACGTACCTCAGAGCCACAGCTCCAGTCTCAGGAGCAGTTTGACCTCCTTACAATACACAGGTCTAGTCTCAGTATCGCCGCACCCTCCTTCCGATACACCGCTCCAGTTTCAGCAGCACCTCCGTACGATACACAGCTCCAGTTTCAGCAGCACCACACCCTGACCCCCAGCTCCAGCAGCAAGCAACTCAATCTCCTCCCGTTCCACAGCTCCACTACCAGCAGCGCCTCCCCCTCTCCCCAGTCCACAGCTCCACTACCAGCAGCACCTCCCCCTCTTCCCAGTCCACAGCTCCACTACCAGCAGCGCCTCCCTCTCTTCCCAGTCCACAGCTCCACTTTCATGAGCACCTCGGCCAGACCCACGGGTGCAGTTTCAGCCGCACATCGCCCTGCCCCACAACCCCTCTTGCCCACCTCCAGTCCACAGCTCCACTTCCAGCAGCACCCCGCTTCCTTCTGCTTTTCGCGTCATGCTCGTCCAGCGCCAACGCATGTGGCTTCTATAGAGTGATTCAAACATGCCCTGTCGGAGGCGTGGCAGCAGCACCGGGCGAAAAGGCTTGTAAAATTCACTCTATGAAGAGGTAACGGAAGTTTGGCTTCCTAGAGGCATTTGTCCAGACGTAGTTTGACTTCTGTGAAATATTTATTTGCTTGATAGACATTTTAACAATAGCTTGTTTTTTTTTCTAAAGAAATTGCCACCACTTTTGCTGTTTCATAGCAGCAAACCGAATAAACGGTACACATTTTATCCAATCTTAGAGGAGTACAAACGGCCCGTGTCAGGTGTGACACCGTCTTGCACATCAGTGGGGTGGCGAGGTTGTCATGTACCCTAGTGCAAGCAAGGTCAATGGGCCCCTTCATGTCCCAGGACAATGGGGCACAGTGACCCGAGACCCCCGTCTGTTCCACGCCGCCATCCAACTCAACTTAACCAATGACAAGACACTACTACCCGCCATGAGTTAAAGGTTATGTTTATTAACAATCTCGCACAAACACGACGGCCATAAAATTCGAGCAGTAAATATAAACAGTTTTGAGAATTATAAGAACAGTCAATGAGAAAGCAAAGAAAATTGTGTGTGTAACTCTTCTAGAAACAAGCATTGGCATAGCCAATAGGTCTAGCTTTTGGGACCTTATAAGTATTTAGTTATGCAGCACAATATCCTTGGTGCAACAACATTAACTGTTGCATGGTTAAACACTTATAAGGTCCCAAAGGCGAAGTCAAGTAACACGTGTGTTTCTGAAGTTAAAAAAACATGTGTGGTTGAAAACATCAGCTGCACGCGTTTGCCTCCGAAAGCAAACAAACAACATTCCAAACACACAAGCCCAGGCAATCGGAAAAAATTGTTGGCCAGTTATCCTAAAAGGCGAGAAGCAAAAAACCTGTGACATGGTCAGTCGCCATGGGATGGAACACACACCAAAAGGGAGGGACAAATGGCCATGATTTACCAATGAAAAGTAAGGAATTTACTGAGGCACACAAACCAAACAATTAATTTGTAATGCAAAAGGTCTCGCATTTACATTAGTTTGAGCTATTGGCATTGTAAATGACAATGCCTTTCATTTATGTTTTGGTTTTTGAAACATAAATAAAATGCATTGTCATTTACAATGCCAATAGCTTAAACTTGCGTAAATGCGAGACCTATTGCATTGCAAATGCTTGTCTTATCTGCACTCGGATACATTTTCTGGCAATCTTGTGACTAATTTACAGTGCATGTCAACAAATAAACAAGCATTTGCAATGTAATAGGTCTCGCATTTACGCTGAAGTTTGAGCTATTGCCATTGTAATGGCAATGCCTTTTATTTATGTTTTGGTTTTTAAAACATAAATAAAAGGCATTGTCATGTACAATGCCAATAGCTTAAACTCTCACAAAAGCGAGACCTATTGCATTGCAAATGCTTGTTTAAGTCGAGCCTGGGCAGCTCATGTGCTGCTCTGCAAGGCATGCTGTATTCAGTTAGGGACTTGAAGCTCCCCCCATTTCCCGCCCATCTTTTCATTTGGCTCCTCTTACTGTCCCTTCTAAATTGTTGCACTTGATTCATGAATAGGCTTAGTAGTCCCACCTTGGTACCTCCTTGTCTGCATTTGTAACCTCCTATGAGGACTGGACTTTTTACTTGTGTTGTTACACGGTGTGCTTTATCTAGTCTGTGAGCACTATTTTCTTTAATGATGTTCCCCAATTCCACCCACGACGGGCTTTCCTACAAGGTAGCATGCCGCCCGCTTTCATGTTTTAATTAGTAATGGCAGTCTGCTTCCATTATGGTGGCCGTGCGCTTCTTTATTTATTTACTTTGGCAGCATGGTCCGCTTTAAGTATAGCGGCCGTGCTTTACTTATTTAATTTTCCAGCGCGGTCCGCTGTTACAGCCGCGCTTCTTTATTTATTGTATTTGTAAGCGCGGTCTGCTTTAACTTTAGCGGCCGTGCTACGAAACCTATTTTTTTTCTTTTCTTTTCAGTGTTAGCACCCCATAACAACATACTTTCACTTTAATAGTGGCCATGTCCCTTTCTTTAGACGCTGCTCGCCGTATTCAGGTTACAGCGAGCCGCTTCTAAACAAAGGGACACTGCCGCAATTAAACTGAAAGCACGGCATGGAGCGCTTTTACAAAAAAAAAAACATTTGTTTGTGAACTTCACAAACAAATTGGTTTTTTTGTAAAAGCACCCCATGCGAAGCACTCACTTTAATGGTGGCTGCACCCCTTTCTTTAGACGCGGCTCGCTGTAACCTGAATACGGCGAGCCGCGTCTAAAGAAAGGGGCATGGCCACCATTAAAGTGGTCTCGCATTTGCGACACTTTGAGCTACTGGCATTAGAAATAACAATGTTTTATATATGTGTTGGCTTGCAAAACACATCAATAAAAGGCATTGCCATTTATAATGCCAATAGCTTAAACTCTCGCAAATGCGAGACCTATTGCAAATCCATCTATGCCGTTCTAACCATTTCTTTTCAGCATGATGCCTTTCGGTGTAGTTTGCACATTTTGTTTCAATACGTTTATCACACTTCTGGCAGAAAAAGGATGTTTCCGAGGTTCTTGCTAGCTATGCCAACATTTGTTTCATGTAAGTTAGTTTTGGCGTTTAGTAATATGTGAAAATATTTCAGTAAGCTGTTGTCCTTCCCCCACCCTTACCTCTTCTAATCCCAAGCAATCCGTTTCCCGCAACTGAACGTTTTTCACTCTTATTGATCAACATGTGAAACAATCAATCAGTTTTATATTGGCATTTTCTTTCAACATCCGGCCCCCTGCCCATAAGACCAGTCATGAAAACACATTAAAGTTCCTCATCCTCACAATGAGTCGTTTGACAATTGGGTTGGCGATAAAACCCAGAATTGGCGTAAATATTGAGAAACTATGTTTTTATTGTCCTGTTTAGGATAATGTTTCTTAACCTAAGGTCTGCGGACCCCCTATGGGCCGCAACCCTCACTCAGGGAGTCTCACTGTTCAGAAATTTAAATATTGGAAGGTTAAGTGTATATACTCTAAAAAGCAACACTGACGATTTTGAAAACATTCTCTAAATATGAAAGATTTCGAAATTGGAGACTAAAAACTTGATTGGTATTCTTACCTTAATTCGTGGGATAAGTATAGCCAAATTTACTGGTATGCATCAATAAAAGGAGAGTATGCATTAGGAGCAAAAAGGCAAATCAGTATGCGAGAGTCTAGCATATTGCCTCATCTTTTAGAAATAAAAATGCATTTTGCCTAGCCCCAACCTTCCCATTTAAAGTAAAATTTCAGTTTGTGAATATTTTCGTTTGTGAATTAAATAAAATATTTAATAATTTGTTTATATTTTTTAAGTACATTTAGTACTGTATTTTGGGGTATTGTTTTGAGATTCAAATCCTATAAATTGCTTAGACTGTGGTGCCCAGCTTCGAGAAGTGATCCATTGGCTGCCTAAGGAAGTCGAGGTTAAGAACCAGTGTAGGACATATTTTCTGTCTTCTATTGATAACCTGTCTAGTAGGCTTTAAATCTACCTGGATAAAAGTGGTTCCTCCTTTTTCCACACTGCTTGAGAGCATCAATTTGCTACAATTCTTCGGTGTCACAGAGCTTAGTTTTAATTATCATCATATATTTTGTTGCTGTGCTCTGTAAACCTCCTAGATATTGTATTTTTTAGATGTTCAGGACTGGTTCTAACAAATACAGTTCATTTAAGCACTACTTTTGCGTGACAACCACAAACCGGGCAACTGGTTTCATTGTTCATCCACTTTTCCATCATGGCAGGCAGCAGGAATCCTTTCCAGGAGACTAAAGTCTATTTTTCAAATTGTTCAGTATTGAGGGCAGGTAGCAGAAAGGAAGGCTAAATTAAGTAGCAGGCTCAAAGCACCACAGCACACATGGCATGTGAATAAATGAATGAATGAATGAAACGGCCTTTTGTAAGCACTAGTAGTCGGTCTTAAATCAAGCAGACACTTCAATGGTGAGAACAATTTTGCTTTTGCAAGGAAAGGAAGAATATTAGTCTATCTTAAGACTTGTACCAGGCAGAGTGAATCCAGTGTGGCATTATAAAGTGTCCAGCTAGGGTATCACTGCAGTGTCTCCATGAACCAGTGCCTAGCTGCCTTTATCATATTTTACTCCCTTTTTACCAGAGTGCAGTGTAGTTGAATTCTGGTCCAAGAAATTACATGCCATCATCCCAACAAAGAAGGCTGGGGACTAATTGAGAGCAAAGCAAAAGCTTTCTCTGTGCCAGTATATCCTCCCTTTCTCAATCAAAGACATTCTCTATGTCCTAGAAGAGTAAGACAGGTTCCCTCTCTCCCCCATGCAGAGGAGAGAGAGTTCCCAGCATCTCCCCAGTGGACAGCAGAAAAGGTGTGAGTGAGCACTTCCCACCTAAATGCAATATCCAAGCAGAGCCCCTGAGTTTTCTCCATCTCAGTCTGCACTAATGTTTTGAATACTATTTTAGTCAGCAAGACTGTTTGGTCCAAAAGCAGGTCATCTGCATTCTTTACAAGGGCTTTCCTCCTAACCGTTGTTGTGACTTAATCTTATTATTTTATAACGAAATGTCTTTACATTTTCTATCTCATTACTTTGGATTTAAATTGGATGCTCCTAATTCATTTTCAATGGATGTGTTGTACCCAGATCTACAAGACATTAAATTGCTTAATACCTGCCACCAATCCAGAGATAAGGATATCAGTTAAGTAAAGGTTTAGTTGCAGCCTTTGAATTCCTGGCAGCTTTTTGGTTGCCAAAACAGGAGGTAGTGGGAAGAACTACATGCACTCCTGGCTCATAACTCAAGACACATATTACCAAAAGGTGTTGATCAGGTAAACTATAGGCAACTTACAGTGTGCTGGTTATTTATATTTTACACATCAGTGGGAACCTGGTAACTTGACTAATGTATTGCATGTCAAAAGTTATCATATAGGGGCAGAGCATTGATTAGGAAGCTTCCAGCCCAAGCTGGGGAAAAAAGTTCCCAAAAACAGAAAGTCTTAAAAACCATAATAGATAAATGGGGTTTATAAATGTGAATGGTAAATGGCACGGAATCCCTCACGCTCCCTCCTTTGAGAAGAAGTCAAGGATTCTGACTACTTCCTCTAGTATTAATTGTCTCCATCTTTGTATTTGAGGGTGGACTGGTTCAGAAATTGTATATGCACTTTTATATCCTCGCATGAGGCTTTTCATAATATGCTTAATTTCCAGTTTTTGTTGCAGAGATTCTGTGTACACGTCTTGGAAGAACATGCATGTATACCCTTACATGGCACTTATTTCACTTTGTGTGTTGGTTAAAAAATGCTTGCACCATACAGTGGTAGAACCTCACCAGAATATCTCTGAAACTAGGTGCTGTTCAAATATCTTTCTGGCCGCACCTCATGTGCCATATTGAGGTTGATCAAGGTTGGGGCATCTGCACCACCACAGCCATCATTTTATTGACCAATTTTATGATAGCTTCACAATCTGCATCTTCCTTCAATGTTTAATTCTAATTTTCTAACATAATGATCTATTTTCTGGGACATTCGGTTTTGAGGGTCGTTCCAAGGCCTCCTTCTCCAAAATCTGTTGTTTGTGCATCATCTTGGATTGTGCACATTGTTCCCCGCTAACTTCTTTCTGCTGTGGAAATAACAGCTTTGCAACGTTCTAGTAGCTTTATTGACAGATGTTGTTTAAGTGCTGATAGGGCTGGGTTGAGGTCCTCTTATTTCTGCATTTACCTTTCCAACGCCGTAAATGAAGACTTCTTTGGTACAACCAGTAGAGGTATCTGCTATCATAGTTGGGAAACGACCTTTGCCACGACTCCGGAACAACGAGTTCCGGAGTCACGCAAGCGGAACAATAACTCAGTCTTAACCACTCATGTGCGTGGTTAAGGCTGATTCGGTCTAGTGTTCGGGCAGGGCGGAGTTCGGAGGAGCGTCGCACAGGAACAGGTAAGAGGGGTTTGTGGTTAGTTTTTAGGGAGTGTGGGGTTAGTTTTCAGGGGTTGGGGTTAGTTTTTAAGGGGTGTGTAGTCGTTGTTGAGGAACTAGTTGTTCCAACATACAACCATCATGGTTGGCTTTCTAGCTGTTCGGCGGAAGGCTTCCTTTTGGATTGTTTCTACTGGGAAAGGCCTCTAAGCCTCTCTGCCTCTGGATAACTTGGGATCAAGCCTGATCACTTGTAGAAGAGTGGGGCAGGCTTCGTCAGCATCCAGACTCACTGAAATGTTTTCAGAGTAGCCAAGGGAAGTTATGAGAACATTTGGCCCCCCTCTCCTGCCAAGCACTTTTCTCTTTTGAAGTCGGATGTTTTGTTCATCAATAATGAAGATTTCTGAAAAACCCCTCCCATGGCACTCTAAACTAGTGGGGCACCGGGTCTCCCACATATTGATCACTTTACATCCCTGATCTGTTCAGGAAGTATTTCATCTTCTTGTGCAGAGGAAGGGTTCTCAGTTAGATATTCTAGTCATGCCAGACGTGGTAAAACTCACATTCGGGAGTCTGCTAATACAGGATCTTGGCCTCTGAATCCTCTGGCCTCACTCAGCTGTTCATGGTGGTATGCGGTTCATTCTTGCTGCGTTTCCAGTAGGGGGTTGTGCCCTTCGACCCTATCTATCAGTTCATGTGAGTGCCTGTGGTGCATTTCCCTTTTCTACCTCTTGGTCATAACCTGGTTAAAGTGCCTTGGCAATGTTTAGTAAAACTTCAGAATTCAACTTTTGTCTGAGTCTGCAATTCATTTATTAAAAAGCTGTGATCACAGAAAAATGGAGCAGGGGTGCCCTGGCATTAGTTAATGAGTTAAGCTCCCTACAGAGTAGGAGTGCACTCATTTATACCCAATTTCAAAAGCCTTTATAGTCGGTCACATATCTCCAAGTTATTTTCTAATGAGCTGGTGTAGGAGAGCTCATGGAAGTGTGAGAAATAGAGAGCAGACTGCCTTCAGAAGTATTAACACATGTATTCATACCAAGAGTGCCACTGGCCTCAGATGCATGGCAGGCGCGTCCAATTAGCAGGTTTCAGAAATGTCAAGACACCATGACCATTTATTTGCCGGTTTACATTAGTCAAGTATTATGATGAGCAGTTTGTATGTATCTCTCATAAAATACCACAGCCCCAACAAGAATCCTAACATTCATTAACTGACCCTTTTGGTTAGTGGTGCATTTTCCTGAGTCTGGTAGCGGACACCCAGATTTGATAATGCACATCTATACCCCCTATTCAGTACATGCTTGAGCCGTA
Source organism: Calotriton arnoldi (assembly GCA_963921515.1). Taxonomy (NCBI): domain Eukaryota; kingdom Metazoa; phylum Chordata; class Amphibia; order Caudata; family Salamandridae; genus Calotriton; species Calotriton arnoldi. The sequence continues at coordinate 752,313 of CAWUFW010003367.1, forward strand.
CCAATGTAGTTTGTCCCCTGAACCCTTCTACCCTAGAGTTGAAGTATGGCTTTCCTTGTCAAGTGCAGTACTTCTCAGACCACACCATATGAACCAGTGTACCCCCCTGTATAGAGCACCACATTACTAACCTGGACCAGAAATGCTGCCACACTGTCTCCTCTCTCCTGATCACTTTAAGGCAGCCCTCTTCCCAGTACATGCCATAGACTTTTTGCGCCTCACCACCTGCCTTTCTTAGTTTTCCATTTGTAGCCTCTTAGCTCATACTGGTCTCCTCCATTTGCTTCATTTTGCTTCCCAAGTGCTCAGCGCTCTACACTTGGCTCATAACGGGCCTCGTGCTAGAGCTTACTCAGGTTGTTAACCAGACCATGCCTTAGGCACTTTCGGAGGCCATAGCGAAATCATCCAAACACTACAAGCTTGAGAAATGGAGCTCAATCCATAGGTATAATATCAGGGCATGAATTGATAGAGAATTGATTCTAGAACCAATTTGCTTAGTATAAAGGAGCTGGTAAGATGGTCTCCTATTCAGAGACTCTCCTAGGCTGTGCCATCCTGCACACTGCCACCGCTAAGCTGTGCACTGCCAGGTGGTCATGGGGTGGCTCATTGGGAGGAATGTGCCCTTAGGAATCCCCTTTAGCGCCTGATTGCATTTTTTGAATTTTCTCCTCAGGGAGAGATTCACCAGCTAAATCGATAAATTGAAGCAGCATATGGGAAGGAAACACAAGACTCTAAACTGTTGTGGTATAACCTGCATATGTACAGGGACTCACTCAATGTTAGCGGTGGGTCAGCTGGGCCTGCAGGCGCTGTTGAAGTAAAGTGCTAAGTTGACTTTTTGGACGCTCTGGGCGCCTTGAGAGGATTCTTGTGTGCTTCTCCTAACATGTTGAGTAGTATCCAAGGAATATAGGGGGAGGAGTCATTGTGGAGTTGGGGAGGTGCCAACATCTGAGAATACGTTTTCATTGGACAGGAACAAATATGTCAGGAGTCAAGCAACCTGTCTTGCTGGTAAGATGTTATGTTAAATTAATTTATAGAGCGCACAAACACCGGTTGGTTTCTTGGCGCTGGTATAGGATCTGCTGAAGCCCTGTTAGTTAATTGTGTGCCCAAATTCAGACGTACAGTTGGGTAAATAGCCATGTCTTAAGGAGCTTTCTAAATCTCAATAGGTCTGTACAAGCTCTGATATCAGTTGGAAGGGATTTCCAAAATCTCAGCGCCAGCACAACGAACCTGCTGCCACCTTGACGTTTCAATTTGTAAGGGGGTATGGCCAACAGATTCATGTGGGATGAGCGCAGGTTGCGAGTGGGTACGTGCCTTTGGACGAGACTGGAGATGAATTTCAGGCTTGTGCCATGCAGGGCCTTAAAAATAAGGCAGCCGACTTTGAATGCCGAACGTTGAGGGATGGGAAGCCAGTGCAGTTCTCTCATAATGGGGGAGACATGCTGCCATCTAGGCTGCTGAAAAATCAATTTTGCTGCCTGGTTCTGTACCAATTGCAGTCTTTTAATAAGGTATAATAGGATGCCAAAATACAACGAGTTGGCGTAATCTAAGTGTGATATGACCAGGGCTAGAACAGCCTGTATCAATGCCTCCCTGGTGAGGAGTCTGCTAATCTTCTTTATTTTTCTCAGCTGGAAGAAGCAGGTCGAAGTAACTGACCCAATTTGGGTTTTTATGGTCAGGTTGCTGTTAATTATCACCCCAAGGCTCTTGGCCGATGGTGATGGAATAGGGGGGGGAGCCCAACACGCTTGGCCAGAAATGGGAACTCCAAGGGTTCTGTGTGCCTCCTATCGTGATGAGTACGGTCTTGTCCGAATTGAGTTTTAGGTGGTTGCTGTTCATCCAATCACGGATGTACAGCATGGTAGCTTGAAACTCGGCCACAGAATCAGGAGTGTTATTAATGGTAAACATTAATTGCAGATCGTCTGCATAGTTGTACGTACACACCTTCCTTTCTTGTAGCGAGTGAATCAGTGGGAGGAGATATAGGTTGAACAGATGAGGTGACAATGACGAACCCTGGGGTACTCCACAAGTTATAGTCATTTTAGGTGCCGTAAACTGAGCTAGGCGGACTGACTGGACACGATCCTCCAGAAACGACCTTATCCAGCCAAGAGCTGAACCCTGAAGGCCAGCGTCCTGGACATGGTTGATCAGGATGCAATGGTCGACCGTGTCGAATGCCGCGGAAAGATCCAGCAGCACCAGGACCTGGGGAGAACCTCTATCAACTTCCTTCCGAAGTGTGTCCAGCACAGTCAATATTACTGCCTCTGTAGAGTGGGCTGGACGGAATCCTGCTTGATGGGGGTCGAGATATTCTGATTGTTCAATAAAGTCACAGAGGCATTTAGCCACGTGAGATTCCACTACCTTGGCCAGATAGGGAAGCAGAGAAATTGGGCGATAATTAGTCAATATCTGGGGATCGGCCCCTGACTTTTTTAAAAGGGGAACAATGATCGCTTCTTTGAAGGCACTTGGTACAAAGCCCTGAGACAGCGACTCATTGAGCAGAGAGAGGGCAGGCCTCGGGAGAGAAGAAAAAACTTCTCGTAGGATGTAAGGTGGGCAACTGTCATTGGGAGACCCAGATTTTACTTTAGACAGGAGGTCCGAGAGCATGAGACTGTCTATAGCTTGAAACTGGTCATGGGAAGAGGGATTTTCCGTCATCAATGGGTGTGTCTTAAAGGTATTGCAGGTGGAGATGCTAGTTTTGTTTTGTTTAGAAAGATGATTGGTAGGGAAGACAACATTAAGAGAAGCAGTACCAAGTCACTTGGGATAATTGACGAGGAAGAGGCAAGAGGTACTACTGATCCAGCGCGAGGTGGCCAAGGTTGAATATATTTTTTCTTCCCACAAAATAAACGGAATTTTTTCACTGGGCCCATATAAATTTTTAATCCGATTCAAATCTTTGCATTACCCTTGGCCAATTTCCCGCTGGTTGGGGGTTGAGTTTTAAAATTCAATTAAGTTCAGATTAGTTAATTTCCTGTAACCACAAATCGATTACAATATCATGTCAATGTCTAACTAATCTTCACGAATCAACACTCTTCCTCTGGTCGATGGACCATTAGTTGAGTTAGTTGATGGTGATATTAACAACTTTTTAACTAAACTCTTAATGAAATAACCACAGACTCTGTATAATAATAATAATAAGTTTATCTAAACTTTCAGTCATTAAGTTGAACGCTTATCAATTACAAGTACACAGTGCAAACTCCATCTTACTTAAAGAGGGAGAGAGAACAAACATAAAGCATAATACCTTCAATTATATGAGTTCATTCAACAAAATCGAATGCACAAGAGTGGATAGATGTAGAGACAAAAGGCACAAAGCAATAGCAACATTTGCAAAGAAATATGCAAACTTCTGGATATAATGATATTTACCTAATGAAGATATCTGGAAAACCACCCCTCTGGCCAAAGGACTGGTGGGGTCCCCTGACTTAGGATCAGGAGACAAAGATTATAGGATAGGTTCAGGACAGGTCTGATACTTACTAGACTTTCTATATCCCGACGCACCAGTGCGATTCCCTCTCTCACACTCTCTCCCTCCTCGATATTCTTCCGCAATCTTCCAATATAATCAGGCAATAGTCTGGATCTTCCAAGTCTGCTCTCGTCTCTCTCTCTCTCTCTCTTTCTCTCTCTGTTCAGCTCCCAGCAGCAGCGGTTCCCTCACAGCTCCATCGAATCACCTCTCTATCAGCAGCGTTCTGAGATCTCTCATAAATGTGCTGCATACTTAATTCAAGTCATTCTAGTTATAGTCTTTATTTCTTCATGTCCCACCCTCAAGTGTTGCAGATTTGCTAAACTACTGAATATGATTGGACGGGGTTAGGGGTGTCTTCATTATACCAGGCTGACGTATTCACTTTATTAGTAAACCCTATTGTTTGTTAACCTTGCCCTTCTACTCATTCATAATTTGATTGAAACATGCATATTTTGTTGCAAATGCCATAACACATTCAATACAGGCTTCATAGAGGTCTGCTACATCTTCTTCTTTTCCCATCCTTTCTGTCCGTGGATTCTGGCATTCATTCAATTCCCTCTCGGTCACCAGTTCATTTCATGTAGTTACTGGGCATGTGCAGCTTTCGCCATCTTTTCTGTCATGGATTAGCAGGCCCAAATGTGCACTATTAATAAAGGAATCATAAACAGATGTTATTTTCTTAAACATGTAATTCTCACTGTTCACCACCCACTTCTACTCTATCCCATATAATTATTATTACTCTTGGGCAAAAGCGTTAATAGCAGCAGCTTTCGTTTCAATCAAGCAAGCATATGCCAGGCATGTGGTACCTCAAGACCGTGTTCTGGATTTTCTTGCGCATGCGTGGGAATTTCCCTCTCAAAGCGAGTTAGTCACGTTACTTACACGTAATTCAAGTTTGCACATGCGCAAAGCGTTTTTGCAAGTTAAAGCGGGTTTTATTTCTCATTAATCCAAGCATGCGTAAGCTTTTCTCCCATGTATCTGTGTTGGGTGTATGTTAGTTTCGTCTCATTTACTAGATTAATGATTAGTGAAAGTTAATGGAGGATTTCATCGAGCAAGTTTCACTTTTCTCGAATCCTTGCTCCATCACTACCTACAATCTTTTTCTTTCCTACAGGCAAAAATGCCAAACGGGTCACGTAGGGAGATGAATGGCATATAGCATAACGCCCAATAAACCGAATCATAGGTATTGTGATACGTAGTATCCTTTGTATGTGACCGCTTTTTGAGTAAACTTGGGCAATCACACATCCCATCATCCCCCCTTCTGGCATTACATTATTTACTACTTAATTTGTTGAGTGCGCACCAAGCCTGATGGCTGCAAAGTCATGTGCAATAAATTAGTGATGAAACATGGTGAATCAAATATATATAGTGATAACCTAGGACAAAAACCAGAGTTCAATAATAAAATATTTTAAAATGTTTAATTACTTAGTGACGGGGGTTACTGAAATCATTGTGTTTCAGTGACCACATATATCCTTAACAACTATTTGAGGGAAGGGCAGAGTCCGAGGTTTTCAGGGAGTCTAATGCCATGAACGTCTCTGTGATGGGTTAGTCATGGTTGCCTTTTTACTCGTCTTGATGTTGGTAAGTAAATGCAGGAAAGAGCCCGTTCGCAAGTCCTCTTCAAATGATCCACAGATTTCAAGAATTGATGTTCTAGTTGAGCTTACTGGTGTGAGAGAGGTTCTAATTCGGAGATGACAAACTACAGCCTGTAGTGGAGTAGTGCCCGTCTAGCTGGCTACTTTGTGTGTCGCCGGAAGTGAGTGACCAAATACCCCACGTCCGTGATAGAAGTCGGAAGGTGGGAGAAAAGGTCACTTTATTTATTGGAAAAAAAATCAGTGCTCTGCGTGCGTTTCAAAGCCTAGATTCTGCGCTCTCATCAGTCATTTATTCGTGCCTCCTATACGCACCAAAGCGGCTTTAAGTTTAGAGGTAAAAACAATGTTAATGAAAACACCCCTACATTTGGTGTGCAAAATCCGATGTTTGTATGTCCCTTTATAGAAACAATTTCTTTTATTATCGATAATACCTTTGAGTGTTGCTCTCGGTCCCATTTATTCCCCTTTGATAGAACGTCATAGATCGTGTCCTCGTGCCTGTTCAGTACAAATGGAGTAAGTTTATAATTATAGCCCAGAGTTGGCCATGAGCACCATGAGTCATTGTTGGTCCATGGGCTCTCCCTGACGGACTCGCCCTTGTGTGAACATGCGCCATATGTTGTCTGTTGGATTTATAACTGCTCCCGCCTCTGAGTAAGCGTACTTGTGCCAAGATATGGTGCTCAAGAAAGTAGGCGCGAGGAAGAGCAGCCGCTAGCAACGGCATAAACAAACGCTGAGTGGATGCGGTGAGACGCACCAGTGATGTGGCAAATCTCTTAGTGAGAGGTTAGGCTTGTAGAGACGCATTGCTCTCCTCACATACCTGTGTTAAGTCACGTGGAAACAACTTTTTTTTTTTTAAATCACATATTTGTCTACTCTGAGAGGAGAAGGTTTGTGAAATTTGCATTCAAGGTGTTTGCCACATCCAGACTTCTCGTTTTTATTAAAATTTATACTGCTATATTATAGTTAGTTCCTTTTGTGAAAGGCATGTTTCAATAGTCAGGAATGTGGATGAGCCGTCCCGTCAGGTATTTTAAATTATTGTTTAGGTATATGCGGTGTCTCATCATGTACACAATGCCAAATGCTCCATAAAAGGAGGTCTTCCTTAACACACTAAGAGTTGTGACCGTGTTCTAAAGTTTATATTGATTTATGCTTTCTGTAAATCTACTCGTTGCTCTTCTTTCAGTGTGAAATGTATCTTTTTTGTAAGAAAAGTGTCAATTTCATTGTGGCGCATTTTCGGGCGACATATTTCTTATCTGTAGAAAAATGTCGCGTCCTGAGAGGTGGTTGTGACGCGAGTATTTTCCATATGTATGTGCCACCCAAAGCGAAATAATATGTTTCAGTGTGGGAAATCATTGATTGCTTGAAATCGAGTAAAGATACTCTTAAACTGTATTTTTTTTTATTTTATATTCAGCATAGGAAACAGTAAGTGGTAATATCCTAATTAACTAGAGAAATCGAGAGAGAGAAAAACGAGAGAGAAAAAAATCAGCTTTACATAAGGGAACAAAAAAAAGCGTGAGCAATAGTACTAACCGTTCAAGCCGACAGCAGCATTGACGAAATTTGATCTGACTGCCTCGAGCAATTTGATGCTCCAGTGCACATACCTCATTCAGATCCTCTCCACTAATCCAAAGCAGTAGGTGGTTGATCGCTCCTCTTATGTGCAACTGTTAACATAAGATAGGATAATAAAAATGTAAAAATAACATGGCATAACAGTGTTAACGTAGGCAAAGTGTGTTTTCACAGTCATTTGTAGATTTCAGCATCCACCTTAAGTCAGTGCTTTAAATGGGCAGGTAATGCCCGGTACTGAGTACCTGCACTTCTTTAATTTGAAAGGGACAGTACCCACACTTTTTAGCATTGTTGCAATACATTCAAAATGAGTGTACTAGCACTTCTCAGGAGGAAACGGGTACTCTAAATAGTGAGTACCTGCACTTCTAAATTTCCATTTAAAGCACTGCGTCCAGTGTATTTATATGTAACTATTTCATGTTTTAGACCCTGGTCTCTTGTATACTGTGGTTTCCATGGTCTAGTGCCTTCCATCCCCACCAAGTACCTGCCCTATCCTCCATTTAAACCAGTGGCTGTTGTCTCTCATCGAAAGCATCTGTTGTCAAATACCTTTCAAACGCACAAAACGCAGCTGCATGCCTTACCTTTGGTGTTAAACTAAGATCCCATACCACAGGCCACCTCGCTACCTTACACTGGCTTCTGTTGCCAAAAGTTGCATCTCCAAAGCCATATGCCTTTGTTACAAAGCAACAGATACTCATCTAAGACCTAAATCACGGCCTGCTTTGCACATTATCAGCCGACTCGCTCTCAGGTCTAGTTCTTCCAGTCTCTTGACTGTACCTCACTTGAGCAGATATCGGATGCACGATCACACTTTCTCGGCAATCTGCTTTGAATGCACTCCCCACAATTGTTCTTTCAGCCCTCTGCATCCTCCACTTCAAGAAAAGTCTGAAAACTCATCTCTTCTCTAAGCTGCTCAACCTTCTTTTTCAGTGCTTGGACACACTATTGTGTGTTTGCACACTCTGCAAATCTATCTTTATAGCTGTGATAAAACCGTTCACTTTCCTTATTTTACTCTTATTTACCATTTGAAACCTGCACATTCCAAAAAGCAAATGGTTACTTAGGGCTGACTTGAATGTTGGCGGTAAGCATACTTAGTCGCAACGGAGTATGCTTACCTCTAACATTGTGATCCGCCCACCTAATTTTAAAGCGGGCATATCATAGTTTGACACGACAGAGACTACTCTGTGTCTGCCGTGGCCAAACTGCTCCGATAGCCTGATGGACTACGTCGGACATTTGGATATATGTCCATCTTCCCAATTAGGATGGGTGGACATATAGATGTTTTTTACTGCCCGTCACCGCCAGGCAAACTCTGGCGGTAACGGGCAATAAAAAACAAAGAATGCCCCCAATTTCATGGGACTCCCATGGCGTGAATGGTATTTTCTTTTTTTAATTATTTTCAGAAAGAAAATCCCGCTTTGGGATTTTCTTTTTGATAATAAAAAAGAAAACAGTTTGGCGCAGGGTTCCGTCATGTTGAGAGATTGTTAACTTCATAAATGGCTTGAGACTTCAGTTAGGGGGAGAGAATATGAAGGCTGTTTCATGGTATTGATTGTGCCGAGACAAGAGGAGGTGGGGGGTGAGAAGTAGGCAGGTCTTGGAATTCCAGGTAATGGTGATTTCTGTGTGGTGATATGGGCCCGTTATGCTTTGTAACTTTGGGACTTTACATTTTGGACTTGACAAATCGAATCGGGAAGAGTTTTACATTGTGAACCGACCGACAAACCTAGAAGGAAGGGGCTTAGTACAGAGGTACCTTTTTAGTTGTGGCCTCTATAAATGCTTGGTGTTTTAAAGGATATTTAATATCAATGTGCACTTGGGTCTGCCTATAATGTTTAATGGGTGAATCTAGGCATAGACCATATGAACATTTTTATGTTTAGATTCAAATCAGTAGACTTAATTATTGTTTTCTTAATGTGGTAACAAAGACAGTCGGACTCTCGTTTTACATTGTGAGGAACTTGACAAAGCCTGTATGCTTATAATTTTTGATGGTGAAATTCCTCATGTTTTCCAGAAGGCCTGTATACGACCAGTTAAGATTTTTACGATTAGAGTCTGCTGAGGGCCAGATTGTCATGTGGTACCTCACTGATAATGAGTGCAGTCTACTTGTACAGGAATAATGGCTCCTTCCGATATTTCTTTAGGGTATGTTATTTGCACCCTAGTTAATCTTCAAGGCCCCTGTAGCAGTGGGTTCCATTTTGTAATTCCGCCTGCAATCTTGCAAAGATTTATGATTTTGATAACAGTAATAGTTGTTCGTATTAAAGTACTGATTAGGTGTTCATTGAGTATGAGTGTTGTCTTCTGATTTCCTAGCCCACAGCTACTCCCTGACTCAGCCTTTGACAGCTCTGCCTCATTGCACTGAGACTCAGGGTTTACATTGTGGACTCTTTGACAGATGCAGTGGGAATAGGATTTACACTATGCACTGTCTGACAAATGGGAATCGAAAGGTTTTTTTTTTACATTGGGACCGCTATGTCACCAGCATCAGAAAGAACTTCCTGTTGTGAACTCATTAACAGATACCATAAGCAGGAGGCGTACATTGTTTAATTCTAGCGTACTATCTGCAAAGATCTTTAGTTGAGGGGGTGCTGGTGCTGTCTCTTTTTCATTATGTGCATTTGTAATTTTATATTCTGTGTTTTAGTTTTGTGTGAATTAAAGCACTTTTTCTTTAAAAAGTAAAATCAATAAATGGTTTTTTTTAAAAAGAATTTTCACGGAGTTTAACATTTACTTAACACATTTTCATTGCTTTAATTTGCGTGTTTGTCTGTACCTTTTTAATCACGTTGTTGATACTCAGTTTTTGATACAACAAAGTAGGTAGTAACGCTGATCTAGAGTTCGGTAATGTCTTTCTTCTGTCGCATTTTAGATGACTATTAACCTTTTGAAGCTCAATGCAGATAAAGCTGATCAATCAATCAATCAATCAATCAGGGAATTGTAAGCGCGCTATTCACCCGTGAGGGTCTCAAGGCGCTGGAGGGGGTGGGGGGTCCGCAGATCTGTTTAGCCGAAGAGCCAGGTCTTGAGGGTCTTCCTGAAGGTGTTCAGGGAGGGGGCGCGTCTGATGTCTGCCGGTAGCTCGTTCCAGGTCTTGGCTGCAATGTGAGAGAAGGATCTTCCGCCTGCTCTGGCTCTGTGGATGCGCCGGGTTTCGGCCAGTACGAGGTTGGAAGATCAGAGGTTTCTTTTGGGTACGTGGAAGTTGATTTTGTCGTTGAGGTATTTGGGTCTGTTGTTGTGTAGGCATTTGTAGGCGTGAGTGAGGATTTTGAAAGTGACTCTTTTCTCCACGGGGAGCCAGTGGAGACTTCGTAGGTGTTGGCTGATGTGTTCGTGATCGGGGATGCCGAGGACGAGTCTGGCGGCGGTGTTCTGTACTGTTTGGAGTTTGCGGAGTAGGGACTTGCTGATGCCGGCGTAGAGTGCGTTTCCATAGTCCAGTCTGCTGGTGATGAGTGCGTGGGTGACTGTCTTCCTTGACTCGGGGGATCCACTTGAAGGTCTTGCGGAGGGTGTTGAAGCAGCTGGAGGTGACGGCGTTGACCTGTCGGTTCATGGTGAGTGATGAGTCGAGTACGATGCCGAGGTTCTTGGCGTGGTCTGAGGGGGTAGGTGGGCTTCCAAGGGCGGTCGGCCACCAGGTGCTGTCCCATGCAGAAGGGGTGGTACCGAGGACAAGGACTTCTGTCTTCTCGGCATTGAGCTTCAGGCAGCTGTTGGTCATCCAGACTGCGACGTCTTGCATTCCTTTCTGGAAGTTGAGTTTGGCAGTGGTGGGATCTTTGGTGAGGGAGAGGATGAGCTGGGTGTCATCGGCGTAGGATACGATGTTGAGGCCGTGTTGTCGGACGATGGCTGCGAGGGGGGCCATGTAGATGTTGAAGAGGGTGGGGCTCAGTGATGAACCCTGTGGGACTCCGCAGGAGATTTTCGTGGGGTCGGAGAGGAAGGGTGGGAGTCTGATCCTTTGGCTTCTTCCGGTGAGGAATGATCGGATCCAGTCCAGGGCTGTTCCTTGTATGCCTGCGTCGTGTAGTCTGGCGACTAATGTGTGGTGGGAGACAGTGTCGAAGGCCGCTGATAGGTCGAGTAGGATGAGGGCTGCGGAGTGGCCTTGGTCCAGGAGGGTGCGGATGTCGTCTGTGGCGGCGAGTAGGGCGGTCTCTGTGCTGTGGTTGCTTCGGAATCCTGATTGGGACGAGTCGAGGACGGCGTTCTCTTCAATGAATCGTGTCAGTTTCCTGTTGACTGTTTTCTCTGCAACTTTGGCTGCGAAGGGGAGGAGTGACATGGGCCGATAGTTCTTGAGGTCGGTGGGGTCAGCTGTGGGCTTCTTGAGCAGGGGTCTGACTTCTGCGCGCTTTCAGTCATCTGGGAAGGTGCCTGTTTTGAAGGTGGTGTTGATGGTGCGTTGTAGTTCGGGTGCGATGGCGGCCACAGCTCTGTTGTAGATGTGAGGGGGGCAGGGGTCATGGGGCCCCCGAGTGGATGCTTTTCATGGTCGAGGCGGTGTCTTCGGCCGTGATCAGTGTCCAGTTGGAGATGGTGGGCTGGCTGGTGTTTCTGGGGGGCGGGGGGCCGTCTGTGGCACCTGGTGGATGGTCGATGAAGTTGTCATAGAGGTTTTTGATCTTGAGGTGGAAATAGGTTCCAAGCTTGTCGCAAAAGTCTTGGGATGGTGTGATGTCTGTGGCTTCGCTGCGCGGGTTGGTGAATTCCTGAATGACACTGAAAAGTTCCTTGGAGTTGGCCAGGATTTTGTTGTGGATGAAGTTCCTCTTGGTGGCTCTGATCTGGTTATGGTAGTCCGTCAAGGCGTCCTTGTAGGTGGTGTGGTTTTCGGTTGTCTTGGTGTTTCTCCAGTTCTTCTCCAGGCGTCTGCAGGTGCGTCTGGCTTTTTGGAGAGCGGTGGTGAACCAGGCGGCTTTCCTGGGGCGTTGTCTGTCGGGGTTGCGTAGCGGGGCAAGCTCGTCTGCGCAGCTGAAGATCCAGGTGTGGAGTTCTCTGGCTGCGTTGTTAGCGTCGTTTGCGTCGGGTGCCCAGGTGTGGTTGTCTCGGGTGAGGGTGGAGTTAAGTTGCTTGTCGGTAACCTTGCTCCAGTTCCTTCGAGGTGGGTGTGGGGCTGGTTTGAGTGCCTTGGGTTTGTTGATGGCGAAGTGTACGCAGTGGTGGTCGGTCCATGGCGGCTGTGTTGTGTGGCTGAATTGGACGCTGTTTCCTGCCGCGAAGATGGGGTCGAGGGTGTGTCCTGCTCTGTGGGTCGGTGTGTTGACGAGTTGTTTAAGTCCGATGCTGGCGAGGTTGTCACGAAGGAAAGTGGAGTTGGGGTCGCTGGGGTTGTCGAGGTGGAAGTTCTAGGCTATCATTATTATATTTGGACCTCTGTTGGAAGTCTTTGGCTTTTGGCCAGTGGTTAATTTGTAAAAAAAAATAAGTGCCGTGGCTCTCGTCAGGAGGCAGCTTGTACCAACCTATTTCTCCTGTTAGCATCCCCTAAAACAGAACCAACTACTAACCATGAAAGTGGGGAGAGGATGTGGTGTAATGGCCAGAGCTGCCAACTTCGGAGCTGGGGGAACCAGGTTAGAGTCTCGGCTTCGCTCAATATCCTGTGATTCTGGGCAAATCACTTAATCTCCCTGTGCCTACCATGAAAGAATGTGAATGTGTCCTTAACTAGGACACCTTCACATTAACCCCGGGCGGAGACCTCCGCTCCGCTCGCGGAGTGTGCAGAGATTTGCCTTCTATGCGGTCCGCGGAGAAGGCAAATCTCTGCACACTCCGCAGCGGAGCGGAGTTGGCCAGCCCTCGCCTCCACCCCCCCATTATAAAAAGTAATTAAACATTATTAAAAAATAAATTTAAAACCACCACCGGCTCAAATTAAGCACTGCTTTTGGCTCGCCACTTGCCTCTACGACTTTGATGAACTATATTGGTATTACTTCAGCTCTGATCTCATTTCCGCCCACTATCAAGATCTCTCGCACGTTACTCACTTTTGAGGACCTTCCTTGCCTCGGAGTTGAAGGGACAAGCTTGGTGACCTAGGTAGTTGGCTCATCCTTTTTGGAGTATAGGAATGCAGTCTTCCTTGGTTTACCTAATAACTTATCTGTGACTTTCAGATTGTGCAAAATGCAGCTGTTGCTGCTGGTACTTAATTTCCCTCAGAAAAAAAGTCTATTAAATCCCACTTGAACTTCCTCCAAAGGTTATCAGTGAATAATCAGATCTTGTTTAAGACACTTAGAGTGGTGCACAAGGCACCTGCTGGCACTTACCCTGAGCATCTCGTCTTTAGGATTCAGTACTATGTGCCCTCTCACATGATTCTTACCACTGCTCATGCACTCGTGTGCCCATATTCCATTGCAAGAGGGAAACAGATGCTCTTTCTTGGTTGTGGGTCCAAGTACACTAAAGGTAAAAACTGTGCCCATGTGAGTCCTGGGTGAGCGGTGCGCCTGTCAGTGCACAGGGAGCAACATATTAAAGTCAGACCTATGTGCTTTGCCAATGCTAGTTTCTTTTAGATTGTGACCACTATTAAGAGTATCTTCATGTCCTTTTAATGTTATAACGTGACTCGTTTGAAATGGTATATACCCAAATTGTAATGAAACGGCATTTAGACACATTGTAAAGACTTCTAGCGGGGAACTGCTTTTGTGAGTCTCCTGTACTGACTAGACTGACAGCAATATTGGCGTTTCTAGGGATAGAAAGAACATCAAGCAGGAACATGCTTCTCCCATACATGTTTTGCCTTGATAAAAATGAACTGTGAGTGGCTTGTATTTTTTTTTTTTAATCGTAAGCCTAAATGTACCGGAGGCTAAATGCAACGTAGACATTTAAACACGATGCAAGCCCTGTTAGGAAGCATAGCTCGTTGTAATCATGTGCTGCTGTGGAGTAGCAGACCACAATATGAGGTAGAGCAAGGTACGTTTCCTCATATTTCGTTATTTGAATATATGCGTGTTTTGTGTACGTATTAGTATTTAAATAGTACGTACTTTGGTAGAGAGAAACAGCGGGCTGCTCTTTCAAGTGGGGAATTAGATCTTTTGAATTACACAATTACATTTCACATATTTGCCTTTTCTGTGGCACAGGAGGATTACATTATTTACTTACCGAGGCCAATAATAGAACCCAGGTCCCTGTGTAGGTAGGTCTCTGCGTTCCAAAGACACTAGTTTGGCCCCTAGGCTAAATCTCCTCCTTTCATTCAGCTGGTTTTTTTACATGTTAATGTGAAGGTTAAATATAAAGCCCAATATAGAAATGCACTAAAACAATTATTAGCGATTTACTCACACGTGCAACAAACTAGTTCAAATATAATTAAGAAAGAACACATAGCATCGGACACTGGCATTACCGTTACAGAAATCGAAACCACCGTTAATCACAGATGTCCACGTCTTTCCACCAATTCGTACATTTATTTATTTTTTAAATGAAAAATTACCGCCAGTGTCATGCACCTAAAAATTCAAGAGTTCACGTCTATTGTGCATAACGCGTTTCATTAATAATGATTTAATCTTTCACTCTTAGACTGCGAGGCAAAAAGTATATGAATTAGCATCTCCTGCTGGGCACTAGCAGGCTGAATAAGTCTGCTGGCCCCAAACCTAATGTCAAGAAATGTGGTTCTGACATCTGGTTTTATTGCCCATTTCAAGTAACCTTGCAGTCTTGCACGATCACTATCTTATAAATGACATTATGAATGTAACAGGTGTGAGATGTCTTGAAATGTCTGGCACTGACCCGTATGACTGAAAAAGTCTGATTTAAAATTGTAAAATATGGCTAAAGACAAAGTATCTAACCTTACTCTGTCTTTCCATCTGAATTCTAAAGAAATTGTTTACAAGACTTAGTAGGATCTGCAAAGTTCATATTTTGCAAGGTGATGACAATTAAAATATTTTTTCTCTTCTATATGGCTGTTGCGTTTACAATGATACGCTACAAATTGTAAATGCCGCCATTCCTCATAACTGTAATGGCCCAGAATTCATTCATAGTAACTTGTTTTACATAGTGCTTCTTCTTGCACTTCTGTACGCCTGTTGCTGTTATTACTCATTTTAATGGTATTCTTATTACCGACCTTGAAGGGCTGAATACACCTGACCTGGATCTCAGCATTTTGCATCAATGATCGTTCTGTGCTCCGAATGATCTTAACCCCTGTTAGCAGATCTTACCTTAAATCTGTTTTTTGCCCAAAAGAGAAAAAACTAAATACTGTTAAATATTGTCCGGTCCGCATTACAGCGGCAGCAAGAAAGAATTAGTTTTAGGTTTTGCATGTTGTAGAGTGTGCCCGTATGTGCATCTCCCTGCTGATTTATTATTTTAGCCGTTATCTCTGTCTCCGCTTAGAGGTCTTGTTTTGAGTTGGCTTCTAGTTTCTACTCCAGTATAAATTGTGTCTGTTGTCTTCATTAGGCATATCATCTCAGTTTGTGTATATTATATATATGTATATTATATATATAGTAGCTATCTGGTGGGCAAGGGTGGGATGAACCCTTTCATATAGCACAAGCTTTCCTGATAACCACTGAGCCCCAAAAGTCTCTGTTCTGATTAATACTTCTAACTGCAGATTTGTCATCTTTAGAATATCCTCAGGCGCCAAAGTGGATCCAGAAAATTTCAATAGCAGTGCTTGTGAGGTGGTGTTGTGCGGCTGCAAGTTGGCTTCTTACCACACTGTAGCTGCATATAAGCACCACCTGGGCTCTTATGTCAGTTTCTAGTCTCTTTCACTTTCAGTTCCCACAGACAGGGAGCGTAGAACAAGTGTTTGTGATAGGTTGTCGATGTCTAACTTGGGACCTTTTCAGATGGAAAGAGGGCACTCCACAGAAAGGGGAGGTGGGAGGGCAATAAGGAATCTGGGGTTAGAAAAAGCATCACTGGAGGTAGGTAACTTGCCTTTTCTGCTGAAGGAGGCTGACTGGATTCCGCATACCATCTTGGCCCATTCTGACTGACCAGTCTGAACTCTGCTCTCTTTTTTTCTGAGCTTTTCCACTGACAGGAAAAGCCCAAGGATGCTGTTCCCCCTCATTTGGAAGAGCATTTTACCTCAGTTTGGCTTGCTGCGAATGCAATAAAAGTGGGATAAGTATTAGCCCGCTGGGACAAAAAAACAAGTATTCATTTGGATTTTGAGAAGATCCTGCACATGAGTGCATTAGGATATTTGATAAAACTGACTCTTTGTGGTGGCTACCTTTCACAAGTACTGGAAATCGAAATCCAGTCTGTAGAAGAAACTTACTGCTGTCACCTGACCAGAAGAGAAGATGCTAAACTTTACTGAGTGGAGAGTAGCAGGCCCCAGACTGAGGGGAAGAACATGAAACCCAGATGACTGGAATTGTGTGTGGCTGGAACCACAACAGTGTGAGCCTCGCAGGAGCCTTGAGCACCATTGCAATCAAGTTGGCCAGAATGATCAAGTAGCGAACCAAGATCATTCATGCTCGGGGAGCTGCAAAGTTCTTTCCAGGAAGACATTCTTAGTGAGCCTGCACCATCTTCAACTCCCCAGGTATCCCTGTGAAGCCCTAATGTGCCCCATGTGCCCCTAGGGGCACGCTGTGGACAGTTCACCTAGAAGCACATCTTTAAATGGTGGCCGTGGCTAGTCATCCGAATTTTAGAACCATTTGAATCTTGACCTTGGATTTGCACCCTAAATATTTGAGGGACTTATGTGAAACCTCTTTTCTAGTTTCGGAGTGGGTGAGTTGTTGGGATTGCAGGTCGTTTGAGGCTTCAGCCTCAAACCCATTGGGCTGCCCAGCCTTGCACTGCATAGACTAGAGTAGATACCAAACCGATCAGTCTGCATCCATTGTTTTTCTTCTCTGGCACATCTTCTCTGTTTACTTCAGTCTATGCAACAGACTGTTTTAAGACCTCTGAAAGTTTCAGAAAATATCTAAACGCTTCTCTAAAGTCTAACACTGGGAACGCTTCACAATGTTAAACGTAATCTGTAGATGCTGTACATAGGTTTGTGGTTATATCCAGTCCAGAAGACAGTGACTCAATCTTTTTTTTTTTATATATTTTTTTTTTATTGAGCGGAGCAGTAGGTATATAAACAAACATCATTCTTAAATATCATATCAACAACAGCCCAATTTTACATATAAAAAAGAGAATATAAAAAACATCTTCAGTACAGTGATCTCAAGCAACAGTACATATTGAATAATATCGAAGAAAAAAGTGCTAGTGCTTACACAGTGCAAGAAGACAGAAAAGTGCAAATGCAATATAAATATAAATATATTTGACTGGTACATATCCAATATCTGTCAAGTATTCATATCCTTAAATTTTTATAAATCACTAAAAAACTTCCAATTCTTTCTAAATTTCTTTATCACTCCTAGTCGTTTTGCATAGGCTTCCTCAAAGTTACGGGTTCTCTGCATTTTCTTAAACCATTTTAGATGGGAAGGTATTTCATTCGCGTTCCAGTTCTGGAGAACTAACGAGCGTGCTACCGTGCAGGAAATACACAAAAACACTTTCTCAGCCTCAGTTAGTAACAATTTATCTTTGCGAAATACAAATAATGCAGCATCGGCCTCTATCGGCACTTTCTTTCCCAAAGCCTGTCCAATATCAGCGAAAACTGATTCCCAGAAGGAACTCAGGCGAGGACATGTAAAAAAAATATGATGCCATCCACCTTCCCCATCTCTCTGACATCTAAAGCATTTATTTGGGACTTCCGGAAACCTTTTTTTAAGTGCCGCTGGGGTATAATAAGAGAGCCAACGCGATAAAAAAGACATTCTCTTGAAATTCGCCGCTCGAAGTGTTTTATTTCCTAAAAGGCTAATATCCTCCCAATCTTTAAGAGTAAAAAAGCACTGGGTTTCACTGGCGATTCTTACTAAATGATTCTCTAGTAAGGGTTTTTGGCTATGCTGTTGTAGCAGCCAATACCAATTCCCCACACCATGTAGTTTAGTGGCATAAAGGGTTGATATTAAATAATTTGGAACATCAAAAATTTCTTTTATATCTGTTAAAAAATGGACAATTTGAAGATATTCAAAGAAAGCAGGTTTATTGCAACCCTCAGCCCTATCCATTATTTCTTGCCAAGAGATCGCCCTATTCAAAACAGAAAATTGTCTTAGCTCGGATAGTCCACAGTTCTCCCATATTTTTATGTTTTTGGATCGGAGCTGGAGACCCAGATTACTAGATTCTCCCAATTTTACAAAGTGTAAGCCTGATGAACTCGTCTTTTAAAAAAAGCCAAAAGTCTAGAAGAGTAGTCTTTTAATGTTTTGTACCTTGTCTTCTTAGGAAACTTGGAAGTTTTTAAAAATACTGAAGTTTGTGAACCCATTTCTTGAGTCATTTTATCCATAAAAAAACCATCTCTCGTACCATTTGATCTTAACAGTCCAGAAACCAAATCTAAAAATGCGGCTTCATAATAGGTTTTCAAATGCGGCAAAGCCAGGCCCCCTTGTTTTATAGGTAATTGTACCGTAAGCAGCTTAACCCTAGATGCTTTTTTCGCCCAGATAAATTTTCTAAATAAAGTTTCCATTTCTTTAAAAAAGGAAGCATATACTTTGATGGGAACATTTATAAAAAGAAACAAAAGCAGCGGGAGTATAGACATTTTAATTAAAGACACCCTACCAATCAATGAAAGGGGAAGAAGAAGCCATTGATCTAACAATTTTTTTATTTTATCTTTCATTCTTATGTAGTTTAGTCTAAAAAGCTGCTGATGTTGATTAGACACAAACATCCCAAGATATCTAATTGGATCTGTCTTAGATGCTTGAGCTTCTAAACATAGCGGAAAAAAATTCGAATCCACATTAAGAGCGAGCACTTCGGTTTTATTAGAATTTATCTTATATCCCCCAATTAATTCATAGTTCTTGAATTCTTTTAAAACTGTCTCAAGATTCATTTTATCAGGTTTTAAATATAAAATAATATCGTCTGCGAATAATTTTAACTTTGCCATTCCAGGTATTGGAGGCAAAATATCAGGGTTGTTACGCATCTTAATAACCAACGGCTCTATAAAGAAGGTAAAGAGCAGCGGCGATAACGGACAACCTTGTCTTGTCCAACGGGATATTTTAATATTGCCTACTTTTGTAGCATTTATAACCACCGTGGCTGTTGCTTCCTGATAAATGTTCTGTAGCATCTTAACTACTTGGATTGGGAAGCCGAAAAAACCAAGAGTAAAAAATAACGTTTTCCAATTAACCAAATCAAAAGCTTTCTCAGCATCCATCATGATAATGCATGCCGGGGTAAGATTAGTATTAAAGTAATCCAAAGCATGGATTAAAAATTCTGTATTTGCCGCCATCGATCTGCCCTTAATAAAACCAGTTTGATCAGTATGAATAGTCTCTTGGGCAGCCAACGAAAAGCGCTCCGCCCAGATTTTCATTAGTATCTTATAGTCTGAATTTAAAAGACTAATGGGCCTGTAAGAATTGACATCGGCGGGATTCTTATCTTTTTTCACAAAGGACACAATTATGGACTCCTTAAAATTCGCGGGTATCAAGCCTCCATCTTTAATATAATTAAATAGCTTTTTAAGAGGGGTCGATAGCTCCCCCGAAAAAGCTTTATAAAATTCAATAGGGAAGCCATCTTGTCCGCAAGCTTTAGCCCCAGCGGTCGTTTTAATAGCGGTCAAAATCTTGGCGGTTTCCACATCCAAACTTAATTGACCAGCTCTTTTTGTCGAAAGTTTTGGAATATTTAAATTTAAAAAATAGTTCTGAATCCACTCATCCTCTACCTGATGTTCTGTTGAATAAAGTTGTTGAAAATGATTCAAAAAGATCTGACTGATCTCATTACTTTTAGTTGTTTCGCCCCCTGTCTGAGGGTCAAACACTTTCAATATTGTAGCTGCCTCTTGTTTCTTTTTCGTTAAGTTCGCTAGAAATTTACCTACCAGCTGGCTTTCCTCATAGATTTTTTGTTGATAATTTTGAGAGCTACAAATTTCCTCCAAAACGAGAAACTCCCTTAACACTGATCTTACTTGAGCATACCGGTTCGGGAGTGACTGCAGCAGCAGTGCGTACTCTTTTTCAGCCTCCAGCTGAAGCTTGGCTATTTTTAACTTCCGCGCTTTATGCTGGGCGGCTGAAAAAGTAATTATTTGGCCACGAGCCGATGCTTTAAAACCTCCCCATACCGCAAAAGGCTCAGCAGTATTATTATTAATTTGAAAATATTCAGTAATCCATTTTCTAAAACTGGCCATCCATTCCTGATCTTGAAGAAGGAGGCGATCTAATTGCCCATATGGGGGGCGGTCTCATGCCCCCCTTTAAAATTAGCTCAAGACTAATATATGCATGGTCAGAGAAAGGATTACACCCTATTCCTACCTTAGAAGTCTGAAGAGATCTAGATATGAGGAAAAAATCAATACGGGAGGAAGTTCCAAAACGATGCGAGTGGCAAGTATAGGAATCCATGTCTGGGTTCTCAATCCGCCAGGGGTCTACCAATTGATATTCGTGTTTAAGAGCATCAATTAGTTTTTTAGTATTCGGTTTCAATTGATTTTTATTTTTATTCGAAGTGTCCTTTCTTAAATCTTGTATATAGTTAAAGTCTCCGCCGAGAATAACCTGTCCAGGCGCACCCAACAGGTATTCATTTATTTTCGTCAGAGCAGAAACATCATCAGTCACAGGTCCATAATAGTTTAAAAAATTCAGAATTTTCCCCTGCAGCCTTGTGGTAACCCAAATCCACCTCCCTTGAGGATCTCTAACTATTTTTACAAATTCCCAAAGAACTTTATTGGAAAAGTAAATAGCTACCCCCCGCATAGCAAGACCTGCTGATGCAAAAAAAGAATGAGGAAAAGCCCTGGGTATAAATATTTTAGGAAAATTTGTTTTTAAATGGGTTTCCTGTAAATATATAACGTGACAGTGACTCCATCTTGTTAAGTTTGTGTGTATTAACTGCCTTATTTTACCTGCCTCTTCAGTTCTTCTGTTTTTTAGAAGTGATAGGGGCCTTTCCGTGTTTTGTGTGTGCTTCGCGTTGTGTTGAATCCTATAGTTAGTATTGTCTGCATACATACATTGGGATAATGACAGAACCCACCATAGATCCTGCCAGTAACCTATATTTGCCCGTTGGATGCAAAGTCGGAAATTTGACAGTTATGTCACTGAACCGAAACTGTGCGCATAATTTTCCTTTTACACCATTCCACGCCTTTGTTTGCACCACTGTTTGCAGTATTTGTTCACTGCCCATAGCTAGCGAGTGCTATGCTGTCTCTTTGCAGAATACTCTTAATGTCCTTGGCAGTTTTGCAATATATTGTTTAGTCACAGTTCTCACTGTTGGCTATGATGATTTGAAAGAGTTGAGACTAGCAGTGCTACAAACATGAAGGCGTTTAGTGTCAGTCTGTATAGTAGTTTTCATGTGAAGTGTATCTTTTGTTCTGATTTCCCTTGGAGTGAGTGTTAACTTGGACCAATTACCGATCTTATTTACGGTGGATCTGGGCATGGTGTTTCCGTGTAGTCAACTGGCAAAGCATGACCATATGCAATCAATGATGAGTTTACAGTGTCGTTTTGTGTACAGAGGGTGACAGTTGATTAGACCTTTGACTTGAATCTAGTATTATCCATTCTCAGGATGGAGGACCACTAAGTCTTGCCTACTCTTCAGAGTAAAGTTTCTACAAAGGGATACAGCTATACATTTCTCACTGCCATTGTGAGAAAATGGTTTCTGGCAGTGTGTCATTGATTGTAGTTTTTTAATACTTCATTAGGTCATACTCGGAGCATTGACCTTGTGATCTCATTGAATGCTGATTACTGAGTGTGTGCACCAAAGCCTGGTACCACTTTTCCCAGTGTAGGGAATCACTGTCTGTAGTACCCCTAATTTCACTGGCCACTGTGTGGACTAAATATTCATATACTGTAGTGCTTGTGGGGAAAACAAGAATCTTTTGGTCATTTGAGTGCCTGTTTTACCTGTTAATACAGAATTCCGATCCGTCTATCTTCACACATTTGAGATGCATGTCTTTATATTGCTGTGGAGTGTTGCTTGGAAGAGGACAAGACCGGGGACCATATAAAGATGAATAGATGTTCTCTATATTTGTGCTGTCATTTTATTGGGATCTGATATTGATGAAACTTGTTAATCCCGAAAAAAATCTGTTTACTCTAATTTTAAATTAACACCTTTCTTTGCTGCTCAGCTCTTAGTCGACTACCTGGTTTACACAGTTGCACATTTTAATTCTGTTTGGTTGCGCAGTGTTTTAAAAAATATATAATCCGGTGTCCCATTGTATGGCAAGGTAAATTGAAAATGAAGAGGAGAATGAGAGTGGTGTACCACTGCTTACATCATTTGAAAGCTGAAAGAAAGGGAACTTATGCTCAGAAGGATGGATCTGTCTCAATGGTAAGCATAGGAATTGATTTCTAATACAGGGAAACAAAGAATATCTTAAAGATGCAATTTTCAAAATGTAATTCCTCCTCTTAAGGTTAGCAGCACAAAGTGTACCTGCATTGAAGTTAACAGCAAACTTGTCAAATTGACTTGAGTTGAATCCTGCCAGAGATGTTCATTCCCATTACTTTGCTCATTTTACTCTAATTACTCCATTTTGTACTGACCATGACTTTAACCACCATTGACTGGCCGTGCTGTACTATGATCTCGACACAAGATTTGCTCCTAAGTTGGCTAGGACTTGAACCGTAATACAATATTGGCCTCAACTGAGCAAAGAACAATTGACTTAAAGGACAGTGTGAAATGTTGGTGGTCAATGTTATGGTATGCAGCTACTAGAGTGGGATTTATTTGAGCTCTGTTAGACAATAAATATACTCGGAATGCATTTCTGCTTTTCAATAACTATATATTTAAGGTAACTATGGTATAGTTTAACCATTCAAGGAATGTTTGCCAATATGGCGTGTTTGTACCCATTTCATGGAAAAGTTCGGGTAAAATGTTCTCTGGCAGATTGTTAATCACTCATTTGAAGTCAGAAATGTTTGATTTGGTTTAATTGGCCATTTTAAAATTTGGGGCTGCGTTCTTGCGCGTTTTGCACCAGTTTATCAGTACATACACCAGTTGTAATATACTAAATGTGTTTTGCATGTCACTGGTCCCATGATTATCTACAAGCCTTCACTTTGAGCTGTTGTAGGTGTTTGCACAATTCAGATATAAAAGGTTGCTGTCCTTTTCACTGCCATGTCTATGGCTACACATCAGCATAATGAAGTATTCGTCCGTGTCCTTCTCGCATATCAAAAGTTGGCTTCCATGCTCATGATATTACTGAATAATGTTTGATACTGCTATATGATTACGAGTTTTTGAGATTTTTCAGGCGCAATAGGTTCAAGTCTATGTTCCTATAGGGATGTATGTATTCCATGTCTGTTAAGGAGATTTTTAATCTAATTTTAATGCAGGGATGAATTTATAATTGCATGTGGTGTGCGTGTACAGTGATTTTTTTAAACTAACTGAGGGCATTGTTTTAACTCTTTTTTATATTGACATTATTTTTAAGTTCTCATCATATAATGATGGAATCACTATTGTCTACATTAAGCTTGAGGGGTCGGCTGAAATCCGTCGCAGGTGCTATGCCCCACCCTGTTATCTAGAATTAACTTTGTAATATGCCTCATTTACTTTGCACAAGTTACTATCTGATTGCATTTTTTAAAGGGTCAGGTGAAGAACGGCTTTCGAGCCAGAGTCGAGTGCACATGTAGATCTTCTTTCAAAGGTGGATGGTCATCTCCCGAAGTCCCCTCATCACTGAGATATGTGTCCTTGATTTCGCACCTGGGCATTCTGTCCCACAGACTGCTCCTACACTGTCTTTTTAGCCTGAAATTCATGTATGGGCCATTCAGCTGACTCCGTACTAGGTCCTTGAATTAATGTGATAAAGAAATGTGACTCAACTCCACCACCAGCCGTTGGATTATCTCTGTCCCTTTTTAGAGATAGATTGGGCAGCGTATGCGCTGCTCTGTGAGCCATGCTGTATTGCAGTATGTACTTGAAGCCCCGCCCACTCTCCACCCATATTGGTCATTGGCTTGTGTTATTGTCCTTTGTAAATGCTGGCTTCTGAATAGCTATTAGGTTTGTTATTCCCTCCTTAGTACCGCCTTGTCTTCATTTGTAACCTCCCATGTGGACTGCCCCTTTTACTTCGGTACGTCTTCTTTAGTCTGTAAGCACTATTTTCTTTAATGAGTTTCTCTTACTGCAGGAGGGTCTCTCGTGTGCAGTTGTGAAAACCGGCTTGTTTATTTAACTCGTAGCAAACTGGGAGCTCTTCAGGGGCCTTGGGTGACAGAAGGGGGTACCTCAGCGATGCCTTCAAGCATTTGGAATGCAATAGGTCTCGCATTTGCGAGAGTTTAAGCTATTGGCATTGTAAATGACAGTGCCTTTTATTTATGTTTTAAAAACCAAAACATAAATAAAAGGCATTGTCATTAACAATGCCAATAGCTCAAACTCGCGTAAATGCAAGACCTATTGCATTGCAGATGCTTGTTCCTAAGGTTACCAAAAGACTCTGTCACCAGAGACACCATTTTCCTGTCCTGCGCCTTTTGATAACGGCCCAGTGCATTACTGGGAATTTTAATCTTTGTCAGTGCTTTAAATAGGATGAAAAAGATTGGGGGTCTTTAAAAGCTACGCAGCAAACAAAGTGTAACTACGAATCCTTTCCAAAAGCAGTGGCCTCTGCACCTAGGGCGTGGTTTAACACTTATGAACTAGAATTCTGTGCTTCCCAAAGAGGGCCACCTGACCAGTATTAAGGTGCCTCTGAGTTTTCTGTTATCGCATCCAGACTTATCACAAAGGAATGAACATATGTCTAAAACAAATGAAACCTGTTGGCTTTGACACTGTTTGTCGGTATGAGACAAATGAGTAACTACAATGGGTTTTTATACATTCTTAGAATTGCAACTGTTTCAATTCTGAAAGTATGAGACTGTGAATTAAACATTACTAAGGAGTGTGGACCGGTGGTCTTCGGAGTGTCCCAGTCACTCCCGTTGTCTCCTTCCCATCAGTTTCCTCTGCAGTCTCACCTTGTTCGGCACTCACTCCCTTTTTGCCCCACATCGTTCTGAAATCCTCCATCTAAATATCTAATGCCCCCTCTTTTTACGTCTTTACTGAGTTTTCACTTTTTCCACATCATTCATTGCATCCCCTCCCCTTCAGCACCTCTCTAACACAAACACTTATTCTCCTCTCCTGTAAACTCTGCATTTTCTTTTCCAGTGTTTCTGCATTTGTGTACCTCCTTCGCACGTCCACATAAAATGGTAATTACAATTGACACCTAATAACTATCGCTTTGGGCTTTGCAGAGAGACCAAGGGTTTGATGTGCATCTAGTCTGAACACCTTTTTGCCCAACGGACAGGCACTGTGAGACATTCACCCTAATAGTAATAATGAGTCTTATAGAGCACAATGGTTACACCCCACGGTGTGTCCCCGTCCTAGGACCAGAACCTCTTCTAGAGCTCAGAGTACTGTACTAAGAAGAACATAGGCTAGACAAGAGACAGACAACCAAACCTACCCTAAAATAAACAAAATAGCCAGGTTTTAAGCCTCTTACGAAAGATCACCTCAGATGGTTCCATCCTCAGATGGGTGGGCAGGGAATTCCACATCTTTGCTGCTTGGAAACCAAAGGAGCGGGCCCCAAGTCGGGCTCTGTTAACACGGGGTACTACCTCTAAGTTAGCGCCAGTCGATCTAAGGTTCAACCTTAAACCTGAACGCCAGAGCTCTCAACCATGCCATGTCATGAACACCCCTCTGCACCCTGGAACTTGGAGGGGTCTAAGTTCACAGTATGCACTATGCAATAGTCATATGTGGCTTGAAGAAGAACTACTAAGAAACACAGTATCTGAAAAAAGCAAATAATCTTAGGAAACGAAAGATGAAATAAAACTTGTGAAGTAGAAACAGGGACGGCAACGCAGACATTGGTAACCTGAAGGATTTTTACAGTTAATGGTAAGAAATCGATCAGTGTTTTTGCCTGTGGAACTAAGGACATGAACGCAGGGCCCGACAGGTACCCGTTTAAAAGTCTGTTTTTTTAAATTCTTGCCGGGTCTGAGAACCAGCAGTACCTGCTTCTTTTAAAACACTGGTATTGGTTTAAATTAATCTGAAACAATTAGACTAGCACAACTGGAAACAATGATTTTTTAAAGGGAAAGACCAGAGCTGGACGATGGTGTCCCTGGTGACATGGCGCCATCAGGTAACCTTAGTTTCTCCATATTTCTTAAGCTGAAGTTAGGCCTTGGCACTGGAATGGAGGTTCTGGAACAGCAGAGGAGGGAACGCAGTGCTAACACATGATAATAATAATAAACTCAAGAAGCCAAAACGAGGCTCCTGCTGGCCTCACTCCACTTTGACACATTTTTGCAGGTCCACTGAGGTAGCTGAGCCAAAAAATGAACAATGACAGCAGAGCCAAGGCTCGGCTCTGGCTCCAAGAGCCCACTCACGAGCCGAGCCCTGAATATATTTGCCATGTAGACAATGCAGCAAATATCATGTTGGAATATGAACAAGGTGTCTTAAAAATACAAAAAAGTGTGTTTCTTTAACAAGCCGAAGCGTTTCACCTTAGTACATCAGGTTACATCTCTGTATTGAGAGGTAAAGTGAGTTTTATAAATAGTAACTCAGAAACATTCCTGCCCCCGCCTTGATGACAATGCTCTTAGTGAAATAAGAGGCAAATCAGTTGTCACTTGTGTCCTATATGAGGCTAGATTCTTATTATAGATGTAGCAACATTATATGGTATTAAAACAATCACAAGACAGGTTTTTTTAGAGCGTGCATGCTGAGCTCGCGTATTTGACAGTGCTGTGATAATAAACAAAAAAGAGGCTCTGTGAAATAAAGCGTTTGCTTAGGATCACACCATGTGGTCCAGCAGTGAAGCTGGTATTGATTCACCACTGTGCAATTCAACCACTAGATGAGCATCGGTGACATCAAATGTTAATGCTTCGTACTTCATCATTGGAGAATGAGATTAGAACGTGGGTGACAGGCAGAAGCCAAATTGTATTTTTGCAAGATTTACATACAGCAAACCTTGTCCAAAAACATAAGAGCGCTCGCTTTACAACAGATACAGACTAGATACACGTTTTTATAGGGTTTTTTGGGGCACAGGGACATTTGCCGGAATTTACAGGCTGTTGAGCTGAGGGTGAGATTCAAACCAGGTTCCTCATGGCAGCTGAAGCCATTACGCCACATCACCTCTCGCGAAAGCTCGGCTCGTTTTGTGCTCGAGGTTTTAAGAGGACCTCGCTCTGAGCCCAGAGCCATGCATCCGGCTCGAGCGTTCAGTGGCTCGCCCACCCTTACTGGGACATGGGTGCTGCCAGTTTAGTAGATTTGAAGATAAAATACTTACCGAAATACTTCACATTGCTATATTTTATTTTTGCTGTTCAGAGTGACGCGTTTATGCCTACAGTGGCGGTGACGGTGACTTTTACCGATAACTTGCTCCACTGATGTTTCCACAGCTCTATACAGTAATGCTGGAATGGATGCCAGCGTGCGTCTGTGTACGGAACGTAAGCGAATAGAACGTTGGCCGTGGGCATGAAAGGGCTGCTGTTTGCAGAACTGAAAATATTCTGATACCACTGCCAGAAAACACTGCCACTTGTTATGCGATCATTCCTTTGTATTCTGGTATGTGTAAATAGAGGAAAGTCAACCACAGTTTATTATTCTAGTTAATTACACTGGTGCCACAGTGTTTGCATAGACTTGTTCTGTCTATATGCATGTTCTTTCAGACAGCCTTCCATGGACTAATTCTATTTTAGTATTTTTTTTGTAACTTCACGTTTTTAGGTTGAAGCCTACCAGACAGCGCAGCTGTCTGGTTATCTGAAAACTTCTTAGGAACATTCTGAAGCTTCCCTGGGAATGCAATCCGCCCATTGCCTACCATTGGCTTTGTAACTGACATTTCTGTCTATTTGCTTGCTTTATTTGTTTTAAGCTGTACAGCTTCATTTCGTCCCTGCCAAGGAGCAACGTCTTTTCACACTACCTCTCCTTTTATTCTTCCACGAGTGCTCGTTTCTGTAAACAGGCCTATAAATGATGTTCTTGTCACATTTGATTGCACATTTGATGCACAATGACAGGCTCTGTCATTTGAGGGAGCTTGGTGTTTACTTTTCGTCCTCTGACTTAAAAGTGAGAGGATGTATGTGACAATCTTACTAGATACTAAGGGTAGGAACGTTTTTTTTCTAGCACGCAACAACATTTAAATGAACTGTACAAGTATTTCAGAATATATCAGAATTGGCAAAGCACAATTGATGCAAAATTTTTGTTAATTCTGAAGTGCGTTGGAAGTAAATACTTTGATCAAAACAAATCAATACTCTAGGTGATGCCATTTCCACACATTATCATTTTTCGCTATGTAATTAGTAAAACTTTGTCTGTGTAAATGTAATTATCCTTTCAATTGAAAATGTGTGGTCTATAATAGCAGTGTGCTACCACACCATGCATACTCCCACTCTGTCATTCTGTTCTGCATCACTCCAAACGACTACACTCACTCTGCACCACTCCACTCTGTGCCACTGCACTCTGCGCCAGTGCACTCTATGCCGCTCTACTCTAGACCACTGCACTATATGCCAGTGCACTCTACGCCACTCTGTTCAACACCACCTCACTTATTACCACTGCACTCTACACCACTCCAGTCTAGGCCCCTCCACTCTGCACAACTCCGCTCTTCGCCACTTTGAAGCACTGCACTCAACATCACTCTGCAGCTCTGCACTCTACTTCACTGCACTCTATGCCAATATACTCTATGCCAATGCACTCTACTCTGTACCACTGCACTCTGCACCACTGCACTCTATGCCATTACACTCTACACCATGCCACTGCACTGTACGCCACTTCACTCTACCCTGCACCACTCCACTCTACGGCACTTCAGTCTACTCTAAAACAATCTACTCTACCCTACTGCAGTCTACACCACTGCACTTTACACGTCTCGGCGCAACTGCACTCTACTCTGCACCACTGTAGTCTTCACCGCTGCTCTCTGCGCCACTGCACTCTTATGCCAATGTTATTTTATGTTTATTTGTATAGCGCATTAATCACAAAAGAGGGTATCCAGGGACTTTGGCAAAGTATGTAGGTGTGTGGTCCCAAGGTGCTAATATCAAGAGAGCCAGGTCTTCAGTTTCATGCAGAACTCTATAAGTGAGGAGGAGGTTCTGATGTGTTGAGGACGGTTGTTGCATGTCTTGGGTGCGATGTAGGAGAATGAGCGACCTCCGTTTTTTCTTTTGTGTAGGCGGGGCATGTGTGCGAGTGAGACAGAGCATAGGTGTCTTATGCGTTGATCAACGTGTATGCTACTGATCAGGTATTCTGATCCTGTGATGTGTAGGGCTTTGTATGTGTGCATGAGAAGTTTGAATTGCCTGCGCTTGTGAATGGGGAGCCAGTGAAGCTTCCTGAGGTGTGGTGTGATGTGGGTGCGGCTTGAGAGGTAGAGTAGAAGTCTTGCAGCTACGTTCTGGATGTTCTGGAGTCTGTGTAGGAGTTTTTCGGGAGATTCTGGCGTAGAGCGTGTTGCCGTAGTCCAGCCTGCTGGTGATGAGTGCTTGTGTGAAGGTTCGTCTGGTGTTTTGAGGCAACCAGTTAAAGATCTTTCGCAGCATGCGTAGGATGTGGAAGCAGAAGGTGCACACTGCATTGACTTGAGCAGTCATGTTGAACTTGTCATCTAGGATGATCCCTAGATTCTTGCGTGATCTGTGGGTGTGGGTGTTGGTCCAAGCTCCAACGGCCACCAGGTGAAATCCCATGGAGAGGTCTTGATGCCAAAGTCCAGTAATTCTGTCTTGTCGGAGTTGAGCTTCAGGCAGTTGGTTAGCATCCAACCTGCTACCATCGTCATGCAGATGGTTAAGTTGGTTCTGGTGGTGTTTGTCTTGTTCGTCAGGGAGAGGATGAGTTGGGTGTCATTGGCGTAGGAGATAAAAGTGATGTATTGTGATCAGATGATGTTGGGGAGCAGTGTCATGTATATGTTGAAAATAGTGTGGCAGAAGGACAATTCCTTTGGGACACCGTGTATCAGTTTCTTGGTCTCTGATGTGAATGATGGCATCCTGACCCTTTGCGTTCTTTCTGTGACGAAGGAACAAATGCATTTAAGTGCAGATCATTGTATGCCCATTGAAGTCTTATGATGAGGGTGTTGTGGAAGACAGTCGAAGGCCGCTGAGAGGTCGAGCAGGATGAGGGCCGCTGTTTCTCCTCGGTCCAGGATGTTTCGAATGTCGTCGGTGGCAACGATGAGTGCTGCTTCGGTACTGTGGTTCTTTCTGAATCCTGATTGTGTGTTGCCTAGAAGATGGTGAAGTTTGCAGTGAGTTGTGAGTTGCTTGTTAATAGCCTTCTCAATCACTTTGGCTGGATAGGGGAGCAGGGAGATGGGTCGGAAGTTGAATCAGGTTATCTGTGGGCTTCTTGAGGAGGGCGTTGATTTCTGTAAGTTTCCATTCATCCCGAAAAGTGGCGGTTGTTATAGAGGTGTTGCTGTAGGTCAGGGTGGTGCTGATGGTTAATGTTTCTAGGTTGAAGATGTGGTGGGGGCATGGGTCAGTTGGGGCCCCTGATTGGATGGTCCCCTTGATTGCCACTGTGTAATTTCTGATGAGGGTTGTGATTCAGCCAGATGGCCGTCTTGGTTGGTGGTGGGTAGGTTAGCGATGAGTTCTCTGGGGTTGGGTTGGTGTGCGAAGTTGCTGTAGATGTTTGCAATTTTGCTGTGGAAGAAGTTTGATAGGTTGTCACATAGTTGTTGGCAGGCAGCAATGTTTTTGACAGTGGCTGAGGGCGAGGTGAAATCCTTGACGATTGAGAAGATCTCCTTGCAGCTGTTGGAGCTTCCTTCGATGCTGTCCACAAGTGCTTTTTTCTTGCTGTCTCTAATTTGCTGGTGATTGTATCTGAGTGCTGTCTTGTAGGTAGTTCTGTCAAGTGGTGGTGTGGCTGGCTCTCCATTTCCTTTCTAGCTGTTTATAGTGTCATTTGGTGTCTCCAGGATCTTCTGTGTACCAGCTGGCCTTCTTGTTTGATCTACTGTGCTTGTTGCATTTGGTGGGTGCGAGAAAGTCCGTGCAGTTCTTGATCCAGTTGTTGATGTTCTTGTCGAGGCTTTCTTTTGGGTTAGGCTGATCAGTGCCAAGTCTGCTTCTGTGATTTTGCCCCAGCTGCGGCTTGCAGTGCTGAACCTGGTAGGGGTGTTGACTTCGTGTGTTGATTTAGAAGTGGATGATGGAGTAGTCGGTCCATGCGAGATTTGTGGTGAAGTTGTATGTGATGCAGTCACTTATGGTGAAGATGGGGCCCAGTGTGCGTCCTGCAGTGCGTGTTGGTTCTGTGACGAGCTGGGTGAGTCTGATGTTGCTCAAGCTTTCATTGAGTGCTGTGGAACAGGGGTAGTTTCGGTCTTCTATTTGAAAGTTGAGGTCACTGAGGAGAATGTAGGTTCGGGAGTCGATGGTGAGTAGAGCGACAAAATCGGTGGCTCGTGGTCCAGGTGGTGTGTAGGCGAGGGTTCAGTTCAGAGTGAATTTTTCAGAGATTTGCAGCTTGGAGTGCCGGTGTTCCATGAATGGGCTGGCATTCTGTGTGGATGTTGTGCATTTGCCGGATTCCTTGCAGATGATAGCGAGTCCTCCTTCCTAGCTTGTGAAGGTGGACCTGTCGAGCGATCTTGTAGCCTGCTGGGATTGCTGTAACGAAGTCTAGAGCCAATGAGAGATTGCGCCAGGTCCCTGTGATGAAGCAGATGTTCGGTGTGTCACTGCTCAGAAGGTCTCATATTTTGGTTGTGTGTTTGCTGAGTGATCATGTGTTGAGAAGCATTATTGCGAGTGGGAGTTGACATGCAGGTTTGCTATGGCGTGTGGTGTAGGGTGGTAGTGTAGGTGTTGTTGGTGCTTGTCTGGGCGTTGGTGCTTGTGTGGTGTGTGTGTGATGGGAGGGGGTGTTGAGGGTGTTGTAAGTATTTGTGTGAGGGACGTGGGTAGCTGCTGGAGAACCTGCAGTGGGTGCTGGTGAATGCTCCTACCATGGTGTGAGGTGCGGCAGAATGGGGGGGGGGGGGGACAGTATCCAGGATCTAGCAAGCTAAGGAGTGCTGGAGAGTATCGCTGGGCGGTGATTGGATCAGAGTTCTTGGCGCTGGACGTGCCCCAAGTGCAGACGGGCACTGCTGTCATTAAGTAGGTCCGGGAGGGGTGAGGAGTCCAGGGTGCCATGATGTAATTTACTGGGGTGATGGGAAATGAAGTCCTCTTGATTGGCTTCTTCTTTTAAAGAAGGTTTTGGCATAAAACCAATAATGTCACTCCTGTCCAGACGGATGATGAGAAATTCAGTGATGTCACTTACTGTGCAGGTGGATGATTGGAGATCCAGTGATGTCTCTTTCTATGCTGATGAATGATGGGAAAATCAATCCACACTATGCTACTCTACACCACTGCACTCTGTCAATGCACTCTACTATACTCTACTCTGCATTACTGCACTCTGCAGCACTCCCCTCCATGGCACTCTACGCCTCTATACTCTACTCTCCTCCACTCCACTCTAATCACTCTACTCCACATCACTCCACTCCACTCTGTACCACTGCACTCTGCATCACTCCACTCTTCACCCCTGCACCCTACACCACTGCACTCTACTATGCACCACTGCATTCTACGATGTTGCATTGTATGCCATTGCACTGTACGCCACTGTACTCTGCAACACTCTATGCCAATGCGCTCTACACCAGTCCACTCGAGTCTATGCCACTCCACTCCACCGTACGCCACTTAACGCCACTGCGCTCTTCTCTGCACCACTGCACTCTATGCCACTGCACTTTACTCGGCACCTCTGTACTCAACGCAACGGCACTCTGCGCCACTCTACTCTACAACACTACTCTGCGCCATTGCACTCTACAACACTCTACTCTGCGCCACTGCACTCTACTATGCAACATTCTACGCCACTCCATTCCATGATGCTGCGTGGTAGGCCGCTGAATTATGTGCCACTGTACTCTACACCACTATACTCTGCAACACTGTACGCCAAAGCACTATACACCAGTTCGCTCTACTCAACGCTACTCCAATGTAAATCACTCTATGCCACTCCAATACACGAACTGATGCCACTCCAATACATGCACCTTATGCCACTCCACTCTACGCCATTCCAGTTTACGACGCTCCACGCCACTCTCCTCTACGCCTCTAACTTTTAGCCATGCTGAACAGCAGCCTCTCTGGTGTACAACATGGATAAAAGACATTGGCAGAGCCAATAGCTCCTGCATGGGCAAGACCTATTGGCTTTTCCATTGCTTGTTAAATACCACTTAACAGACACCAGCTTCGATTTAAACTCCATAAATTGGTCGATAGAAAAAGCAATTTTACGTCTGGCTTAGAAATAGCTATTTTTCTTTCCTCGTGTAATAAATCAAATTCACAAATAAAAGTGTACACACACTCTCTAAATATGCAATTGTGCAGTGTAATTTGCTATTTATTGCCATAGTCGAGTTTGCAGGCGGTACCATAACCCCCAAGAGTCGAATCCTCAAGTGAGTTATGATGCCCTGCTCCGCCTTCAATGATTGTAATAAATAGCATATTAAACTCTGTGCAGGCGCATATATGGTTTATGCCATGGTATTTTGTCAAGTGTATTAGTTTTAAAAGGTAATTATTGCCAAAACCAGGATGCAAGGGATACTATTTGTGCAGTAAGGAAAAATCACACTGAAGAAATATCATGAATATTAGGAGTGTTGTTTTCCTGTGTAATTGTTAAGTGTAATCTATGGGGCAGTAAAAAGTGTTTCGCCCATCAATTATGTTGTACTGTGATGATAAACTCTAATTTGATGTTTGAGGTGGATTAACAAGTGTGTGATTGCTTGTTTATTGATTCATTTCTTCCAAATAATATGAGTTACTGGGCCAGCCGATTTTCATGAGATGGGTGTGTGTGTGTATGGGGTAGTTCTAGTTTGGTCAGTAGTTACATAGTAAAAGCGTTTTTTATGTTGCTAATAACTTTGGCCCAGTTTGAAGAATCTCCACGAAACTTTCCAAAAAGGTGCTACTTTTTGACTAGTTTGTGCATGGAAAGTTTTGGGGTGATCCATCAAGATGGGGGCAGAGAGCAAAGGGGGGGGGGTCCCGAAACGCAAAATCCCCATGCATTTTCCATAGACTCCTTTAAGAAGGGCTACAGCAAAAACTGCTGAACAGAATTCAGGGGTGTGGAATTTAATAAAATATCTACTTATCCATGGGACAGGTTGCTTCATAAAAAAAACCTGCTTGTTCCTTTGGTGCCATGTAATGCGGAGACAAATTATGGCAGCAATCTCATTATATAAGAACTCTGTTAATAGCCTCTCTCATTGCGCCATGGCTAATACTATAGTAGGGCTTGAATACTAGCAATTTCCTTATTTTACCACCTTTCCGCAGATCTACATACAGGGGCTGGAGGTAGAAGTAAGCAATAGTTCAAGGGCTGGAAGGCCCTTTTGAGTCTGTGCAAGCCTACTAACTTGCATGTTTTAAGGGTCTTTAGCTCTTTAACCATTTCCTATTCTGAGAAAGGTTGTAAATTTACTCCTGACACAGGCAGGAGTAAGACTTCTTCCAGGGTTGGAAAAAAAAGTGGTTGGAGGGAAAGTGAATTTGTAAACGCTCAACAGATTTTCACATGTCCAAATCTACACATGCAAATTTGCTCACGCACAGTTCACGAATATTTTTAAGGAGTACAATTTCCTTGTCTACTTCTGTAAATTCTTGTGAATTCATGAAATACATTCAAAGACATATACCAAGGGTGCACTTTTGTGACTTTCCTTAAGAATTGGGCCTCTAAT
Organism: Calotriton arnoldi; assembly: GCA_963921515.1. NCBI lineage: Eukaryota > Metazoa > Chordata > Amphibia > Caudata > Salamandridae > Calotriton > Calotriton arnoldi. The sequence continues at coordinate 787,399 of CAWUFW010003367.1, forward strand.
TAGGTATGGCGTTAACCAAGACCTTTTGTTTATATTAAAATTCTATCTCTCTCTATTCATCTATCAGCTGGCTTCACTGTGAGTGTTAGCATTCTGCTCGTTCACAAAGAGGATATTGGCACACAAAGTAGTTTTGCTCAGTGCCAGGAACTATTGTGGCAATGTGTGCTTTTTGGGACCAAAACAATTTTTTCTTTTTGCCAATGCTTGTTACAGTGGCGAAGGCCCGGCAGCTCCCACAACAATATAGTTTTTACAAACGTCATGTCAAAACACGCATTGACAAAACCAAACGAATGATCACCAGTGTCCGACCTATTGGCTTTGCCAATGCTTGTTTATTTTCATGTTTCCCATAATCTTTTTGAAAGTGGTTACGCTGATTTCCATTATGAATAGTTTTTGGGGAATACTAACTTGCATCAACACATTTTACTAAACGATGCTCAAAGAAATGGAACCTAAATTTTCACTAGTTTAGCAAAATGTGTTCTTTCCTAGTTGCATTTTTTTGTGAGCATTTTATTTTGAAAGCAAAGAATCAAAAATTAAGCTTTATTCGAAATCACAAAGTGAATCATAAAAGCTGTAAAATACATCCATATAAAAAATTTAAAATCCAGAGTAAAAGTTGAAATTATATACAACAGGCTATAATATACACATAAAAAACAAACGTCGACCGCATAATCATTCAGATGCAATTTACAACTTCTTTCTGTAATTAATAACGGCCAGCAGAAATCGTGACATTACTACGCATGTATATAAATTCGGCAACATTTGTAGGTACATAAAAGCGGGGCGACATTGCACGAAACCCAACTGTAGCAACAAAGGTTTAATAAGTTTCTTTCTCAGTCCGCTAAAATATTTACAGAAGAGCACAGTGTGAATGGTACTCTGAGGTGAAGTGTCATCACAAGGGCATTTCCCCAGGTCAGATGACCAGTTATTGACCGTGGGGAAACAGATTAAACGGTGGAAAATATCCAATCGAAAGCGGGTCAACACAAATCTGTGACAGGAGTTATACACTTTAGTTAAGTATGGTTGCATGTAGTGGGTAGTCAAGATCATCTGATTCCTCAACACCGAAGGTTTTAAAATTTCAGAAGATAGTCTAATTTCCTCTAAGAGTGATATACACTTCAATTTCAAGGCTTTTCTTTGCACAGTAATCAGGCTCTCGGGTGGTAACAATACTCAGAGAGATCGAGGCCTGTCAAGAAATTGTGCACAAATTTAAGCCAACGAATTTTCAGGACGTGCGTAGATTTTAGACAATCAGCAATTATGGTTTGCTTAAGAGAGGTGTGTTCGGATGTCCAAATTTTATGCCAAAGAAGAACTGGCTGGATCCTGATCAAATCTGTTATGTACGGGGCTCCTAATTCAGCGTGACAAACATATGTTGAGCTACTTTTCAGGAGTGCAAGAAAATTCCTTAAAAAAGTATTTTCCTCTAGTTGGAGAGCATCAATCTTCCCATACCCCCAGAACTCAGATCCATACGTAGCAGTAGGTCTGCATTTGGCCTTGTAGATAGTCATCAGCTCCCTTGGATGTTTCATGCCAAGCTGTCTAGCAAAGTTTAATATGGCCATTATCGTTTTGACAAAATGAAGCCGCCTTGATTTAATCGCCCCTACCCAGTTCCCTGCTTGATTAAACACAATCCCCAAATATGAAAATGTTGCTGTAAACTGGATTTTAGAGCCCTCAATAAAAATATCACGGCAGCGTGAAGCCTTATTCCCAATCTTCATAGCAAAAGTTTTACTGATGTTGATTTTTAAACCAAGGTTTTGCATGAATAGGGCTAACTCATCGACTGGGCGCTGGAAGGCTACGGGAGTGCGAGCAATCAGCACTGCGTCATCAGCAGAGAAGAGTGCCGGTATTGGCCGATGTCCCACCTGTGGTAGGTCCGCGCACTTACTTGCCAACATCTCTCCTACGCTATTGAGATAGAGATTAAACAGGAAGGGGGCCAGCACACATCCCTGGCGTACCCCTCTTCCTATTTTAAATGGACCGGTGCAATTGCCATTAAGGCCATAACAAACTCTACCTCGGCCTTGGGCGTACAGATCTCTACGGAGATTCACGATAGTACAATCCACGCCCAAGTTTGCCATGATCGACCATAACTTATCATGATTTACAAAATCAAACGCCGAGGATAAATCTACAAAAACCAAAAACAGATTACCTCCCTTTATATGCACATATTTACCTATAAGTAAATCCAGATTAATGGCCTGCTCTATAGTTTCGAGCCCACACCTAAAGCCGTACTGTAGGTCCGAGAGAATATTATTGGTTTCTGCCCAGTCCTGCAGTCGGCCTAAGAGAATACGACCAACCACCTTTACTAAACAATCCAGAAGAGAAATTGGCCTGTATTGTGCCGGATTGTTACGGTCACCCTTCTTGAATATAGGGACAATAAGAGACTCAGGCCAGGTAGGTAAAAAGCTGTGTTCCCCACAGGCTCTGAAAAGCAAGGTAAGGATGGGACCCCAAAGGTCAGTATTAGATTTAAACAAAGCAATAGGGATCCCATCGGGCCCCGGTGCTTTACCTCCCTTACTTGCCATCAGTGCCAGCACAACTTCATCCAAGGAAAATTCCGGATATTCCCAGTTATTCAAGGTTGGCGTTGCAATAGAGACGTTAGGTGGAGACGCTTGTCCAGTATCAGTGGACACAATAGAAGCAATAGGAGAGGGGGTCACCAAATCTTCATTAGAAGAATACAATTTAGTAAAATGTGCTATCCATTCCGCCTCTGTAATAGCTATATCAGCTCGGGGGCAGTCCGGGGAATTATAGGAAGGAGAATTGATGAAACGTGATGTTGTCATTGGTCAGTCTAGCTTCAAGTAGTCTGTTCCATGTTTCCTCCTTCAGGTTTTTTTTCCGTTGCCTAATGGCTAGTTTATATGCTAATCTACATTCCCTGACCTCGTTAACAGATCTCGGTTGTTTTGCCAAAGCTAGTTTTAAGTTTCTATGGGTTTTCGTACAAACCGAATCGAACCAGCCACAATGGCCCACCTTCGCTTTTTTCTGATTATCATGGAGCCCCTCTCCAATGCCCTTTTTTATGCGATTAAACGCTAAAATAAATTTGTGAGCCTCAGTAGTTTCATCTAGACATGCTTCAAAAGCCTCCCTCTCTTTATGAATTAATTTTGTTAAAAAGTTGGCTGGATCCACCAGGGACCATCTTAACGCATACCCATTATGACTGGAAATATCAATTTCCTCTAAGACGGTGACTTTTTGTGCATCTTCATTTTGTACACCAAGGTCAAAATTCAGTGCAACACTTTGAGGGAAATGGTCACTAATTGCTATGTCATAGATAGCAAACTCTAACACCAGTGGTGAATAACGCTGAGGAAACAATACAAAATCTATCACGCTGTTCTCACCCCTGCCATTATAGGTACTCCTCACAGTTACTGGTATACGGGTGAGTTCATTACAAAACCACAAGTTGTATTTAAATAATAAGTCATTTAAAGTATCCCCATACTCAGAGTGAAGGAAATGGGTGATATCACAGTTATCAGGAGATGTCATACCACATACCTTGTTAGATGGCTGTGGGCATAGATGTACGTTAAAATCTCCGCCCCATAGGATAATTGGATCCCTACAATTATTGGGGAATGCTTTCTCCAAATCATGATCTAATTGATGGAGAACTGTGATAATTTCCGATGAGCAAGCCTTATTATAGAAGTTAACAATGGCCAGAGTCGAACATGCGGAAATTTGGAGGGAAACAATTTGGTAGAACACTCTTGTGACAATCTCTGTAACGTTTAGGGGCACCAGCATGTTTGACACAAAGATACACAAGCCCCCTTTAGGCCGCCCACAATTAGACTGGATTGCTGGACTATGAAAAGTTTTAAAACCATTAAAATGGATTGGATTCACTGCCCAGGTTTCTTGGAGGCAGAGAATAGAAACTTAGATGTAAAATCCAACCATTCGCTCGTTGTGCATTTATGGCATAGCCCAGCTACATTCCAATAGAGAACTGTGGGCGCTGCCGCAGGGGTCTTGACCGTACCGGATAATAGCTGCAGCGCTACGGAGTCCGCCGTAATAGAAGGGCCTGAAGACTCCGAGGGCTCTAAGGCTTCATCTATCTCTTGAGGTGCAGAGGCCTCATCTATCTCTATATGTGGCCCCCTCACATACCCTGAAGGAGTTGTAGATCCTTTCTGATTCTCCCCACTCAGATTATCACTAGTCTTTAGTCAATCCACACCGCTTAATGTGGAAAGACAATCAAACCGATTGCGGGTCAAAAATTGGGTGCTGATGCACTAATAATTGCCGTTGATGGTGAATCGGGGCTACTTGAGGAAGAATTGGGAAGGGAACGGGGGGCTGATAGAAAAAGCCAAGTGGTAAAACCGCAATCTGCTTTGTGGTAATTGATGGTAGGCTAGCTCTCTCAAGGATTAATTTCACTAAAGTAGGGGAGGTGAATGAGAGTTCTACACAGTCGCCCTCTAAGGTTTTACTTCCCATACCCACCCATTTAACTATCCTGATCATTTTCAGGTCTGCAAAGAGTGCCCCACCAAGCCCTACCTTCGCATTTAACCAATTTAAAGATTTATTCCTAAGTGATTCCCATGATTCATGTACAGGACTAGAGACACTGGGAACGTTGGCTAAAATTATTACATAAGGTGTGGCTGCAGGCGGAAGCTCTAGACGGTCCATTTTTAGGTCTCGGCCTGCACCAGCGCTTGCGCTGGTCTGGCCGAGAGTTTTAGTAAGCGGGTTTTGGAAGTACAAACACTGGCTTTCGGCTGGCGACCAGCTTGAGTTCACGATGGCGTGCACGCGCAGCTGGCATCTGGGTTTCCTATCTCTTCCTCATTTCCTCGTCATGGCTCATTAACTCTCTGGACTCTGATGTTTCAATCGCAGCAGCAGCTCACATTACCAACTGAGGGCCCTGGACTACAGTCACATGAAAAACAACAGCGATTAGCATTGAAATGCAAGCTTTTTTTGTCTAGTTAGAAATATTGCTTCGGTGGGTTGATTTCACCTTATATCGCTATTTGTTTTATATTGGGAGTCACAGCCTAATTACCAGTATTTTTGTCTCTCACAGTTTTAAAAAAAAATATTTATTCGCACAAAGCTATATTTAAGGTTACTTTTTCCGCGTCACTTCTTCACTCTATTTAAACTCCACACCCCCACTCTTATTGTCTCTCTCCTTCTCTCTCTCTCCCCGCTCTAATTCTCTCTCTACTTAATTAACTCTCCCCTCTCTATCTTTTTTAGCCTTTCATTCTCTCTCACCCCTTTATCTGTTTCTCTTTCAAACTCCTTCATTCACTCTCTCCCCTTCTTTCTCTCTCTCTATCCCGCTCCACTCTTTATTCTATGTACACCCTTTCTCTCTCTTTCTCTCTCACCACCCTCTCTAATTGGGCATTATATCTTCACTCTATCTCTCACTCGGCAACACCACAGCATCACTCAGCGCAACCACAGCATCACTCGGCGCAACCACAGCATCAATCAGAGCAAGCACAGCATCAATCAGAGCCAGCACAGCATCACTCAGCACCAACACAACATCTCTCAACGCCATCACAGCATCACTCAGTGTAACCACAGCATCACTCAGTGCAACCACAGCATCACTCAGTGCAACCACAGCATCACTCAGTGCAACCACAGCATTACTCAGCACAACCACAGCGTCACTTAGCGCCACAACAGCATCACTCAGCACCGCCACTGCATCGCTCACCGCCACCGCAGCATCGCTCACCGCCACCGCAGCATCACTCAGGGTCACCACAGCATCACTCAGCGCCGCCACAGCATCACTCAGCGCCGCCACAGCATCACTCAGCGCCGCCACAGCATCACTCAGCGCCGCCACAGCATCACTCAGCGCCTCCACAGCATCACTCAGCGCCTCCACAGCATCACTCAGCACCACCACAGCATCACTCAGCGCCAAGACAATATCACTCAGCACCACCACAGCATCACTCAGCACCACAGCAGTATCACTCAGCAACACCTGAGTATCATTCAGCATCACCTCAGCATCGTCTCCGCAACAGTCACCACCACCACCACCACTACCACCTCAGCATCACTCAGCACCACCTCAGCCTGCTCTCGGAATCTGGCATCTGTTGATTCTCCCCTAGCGTCTGGCCGCTGCTAGTGTTATAATACAGGTACTAGTTCCCAACCTTCACCCTCCGATTGTTTATGCCCCCTCAAAAAAAAGCTTTAACAAACAACCATTGCAATAGGCAGAAACAAGTTGCCAGCATTGCAAGAACAAAAGAAAACTGAGGAAATTTTTTATTGTAAATACTTTTTTTAATATGGTCGTTCAGTTTTACATAATGCCTTCTTGGTCATATATAAAGTAACAAAAATGCTTCTGACACTTTTTTATTATAACTTTTCAGAATGCCGCACAGCAGCCACACTTCTCTACAGCACAGCTTGAAGACTTTGGCAAAGTCAATAGCTCTGGCTAAACACTTATAAGACCCCAAAGGCGAGACCTATTGGCTATGCCAATGCTTGTTGAGATTGGAAGAGAGCGTATGGGATCAAAGGTAGCGTAGTCAGTGAAGGTTGGATTTTGGGGCGCATTCAGTGATATATTAGGAAGGTTGCTAAGTTCGGGTCGAACTAGTGGGAACTGGGGGGGGGACAATGGGGACCACGCCCTGATGGAATGGTGCTTGAAATAGAGCTAATCACATCTCCAGTTCTGGCAGGCACTATATGGCAAGGTTGATTGATGCCTTGGGTACTGAAAGTAGAGTCAGGCAATGGGCAGGATCGATTTGGAACTATATTATCCTCTGTTTGGGGGGGGCTTACTGATGGTGTAAAATTATTGCGCGGCATATCCAGTCGAGAAAGAATATTCCTCTCGATCCCTTTTAATTGCTCCGAAAGTAGCCTAAAAGCATCCTTCACTGAGTCAGAAAAGGACTGTACCAGAGCAGACAGGGAAGCATAATCAACGTTCTGTTGGTCAATCACTGTCTTATTGGCTTTTTTTGTAAGCGATTGCTTTTGTGTTAAAGTTGAAGTAGGAGTCTTCTTCGAACGTTTACCTCCCCCACCTGCTCCACCAATTAGTAGAGGGGCTTGGGATGACACCGTGGATGGGGTTTTAAAACGTTTACTTGGGGGTTGAATAGCAATTTGAGTGTCCGGTGGGGCTAAAATCGGGGTATTGGAAGTACACTTCTCTAAGTCCTTGTTTTCCAACTGTCTTGATCCCAGTAAACTTTCGGACGAAACAGTTGCGGCGGTAATAACAGTATCACCTGTTTCAGTAGGAGCCAGACCAGAGATGTTATTTGTACAATTGGTTAGAGACTCCTCCACACTCATAATTTGTTTTTCCAGCACCCCTATAGCCCCTGTAATGTAATTCAGGATAGAAGAGGGGGGGTGGACATTACTCGGCGATTTAACCCCCCCAGGATGTTTCCTTTTTCCCATATCTACAAGATTGGAGGAGAAACCAGCGGGTATATTCGCATAATGCAAATTAAAATCACATGTATCACATATATCAGATAATACAGTAAAAATAATTACATATGCGGAAACAATGAAATTAGGCGAACAGCACACCCAATACAAGTCCCCACGATGTCAATGACAGTGATCCGCAGTAACACAGACTATATGGGCAGATCAGGTAGGTCAAGACAAATCAAAAACGGACAAACCTCGTCTTTAATACTAGCCACGTACGAGTCACTTCATGTCCCTGAAAGACCAAGAGGGATGGCCCGGCCCAGCCCAGCCTCCTCCGGGCTCTGACGGGCGCGGACGGGCCCGCCCTTGGCCCGGGCAAGGCCCGTGCGCGTCCCACGCCGCGGGATGTCAGCGGCGCTTTTGAGCGCGTTTGGCGGCTCCTCCCCCTCCTGGGGGCCTGGTGGCTTGTGGGGAATGGAGTCCCCTGGCGGCACAAACACTGGCACAAACACGGGCAGGCAGCAAAACAGTGGAAAGTGTCCTGCGGCACGGGATGTCAGCTGCGCTTTTGAGCGCGTTTGGCGGCTCCTCCCCCTCCTGGGGGCCTGGTGGCTTGTGGGGAATGGAGTTCCCTGGCGGCACAAACACGGGCACAAACACGGGCAGGCAGCTAAACAGTGGAAAGCGTCCCGCGCCGCGGGAGGTCAGCAACGCTTTTGAGCACTTTTGGCGGCTCCTCCCCCTCCTGGGGGCCTGGTGGCTTGTGGGGAATGGAGTCCCCTGGTGGCACAAACATGGGCAGGCAGCAGAACAGTGGAAAGCGTCCTGCGATGTCAGCGGCGCTTTTGAGCGCGTTTGGCGGATCCTCCCCCTCCTGGGGGCCTGGTGGCTTGTGGGGAATGGAGTCCCCTGGTGGCACAAACACGGGCACAAACACGGGCAGGCAGCAAAACAGTGGAAAGCGTCCCGCGATGTCAGCGGCGCTTTTGAGCGCGTTTGGCGGCTCCTCCCCCTCCCTGGGGCCTGGTGGCTTGTGGGGAATGGAGTCCCCTGGCGGCACAAACACGGGCACAAACACGGGCAGGCAGCAAAACAGTGGAAAGCGTCCCGCGCCACGGGATGTCAGCGGCGCTTTTGAGAGCGTTTGGCGGCTCCTCCCCCTCCTGGGGGCGTGGTGGCTTGTGGGGAATGGAGTCCCCTGGCGGCACAAACACAGGCACAAACACGGGCAGGCAGCAAAACAGTGGAAAGAATCATCAATCTTACTTTCAAGCTTCTGCAAATATTTACATCTAATTAAAGAGCATTCTGGGGGCATTAAATGGAGCCTCATATTGTTAAACTTTGCAAACGTGTGTACACATTTCTTTTACTGGAGCCACTGTTAGTAATGCAGTCCGAGCTTACAACATTTATTTAGAGTGCTCACCATAATAATAAAGGCTTTGCATTAATGAACCATAAATACAAGTCCGAACAGCATTAGCATATGGACCCAAATATTACCTCAACTGGAGACAATTCCCTTCCCTTCTCCATAGTGTGGTACTGCAAACAGGCAGCCAAAGGGTTTGCACTGCAGGGGGTTGGGCCTACTTGTTCCAAGGACAAAATAAACATGACTACTTATTGTTTGGGGTCAAGGGCAACATGTTCTGGGTGTCGGGCTATAGGAATTCCACACCCCTGGAAATTACACCAAATTTGGCAGGAAGAAAGATCTTGGTACACAGATTGTGCTTTTTGTGATTTGGTGTAAATCCGTTCAGTATGTTTTGAGCTATTAAGGTTCAAAAGACAGTTAAGCCTCGAACCCAGTTTTAAAAAATAGGATGTTATGATTGGCACAGGAGCTTTTTTCCCGTGGGCCAATTTGTTCCCGCTGGAGTCAGACTCCCGTGGGAGCGAGCGCTCTGATTGACTGCCAGTAACATGAGATAAAAGTTTGCTGGCAGCTCAGGCCACAAGCAAAAAAATGGCAAAAACTGGTGTGATTCCGCAGGACTCTTGTGGCATTGTAAAAATGGCAGCCGGAGTCGCTTTGTTTTACTAATGGAAGGTGGGTGAGTGGCCTCCCTCCCCTAGCCTTTATAAACACCGGGGAACTCACCAAAATTAATCAAAATGGGGAGGAGGAGGGCCACCCTGCTCTTCTCCTCAAGCATGTAAAGGCCCCGGGGACCCCATCCCTTGGGTGCTAAACTAATTAAAAGGGAGGAGGCCGTACCTCCACCCCTCCCTGAGTCATTTAATGGCCCCAGGGACCACATCCCCGGGGGCCGCTCACTAGCTATGTCTCGGGGAGCCCACAACCCAGAACATAGTGGTTTCCCTGGCAGATGGGGTCCCCAGGGCCTAGCGAGGCTCGAGGAGGAGGGCCAGACTCCCGCCGCCCCCCTTTAATTAAAAAAACGGCCCTGAGGGATGGAATCTCAAGGGCCTAGCCAGGCCCCCCCCCTTTAAAAGAGAAATGGCCCTGGGGTTGAGGTCCGTGCGGCCCCCTCTCCTTAAAAAGCAGAGCCCTGGGGGATGAGGTTCCCAGGGCCTTTTAAAGGCTCAGAGGGGGTGGAAGGGGGGAGTGCAGTGAACCCCTCTCCGTTTTTAAAAAAGTAGGCTCTGGGCGATGGGGTCCCCAGGGCCTAATGAGGCTTGGGGAGGGGGGGCACGTGGCCCCCCTCACCTTAAAAAAAACAAAAAGAACGGCTCAGTGGATGTTGTCCCCAAACCCTTATAAGGCTAGGGAAGGGCCCCCTCCCTTGAAAAAAAATAGGACCTGGGGTTGGGGTCTCCAGAGCCTAATAAGGTTCAGGAGGGTGGCAAGTGGCATTCCTCCCCTTTAAAAAACATAAGGCCCTGTGACCTTAGCTTAGCCAGCCCGTGCTTCCCTTGTGAATCCACCCATTAAGTTCAGCCTGTCAACCTCAAACCCCCCTCTTCCCCCCGAACGAGTTCATCTTGAAAGTCTTTAGCTTTTATTTCTTTATTTCCAAGGTGAACACACAAGTCGGGTTCTTGAAGATAATTTTAAGCCGTTCATGGTTCATCAGATAGTCTTCGGCACCCTTGTCCTGGCATGGCTTTATAAGTTGCCTCTGTCTTCATTGGCATTCAACGGTGACATGGCAAAAGTCTGGCCTTATGAAGAAAGAACACCCTTCAAAGCTTTGTCTAGAATCAGGGCACGCCTTCTCAAAGACAGCCTGTCTCAGAAGGAAGTTGTCGAAAAAACAATAACTGCCCTGGGCGTAGCACCCCCCTGTGATTGAATTTGCTTTTTCAGCGTGAGGGAGAGGGGGAACCGGTGGACTGTCGGAATCTCCTCTTTCCAGCCTCAGGATTCGAATTCAGGGAAGGCTCCATTGCATAACTTATCCACAAAGGACTTGAGGTCATTGCCCTCAGCCCCCACTTCTAAGACCCAAATATTTGCAGATAGTTTCTTCGTCTATTCTCAAAGTCCTCGAGCTTCCGTTGTAGGTCTGAGATTCTTGGGCCTCTGATTGACCCTTGAGACCCGTCAGGTCTGTCTCGAATATTGAGGCATGAGTCTCCACTTCTGAGATCCTTTCTCCAATCTCAGAACATGCTTTAGATTTCTTTCTCATTGCTCCCTGAAGCTTCTTTGTTGCTGATCCTCTGCAAATAAGTAGGGGTACAAGGCAAGGGTGCACATTTTCACCCCATCATTCCCTTTATATAATGATCCCTTGATAAGGAAACTAGAAGCCAACATTTTAATTAAATCAATGAAGTCTCAGGGGCTTAGTACAAAAATACTTGCATATGCTGATGATATTGCGGTTGTGACATCTGATCCAAAAGCGACTGTTTTGGAGCTAGAAAAGGAGGCTTTAAACTTTGAAAGATCTCAGGCTATCTCTTGAACTGGAATAAGATGCAACTGGTAGTTAATGAGCAGGCAGAATTTGAGGATGTTCAGATTGTGGATCATGTAGTCTATTTAGGAGTACATACTTAAACGCTGGGGACCCGAGTAATTTCCCGAACAGTAAAATACCTACGGTGAGTTGACCAGGCCCTAAGGAAAGAACAACATTAGTCTGCCCAGTCCACACAGCAGTGACCGACGACTTTTACTAGGGGTTGGGTAGAAGCACCTTGCTCTCAAAACAGGGCACAGGTACTGAACTTACAGTTCTTATACTACTTGGACTCCAGTTACCACTTGCACAGGCCACCTTTTTGCACAAAGCACTTTATCTCACTCGAACAACTCGAATACTGACTGCCTCAGGTGGAGCAACTGTCAAAATCTCTGCTACAGGTCACGCTGCCCTTGCTACTTGCACAAAGCAGGACTCAAGACACAGTAGGGGCGTTGACTCACAAACTTTGCGAAATTTCCGGCTCTATCATTTTTAAGAAACGTATCTCTTATTCCAGTTTGTATTGTAATGATTTTAACTAATCTAACAATAAAGCCTTTTTTTTTTACCTTACTTTAGGAGTAAATTTACGCCAAAAATAGATCAGGTAGTAGAAGTAAACCTGACTCCGGTAATACAAAAGACAAAATCGAATCTCAGAAGAATGGATAATTTTCGCCTTACAATAATTGGCCGCTGTAATATCAAAATATTATTCCTGCCTAGGGTTCTTTCATTTATCAGAACCACACCATTAGATTTTGAAAAGCACTGGTTCAAAAAAATTGGAAGAGGCATCGAGTAGCTCATATAGTCTTACGCTAAAGCTAGGAGGGCCTTAAAATACATGATGTTGCCCAGGGCAAGAGGAGGCTGGGCTGTTCCAAATTTTAAGTTCTATCAGTGGGCGGCGGCCTTACAATAAATGAATTCTTTAGTTGGTGGACAGCAGACTGGCTCCTATGCGGGGGAATTGACACTTTCTATTTATGAACGACTACTAGAAGATGAGGCTAAGGCCCTTTTCTTTAGAATGGTCGAGCCGAGCTACTAAATAAAGGTGAAATTCAAGACCCTACAAACTGCCTTTAAGATATGGGTGGCGGTTAGGAAGAAGTTTGGCATTGGGAAATTTTATTTCTATACCCCCACGTGGCGGTCCCCATTGTTACCAACGATTTTACACAATGCTTATTGCTGTAGGTGGGAAGCTAAAGGGATAGGGAAACTAAGCAACCTTTTTGATAATAACCAAATGATGTAATTCGGGAGTTACAACTGGAATTTGGTCTTGAAAAGAGACTTTTTAAAATACCTACAGTTGGGGGACTTTTTATCTAGAAAATGCGGTGGAGCTATTGGATTCAGTAAGGAAACAATACTCGAGCTACTCCTCCGCAATACTGTGGGCTGTAGGATAAGTCAGATTTATGAATATCTGGGGTGAGTATGCCCAACGATTTAGAGAAGCAGTCAGACAACTGACTGAGAAGGGTAGGGGCCACTGACATAGCTTCTTGGAGTCACTAGAACTTGGCCATATGCTATTAGTATCCTCATGGTTGCAGCCACAACATTTCAAAACACTTTTTAACTTGTTCTGTACTCCAGCTAAAATAGCGAGCAGGGGGAGGGACATGGGTATCTCCTGCCATCAATGTCAAAGTCTGGAGGCAGACTCAGTGCGCATGTTTTTCTGCTGCCAGGTCCTAGACACTCTTAAACAAGAGATATACCTCTTTCTGTGAACTGTCTTACACACAGATGTGGTATTAACCCCTCAACTAATGCTCTTGGGAGTACATGACAAAGCAGGTGGGAGTGATGGGCAATTCTTTGTGTATATTGCAATGACGGTAGCCTGCATCTACAGCGCTACCGCCTGGCATAATCCAGACCCCATGCATTCCATCAGTGGCGGGGCCAAAAACAATTTTGCACCTGGGATGGGTTAAGACAGGAGAGCAGAGGGGCTGTTGGGCTTCCCCCACTACCCAAGGCATCTTAATTGCTGTGGGTGTCCCGGGTGGGAATGGGGCACCCACAGCAACTTAATTTAGGCCGTATGCCCCCCTTCACTTATAAAAGTGCCTTGGAAGTATGGGGTCAGTGGGTCCTTGTAATGGCTCAGTGAGTGGGGCCGCACGCCAGGCCCCATTCCAACCCCCACAGGCAGCCAACTCCCCACCACGCACGGCCTTTGACCAGGCCCTGCGTCCAACAACTAGTATCCAACAGCTTGCGGGCAGCCTGGGTTGCTCGGCAACATGTAATAAGAAAAAACATTGACAAAGACAATAGGTCTTGCGTAGGCGAAACTTATTGGCTTTGCTATAGCTTGTTATATTTTTGTGTTCTGACTAAGCCAGTAGATCTGCCTTGCCTAAAATAACACCTTTTATATGGTTACATGACATTCGGATGTGCACGGCGAGGGGTTGGGCACAGGCCCTGGCCATAGGTCATGCCCTCCACCCAACCCCGTGCTGCACACGATGATGAACATCTTACTTTACGTTGAAAAACCATAGAAACTCACTGAAAAAGCAAAGGTTAAAGTGACATTATAGTTAGGAATTATAAAAATATCTGACTTTACATTAAAACAAAGCTTAGAAATTTCCTGAAAAAAACATGGGTTAAAGGGATGTTATAGTTAGGAGAAATTGTCAGTTAAAACATAAATTTTAATAAAGCCACTGAAATTTAGCAGTTATATTTATTTCAAGTAACTATAACTCGTGCCCTGAAGTAACTAAAACTGAATACACTTGTCAGTGCTAAATTTTACAACCAATCTTTTGACACGGAAGACAATTGAAATAATTTTTCAAAACCCCTGTTGCCCAAACCCCCAGAGTGTCGGGGAAAACTGCTCTCATTGATGTACTTTTCCCAGTAGTTAATTTGTAAAATAAAAAGTGCCAGGGCTCTCCTCAGGAGGCAGCGCTAACAGGAGAAATGTGCTGGTGCAAACTGCCTCCTGACTAGAGCCCCGGCACTTATTAACCTGGAGAGGACTTGGCCTAATGGGTAGAGCTGCCGATTTCGGAGCTGTAGAACCCAGTTCGAGTCTCGGCGTGGCTCAACATCCTGTGAGACTGGGGAAAATCATGTGCCTTCTAAATAAGTGTGTCCTTAACTAGTGCTATAAGCACTGGTGCCGAGGATTAGGTGCCAGTGCTGAGCACCGGAAAGCACCCGCTCAAATTAAGCACTGACTTTTCCACGCTTACTATTGCACTTCAAGGTAACTTTTCAGGTATAAATTATGTGTTCAGACGTGTAGGGGAACGTATTGAAAGGTTTTATGAATACCCGCTAAGCTGCACCTTTCACACCCTTGGGAACGACCCACGTGTAATTCTGTTTTTAAATTTTCTGATAGCTTTGTCCTTATAACTTGCAGGCTTGAATCTAGACTTGTATATTCACAAATAGTAGAGTAACTTAGACATTGGTAAATTACTATTAATCACTCCCTTCATTTCCCACGTCTGTTTTACGTGGGGAAAAATCCTTTAGAATTCTTCTTCTATAGTCATAGATCCATTGTTGATGCACTTTGATTTTCCAAGCTGTTTCACGCCTTCCATTTTGTTGAAAAAAATAAGCTACAAAGTGTGAATGAATCCTGAGAAAGCACTTTTTTCCTCCTTGCAATTATGGTTTAACAAATATTTTATACAGGCACAACCCACAAATGGTTATTATAATCCTATTTAGGCAGTTTTTATCATTTTTTCCTTTCCTTAATAGCAAACAACCAGTGTCATTTCATACGAATTTTGCATCGTTAACTTGAAATATTGCTTTTTTTGTTTCTGTTTGAGAGATTTCAACAGCATGCTCACTCTGACATGTTGCAACTGTCAGATGATGATGATTTTTTCATAATCGTTTGTTTTCACAGATTTTTCATCTGAGGAAGGTACGATGCTTGTTCCAGAAGACATGTCTACAGACCTGGTGCAGCAAATTACTACTCTGGAGGGAAATGTGAACCATCAGCTAAAGGAACCGAAAGAACGTTTGCATTCTCTCTTCGCCCTCATCAAAGATGAGTTTGAGCAGAATGATGTTTTGAGTCTTCCCCAATGTCTTCATCAGGTACTGTGACCTTCAGATTTTCGGCATAAACACTGAAACAATAATTTGCGATATGAGCTTGATGGATGAAACCCAAATGCAATTTGAAAAAGTTTAAATATCTTTTAAGCTGTTTTTAGTATTATCCCTTATCTTGTCTTTCATAAATATTTGATGTTCTAAGATCAAAGCATACTATTTTAGGTGAGTGTGTCTAGTTAGTTTCACAAATTTGAACCAGCCACTCTCTTTAACCTATTGTTTGACCAAAAGGAACATTTCATTATTTTGGATGACTGATTTTCCTACTTTTCAGGTAAGTGGCAAGGAAAATACTATTAATGGAGGATATTGTGCAATAAAAGGTAATTTATTAAGTTAGTTTTGTGACATTAACTGGGGCACATTAGCAGAGTGGATATGCCAGGTTGCATAATAACAACACATTAATTACCTTTGGTAATGCTCTTTCTGATGGGTACTTTTTCTGACTGCAGATTCATCACCTTAAGAATATTGCCAGGGTCCCGAATAGACCTGGAAAATTTTCTTAGCAGTGTTTCTGTATGCAGATAGGTCCTGCCATGATTCTCAGTGGTGACTCCATACTGTCCTGGGAAGTAACAGAGCAGAGCTGCATATAAGCTCTTCCCTTGCACGTTAACCTTAGGTTTGTTTTTTTAATCTTTCCCCTTCCACTTCCCCCAATTGCTAGTGACCGTATGCCAAAACCTTGGAACCTTATTATGATATGCAGTAATCCACTCCACAGAATGGAGAGGTGTGAGAACAGTGAAGAATCTGCAGTTAGAGTACCTGCCAGAAAGTGTTACTGAAGGTAATGGACTTGTTCATCTGATAGACAGTTATAGCCAAATATTTCCCACCTTAAGAATAGATACGATAGCAGTATCTCCCAAAGGTGGAGGGACTGGGGATTGAACTCAACAGAAAATCTTGTAAGACCAAGTGGGCAAAGTGGCCTTCCCACCAGACCTGGCTTAGTAGGAAGTAGTGCTTCTTGAGTGGGTGTACCGATGCCTACATTGCAGCCTGTCAGATGTCTAAAACCAGTACCCCTCATGCTAATGCTATGATAGTGGTTGTGGGTGTGGTGGAATGATACTGCGTGCCCTCCGGAGTTTGATTTTTGGCCACCACAAAGTAGATTTTGATGCAGAGGACTCTACACCTGGACGGGTCCTCTTCTGCACTGATTTTCATCACGCCAGAAAACCCTACAAAGAGCTGGTCATCCTGACAATGGGCTTTTGTTCATTAAATATAGAATCTCAGTTCCTTTTTAGGTTGAGGTGATGGGTCCTTTCCTCTTTCAAGGAGCAATGTAGAGCAGGAAACTTTAGCAGACTAATCGACTTGCTGACATGAAAAGGAGTCACAACGTTTGGTAAAAAGGCCGCCCAGGTCCTTAGACCTAATTTGTCTGAGAAAAAGTTGGTGAGGGGCAGTTGCAGTGAGCGCCTGCAATTCACTCACGCGGCGCACAGATGTTATAGTAGTCAGGGAAACTATTGAGCGGCAGTAGTTGCAGTGAGCTGCTGTTCATCGGCTCAAAATGTGTGCACATAAGAAAACTCAAAGACTAGATTCAATTCCCATTGCAGCATGACGAACAGCTTAGGAGGGAAAGTGTCAACTCTACTGCATATTGGAGTTTTCTCAGGAAATTCACTAGGAGATACATTCATGAACACCGGAGTGGCTGAAGTAACGTAAAGGGGAGCACAGTGAATTGAAAGTGTTCCTACTCCATGCAGGAAATGCTTATGGAAATACGGGCTGATTATAGTAAAAGTATTCATCTTGCAAGTCCTGGGACACCACCATCCTGTCTCCTAGGTCAAGAACAGAAAGAATCTGGAACAGGGTGAGCATTGTACAATTGTCTTTCTGCAGAAAGGCATTCCGTGGATAAAAATCCAGTGCAGGCCTGAGGCCTCCATCCTTCTCCTTTACAAGGAAGTGGTGTGAATAGCATCCTTTTCTTTCCTGCGAATACAACACCCTTGTTCAGCAGAAGGTCGACTTCGTAAAGTAAGATTGCAGAATGGTCTGCCGACTGTCTGTTGTTGTGGGGGGAACCATGCATGGAGGAAATGAATGCAGCCCCTTTGAATGGTTTGTAAAACCCATCTCCTCGACGCTATTGATCTACAGCTGGGAGGAAATGTCGTATACTGCCCCCTACCGTCCAAGCTTGAGCCTTTGATGACAAGTTAAAGTGGCATGGCAGCAGCTGCTTCAGGAGTGAAAGAAATAAAGGAAAGCTGGCCTTGCCGGTGCAAACTGTCTTAGCCACTGCCATGACCCAAGCTCTGAAAGAACTGCGCCTGTTGCTGCTGCACAGGTTTGGAAGGCTGGCATTGTCTGTAGACTAGACCCCTGGAATAACGACTAAACCATCTTTACTGTTGGCAGAACTGCTAGGCAGGAGACAAGAATGCCAAGGGTCATGCCCTCCCTTGACTGTCATTAAATCAGTCAAGTGGTGAATCGGTGTTCTCCTCAAACAATCTAGAACTACCCTGGAACCACCAGTGTCTGTGGTGTCCGAACCAGCTTGCAAAACATACTTCGCCATGCCCTGCCCATCATGTTTCATTTGAGCAAGCATGGCCCTGAGGTTTTCCAGGACAGCCAGCAAGATGTAACTAACTATGTCCCATACAACATGGCTGTATCTGCCCAAAATTCACACAGTGTCCAAGAATTTAAAGGCCAAATTAGCTCAAGAGAACAATCTGTTTCTGAAGGTATCAATACGCTTTTGACTCTCTAGCCGCAGGATTGGTTGTGAAGACATTGTGACTAACTTTTCTCATTAACACCGATGCCACCAGGCTTTAAGGCATTTCCCATCACCCATCAGCACAGGAAGTGGCATCACTGAATTTCTTGTCATACATCTGGACAGAAAGTGACATTACTGGTTTTCCCGCCAAAACAGTCTTTAAAAGAAGCCAAGGAAGAGGACTTCATTTTCCATCACCCATCAGCGCAGGAAATGACATTATGGCACCCTGCGCTCCTCCCCCCTCCCAAGAACTATTTACTGGCAGCTGCAACATAGACGTGCCACTGGTGTGCCGAAGACAAACCCGTCTACACCTGTCCACACCTGGACCACACCTAGTGCCGGGAACCCTTGTCCAATCACGGCCCAGCGATACTCCGCAACACTCCATAGGTCTCTAGACTCCGGGCAACATTCCCCCAACTTCTGCTGTGCCGCGCCTCACACCACGGTAGGAGCTTTTACCTGCACCCACTGGCAGATCTCTAGCAGCTACGCACCCACACTGCCAAATCAAATACTAAAAGTGCCCTGAGCACCGCCTCCCAACGCACACAGCCACCACCAACATCTACACCACCACCGTACACCACACACCACAGCTAACCTGCATGTCAACACTCACTCCCATGTATTCTTCTGAACACATGATCACTCGGCAAACACACAACCAAAATATGGGACCTGCTGAGTAGTGACGCACCAGACATCCTCTTTATCGCAGAGACCTGGCTCAACCCCTCTTCGGCTCCCGACATCGCGTTGGCAATCCCAGTGGGCTACAATTTCACTCAACAGGAACGCCTTCACAAGCCAGAAGGAGGACTCGCTATCATCTACACCAGCCCTTTCATGGAACGCCTGCACTTCATGCTGCAAATCTCAGAAAACTTCACCCTGAAAGGAACCTTCACCTACCTACTACCTGGACCACGAGCCACCTTTACCAACCTCATCACCAACTTCGTCGCTCCGCTCACCATCGACTCCAGAGCCTACATTCTCCTAGGTGGCCTCAACTTTCAACTGTAACACCGAAACGACCCATGCTCCACAGCACTCTAGAAAGCTTGAGCAACATCGGACTCACCAAGCTTGTCCCAGAACCAACATACACTGCAGGACACATACTGGACCCCATCTTCATCACAAGCGACAGCATCAAATATAACTCCGCCTCACCGCTCATATGGACCGACCACTCCATCATCCACTTTGAAATAAACACACCTCAAGTCAACATCCCTACCAGGTTCAGCTTTCCAAGCTGGGGTAAAATCACAGAAGCTGGATGGCTCCATGCCCTCAGCATGGATCAACCTAGCCCCACAGACCGCCTCGACAAGGACATCAAAAACCTTTAACTGGATCAAGAACTGCGTGGACTCCCTTGCACTTATCAAACCCAAAAAGCATAGTAGATCATACAAGAAGGCCAGCTGGTACACAGAAGACCTCCGAGACACTGGACGATAATGTAAACAGCTAGAAAGGAAATGGAGAGCCAGCCACGACACCACCGACACGACTACCTACAAGGCTGCACTCAGATGCTATCACCAGAAAATAAGAGACACCAAGAAAGCACTAGTGACTGCATCAAAGGAAGCTCCCACAGCTGCAAGGAGATCTTGTCGATCGTTAAGGATTTCACCTCGCCCTCAGCCACTGTCGCCAACATCGCTGCCTCCCAGCATCTCTGCGACAACCTATCCAATTTATTTCACAGCAAAATCACAAGTATCAACTGCAACTTCACTCACCAACCCAACCCCAGAGAACTCTTGCTAACCTACGCACCACCAACCACGACGGCCCCCTGACCAAATGGACAACCCTCACCAGAAACAACATCGATGCAATCATCCGGACCATCCACTCAGGGGCCCCAACTGACCCATGCCCCCACCACATCTACAACCTGGGAACTTCAGCACTACACGGACCCACTTCAACACCTCCATCACATCCGCCACTTTCCCGGATTAATGGAAACTTGCAGAAATCAACGCTCTCCTCAAGAAGCCCAATGCCGACCCGAATCAACTAACCATCTTCCTGCTTCCCTTTCCAGCAAAAGTGATTGAGAAGGCCATCAACAAGCAACTCACAACCCACCTTGAACTTCACTATCTTCTAGAAAACATTCAATCAGGATTCAGAAAGAACCACATCATAGAAACAGCACTCATCTTGGCCACCAATGACATTCGAATCATCCTGGACCAAGGAGAAACGGCAGCCCTCATCCTGCTCGACCTCTCTGCGGTCTTCAAACACTGTCTCCCAAAACACCATCATCAGAAGACTCCAGAAGACTGGCATACAAGGAAACGCTCTCAAATGGCTCTGTTCCTTCCTCACGCGAAGAACCCATAGGGTCAGGCTGCCACCCTTCACATCAGAGACCAAGAAATTGATTTGCGGAGACCCACAGGGATCATCACTCAACCCCACCCTTTTCAACATATACATGACACCGCTTGCCAACATCATACGATCACAATACATCACCGTTATCTCCTACGCCGATGACACCCAGCTCCCTGTGGACGAAACAACCACCGCCAGAACCACCTTCACCAACTGCATGACCATGGTAGCAGACTGGATGAGAACCAACTGCCTGCAGCTCAATTTCGACAAGTGGAAAGCACTGGTCTTCGGCAACAAGACCTCCCCCATGGGACTGAGACCAACACCGACACCCACAGATCAAGCAAGAAATCAAGGAATCGTCCTAGATGGCAAGCTCAACATGACGGCTCAAGTCAACGCAGTGTGCACCACCTGCTTCCACTTCCAAAAAGTCTTCAAATGATTGACTCAGAACACCAACGGACCGTCACACAAGCACCTTCAACAGCAGGCTGGACTACTGCAACGCTCTCTATGCCAGAATCTCCAAACAGCTCCTACAGAGACTCCAGGCCATGCTGAACACTGCTGCAAGACTCATACTCGACATCCAATGCCACACTCACATCACACCACACATTCAGGAAGCTTCACTGGTTCCTCATTCATAAGCTCAGCCAATTGAAACTTCTCAGGCACACATACAAAGCCATACATAACACAGGATCAGAATACCTAATCAACCGCATACACATGAACAACCCACCAGACACCTACGTTCTGCCTTACTCTCACTCGCACACATTCCATTCATCCGCAAAAGCAACACTGGAGGTCGCTCATTCTCTCATTTTACACCCAAGACATGGAACAACCTCCCTCAACACATCAGAGCCTCCTCCTCACTTCTTGATTCCAGAAGAAGCTGAAGAATTGACTCTTCATAAGAGCACCTTGGGACCACAAACCTACACACCTCCCCAAGTTCCTGGATACCCTCTCGGGTGATTAGTGAGCTATACAAATCAATATAGCATAACATAGCAGGGTGCCTTGTCAGATAATCGGGGTCACTGGGTACCAGCCTATGTAGCCTGGAAACAGATCGACTGACTAGAGGGCTCGAGCACCGCTTGGACCAAGTGGACATAAGGTTGTCCATCTGATTCGTTATTGTCATTCAACCAGGCTCTCCCGAAGTGGGTCCTGGTTGAAAGGTTTCAGATGATAACTTTGCTTTGGTTTCAAGAGTAGGTAACTACAAATAAAGCACTTCTGCTTCTCTTAACACAAGTACTACAAAAGAGGCACTTTTTTCTGTTGGTGGCCCAGTTGGCAAGTCTTGCTCAGTCTCTAGGGGTGTAAATCCAGATATACCCCATCATTAGTACTGTAGGGGTGAGCAGGTTGACATCTCGTCATTATCTTTGTCATGGGGGCAGTTTGCGTACCCTGAACTGTTAGACTCAAATCCAAATAGGGGTTCCAGCCTCTGATAGTGATCTCATAGCTCAAAATATGCCTTGAATAAGCGGACAATAGCTTGGCGTCTGATATAGTGATCCACTCCGGCACATAAGGGCCTGGTGTGGATCCTGGGATAGGAGTGGAAGCTTTAACTGGAATGGGAACGGGCCCAGCCATGTGACACATGGGGTCAGTTGGTGCCGAGGTCAGCCTGCCAGCTAAATTCCAACTGGAGCCCATTGTGGTTCCTTGGGGTCCGAACAGATGCCAAGCGAGTCGGAAACATCTGAAAAGGCTGTGGCTTGGTCGTCTTAAAGACTGCAATTTGCTGCAGGGTCTGACACCCTAGGGAATTCCGTGTATGCTGTCACCAAATGCTAGACCAGATTGGAGTATATCTGATGGAGACTTCAAACCGCTGATTCAGTACCATAGAATAATCCCCAGGCGTCAGACTGGATCTGTAAATTGTTCACGAGCAGCACCCCTGCGCGCTGGTAGGTGATGTCGTTCGGCTCCACGTGGCTTTGTTGGCATCATTTGTGTCAGAAGTGACACGCGCAGTGCCTATATAGGTGCCACCCAGTGCGCTGATGTCAGTTCTTTTCTTTCTGCATCAGTTAGTGCAGATCTGGAAGGAGCTACCCCCAGTCTTTTTTGACAAACTCTTTTTTTTCTACTTTTTGTCAAGATTTTTTTCGAGACTTTCTCCTGGTGCATTAGGATGTCTGCCAGGAAGGTCGGTTTTAAACCATGTGGCGCCTCCATCCAGAGATGGTTCAAGGTCTCTTCCAAGAATTGAGAGAGCCTTGGTTGGATCTGTCCGCCTCGGTCGAGAACATACATTGTAAGCAGTTTTGCACGTTGGAGTTTCCAAGACTGCTCTCACTCGGAGACTCCTTTCATTTCAAGTGGATCTCAGGCCTCCTGTATGCGTTTCCGCCAATAGCATTCCTGCTCAGAGTTCTCAAGAAGATCAGGAACGACCGGACCCAAGTTATCCTCCGGATTGTGCACTGAGAGTCTGGTATCCTGAGCTGTTCAGCGTGAACAGGGGTCCTCCAATCAGGCTGCCTCTTCGGGAGGACCTTCTGTCGCAGAAGCAGGGCAGAGTTCTGCATTCGAACTTGGAAGCACTTATCCTTTATGTGAGGAGATTGAGCGGGAACGGTTGACAGCTTTCAACCTTCCGGCTGAAACTGCAATGTTATCTTGGCAGCCAGGCGTCTCTCCACCAAGACGGTATGCGCCTGCCTTTAGAGCAAGCTTGTGGCATGGTGTATAGATAAATAAGGTGACTCTCTATTTGCATCCCTTTTTTCTAGGTTCCTTTGTTTTTTCTTACCCATGCCCAGCAGGGCTCTGCTCTGAGCACATTGACAGGTTATCTGTCTGCCATATCAGCATTTCTGCAGTTGCCAGATCAGCCATCCCTTTTCAAATCCCCTGTTGTAAATAGGTTTCTCAAAGGTCTTCAACATATGTTTCCATCAGCTCCTTTCATTATGCCACAGTCTGGCCTCAACCTAGTTCTCACATTTTTGATGTGTGCTCCCTTCGAGCCACTTCACTATTACCTTCTCAGGCTCCTTACCATAAAAACAGCCTTCCTAGTGGGGATAACATCTGCCTAGAGGGTCAGTGAGCTACAGGCACTGCCATCACAACCTCCGTACCTTGCCACCAATGTGCCCAAAATTAGGAAGGATCATTTCCCAAAATGCCCTTTTAAAACATTCCGTAACAAATAGTTATCATTTCTAAGATGAATTACTTCTCCCAAAGACACAACCCTCTTTGACAATTCCCATCGGGAAAGTCCACTGACAATTAGACTACGCAGAATCGAATTCTATTCCCTGCACCAGTACCCAATTGCTTGATTTATATATATTACTGTATCCTTACTTTACTGCTCTGTTGTCCACTATATTTTTCTATATGATTGTTTGTGAACGCCACTTGACATTGGTCATGTACTTTTTATAAAATTATTCTCAAAACATGTAAAGCGCTCCGATACCCTTAGGTCTGGCCAGCGCAATATAAAACTCAAAAAATAAATAAATAAAATAAATCTACCCAGACAAAACTGGTCCTTCGCACTAGAGCATCCTTCCTGCAAGTAGGCCAGTCTATCACTCTGCTTACCGTTTACAATCCGCCTCAACGCCGCTAAAGAAGAGGAGAAACTCCATCAGCTAGACCCAGAAAAAAGCGTTGTTGTTCTAACTTGACTGCACAAAAGAGTTCCGGGTAGATGAGCAACTCTTTTGGGGGTACGTCGGAGCCAAAAAAAGAAGGGCGGTGCAGAATCTGACCATCTCATGAAGGACAGTGCTCTGCATCAAAATCTGCCTCGCAATGGCCAAAAAGCAACCGCCTGAAGGTTTTCAAGCTCATTCTACCAGAGCCTAGGCTGCGACCGCTGTGTTAGCCCACAGAGTACCTGTCCTGGATATCTGTCAGGCAGCAACATGGGCTTTTCCTGCATACGTTCAGTTCTGGCAAGACTGGTATTTTGCCCATTCGGTCCTACAGGACTTTCTTGTCTAATCCATGTTGAAGCCCCACCGCCGAAGAGGTATTGCTTGGGTAGGAATCTGCTTCTAGAAATCTCTATCAGATAAACATGTTAATTACCGTTGGTAACTCCTTATCTGATAGAGACCATATGCTAATGCTGCTCCCTCCGAGTAGGAGCAGTATTTTGATCTGTTTCCTGCCCACTAAAGTACGGGCAGGGAAACCAATCAAACATCCGTTCCCAGCAGGCGGGATCATTTTCAAAGCTCCCGCCCACTCGGAGCAGACTAGGTGTTTGCGCCTGCTTGGCAGTAAATTAAACAAGCATTGGCATAGCCAATAGGTCTCGCCTTTGGGACCTTATAAGGGTTTAACCATGCAACAGTTAATGTT
Organism: Calotriton arnoldi; assembly: GCA_963921515.1. Taxonomy (NCBI): domain Eukaryota; kingdom Metazoa; phylum Chordata; class Amphibia; order Caudata; family Salamandridae; genus Calotriton; species Calotriton arnoldi. The sequence goes on from CAWUFW010003367.1 coordinate 812,464, forward strand.
GTTGCACCAAGGATATTGTGCTGCATAACTCAATACTTATAAGGTCCCAAAAGCGAGACCTATTGGCTATACCAATGCTTGTTTTTGTTATGCCATACCCTCGTGTCCCCGACCACCCTCGCCCCTTAAAGTTTACAAATATCTGTACACAGTTTGAGATTTCACCTAAACAATACCTTTTGAAACGCTGTTTGCAATAACTTTTTTTGGCTCACATCAGCTGTTGTGGAAAGCTTCCCCTTCATCTCCTATGTACACTGAAATAAATGCGGTTGTAAATTGGCCAGGTTGTCTCAGGCCACAAGATCATTAAGGGCAACAAGAAAGAAACAACGGTTGAATCCCGGTCAAAGGGTATTCAGACAGCGTTTGTGCAATTTTTAAAGGAGAAGTGATCGTGGAGAAGCATAGAGCAAGCAGCTACGGGGTGCGGCATGGGATAAGAAAAAAAACGGCGCTTAGAGCAAAATAAAACAGTAGTGCTCCTGATGAGGGCTCGAAAACCAAGAAAAATAAAGGGGGAGTGATCGTGGAGAAGCACAGGGCATGCAGACACTGGGCGCATGTTGGGATAAGAAAAAAAACGGCGCTCAAAACGAATTAAAACACTAGTGCTCCGGAGGAGGGCTCATAAACAAAGCAAATAAAGGGGAAGTGATACGGCGCTTGGAGCAATGAAATGCGGGACAGGATGACAAAAAAAACGGCGTTCGGAGCAAAGGAAACAGCAGAGCTCCTGAGGAGGGATCGCAAACCAAACAAGGGCCGCGAAATGAAATAATAATTTTAAAAAAACGCGAGTGGTGACGCGAGTTGTGCGCACGCGCGCGACGAGAAAAAGTGCTGTGCACGTCGCGCGCGCTTGTGCGCGTAGCCGCACGCTGGTGGCCGCTTTCGGAGCACTTTCGAAAGCCCCTTACTAAAGTCTCGCAGCGCATGCGCGCTGGCTCAGCGAGACCTAAAAATGTCCTGCTAAGCGAGAGCAAACACAGTCGTTTTTCTGCCCAAGCTGCTTCAGACAGGGAAGCTGCTAGGTCCCTGGGATGGACACCCCATGACATAGCTTGTGAGCCGGCCCTTGGGAATGGGGACTTCGGGGCCATTATTGACTCACGGAGGAGGGGGCTGCATGGCCCCGCCTCCCTTAAATTAATAAGCTCTGGGGGTTTGCTCCCAGGGGCCTTTGGAGGCTCGGAGAGGAGAGCCACATGGCTCCCCTCCCACTGTAAACACATTTCGGCTCCGGGGCCTTTGGAGGCTCAGGTACAGGAGCCATGCAGCACCCCTCCCCTTTATAAATACAGCCCAGAGGGTGGGCTCCCTGGGGCATAAGCTTTTATAAATGCGGGCCGGACACTATTTTTCTTTTTCCAATCACCATGGGGCCTAGGGGGTCATATATATTTTTTTTATTTTTTACTTCAGGACAGGGGACTAAGTCCTGTAATCCAGCAACATTTTTGCCATGTTACTGGCAGCCAGTCAGAGCACTCGCTCCCTGCGGGAGTGAGATGGCCCACTGGAAATAAAGCTTTCTGGGCCAGTCAGAACACTCTATTTTTAAATTGGCCTGCGAGAGTCTCTCGAGACTCTTGCGGACCCAATCGTCCAGATATACAATTTTTTTTCAACCATAGTTTCTCAAAAACTACTGAACCGATTTACAACAGATCACGAAAAGCACATTCTGTGGACCAAGATCTAGCTTGCTGCCAAATTTGGTTTAATTCCGTTCAGCAGTCTTTGCTGTAGCCCGTCTTAAAGAAGTCTGTGAATTTTGAGTTTTGGTATATATATATATATTTATATACACCAAAACGACACTCTCAGAACCTCCTTACGGCGAACTGCGAGAAACGAACACCAGGATAATTTCGGCAAGTTGTTTTTATTTCCTCACTCCTCTATCTCCGTGACGCGTTTCGAGCACCAAGTGCCCTTGATCACACAGAGAGTGCAGTACGCCATTCTTTTTATATGCTTAGTGAAAACACCCTTTCCCCTTCATCACGTGACAATAAACAAAGAGGAAACACTTTCAATTCAAGATCGCTCGTTAACATATGTACTGTTTTGCCATCTGATTTGTTCTAATACATTTGTGGATATATTACATACTCTGTCATTTCTATTTCAAGTATTACCACCATCATATTTGTGTGCAATAAATAAATTATTAATTAAATATTTAAATATGCATAAATAATTAAAATATACATATCACACAAATATAAATACTTATATGCCAAAAACTGTAAACATATTTATATAGCAATATTGCTGCGTAAATGCTCATGCCTTATCCAAATTCATTGTAAACGTTTTTTTCTAACTGCTTGAATACTGTTATATCTGATAGTATTCCAAACCTGTGGAACCTATAGTATTTATATTTATACATACATGTACAAGGCATTTTATTTTGTTTCCTTTGTTGTTATTGAGCAGTAATTTCTGATTTAAAGTGCTTCCTAAATATCCTGTGCAAAACTGTGTTGTCTATAAAGTAAAGTGCATAGTGCTAACTAAATAAATAACCCAAAAAGTGCTAATACTTGTGCTGGTTTTCTAATGATATTCAATAGAGTGTTTAAAAGCATTTTATAATATCTATTTACAGTTTGTCAGCAGCGGATGAGTTTTGTCAGTTCCAATTTTAGATACCACCATGTTCGCAACTGTCTGATCAGTTTAGATCTTTGATTATTACATATGGTAAGGACAGCGAATCTCTTAAGTGTATTAGATTTAAAATCTATAATTTACAGTTCAAAAAAATTATAATAATTTATTAGAAATATGTATAATACACTCAATTATTCCATGTAAAATTCATCTACAAAAAGGTGTGCATATCTTCAGTATTATTCAGTCCATTAGGTGTCTTGCTGTCGAGTTCTAAAATGAATCGTGTTTCTAGCTGCCTCAACAGTCGCTCCCTGTTCCCCCCTCTACGGAGGACTGGAATTGCATCAATTACATAATATGCTAAGCACTTGACATCTTTATTATGTGCATCCTTGAAGTGTAGAGCGACCGAGTAGGATGAGACACTATTCACGATTGCCCTTAGGTGCTGCAGTATTCTGACATGCACCTGCAGCTTAGTACTTCCCACATATCTAAGACCGCAGGTGCATGTCAGAACATACACCGCATGATCTGTCCTGCAATTATAATTACCTCTTATGGCAATCTCATTCTGACCAAATGGGGTCGTATAGCTTGTAGTATTGACTCCGAAATTATAAGCTCGACACGATGAGCACTTAAAAAAAACTTTGCCTGGGTTTTAACCAAGTGCCGCTAGTGCCTAGCTCTGGACTATTTTTGGATAGTCTTGACCCCATGGAGTGTGTTTTTCTAAATGTGATATTGGGGTTGCTTGGAAGCCTAGTGCCAAGGACATTGTCCGTGAGGACAATTGGCCAATTTCTCTTTATTATAGCTCTTATTTTCCTTTCTTGTAGACTGTATGTTGTTATCAGTCTTGGTGTTTTTTATTCTTCTTCCTCAGCAGGACTTTCAACCTTCTCTTTTATTTGTAAAAGCAGAGATGTTTTAGGTCGTTTCTCAGCTTTATCTATTGCCTCAGTCAGTATCCTTTCACTATAGCCTCTTTTTCTTAATCTTGTAAGGGCCTCTTGTTTGCAGCTCTCGAAATCCTTTGTTGAGCTACAAATACGTTTCAACCTTAAAATTTCACCATATGGGATACTGCTGATAAGGTGCTTGGGATGCGCACTGCTCGCATGTAATGTTGCATTCCCTGCTGTCGGTTTTCTATACAAAATAGTTGCCAATTTTCCTTGACTGACATAGACACTTACATCTAGAAATTCAATATTAGAGTTGCTTATCTGAGATGTAAAATTCAAATTCATAGAATTAACATTGATTGTCTCAACAAAATGCCTAGCACTCCCCATGTCACCATTCCATACAATAAAAACATCATCAATATAGCGTAACCAATTAACCACATTTTGGGCAAAAAAATCATGGTGATGTTTCATGAGGACCTGTTCCTCCCAATAGCCTACGTGCAAACACGCATAGCTAGGAGAGAAACAGGCCCCCATTGCTACTCCTCGTATTTGTCTGTAAGTATCTTTGCCAAACAGAAAATAATTGTTATGTAAACACCAGGAAATAAGGGAAAGTAACATCTTGTTGTGTTGATGATATTCACAAGGCCTAGTGTCCAGGAAATGTCTGACAGCATTAATGCCTGTCGAGTGCTCAATGCTCGTATACAGTGACTCTATATCTAATGAGATTAATATCAAATCATCTGTCCATTTAACATCACTAATCTTCGTTAAAAAGTCACCTGTATCTTTCACATATGAGGGTAAATTCTTGACCAGATCCTGCAAAAAGTAGTCCACATATTCCCCCACATGTTCGGCCATGCTGTTTATAGCCGAAATTATTGGGCGACCTGGTATTGGTATGACATTTTTGTGGACTTTTAGTATAAAGTATATAAATGGGAGAACGGGGAATTCATTATACATGTATTTATATTCTTCTGATGAAATCAGTCCTTCCCGTTTCCAATGTTGCAGGTCTTTTTATAGTGTCCTTTGCTTTGTTATATTCCCTCAAAGTGGTCTTCTCATAGCATTGCTCGTTGTTTAGCTGTCTCATACCTTCCTGGATATATTCTTTTTTTAGGCCACAACACTATGTTTCCGCCCTTATCAGATTTTTAATAACAATCTCCACGTTTTTTCCCAATTTGTTCATTAATTTATCATATTGTGTTTTGTTGTATTGCTTTTTCCGTTTTTTATGGTTCACCTGATGGTATAACTTTTTAATGTCATCAGTCACTCTTTCATGAAAGATGTCAACAGCATCTTTCGGCATGACAGGCAGAAACGTGGATTTTGGTTTGTAAGGACTTTCTCCTGCACCCTGTTGTAGTAAATTTATTTTTTGTAGTCTTGTTTGAGTAGAATCCGCAGAGTCGTGCTCCTGATTCGTCCCATTGGACTCATTACTTAAATCATGCAATGTTAACAGAGTTGGTATGTCTGAAACCTGGAGCCTTTGAGGGTTACTGGCCTCAACCATCTGTGCCTTTTTAGCGTTGTCCAGTCCTGTTTTTACAGTAAAGAACTTTTTAATTTCAATTTACGTATGAAGCAGAATACATCAATCCTTGTACTTGTATAGTTAAAATTATTTTCAGGACAGAAATTCAATCCTAATGCAAGTAATTGTTCTTCAGCTTTAGTTAAAGAAATAGACGAAAGATTGATTATAGTTTTATCATTAGTTGTCACTTCCTGCGCCATTGATTCTTCTTCTTTGGCCTTCCGTTGCCGCTTTCGACGCCTTGCCCTTCTGATTGTGTTCCGCCTTTTTCTGTTGGCCTCTTTTCGTTTCTCGGCCTCAAGGTCTGTCTGCGATCCAGCACTAAAAAATCGACCTCGTCTCCCAGGCTAAGTATAGTTTTATTAGTTGTGTTTTCCAGACTTCGACCTTCCATACTGGATTCACTGGTTAATGACTCAGTGTGTATGTATATATATATATATATATATATATATTATTGACATTTTCAAAAGAAAAGGAGATCCCCAAAAAACAGGAAAGTGGTGGCAGCTGTGGAACACATGGAGGGGATGAATTAAAAACGAAATTCCTGAAGCTGGAGAGGCTCTATGAGAGGGAGACCAGGAAGCGGTGGGAGGCCACGTCCCTCCAGAATTACATTGATGTTCAGCGTGTACCGCGTGGGCTGCGGATTTACACGGTTCCAGCTTATGAAAATCCAGACCCGCTATTACTGGAAGAATGGGTAGATCATACTGCCAGCTCCTCCAAAGGCATGTTAGCAATCCTGGTCAAATTCGCCTGGAGTGACCGGGCACGGGCTTTACAGGAAATAAGCATCTTGGAAAGTGATATTGCCACTCATGAAGATAAAAGCAAGGTGGAAGAATTTACTACAGGAATAAAGAAACGGCTATCCAGCTACGAACAAAAAATCAGACAAAGGAAACACGAAAAATTTGAACGAGATGCCAGAGACTATGAGTTGGGGCGAGTCCTCACGTTTGCAAAAAGATTTGATGCACCGCGCCAGCAATCATTGAGTAATAAGAATCGGATGAATGTGGAACAACGGGAAACATCTGAATCGGATGTCACAGACACGGAACAGTCCGGTGAGGAAAGCAGTGCTCAATCTGGTGGCAATGAACCATCGACTCCTTTTCACGAAGAATTTCGTCTGATCAGACAGACGTGGAGCAGAGGAGGAAGAGGCAAACTACCAGATCAAAGAGGAAACAAACAACGAGGAGGGGCGGGTGGGGGAAGCGAAAGCAACGCCTTACCGCGGGTTACCTGGAGCAACCGAGGGACCAAACACCTATAATGGAAAATTTGACCATCGTCAATTTCACCCCGAGGAAACTGACCGGAATAGAAGAGTCAGTACTACGATTGGGACTTACCTTCTGTCCATCCAAAAAATGTGAATACACACAAACTAGAATTGATATTTTTAAATTTTCTAGAAAAATGAGGCTGCACAAGTTCTTTAAACTGAAAGGGCCGAGGAGCCAAGTAAGACCAGCTAGAACCCAGGATGTGGCTATGGATCTCCTGACAGTAAACGATTTGGAGACTCTGGCTATCCTAGAAGATCTGCAGGATGAAGAGAATCCTTACAGGGAAGACAGGGCTAGCGACGTGGTTAGAGTTGAACATTTGGGAGTTTCCTAAGAGGGTGTGAGAAGCCCCTTTAGACCTGTGTCCAAATTTATCCCACAAATGCCCAATGATGCTATCGACATATTTACTGAAACAGTAACCAAGGACTTGATGAAATTAAGAACTAAAAAGGACAAGAAAGGTATAAAGAGTAACATCACAAGAGAGCAAAGGGAAGCAGTGAAAGGTCAACAGGAAGACCGAATGATTGTGTGCAAACCATCCGATAAGAGGGTAATATCGTTCTCTTAACAGCGGAGAACTATTGCAAAGAAGCGTTCAAACAGTTGCACAATACTTCCAGCTATGTGCAAATTGGGAAGAAGGAATATGAGAGGAGTGTAGAAGGATACAGGCAACTCATCGGCAAATGGAGACAAAGAGGCTTGCTGGAAAATGAAGAGTATGCCTTCCTGAACTGCAAGCATCCACGTCTACCGACCTTTTACCATCTCCCTAAAATCCATAAGGACCAGGTTAACCCACCTGGCCATCCGACAGTCTCTTCACAGGGAAGTTTGACTGAAAATATGTCGATATATGTAGATTATTTCTTGTTTGAGTTTGTTACTGAACTGGTTTCCTACATACAGGACACCAAAGATTTTTTGAAGCGCATTGAAAGGGTGGTATGGGAGTCCGATTTTGTGATGATCACACTCGACATCTCTAGTCTCTATACGAGCATTGGCCATAAAAATGGTCTTGAGGCTGTTAAATACTTCCTGAATGGTCGCTCCTTGAAATTCATTGAGCATAATACAATGTTGATGGAATTTGTTGAGTATTGCTTGAATAATAACATCTTTTTGTTTCAGGACCAGCTGTTTAAGCAAATAAAGGGTACGGCCATGGGCACCTGCTTCGCCCCCAGCCATGCAAATGTATTCGTAGACTGGTGGGAGAAGCGGGTGGCCTGGTCAGATACCAATGATGAGTGGACCAGCACAGTGATTAGCTGGTACAGGTATATAGATGACTTATTCATCATATACAAAGGGACTGAACATTCAGCAAAGGAGTATGTCAAAATGCTCAATGTGAACGATCTGAATCTTAGCTTCACAGGAGAAATTAGTAAAACATCTGTAAACTTTTTAGACCTAAAGGTATTTATCTCTGAAGGCAGACTGTGCACCACCTTGCACAGAAAGCCGACAGCGGGGAATTCCCTACTGCATGCTAGGAGTTGCCACCTGGATAAGTTAAAAAACAGCATTCCGTATGGAGAATTCCTACGCATAAAAAGAAATTGCACTAGGGAATGCGAGTTTCAGATGGCGGCTGCAGAAAGCATGCAGAGATTTTTGGTCAGAGGCTACTCGACAGAGGTTCTATTGGAGGCGAAGAAGAAGGTGGATGCCAAGTCCAGATTGGACCTGGTGAATGACACGTCCATTTCCGAATTGAGAAAGGTTAGAGCCAACGCGACAGGTCTGAAGGATTGCAGAATGGTCACTAACTATTCAAGCAATGCTAATGAGATAAGAAAAGTGCTACGGAGGAACTGGCACATTCTGATGACAGATCCTATTATAGGAGAGGATCTTCCGAGATCACCCCTATTATCATTTAGGAAGGCACGTTCGTTAAAGGATCAGCTGGTACAGAGCCATTGTCCAAAAGATAGCAGACAATCCTGCTTTGGGCAAATCAAAGGTTTCTTCCCCTGCGGTAGATGCAAGGCCTGTAAAAATAGCCATAAAGTTTTGTGGTATGATGTACCAGGTCTTGAGATCCCCCAAAAAATTGGTAAGTTCATGAATTGTAACACCAGTCGCACGGTATACTGCTTAGTATGTCTGTGTGGACTAAGGTACATTGGCAGCACCATACATTCGACGAAAGTGCGGATTTTGGACGATCTTAGGGCCATCGCCACCAAGGATGTTACATATCCGGTGGCAAGGCACTTTGAGAGTCATCATGAATGCAACAGGGACCTTGTCGGAGGGACGGGCGGAAACAGAAGCGAGGAGGCCGTATGTGGGTAATAGTGAGACGTTATTTATTTCAATATTGTAGTAGTCCCGAATCCAGGACTCAGGTAGGTGTTAATGAGATACAACAAAAACAACGCAAGGGCAGGAAGCACAGTCTTGGCTGGGTAAGGGACGTCTTCAAATTAGGTTCACCACTGTAGGAGTTCTCTTCACTCTTTGGTGGTCTGGTTGGATCCCCGAAGTTTCTCTCAAAGGCAAAAACAGAAAAAGGCACGGTCAGTGTTCGGGTACTTTTGCATAGCCTGGACCGTCACCACACCATGTGAGGGATTGTTTGTTCGGTCTGTGTGGAAGGGAAACGGGTTCAGTGAGGGAAGGGGGTGTACAGAAAATTTGGAGGGGTGTGAGGAAGGCCCCGTGCACTAATATCATTAATGGGGTTCCTCCCCTATTGGCTCGGGAAGCTACGGGAGGCGAGCAGCGAGAGGCAGGCAGCGGACTGCAGCGGCTACACCCAGCAAGCTACAAGCAGCGGGAGGCAAACAGTGAACTGCAGCGGCTACACCCAGCAGGTTACAACCTCCCCCCCTCCTTCCATTAACCACTACCCAGGCCACGTACCGTTGTCAGCCGCAACTCTCCTGAGTTGCGGCGGCTCGTGCGTGTCCTCCGGGATCCACCAGTCCTCGCACCAAAGCTCGGGATTCTCGGGGTCTTCGTCCTCGTCTTTCTTCTTGGCTTCCTCTGCGTCGTCGCTGGCACTCTCCCACCGTTCTCTCTCAGCTCCGGGATCGTCCGCTTCTTCCTTCGTCCGCTCTTCCGCGTCTTTTCTCCTGTCCCAGGATCCTCCCTGTGGATGTGATTGGACGGACGTCATTTCCGCTCCGCCCCTCCGAGGCTCTAGGTGTTTCCCGTGTGTTTGTCTGAGCTGTGGGGAAGGACGAGAGTCCGTTTTAAATGACGAGAGGAGTTCCCCTCGCCCGTGGAAGTCATCCGACCCCGGAAGGTAAGGAATCCATAAGGGGTCTCTGGGACTGATAGCGCAGGCATCTGGGTGGCTCTGGGATGCTTCCTCACAGACCTGTTGAAATTTTTTTGTATGGACCATGTACCTAAGGACATACGAGGAGGAGATAGACAACTTATGCTCGGCAGATTAGAATCAAGGTACGTTATAGATACTCAGTCAAAGATACCTTTGGGACTAAATAGTGGGGAGGAGATGGCAATACATCTATAATCTGAGAAGATTAAGCCCTATAACATGCACACCACAATTAGAAAATCATGGGGACTGTTAATTAGTTGGAATGGGGAGGCATAATATTTCATTGTGTACATATTGTCTATGACATGTTTTTGAAGCAATGGTACATGTACGTGTTATGCCCATTCAGGGCAGAATAACGAAATTAACTAGCACATGCAATACGGGTGGCGCCATAATCATCTGGTGCCATTTGCCCATACAGGGCTTAATATTGGGCTTCTTTTTCTGTATATAACAGTGAGATTACATGAATCGAATATGTAACAATGCATGCTTTAAGATGGCCGAAACCATAACCATGAGGACTGTAGTCCATTTTTGATGTTGATGAATTATACTGCACCAATGAATTTTGTATTTAATGACGCCGTCTCGGGCCGCCCGCTGTCATTGAGAAAGGCGGTTGCCGAAACGCGTCGGCGTGTATTTACACCCAAATAAAATCTGGGTGAACTGCTCCCGTGAGTGCTGGTATTTCTTATATGTTGTAGCTGTAATGTTTAGCTCTTTTTCACCCTCGCGCATCTCAGCACCCGCCTGCGAGTGCAGGAACTAAGGCGAGATCCAGTAGCATGATATATATTTATATATGTATGTATATGTAGGTATAGGTAGATAGAGATATTCTCTGAAAAAAACAAAGGTTCAGGGACTTTGTAGCTCAGATTTCACTCATACAAAACCATAGAAATTCAGCAGTTATAGTTACCTGAGCTAACTATTACTTGTGCTCCCCCATGTTTTTAAAAAATGAGGGGTGCCACGCGGACCCCCCTCCTGAGCTTCAAAGAAGCCCCGGAGACCACCAACTCCCTGGGGAAATAAAATGTTATGGCCCCGGCCAAATAGGTCCCCGGGGACCACCACCTCTCTTTATGCTGGCCCATGCTCAGAGAAGGAGGGGGCGCGCCCCCCTCCTGGAGGCCTATATATATATGGCCCTGAGGACCACCACCCACCAGGGCCAGCTCCTGCTATGTCCCGGGGCGCCCACCTCCGAGACATAGCTGTCTGCTCTGACTTGGCAGAGCTATGACATTTCCAGCCAAGTCAGCAAACACAAATTTCACTCTCCGCAAGCGAGAGCTGTGAAACTGCTCCCGCTTGCTGGGAGCAAAGTTTTTGTCTGTTTCCCTGCCCACGGTCAAGCGGGCAGGAAAACAGACAATAGCATTGCTCTCACAGACAGGGAGATGAATGTTCAGCAGCTCCCTGTCTGTGAGAGCAGTGCTGGCTCCCGCAGGAGGCAGGGAGCTGGAGGACTGCGGGGCCTTGATGCTTCCCCCATGGTCCCCAACGGGTGCTGAGGGTGGACTCCAGGTCCCCCAAAATTAAGAGGGCGAGCCCCAGGGGATGGGCCTCCTGGCCGAAATCGGCCCGTGGAGCCTGCCCCCCCACTTTAAATAAAGTATTTGGCCTTGTGGAGGTAGTAGTCCCCGGGGCATGGAGGGTCCGCGTGGCCCCGCAAAATGTTTACTTTAGCCCTGGGGAGGTGGTGTCTTCTGGGGAATATGAAAATTCTAGGAGGGTGGCTTGTGCCCCCCCTCCTTTTGTACAAAAGAAAGCATAGGGGAGGTGGCGGTCCCCGGGGCTCTTGGACCTAATATCCGTAAAGCCCTGGTGAGGTGGTGGTCCCCAGGGCTTTTAAGTGGGAAAACAGAGGGCAGACCCACTGAGACACTCATGCACCCACTCACAGACCGACTAAGAAATTCATGCACTCACACACCCACTCATAGACTACACACCCACTCAGACTCACACACCCACTCACAGATGCACTCACTCATGAACCTACTCAGACTCGTGCACTCACAGACCCACTCAGACTCATGCAGTCACTCACAGACCCACTCATGCACTCACTCACCCACTGAGAGACTCATGTACTCACTCACAGACCCATTGAGACATTCACAGACCCACTGAGACACTCACGCACCCACAAACCTACTCAAAGACTCATGCACTCACTCACAGACCCACTCAGAGACTCATGTACTCACTCAGACTCACACACCCACTTACAGACTGACTTAGAGACACATGCACCCACTTACAGGCCCACTCAGACACTCATGCAATCACTCACAGACTGACTCACACACTTATAGAGACAGTTGCAAACCCACTCAGACACCCACTCAGACTCACACAACCACTCACAGATCCACTCAGACACTTATGCACCCACTCACAGACCCACTCAGACACTCACAACCACTCACAGACCCTCTCAGAAACTCATGCCCAGTGAGACACTTATGCAGCCACTCCCAGGCCCACTTACAGACCCATTGAGACACTCACACACCCACTGTGAGTGAGACACTCTTGTACTCACTCACACACTCACTGCCAAAGGTTACTAGTTACGCTTAGGATTGTTTTTAAAAAAACCTTAGAAATTCACTTAAAACACCAAAGGTTCCAGGGACGTTATAGTTCGGAACTAGAATTTAAAAAAACGTGGAACTTCACTGAAAAAATTAAAGGTTACAGGGATGTTATAGTTGGGCTCAGATTTCACTCGTACAAAGCCAGTGAATTTCAGCAGTTACAGATACCTGAGCTAACTATAGCGTACGCCCCTGCAATGCACTGCTTATTACCTCACAAATTACATCACTCATGACATGGTCAGTGGCATCACTGATGACATCTCAAATGACATCACTGATGACATCCACAGAACCACTAAAATACCCCCTAGAACCTCTCATACACCCACTTCGACACAACCCCTCTCATACCCATTCATAGACCCATACCAGAACTAACACAACAAATCACTGCTCCATAGTCACTCACACATCCACTCACTCATACTGCTGCTCACACTGCCACTCATTCACCAATACAGCTCCTCACACGTCCAGTCATACAGACACTTACACACCCACTCACACACTATGCAGTCACTCACACACCCACTCAATCACCCATACAGAAACTCACACAGCCACTCACTCACCCATACAGGTACTCCCACATCCTTACACTCACCAATACAGCTAGTCACACCCCACTCACTTATCCATACAGCCACTGACACAGCCTCACACACCGCCATACAACCACTCACACACCCACAGAACCACTTACATACCCATTCGCCCATCCATACAACCATTCACACACACTCGCACAGACATTGTCTCCAATACAGCCACTCACACATACTCAATTACCTAAACACACACTAACACAGCTACTCATTCACCCAAACAACCACTCGCACACCAAATCTCTCATCCATACAGTCACCCATACGGGCCCCAGGGACCACCACCTCCCCAGGGCTATAGACCACAAAAGATGACCCTGGGTACTGCCAGCCTCCCCCCCGGGCCAGCTCCTGCTATGTCTCGGGGTGCCCACACCCGGGACATAGCTGTTTGCTGTGGCTTTGTGGAGGTTTTAACTGCTCCTGCCAAGCCACAGCAAATACTCTGCTTTCAGCAAGCGAAAACAGTGAAAATGCTCTAGCTTGCTGAAAGCGTTGCATTTCCCTGCCCATTGTCAAGCGAGCAAAGAAACAGACGAATTGCTTTCAGACACAGGGAACTGCATGTTTAGCTGCTCCTTGTGTGTGAAACCACTGCATGCTCCCGCAGGAGGCGCAGAGACAGCAGGGACCGCAGGGAACTTGAGGCTCCCCCCGCAGTCCCTGTGCAGATTGGGGCACCCAGAGAAGCATGGCTGGGCCCCGGGGGATGGGGTCCCTGGTGCCAAAATTGACCCGGGGGGAGCCCCCTCCCCCATTCCAAAATCTCTAGCCTGGGGGATGGGGTCTCTGGGGCCGAAATCGGCATGTGGAGGGGGTCTACATGGCCCCCCACCCCCATTTATTAATGGCCAGGGAATGGGGTCCCCGGGGCCAAAATCGGCTTGGGGAGGGGGGGCCATGCGGGCAAAGCAGGTGCCAGAGTTGAAGCCCCACTTCTGTAAAGTACTAATTATCCTAACTTTGTGGGCATAGCTAAGGCAAAGCAATTGTGTTTTGTCTGTATTTCCACAGTGAAAAGTTATTTGTAATCCTTGATGGAGGTGTTTGCATCTTTGCTTTTCTCAGGCGCAAAATCTTATATAGTGTCTGTGAACAGGAGGTTCTTTCTTGATATGTGCTGCTGAGACCTGAGATCGTGTTCTAAACTTTTACAAAGTTTAAGTATGTAAATTTGCCTACAAGCCCTGCCCATTCGGCCCTGCCCCATATACATTAGCAGTATGCAAATTCTTTCCGCCCTTTTCCTCGGATAATGGATAGCTTACTAAAGAACCCCGTGGCGTGGGGTTGGGTGCATATACGGGGTAGGCTGTAGGGCCCGGCTGCAGCCCAGGTCCTGTGGCCATCTCACGCCCAAAGGCCGTGCAAGGCGTGAGGTTTGGTGGTTATAGGGTGTTGGTCACAGCCCCTGCAACAAACCCCCACCACGCAATGCCTTCGGCGGTGGTTGGATTAACGTAAAGTAATTCCAATTTCTTAACGTTAAAGGAACAATTGAAATTCACTGAAAAATCCAAGCTTACAGGGACGTTATAACTTGGAAATAGAATTTAAACAAATTTAGAAATTCACGAAAAAAACAAAGGTTACAGGTTTTAGCAGTTATAGTTAGATGAGCTAACTGTAACTTACACCTCCGCAAATGCACTGCTTCTGACCTCACATATTACATCACTCATGACTGGTCAGTGGCATCACTGATGACATCATCCACAGAACCACTGACACACCCACTTATACCCCCATACAACATCTCATACACCCACTCAGCCACTGATATACCCTTTCACAGACCCATACAAACGCTCACACACCAACTCACTGATCCATAGTGCCACTCACACATCAACTCACCCATACAGTCACTAACACAAGCAGTAACTCACAAATACAGCCAGTTACTGACAAATACAGCTACTCACACATCCAGTCATACTGACATACAAACACATACCCACTCATACACCCATACGGCCACTCACACACCTACTCAGTCACTCATACAGTCACTCACACATTCACTCACACATTCACTCACTTACTAATACATATACTCACTCACCTATACAGTCACTGAGTCAAGCACAAACAAGAACAATCTCTCTCACACTCACCCATACAGCCACTCACACACTCACTAACCCATGCAGCCACTCATTCACCCTCTCATTCACCTTTACAGCTACTTACACACACACCCACCCACTCACTCACCCTTCCAATTTAACTCAAATAATCTTTATTCGGGTATAAAAATCCACTCCCCCTTTCAAATACTCACACAGCCACTCACTTACTCGTACACCCACTGATTCACCCACACAGCCACTCACTCACCTAAACAAAACTCTCTCACTCACTCATGTATACAGTCTCTCAAATATGCACTCACTCTTCTATACAACACTTACACACCCACTCACTCACCCATAAAGACACTTCCACAGCCACTTACCTTAGTATACATGTTTAACACTCAGTAGCTTTTAGAAAACACACACAATCACTGGATGATGTCATGAATGATGTCACTGACCATGTCATGAGTGATGTAATATGTGAGGTCATAAGCAGTGAATTGCGGGGGCGTAAGCTATAGTTAGCTCAGCTAACTATAACTGCTGATTTTCTCTGGTTTTGTATGCGTGAAATTTGAGCCTAACTATAACGTCCCTGTAACCATTGTTTTTTCCCAGTGAATTTCTAAGGTTTTTTAATTCTATTTCCTAACTATAATGTCCCTGTACCCTTTATTTTTTTCAGTGTGTGTGTGTATATATATATATATATAATCTGTATTCCTTCCTCTCTTTTTGTTTAATACACATTGCAAATAAGACAGATGTGACTTAAAGTAGCGGCATTATCCAAGAGGAAGGAGAGCACTCACTCTTTGATAATATTGCTTACATTTTGACCACTTCTTATTAAACTACCACCAGCTGTCTTTCCCTTTGCTGAGCTTGCCCACGTCTCCAGTCTCTGTTACCCTCAAATATCAAAAAGACTGTTTTCTCCAGGGCTCGACATCATGCTGTCCTGGCCAGAGACCGGAAAGAATTCCCAGCACCTGCATCTCTATTTCTAAGTACCCACAGGGATGAGCCTGCAGCCAGTGCACATTATATGAAATGGAGAAAGCAAGGTGATTTACTGGACTTCAGAATTATAAAAAAGTGATGAGAAAATTAAATATTATGGTCCTGCATCTCGGATGTTGTTGATAGTATATCTTGAAGAAATGAGGACCCACCAGTCAGAGCTTCAAAGCCAGCAGAATGACTGTCACTCTGTTGGTGGTCTGTAAGATAGCTGAGCAGATTAAGAGGTTTGCAGTAGAGACCTATTTGATATTTAAAGTTAAGGCTGCAAGCTGATAAAACGTAGTCAAGCTTCCGTTCTGCAGTTGTTCATGGAATAGGTACTGTTTAGTAATTTATAAGGAGCCCCTGTTACGTCTTTTTCACGTTGGTTTAAAGTGTGCTCCACATGAAATGTATTCTTTTTTGTTTTTTTTGTAATTTTTTATTAATTGTAATTATTATTCCGTAGCCTCATTTGCTAGCTACGTGTATGCATTTTTAGAAAAGACAACAGCATCATTGCTTGATTTGTTATCACTGTACAAGTAGGAATTGTAAGTCTCCCATCTATTTACTGAAAGCTTAAAGTCGTTTAAAGGTTTTTTAGCCCCATTGTCAGATGCGTTGTCTTCCTTGAAATTATTTAAACAATGCTTCGGATGAGGCACCTACCACATAAGTTGACCGGTTGAAGGCCGGCTTGAGTAGAATACTGTTTTGTACATTGAAAAGGAGTAACCATTTCATGTAAGGATTTGTGTGGAACGTGTATATTTTGGCTAAGCTAGAATATGAAGGCCCACATGTACTTGCATAGGAAACCAAATACAAATCTATATTTGGTAAAATGCTTATTATAACTGTTTACCACTTCACCCACCATACGCTGTTCACTGTAAAACAAATTGCATCCACAATAGAGATAGAGCAGCAGATTGGTGTTCCAAGCTTATGTATTTAATGGTAAATGTGTGATTTTTCCAAAGATTTATGGTTAATCTACTGCAAAAAGTGACAAATTTGATATAATTAAAATTCAGGTCATGTCAATGCACACTTCATTATTATGTCTTCAGTAATTATTCATAAACCTATATCTTCGTTGTCCTTTGAAAATGTAGACTCTGTTGTTTTGGTAGCAGGATCAACTCGTGCATAAACGCTTTGTTGTGCAGAGCACCAGCCATGGTAGTCCTAACCTTGTTTTGGCAAGCACTCCATGTTTGCACCTGAGGCTGGCACAGAAAGACATGTTTAAGTGCTACTGTTTAGTATTGACTAGCTTTCTTTTCTCTTTACAGATAGCTGAGACCTATTTTCAAGAGGAAGAATGTATCCTTTTGTGTCTCAAGATTGCTGAATGTGCATTATCAACAATCCAACAAAGTTCTAAACCCAAGCTAGAAGTAAACTGGGAACTGCATATTGAGCATACATGGGTTCTGCATAGATGGGAGTGGGAGGGCGATATCTTGAGACGCACCTACGTTTTCATGGCTTTTGTTTTTTTCTTAGGATTGTTATGGAGACAACAATCATGCGTGCTCTGTCTGCATACCTCAATAAAATGTTATTTAAAAAAAAAATAATAATCCAACAAAGTTTTTTCAAAACTAGCAGAATTATTGCTTACATGGTAGTTGAATTTATGTATTTGTTTTTATATTACAGGCCTCTTATGTTTATGCATTTCCTTCTCAGTTTACCTCTGTTAGTGTTTGATGTATGGTGTTTGAGACAGGGTATTATTAATCAGTATGGCCTCTTTAGGGTACCTAAAAGAAACAGAAAAATTGGTCACATGTGGGAATCAATAGTTGTCTCACAAAGCCAGTAAGCTTATTAATCAGTCACTGGTCTGGTGAAGACTAACAAAGTATTATTTATTAATCTTTTACAAAGCGAATCCCCAAACTCATAACCTGGGATCTAAAGAGCAGTGTATCTACATATAATAATAACTCAACAAATATCTATTCACAATACACAACAAGACCACATTTTTCAATAAATAAATAAAATGCATATACATAACTCTATAAACAACATGCATCAAAGTGACAAACCATTCATATACTTAATGTCCCTATAGCAATAGGAACCGTCTGTCTTCCACAAATTCTTTATACAAATGCATGGCTGCAACTTCTCAATATCATAGCCAGTCCATATTAGAGATAGTCCTTTGTGGTGACACCCATGAGGACTCGCCCCATCCTCTGAAATTTCTTGGGGGGTGTCCCTTGTTAGATATATCTCATTTGTTTTTGCTCGGACTCCTCCAGTCAAAAAAAAAAGAGGTCGACGTGTTTCGTCCCTTATATTTTGGGCCTCTTTCGGTAATTCAAATTGCATCTCATACCATTTTCTCCACCTATGTATACTGTCTTATGAGCATCTTTCACAACAGAGCTGTGACTTCCTCTTAAATCACTTTACCCTAAGACAGTTCTGTAGTCTTATTCACAAAGCCTCACAATTTGATGGCTACCTCTTCCTGAGATTTTAAATACGACTTCCTTAATGGCCTTGTTTTTATGTCTCTTAAAACCAGTGGTGCATTTCAAGAACTTCTTATTGGAGACATTGCCATAGCTTTGGGCCACACAAAGCAAACGTTGTTCCCTTTAAGTAAAACCACATGAATGTTAGTATCTGCTGATGATCGCAATTACTTTGTAAGCCAATCCCTCCAAGCTTGCTGATTCGTGTATTTAGGCATCTTGTTATGCAAA
This sequence comes from Calotriton arnoldi, assembly GCA_963921515.1. Classification (NCBI taxonomy): domain Eukaryota; kingdom Metazoa; phylum Chordata; class Amphibia; order Caudata; family Salamandridae; genus Calotriton; species Calotriton arnoldi. The sequence continues at coordinate 831,237 of CAWUFW010003367.1, forward strand.
GATATAAACTTCAAAGGCAGTTCTTTTTTATTGGCTCCCTTGGTAGCCATTGCAGCTACATGATGATTGATTTCTCAAACTACCCGAGGACTTGCAAATAATGTAATCTGTTTACCCTGCTATGTTGATCTTCCCATAATGAGCCTTTCGCTAATTCAGCTTGCTGATAGATGAACAATCATTGTTTGAAAGTCTCTGTTAGAGAATCAACAACTTTCCGTCTGATTTCCCACTAGTGAAAGGAAGCCTGAAGATTCCAACAGAATGTGTAAATTTTCCCCTATGGATCTTTGCTCTACTGTTCCTTAAGTGGGGCCACTGTTACATTGTTTAATAGTGATTTCATTGACTTTTCTTCAGGAACCTCTCTTGAAACGTTATGCCCTTCTTAGATTCCTTCATATAGCATAATCTGACTGTACAACTCTTGATGTCTTCTATTGATGTCACTTCATCATCAATTTCCAGGACAATCTGTAGACGCTTATTTTGTACTGTTATATCTAGCTTTCTCCATTGCCATCGTAAACTTAAAGCTACCTTGACCCAGGACTGCAAATAACTTCTCAAAGATGGGAAAAAAAATTAGCTAAGGGCTGATGTGCAAGGATGCCAATTGAAAACAATAAACATGAGTTAAGCTTGCTTGACGTGTTTCGGCCTTTGCAGACGACTTGATTCCTGTGAGTGCTTAGTTCATTTCACATGCAAACAGGTGAACAGATCATGCCAAACACTTGGGTTTTTGATACTGTCTACATTGGTCTTCATTGGTCAGGACCCAAAAAATTCTTAATCTCCTTCCATCCAACATGCGTGAGGAGTGGCAAGTGTTTTCTGATAAAGTCTATCCTACCAAAGGAGTAATAAAGCTAGTCAAACTAAATTAAGGAATTTTCATCAGGGGATTCCAAATTCTTGAAGTGTAATGACATTGTAAGCAGATCATAGAATTCAGACAGGTAAACAAATTGGTACAAACCATATAGTTCAAGACCATGTTCTTTGGGCCTTAAGACTACTTAGTCAGCAGGCCAATTAAGAACACTTATTTCCATCTTTTTATGAGAAAGAAGCACATGAGGTTGCTCAAGTATACATGGCTGACCAACATTAATAGTTCGAGGTTCTGTCATTTGAACTCATCCAATACCCTGTCCTGAGTAAGGCCCTTGAGAAATTCACTTGCCTTCATACTTTGTATCCTAGTTGATCACGTCTACTTCAGCACTGTTCCTCAGCTGCCTATGGGACAGAATCCCTCAATAAAAGTCCCTGCAGTACGATTTTAAACTCCTTTTTTCTGCTACCCCCTTTGACTTTGTAGTAGAACTCGTACATGCCTCCCTTATCAAATGTAAGTCATGCACTGTGTGAGCCTTTTCCAATATGCTTAACTTGATCTATATTTTTATATGCACGTCTAGGTCCTGTGTACGCAACCTCTTGAATTATGCACAGCTCCATATGTGGTATCTATCCACTGATTTGTCTTCAAAACAGAAATAAAGATATTGTCTTTTAATATTTTCTCACTCTTTCATCCAGAGACTTATCTTTTACATGTAAATATTATAAAGCACACAGACATGTATGTCTGTTAGTTCAATATTGCATTTCCAGTTCAGTAGAAAAAATATATGTGTTATTAGATACACTTTGTCATTCCTTTCCCCTAAACATGTAAAGCAAAAAGCTTAGTGCCTACTTCGTTGACTTCAGAGTGAGAAACTGATGTTGCCAGATCGTCTGCCTTCTCATCACACCGTGTTGTAACAAAACTGCAGAAGATCCTTAATTTCTTAGTATTCCACTAATCCACCAACTAAAATCTGAAAAGAAATCATGGAATCTTGGTACTGCGTAGGACCCTCTTTTGTCAGTTACATTGCTGTGTAGTGGTCCCGATAGTTCAACAGGCGAGCCACTATCGGTCAAGGAGGATCCCCTGGCGGGGATCTAGCACCTACCGATCTGTGCACTCTCTCTTTGACCAACAATTCAGAGAAACTAAGCACCTACCGATCTGTGCACTCTCTCTATGACCAACAATTCTGAGAAACTAGCTGCACCAAGCAGGTCGACTAGCAAGGTCTCAAGGAAGATCTCAGGTCTACCAAGGTCAGGGACACTGTAAGCCCAATTATGTGAATATTATTCCTGCAGGACGCGATTCAAGGTCCTCCTTCTTTGCAGTGAATTTTGCCAGTTCAGGGATGTTGTCCTCCAGGTCAGGTGAAGCAATGCGATCACAGTGCTTGTCCAGACAATCCTTTAGCAAGTCCATAAGTGCGGAAAGCTGATCAGTTTTAGAGTCCATGATGCACAGGTTAGACTTCATGTCTATTAAAATAAATTTTATATCCGTGCATCAATGCCCCTCCTTCTGATAGGGGTCTGGAGCGCATCATGCAGATTTTTTCTGGTCGATTCAAAGCTTGCCCTGTTTCATGTCTGCTTTCCCCATGATGCAGGGCAATATAAAAGATCATGCAGTAGTTTGCTCCGCCATCTGTGAAAGGGCGCCTTTCCCTTCCACTTATTATGCGTTGCCATTGCATTCAATCAGGTGTATGTATCAGTGGTTGTAGTATGCTTTGACATCAGTATTGACCCAGATAGCATTTATGCCTACCAGTGGTGCAACTCCTTCCAAGCGCTGTATGTTTCGGCCTCTAGAGAACTCCCGCCGACTCTGCACATCAGCAATGGTGTGTACATGCCATGCCTTCCTTCTTGCAAAGGGCCCTGAGGCCAGATATCACAGGCCTTTCTTAGGAGCTACTGGAGGGGTCATGTGCTTCCTTAATGAGCCTTCTTTGCGCTTATCCTTCAGGAGCAATCAGTTGGAGGGGGTCAGGATTAGCCATCCTCTCCATTAAGGGCTGTCTCATGCACGATGTGTAATCACTCCAGAGCTCCAAGGTGTCCTTGCTGCTTCCACTGTGTGTCACGGAACTAGATCATGCAGTTTTCGGACTCCAGCAGCCAAATGTACCCTGCAGGCCGTAGCCACAGAGCGTCCGATGGTATTCAAGGGCTCAACAGCACCTTCAAGGTCCCGCGTCCATCACACCCCAGGGACCCCACCTTATCTTCATCTGCCTTCCTCTGCAGCAGCAGGGAACTGGCCTGGGATGTCGCAGTTTGCAGGAGATGGGCACTAGGGAGCGAAGCGCTGCGACTAAGTAGCCACTTTGAACACCAGCTACCCACACCCCTCCTGGGCATTGCATGTTTAAAGTAACTACACTATGGAGGGTTAGCCTGTCTTTCTTAAATCTGATTGTTTAGGAGATTAGTTGCGTGGCCCATAGTATATCTCACGAGAATATGGGATCTACACCCTGGTAAATCGGTGTGATCAGCACATCTCTAGAAACTTTTGTTGGGTCCTCACCCACAGGGTCCCACCTGTGGCCTGCTTCCTAAACAACGAGATTTAAGAAAGACAAGTTAGCCCTCCATAGTGTAGTTAATCTAGACAGTTCGGGAGGCTGAGGGTCTTGCCTTACCATAGCTTCTCACTCCTTAATAGTGTTGGTCCATTGCATGTTTAACAGTACTGTTGCATGATGGGTTGGTGCGGGCATTAACCATTGTCACAAGCTTGTTGAGGTTTTACTCCTCTGGATTGGGTCTCTACATGCGCCTTCCTGAGGCAATTACCATTCAAGCACTTTTATGCGACAACAGCTATATGCACTGCATGAAGGACTTTGTACAAGTATTACTCTTTAGCTGCATCTTTCCGAAACTGTTCTTGATGTGCTTTGTAGTTTTTGAGAAACAGTGCTGCTTTTACTTAGGCAGGGACTAATGACGTCGTCTTCCTCTCATTATATGAGTTACTTGGAAACCTGTTACTTTGAGTTGGGAGTAGGAGACAACTGTGTGTGGAGTATTGTAAGAGTTCATTTGTGGTGTTACTGTGCTCTTCGTTATGTGACTCTGGCATAGTAACAGCACCCACACCCAACTCCTAATCTGCCATGGCAGTCCAGACAAATGACACATGTATGCAATAGACATTTGTGTAGCCTGAGTACAACAGAATTGCAGCTATCATGTGTTGCTGCTACTGTTAAACTGCGTTGATGATTTTACAGTGTAAAAAGCCGATTCCAGGCCTGGCTTAAATTGGTGCATTGTTAGTGTGAATTGGTGACTTAAGAGAGTCTAGGGCTAGTCACCATAAAAGGTAACTTTAACGGTTTCTACCTGCTTTAATACAGATCAAACATTGCTGCTGTCCTTTGGAGTTCGCCATATTTTCTGTTCTGTTGCGATGTGTACATAATTGAGCAAGCATTTAAGCTCTTAAAAACAAGTTCCTAACATTCCTTCTAGGCGGCATCATTCTACCCCTGAATCTTCTCAGGATGGATGTCTAAGCAATTTTTGAAGAAGTATCAAGCAGAACTTCAGGCTGCCATTTTCCTTTCGTCTGGAAGTGAATGGAGAGTGAAGTGCTCACACACCTCCAACACTCCTCTTCACTGAATGAAGGTTTGCCTGCTTACAGTGTAAAGCCTTTTCTCTGTTGTTGAAAGTACCATGTCATAATCACTAACATTGCTCACAGATCATGGTAGATTGTCGCTCACTTTTTTCTGGTAATTGCTTTACTCGGTGTGGGTTCTCCATCAAATCTACTAGATATCCTATGTCTGTATCTTATCTGTTTGCTCTTTCCGGAATTTACTGGGGCATTCCCTTCTTCTCACAGTCCATAACTTTAGAATTTACATAAAAGCTTTGAAAACGTTGGTTATGTTATGGTATTGCTAATCACCGGTTCGGGTATCAAAATACTCTGTAGCATGTGTGTGAGGCCAGCCCTAGGGGCTTACTTGAAAAGCCAGGTCTTCAGCTTCTTGCAAAAGTCCAGAAGAGAGGAGGAGTCGTCAATGTGTTGTTGTTTCAGGCTTTAGGGCTCCGGTACGAGAAGGTCCCCCCTCCGAGAAGGTCCCCCCTCCTCTTTCGTTGTGTGTGACTGGGGTGTGTGCTAGTGAGAGACCAGCAAAGGTGTCTGGAGGGTTGGTGAAAGTAAATGTGACTGTTCAGGTAGGCAGGGCCAGTGTTGTGAAGAACTCTGTAGATGGGTGTGAGGAGTTTGAAGTGAGCACACTTGTGTATCGGGAGTCAGTGGATGTCCCCAAGGTATGGTGTGGGCTTGGCATGGGAGGTTGCAAACTACTCTGGCTGCTGCATTTTTGACGGTCTGCAGTTTTATTGTGAGCTGATTGGTAATCACTGTTTACAGGGTGTGTCCATAGTCTATTCTGCTGGTGATGAGTGCTTCGGTGATTGTTTTCCTGGTGTTGTCTGGTAGCCACTTGATGTTTCCTTCAGCATCCTTAGGGTCTTGCAGCAGAACGGGACCACTGCGTTGACTTGGGCAGTCATGTCCAGTTTGTTGTCTGATGATTTTGAGGTTTCTCACTTGCGAACAGGGTTTGGGGGATGGGTCCAAGGTCTGTGGGCCGCCAGCAGGCGTCCCATGGTGAGGTGTTCTTCCCAAAGACTACCTCCTCTGTCTTGTCCAAGTTCAATTTGAGGCAATTGAATTTCATCCAGGTGGCCACTTCTGTTATGCATATGTGAACTTCTTCATGGTGGTAGGTGTTTTGTCGGAGAGGGACAGTAACAGTTGTGCTGTTGCTGTCATTGGCATGAGGATGTTTAGGTTGTGAGCTTATATGACATCGGCCAACAGGGTCATGTAGGTGTTGAAGAGCATTTGGCCGAGCGAGGAACCCTTTGAGATCATGTGCTTCAAAGTCATGGGGGGTATGTTGACAGTTTGGTTTCTTCCGCTGAAGAAGAAGCCGATCCATTCAAGGGCGAGTATCTGGATGCTGCATCGTGTCGTATCATTAGGATGGGGTTGAAGGCTGCTGGTAGGTCTAAAAAGATGAGGGCTGCGGTTCCCCCTGTCGAGGACCATCCATATGTCATCTGTTGCTGCTATAAGGGTGGCATCCGTGCTTCGGGTGTGTCTTAAACATGATTGTGTGGTGTGGAGAAGCTAGTGTTTTTCAAGGGTGTCTGAGAGATGCGTGTTGATGACTTTTTTCAGGACTTTGGCTGGGTAGGGTAGGAGGGGTATCAGTCGGTGATGGGTGAGTTTGGTCGGGTCAGCCAAAGGTTCCTTTTGGAGGACATCGAGGGCTGCTTCTTTCTATGGTTCCAGGAGATGACTGTACTGATTTTGATTGAAAAGGAGGGTCTGGTGCTGGCCAGACATAAAAGGAATGGCTGACAACTGTCCACAAAGCAGTGGGCTTGTTCAGACAAGAAAACTTGTGATGTGAGACTTTTTTTTAACAAATAAGTTGTTAACACCCTTCCTGTTGGTCTCAGAAATTCCCAATTGGTAATCTGAAGTATTCTAAGGATTAAGAGAGAAACTTTTGTTCAATTTACTACCCTCTTCTAGTTACTTTTTCTAAATGATACTTTAGTTTTTGTGTATGTGCACTCCTGTTACCATCTATACACTGTATACACTCTCCAGATTCATAGTTTACATATGTATGTTGGCAATCATTGTGTTCACATTTTCTGTTTTAATCCCTCCCGGTTTGTTATTTCTTTTTCCTAATTTGCTAAGATCATCCTGTTATACTCTTTAACCGCACACCAGATGAGAAGGCGATGCAGTTCATTCAGCTCGAGCGGTTATATCACGAACAATTTCTGGCAAATCTGGCTGCCATTCAGGAAGAGTGGGGTGGGTACAGTTTGTTCTGGCAATTGTCTTTCTTGCTTCTCCGTTACTAAAAGACAACTCTTATATTTTTTTGCATAAGAAGGGTGCAGAAGGTAAAAATGTGCCACTGAAAAGATGTATAAGTGTACCACCTACATATAATTAAATACTTGTCTCTTATAACAAGCGTTGTCAAGTGTAATAGGTCTCGTCTCTAAACATCTGAGCTGTTGGCTTTGCCAGTGTTTTTTTTATTTGACTGCATATGTCATGGCACATGCGCAAGTAAGATCAGCAATTTTGCAATGGATTTTCTATTAAGGAAAACATATTCCATGATGTTCGCCGATGCATGGTCATGCGTTGTTACACATAATATTTCTGTCATCCTCTATCATATTAGATATCAAAAATATCTAATACAGCGCTTATTATGTGCAAATAATGTTTCTTTCTACTGTGTTGCATCCTCAGATTGCATGCTATGTGAAAAAGCCTCCTCTATATTCCTAAAACTCTGTATGAAAACAGAGCTTGACTTAAAATTTCTGTTTGTCACTTTTCCTTCAATTACATTTTCCTACTTCCCAGCCCTGCTCTCCTCCTTTCCTGAGCACAGCGTACTCTGTCACATGTTTGCCTTAATCTCTATCATTGCAGTTCTACACATTTCAAAGATCATAACGAACTCCTTTGTAAGTAACACCCCCAGCTCATTTATTAATCCCACCAACCATCTACATTAGCACACAAACCCTACTAATGATCACACCTAAGTCCTATTAATTTCATTTACCACAAAGAAAATGGTGTAAATCCTTGGAGTGGCTTCTTTGAAAATACAAAATTAACTTCAGTTACCAATTAAAACCAATAAACACTGGACTAACCACTAACATTGGGTTCCCAGAGCAGCATGCTGCCCTTCGTAAAGCTCTTTGACGCCTTATCAATGGTAGTAAGTGCTTTATAAATAAAATGACATGCACATGTGTGCATTGCGATGTATTGCTATTTTAAATGTATCAATTTAATCCGGTGGATGGTTATGTGTGACTAGTAAAAGAAAAGGCTTTAAAAAAATGAGAGTGCTCACAAGCACAAAAAAACCAATGTGAGCATCCTTGTGACAGTTGACAACTTGAAATGGAAACAGGAAGCAGAATAGGGTGTAGGTCGGTCTTTTTAATGTACCTCTGTTCTTTACGTTGTGCATACTGAGAAGAGGTTATGCAGTTAGTCAGTGTTTTGCAGTAGTTCAATTCTGCATTACCTTGAACATATCTTGTGCACTCTATGTTTACATTTGTGTAATATCCATGTTAGTGTTTATTTGTCGGTTGTGTAGAACATTGAACATGTACTTTCATCGTAGATAATTGGTAGGCACAAGTATGTTTTTTTGTTGTAATTAGCAAATATAGGCATCGCACCAAACGCTTCTTAAAATATAGGTATCCTGTATAATAGAGCAAATAATTTGTGATACAGGATTTGTTAGTTTGACTAATCTGATTTTAAGGACATGAATGCATTGGAAGAATGAGTGTTATTCCTTAAATGTCTCGAGAAAACTGACAAAAGGTGTGTGTCAATTTTAGAGACAAAACGGAAAAAGATGGTGCCTGAGAAAAAGGCTTCAAGAAGTTCAGAAAATGGCCTCGATTCAGAGGAGTTGGCGAGGCTCACTCAGCTGTGTGCTTCTCATGAGGAGTAAGTATCTGCACTTGTAATGGTATGCCTCACAGACCTAATTCACCATATTTTGTTGCATTTCTTTGCACTGTTTCTCGAAGGTGTACGCCATAGAAAATCATAAATTATAATACAGTAATTGCTGAGAAGTTTTTGGTGAAGGTATTTTTTTAATAGATATTGAATGTAGCATTCGTTTTGTTTCCTACTGTTTTCTTTGAGCCATACATATATCTTGCAGTGTGAATCTTTTCTGGTTTCACGTGCTGTGCATTATTCTGCCATCGAGTGGTTGGGTCCAGAATTGACTTCCTATTTCTGTTTTATTCCTCTTCTTTTTACCCATCTCTGGTGGCGTTGACCATTTGGTGTCTTGTCCATCTTTCTGTGTCGTCAGACGGCCAACCCATTAGCATTGTCAATACCATTGTTGCTATCTTCATATTCTTTTTGAAAATAGAAGCAGCGCAAGAATGTGGAAGATTGTTGAGGAAAATCATATATATATATATATTTTTTTTGTTTTGGAGGAATTATTCCACAATCATTGAAAATCCAAGGTTAGAGCACCAAAGTCAAGGAAAGAAGATGTCCACTGAAGAAAACAAAGGGTTTTATTAAGAACTCACCGTTGGAAGGACATCAGCCACGAGAATGTACATCTGGGATGGAGCATGCACCCATTAGATTCTGCCTGAAGTGCCAAAATAAGTATGCCCAGAAGGACAGCCAAGGGGTGTGCAACCTTTGCTTACCTAAAGACCACAGCACTGAGTGCTGTGATATGTGCAGAGTTCTGGCCGAATCCCTAAAGATGAGTGAGAAATGGAGGTAGGCTAATTAATCTATGACTGTAGTTGCAAAAAACATCATTGAAGGACCTCGGCCTCTCCAGCAATAAGGAGAGCCCTGTAGAAACCGAAGTAGACCAGGGAGAATGTTCGGACCCTAAAGAGGTCATCGAAACACAGAAGAAGAAACTGAGGATGAATCGGAGAAGCATCTCGTAATATAGGGGCACAGTGGGGCTGAGCCAAAACATTGAGACTCCAAATCAAATGCTACCCCGACACCAAAGGCAACAGTGATCAAGGATAAACATAAACAAAAGGAGCCCCGCGGGTCGAGGTCGACAGAAACCCCATTGATGGTAAACCCTCAGAACGAGCCTTAACTCCAAAAGTCAATCAAGTATGCAGTAGGGAAACAGAGCCTTGAGAGAAGGCCTCAGCGATGACGCAGAAGAGCTCAATGCTAGATTTTGAGAGAAAGAAACCAAAGCTCAAAGCCAAAGTGGAGATCCTCATAAAGATGATAAAGGACTTAGATGACTTCCTGAAGGGATACTGCTTCCCGGTCAAGCCTCAAACAGAGAGAAAACAGGAGGTAGAACAGGTGGAGCTATAGCCCTCAACAATACCTGAATCCAGGATGAAGAAGAGCAATTCTTCTATGAAGATGCAGACCTGGAAAGTGGTCAGTCTGACCAGGAGTTTGTCCAGGACTAAGAGACAACTGAAGAAGAGTGGCAGGATATCAAGACAGACTCCCCTGAAAGAGTGGACACCTATCCCTCCAAACCATCACACCCTGATAACATTGCTGTCTGCAACTCCCAGGTTAAAAAAGCACGAGGGACATAGCAAGGGCAACTGTAGGAGGAACGAAAAGATGCATGCTTCATCCTGGAGTCCCTTCTGCCAGTACAGACGAAGAACCAATTCCTACTGATGCTACCTAGTGTCCTTGATCAGGGATGAGAAATCTTTAGGGAACCAGCAACAGCAAAGGCGGTGCTGCCCAGGGTGGAGAAAAAGTACAAGCGGTCCCACCTAAAAATATGGCATATTTAAAGGGCAACTTAACAGCAGACTCCATCATTGTTGCTACTGCATGGAAAAAAGCCAATTCCCTCACTGCTATAGGGCCTCCACTGGACAGGGAGAGTAAAAAGATAGAAATTGTGGGGTTAAAAATTATGAGGTCCGCTGCCACCCCATGGTGCACTGTTAACTCGAATTCCCTACTTAATAGGTATGCCCACCAGCAATGGGATGAAATGAAGGAGCTCCCAGAGCAATACAAGGGCAAAGAAGCTCACTGAGGAAGGCAAAACAATTATAAACGCATTCCTAAAGTCAGCACTGGATGCAGCATATACAGCTAGCATACAGCTGTGTGAAGGTACCACTCAAAGGAGACACTCATGGCTAAGGGCCTCTGGTTTCAAAGAAGAGTTGCATGCGGCAGTTCTAAATATGCCCTTGAAAAGTGAAAACCTTTTTGGGACAGCAGTGGACGATTCACTGCCCAAAATAAAGAAAGACAGTGAAACTGCATAGTTTATGGGAGCTCTCCAATTTAGGGGATGCTTTAGAGGAGGAGCAACGTCAATGAGGCCAGCTGCAAGAGGGGATTTCAACCCATCACCCCTCACCCAACTTTCATGCCACAACCCAGCTCTAAAAACGCACCCTCTCAGTGACAAACCTCAGCCCACCAAGGCAGCTTTTTAGAGGGAGAGGCATTGCTTTATGAGGGGTAGGGCATTCGGGGAAGTGACTTGTCAGCAGGCACACCTCTGCACCAATTGGAAAGGCAGGATTGGAGGATTTCTCAGAGTGGCAAAGAAACACCTCCGACAAATGGACTCTAAACATAATCGAACACAGCGACTGCATAGAACTGCTAAGATCCCCACCAAAGAGGAAACCAAAAGCAAGAGATTGCAATAAAAGGAGGTACTGCAGTTGCTGCAAGAGTTCAAGAACATTCTAAACAGACACAGAATAGAAAAAGTCCCAAAGCGGCAAATAGATCAAGGTGTATACTTCCTGATGTCGAAACCAGACATGACTCTTTAACCAGTTCTTGACCAGAACTTGCTTTAGGGTGGTGCGACCGGTGCATCTGCACTGGGCGCTGACCTGGTGGGGGCACTGACCTCAGCGGGGGTGCTGTGTTTTGCAATAACTTATGATTCTAAAACACTTGCTACATAGTTCCTTGTGCATCCAGCTTTTAGGCAGCAATAAAAATGTTAAGATAACTCTTGCGATTAATGTTCCTGCTAGAGAGAGATATCAGAATTTTGTCTAGTGACAGTATTGACTCGCCATAAAGTAGCGTTGAGGGTTAATATGCCTGCTGCAAAGAACAGTTCTGTATTTTATGTGGATAGCTGAGTGGATTTGTAAAGCCAGTCTGTACCAGTGCTTTAAAACAAATGCAATGTATGTGAGAGAGGGACTACAGAGAGATGAGGGGCACTTTTGCCGGGTGGTAGTGAGGAAATCAGAGGAGTAGGTCATGGGGGTGGGTGGCGGGGAGGGGTGGGAGGGCAAAATAAGATTGTCGCACTGGGAGCTACCAGGGCTACAGCCGGCCCTGTTCTTGATCTATGGTGTTTGAACAGATTCATAAAAACGCCGAGATTGAAAATGTTCACACTGAAGGCGGTTATCCCATGCCTGAGAACGGAAGACGTCATGGCAACCATCACCAGTCCGAGAAATGGAAAAAAATGTTTTTGGGGCAAGGCAAAACTCCACGAAAACGAAGTCTCCAACAGAGCAAATCCTGCTAGAAGGGTCAATCTCTGATAGTGAGAAGAATGAACATGATGGCATCGCTCATACCTTTAATACTACATGCTAGATTAAACATGAGACTACTGCAGGAAAGGCTACAATGTTAATGGTCAGGGGCAAGCACGAGTTGGGAGGACCTAGTAGTTGTCACAGAGAAGAGAGAGGGAGATATTGTGGTGGAGCACAAGGAACATCACGGTGAGTAGACCTTTCAAACATCCAGCTCCAACAGTGAGCATCACAACAGATGCATCATACAGGGTGTGGGTATACTTATGAGGACACCAAACAGCTGGGGCCTACGGAGCCTGCAATAGGAAGTACAGCCTTTAAATGTACTGGAGCTTTAGACGGTTTTCTTAGACCTAAAGGCTTTGCAGAAACATATCTGCAGGAGAAACTGTCAATGTACAGACAGACAACACAGCTATGTTCTAGCTCAACAAACGGGGGAGAACAAGGTCATACACAATGTCTCAGATAGCGCAGACATGTGGAAATGGGTGCACCAAAGAATAATAACAGTAGTACTGTCCTCCTAAAGGGAGGACAAAACACTGTGGCAGACAGGCTAAGCAGTCAAACATACTCCTCACACGAGTGGGAGTTAAAACCACAGATAGTGGAGGAGATTTTTTAGAAATGGAGAAAATCACAGATTGATCTATTGCGGACACCGTGGAGTGCAGCATGCCAAAACTTTGCCTCCATGTAGCCTCACCAACAGTCACAGGGTAATGCCCTGTTGGTAAACAGGTGAGGGAAATTTGCGTATGGTTTTTCCCCAGTCCCACTAACACTACTGGTGTTCAGCAAATGCAAGCAATAGTCAATGGCGTTAATCCTCATCACCCCTTAATGGGCCAGACAGACATGGTTTTTGGATCCAGTAACAACGGCACAGGACTGAGTAATGAGGCTGTCGCCTCATCGGGGCTTACTAACTAGACAAAGGAGCCACATACCCCACCCAGTCCCAGCATACCTCGGCCTAGAAGCATGGTTCATGAGGATCTAGAATATGACCTCATGGTACTCTCCCGTAAAGAACTATGCAGTTCCTTAGGGAAGCCATAAGGCTTAGGAAAAGAAAGTGCTACATAGCAATATGGAGCAGGTTCGTGAACTGGTGCAACAGGGCAGAACTAGAGGATAGTTGGACACAAGATACCACAGTGTCAAGTACCTCACCACTTGCTGGTTAAGGGTCTCTCTTAATGTCCATCTATCAGTCATAGTTGCTACACTAGAGGCATTGCAGGAAGATCTTTCTTCAACACTGCGATCTTCAAGAGGTTTCTATAAGGTGCAAAAAGGGGCGCCTCACCAAGGTCAAAGCTACCTTATTTATAGAACCTAAACCTGGTGCTATCCCATCTTACGAAGTAGGGCTCAAGTGCCTTACACTAAAACAGCCTTCTAATGTCCTTACGGAAAGTTAGTGAGTTTCAGACACGCGCAACACAAAAACCCTACTTGCAAATACAGTAGGACAGAGTGATGGTGACAAAAAATCCATAGTTCTTGCTGACGGTCATCTCATACTTCCATGTCAACCTGGCTGTACAGCTATCAGCAGTTTTTCAAGACCCAAAGATGTAAGCTGAAAGAGCCCTGCATGTGTTGGATATCAGAAGCAGTCCTATATTACTTGTAAGAAAATAGACCTATCAGGAAGGGCAATCAATTCCTCACCTCTTTCACACCAGCAAGCAAAGTATCACTGGTCACCAAGGGAGCCATTTCAAAATGGATGGTACAAACAATCCAGTCATGTTACAAGGCAGCAGTCGTGGTGCTAGGACAAAGACCTACAGAGCTCTCAAAAATGAAAAAAGGAGCACCCTTAGCATTCATAGCCAATGTCACCATAAATTAAAGTTGTACGGCGGCCTCATGGTCCTGTGCCCGCACCTTTACAAAACATTTTGTGGCTGTCCAAGAAAACAAACACAGGTGGAACATGCTTAGGCACCAGTTCACCCCCACCAACTAATTTCAACCCAGCTGTCCAGGAAAGGGCAATTCCACTTCATAATCAATGCAGAGCATGCGAATAAAAGAAAAGATTCATGTGGCAGAACAAAATAGTTACTGTAGGAGAAGCTTTGCAGCTTGAAGAATTTTCTGGACTCACAAGGGCCCCACCTCCTCTAAAATGAGGACTGTGAAATAATACCTAAAAGGAGACAAAAAAAGCACAACAAACATTAGGGTCTCCAATGGCAATAAAGAATCTGAAGATGGCAACCATGCAAAAAAACTTCTGGGGTAGATGTCTGATGCCAGAGGAAAGGGCAAGACATCAAATGGTTGATGCCCAGAGAGGGAAAAAAGGAATACAAAGACAATTCCAAGACCCAGCCACTAATGGTGGAATAATGTGCAGCATGTGAATCCAGAAATGTCCAAGTTGCAAAAACTACACCTACAGGTAAGTAACCATTTTATTAAATTATGTTATATTATGTTGTCCTTCAGCTGGCAAAGCACACTTCAATGTAGACCTCTGAAAGGGAAAGCTCCAACCACCACGTTTATTGAACATTGAATACCCACATTACAAAATTCCAGAACCTTTCAGTCATGTTATGTTTTTTGCAGTGCAACTTTAGTCTTCTTTTTTCAGAATTTAAGAGCTGAAAATCAATTAGATTCCTGTTCAATAAATCAATCACTGTTTTGTTAGGAACGTGAGGAATGTCATTCATTCAATAATGGTTCACATTGCTTCCTCTTTCAAGGATTTCAAAGGCCATCCATCTAGTTACCTCTGATATCCACAAGGCAAAATGCGAAGTACTTCATCTGTCTTTCTTGTTTATCCCTACAAACACTGCTCAAGTTCGAACTGGGAAATAAAAGCTGTAGCTTTCATATCTTCACTTAGTTCAATTGGTTAGGGCAGAAAGGACATAGGGTAATCGTTATGTGGGAGCAAAAAAGAGGATTTTATGCATATCCTGCATGTATAGCGGTTTTCTTTACATAACAATATGTAAACACTTTGAACTGAAGAACAGATATTTTTTTTAACTCTGCAATTGTGTTGGGAATAATTGTGCAAAACTAGGCGGTGTCGGTTTTCAGTGTTTAACGGATATGCTGCTGCTCACCCATAGTCTTATATCTAGAAGTGAACTTTTGGAGGGGGTGGGCACACCTTGGCATGCAGATAAAACTGGTGGGGCTGTTTACAAATGCTGTGTGTGTGTATGCATATATATATATATATATAATGTGTGTGTGTGTGTGTGTGTACATACTGGAAAAGCAAAGGTTAAGTTGACATTATAATCTAGCCGCAGATTGTTTACCTTAGAATAATCCCCAGGCATCAGACTGGATCTGGAAAATTTTTGGTGAGCAGTACCCCTGCACACTGGTAAGTGGCGTTGTTCGACTCCACGTAGCATCGGCAGAAGTGACATGCGCAGTGCTTATTAAGGCGCCACCCCAGCTGCTGACATCAGTTCTTTTCTTTCCATGCCAGTCAGCGCAGATCTGGAGATTTTGTCATGAACCACTTGCACTGCGACATTTTTCTTTTTGGAGCACCTATATAAATGTTCATGTTTATAAGTTGGTAAAAAATATGGATTTAACATTCAACAAATGGCACATGTAATCTCTCCTTGTTAAGAAATTGGCAAGGAAACAGGCTGTAAGCTCTCTCCGGGGAAGCCTTGTTTTTCTACTATCAAGGGGGCAGAAAGGCCATAGATGCCACAGATTAGTATCCAATAAAGCGATGATGTGAGAAGTCTACTGCCTTGGTATCCGGTCTTTCCCTGGGCTCCAGATATCCTTTGTGTCCCATATGTAAAAGTATCCTGAAGGGAATCCAAATTTCTTCCCACTTGCCATGGAGAATGGCAGCAGTATTTGGGCTATGGCTCAGCTGGCACCCAGAGTCCTTTCCTGTCCCTGACCCACCATAAGGGAGAGCAAATTGGGGGTAACCCCCCCAATCTGCCCCCACCTGAGGTGGGTATAAAGACTTTTGGAGCTCTAGAGGTTCGGGTGTCGGATGATGCCCATTTTTGTATATTTTTTCTTAACAACTCCCACAGTCTCCCTCAGGGGGGCAGAAAGATTGTTGAGTACCTTACTGGATGGGGCAACAATTGCAAATGCCCTTACGGGGAAAGGGGTGCTTCACCCCACCTTTCAAAAAGCCTGGTGTTTAATGGGTGGGTCTATCCTGGGTTTTCATTCTCCTGCACCGATTCCTAAGCAGATATCCACTAAGGAGAGGTACTATTGGAAAGGCTAGACTATCCCTTTTCCAATGGTACTTCTCCCATTGTGGTTAGTGCTATGAGGGGGCTGACCTATGCCCTCAAGCACTGAGTACACTGAAATCCGTCATTGAGCATGGCTCACTGCACATCAAAGCAAACAAAACATATCTTGGGTTGTAAGGGAAGACCTTCACCCAGCTCCACTTTTGGGCTAAAAAAGTAAATCCCTTTGATGTGAGCACCAGTAGCATATTCTGCCTTAAATGTTTATCTGTCATATTTATGTCCTCTCGCACAACAAAAGCAGCGCGTAGTACATGAACGGTGCCTCCAGCACAATACAGGCGTAAGTCACTTCAAATCTTATTTTGCACCCCATTTATATAATGAGCCACCCCCCTCATGAGACAAGGATTCACATTTGCGGCTAGGTTGCAAGTTACTTAGGGGAGTGTTATGGATGGGGTGAGTTGTTTGTCATGTGGTTTACATTGGTAGTGTTTCGATGTCATGCATGAGGATCAGAGTTTTGCTGTTACTGATTTTCACTGCGCTTTTGTATGTGATTTTGAAGCAAAAAAGAATGAATGGCTAGACGTCTTTGCATTAGATGTTAATGTATTGTTGGATAGAAAGTGTTGGAGTGCGGTATCTGACCTATATGCGGAGTGGTTTGTTGTGCATGTATGAAGAGACTGCTCAAATAGTGTGGCAGTAAGCGTGTAATTCGATCAAGGCAAGGGTTTAGGAGAAGTGTGTTAGAGTAGACACAGGCTGCCATGCACAATGCCTTCTTTCAAGTGGTATGCAATATCTGATAGAGACTTCTAGCCGCAGATTTATTATCTTAAAATAATCCCCAGGCGTCAGACTGTATCTGGAGAATTTTGAGCAGTAGCCCTGCATTTTTAGGTGGCATAGTTTGGCTCGGCAGCGTTCACTTTGGAAGTGACGTGCACCGTACCTGTATAGGCGCCATCCCAGCACGCTGACGTCAGTTCTTTGCTTTCTGCGCCGATCCGGTCAGAGCCACCCTCATTTGTTTTTTGACTGGCTTTTTTCTCGACTTTTTGTCAACACGTTTTAAGAGATTTTCTCTCCTTTTGTGACAGGATGTCCCTTATGAAACCAGCTGGTTTCAAATCATGTGCTGCCTGTCACAGGCAGATGTCTGTGACCGACCCACACTTGGTGTGTTTATGGTGCTTGTAGAGGGACCACTTCTCCAAGACCTGCCAGGACTGCCGCGCCATGCATCCAAATGCGCTTAGGGTGTTATCCCTCAAGCTTCTCACCACCCGCCAACTTTGCGTGCTCAAGATCCCGTCGTGTGGAAGGTCCTGGGATGTTCGCAGAGTCGCGATCGTCGTCACACTCAAAGTCATCAGGTAAGTCCCACAAGCAGAAGAAATCGAAGAAGACGAAGAGGTCTTTCACTTCATCGTGCCCATCAAAGTCTTCTGACGAAGTGCAGGAGTGTCAGCACTCCAAGCCTTGCGCATTAGAAGAGCCTGAGTCAGGGTCTGCTCTGCGCTTCCCTTACTTTCCTGAAGTGGCCCCCGTCAAGCCTAAGGAATATTATGAGGCCCTGTACCTCATATTTGGGTGACCCAGCCTCTCTGGAGTGCCTTTGGGCCCCAAGGGCTCAGGAAGAGCCCCCACTTGATCGTCGCTGGCGGGTTACCCCTCAGCGCCAGTCGGGCCCCCTGGATACCATATTGGATTCGGAGCGGAGCCGCTGGTGAGACCAAGTCTTTCCTCTGTTCCTGCTTCAGTGCCGACGTCCTACGCCAGCACCATACCCATAGTCATTCCCGACTTCAAAACAGAGCCGGGCGGGCGTCACCTGAGGCCGATTCTTGTGCTGACTGGCACCATGCTCTCTGTATCGGAGCCAGTGCCTTTTGCCTTTGACAGGCCTGGAGAGGGATATGAATGGGAGTGGTCCGAGGGCCCATATGGATACCAGCATCCCCTAGTTGAGAATGAGGACTACCGAAAAGAGGAACTGGCGGAGGCTAGGGGGTTAGAAACCTCACCTGACACTTGTTTGGTCTATCCTCCTACCATGGCTACGTAGGATGGGACCTCTTTCACTATGGTGGTGAGTAGAGCGTCTGGGGTCTTGGACTTTCGGCTACCCACAATGGCAGTCAAGACAAAGGTGCGTCAGCTGGGAGTCACCCCTTGCTGACTTCCTACTCGGATTCTGGTCCATGCCCTGCACAGGGACTCCTATGCATAGGACAATTGCCCGCCGCCATTGCCCCGCTCCTGGGGACCGCAGTTTCCAACCACATCAATACACTCCCAGCCACCTCAGCCAACAAGCTTCCCAGCCTTTTCACGGCCAAGAATGCGTGTCCCATAGACCACGCGGGACAGGTAGCCAGAGGCCGGTCCAGTCCCCCCTCCCCACCCAGCAGCCAAGGCCTCCAAACCCCTTTAGTTTGCCCACCGACCATCATGGGCATCCAGTGGGGGGCAGGATTCCCCATCATCTGCACCACTGGCGGTCAGTAACATCAGACCATTGGGTTTTGCAAATCATCCATAGGAGCTACTCTTTGTTGACTACTCCTCCACCCACTTACAGCCGGTTGACTGAGGACCACCTGTCCTTGCTCTGTCAGGATGTGCTGGCTCTCTTGGCCAAGTGAGCCATAGAGAGGGTGCAGGCATCAGGAGTAGGTCGCAGTTGCTATTCCTGCTACTTTCTGGTTCTTAAGGACGGAGGCCTTTGTTCTCTCCTACACCAGTGCCTTCTCAGTTTATTATTGAAAAAAGAGAAATTCAAGATGCTTGCACAAGTGCTGTCTGCCCTGGACTAGGGAGACTGGATGGTAATGTTTTACTTGCAGTGCTCATATTTCACATCCCTGTCCTGCCTGCCCACAGACGTTACCTGTGGTTCATGGTGAGCCACAAATACTTTGTTTGCTGCGCTTCCCTTCGACCTTACCAGTGACCCTCGGGTGTTCAGACGCCTTCGGGCATTAGTGTGCTTTATAAATCCCTTTTTAATTTCATTTCGTTCACGAAAGTGATGGCGGTCGTTGCCACTCACCTGCGTCAGGGGTTCCAGTCTTTACCTACCTCGACATTTGGCTGTCAAAAGCGTGCTCGCCCCAGGCAGTCGACTCCAGACTGCGGCTAACCTTCGGCGTTCGCTGGGGTTCCCTATCAACGTGCTGAACTCACACTTGGCTCCCTCTCAGACGCTCCTTTTCATCTGAGCTGTTCTGGACACAGTGCAGTTTTGGGCCTATCCTCTCAAGCAGCGAGCCCAGGATATTCAGGCTTTGATACAATGTTTCAGTCTCTAACCTGGATTTCGATGGGACTGACTGAGACTGTTGGGCCTCCTTGTAACACATAGGTATATATGGGCTCTGCAATGGGACCTGAAGTCCCAATGGGCGTAGCATCAGGTGAATCTCTCAGACATGGTCCGTAACTCGGAGGGAGCTGCAAATAATTTGCAGTGGTGGCGGACGAACCGCGATTGGGTCAGACTTCTGTCCCTTCCGCAGCCAGCTGACTGTAGTGGCAGAGCGTCGCTTGTGGGATGCGCTGGCATCTGAGAGAGGTGGAGATCAGAGGACTCCGGTCTCCGGCAGAGTGAGAGCTCCTCATTAACCTGTTGAAGCTTCAGGCGATTCGCTTGGCATTGAAAGGGATGTGTGACGTAATCATGCATGCTTTTACAACGCATGCCTTACAACGCGGGCAATACAACGGATGCGTTGTTACCACGCATTCCATTACAGTGCAAGTCGTTACAACGACTTGCCTTAGGGAAGCGCTGGACTTTGGAATAGCATATTTTACTATTCCAACTCCAGTCTGTGCAACAGTAGGGAAGGTGTTGGATTTAAAATCCAACAACGCTTTCCCTAAAGCAAGTCGTTGTAACGTCTTGTGTGGTAATGGAACTCGTGGTGACGACGCATTCGTTGTAGTGCCTGCGTTGTAATGGCACTGCGTAGTTCTGTCTGCGTTGTAAACACTGCTTCCCATTGAAAGCCTTTCTTTCCTCGATCAAGGAAAGGGCCTGTGCAGGTGTTCACGGACAACACCACAGCCATGTGGTACTGCAACAAACGGGGCAGGATAGAGTTGTGGACCCTTTGGCAAGAGGCTCTGCGCCTCTGATCATGGTAGGAACAGCAGGGCATATCCATGGTGGTTCAACACCTGGCAAGCTCTCTGAAGGCCAGGGTGGACGAACTTAGCGGAAGGTGCCTAGTGGATCATGAATGGCTTCTCCATCCTGAGGTGGTGCAAGGCCTCTTTTAGCAATGGAAAGAGCCTTGGTTGGATCTGTTCGCCACCGCCAAGAATGTACAGTGCCCACAATTTTGCACGCTGTAGTTTCCAAGGCTACTCTCGCTCAGAAATGCTTTTCGTCTTGAGTGGAGCTCCGGCCTCGAGTGGAGCTTATGCCTTTCCACCTATACCACTCCTGCCCAGAGTTCTCAAGAAGATCAGTAACGACTGGGCCCAAGTCATTCTTGTGGCTCCATATTGGGCACGGAGAGTCTGGTATCCCGAGCTGTTGAGCATGACCATCGGTCCTCCGAACAGGCTATCTGTTCAAGAGGATCTTCTGCCGCAGTAACAGGGGAGAGTTCTGTACCTAAACCTGTGCACCATTCACCTTCATGTGTGGTGATCGAGTGGAAACTGTTGACAGCTTTCAACCTTTCTCCCGAAGTCTGTGATCCTATTCTGGCAGCCTAGCGCCCACCCACCAAGTCGGTATACGCCTGGCATTGTAATAATTTTGTGACATTGTGTGATTACCAAAACATCGATCCTCTTTCTGCACCTCTCTCTAAGGTTCTTCTGTTTGCTCTATCGTTTACCTTGCAGGCCCTGCTCTGGGCACAGTTAAAGTTTATCTATCAGCCATTTTGACATTTTTGCGATTGCCAGAACAACCTTCTATATTTAAGTAAACTGTTGTGGCTAGGTTTCTTAATGGCTTGCAGCACATGTTTCCCATGCCCCAGTGGGATCTAAATCTTGTTCTCAGCTTCTTGATGTGTGCACCCTTTGAGCCTCTGCACAGTTGCTCTCTTAGGCCAGGAGGGTCTGAACTGCAGGCAGTTTCGGTACACCCTCCCTACACCACTTTCTGCTCAGACAAGCTGGTCCTTCCTTCCGAAGGCTGTGACTCCCTTCCATGTAGGCCAGAACATCATCCTGCCTACCTTCTTTGCTCCACCTCACCCCTCTAAAGAGGAGGAGAGACTTAACCATCTGGACCCATAAAGAACGTTGTTGTTCTACTTTGATCTCACAAAATAGTTCCAGGTGGATGATCAGCTCTTCCTGGGGTATGTAGGAGCTAAGAAAGGGAAGGCTGTGCAGAAACAGACCATCTCAAGATGGATAGTGCTCTGCATCAAGATATGCTACCTATGCCAAGAAGCAACCCCTTGCGTGCTCATTCCACCAGAGCTAAGGCTTCAACCACTGTGTTAACCTGATGAGTCCCTGTCCAGTCATCTGTCAGGCAGCAACATGGGCATCTTTGCACACGTTTACCTAACACTAATGTCTGATCAATATGACCCGTTGCGACGGGCACTTCACCCATTAAGTCCTACAGGACTTTCTGTTTTAAATTGGCTTCGTAGACCCACCTCTGGGGAGGCATTGCTTGGGTATCTATTCTAAGGTAAGGAATCTGCGGCTTGAAGTCTATATCAGATGAACAAGTTACTTACCTTCGGTAATGCCTTATCTGGAAGAGACTCTATTTAGCCACAAATTCCTTACCGATCCTCTCCTTTCTATGAGCCGACTGCAGTGTAAGGGACACCCTTATTAGGGTCTTAGTTTTTCACATCAGTGGTCAGTTCTCATTGTGGCTGCTGGTGTGGAAAGTCACGTAAGGAACTGATGTCGGCGCGCCGGGGTGGCACCTATATAGGTACCGCGCACTTCACTTCCAGCGCAGACAATGCCGAGCCACCTACCGGTGCGCAGAGGTACTGCTCAAAAACTTCGGGTCCAGTCTGACATGTGGAGATTATTCCAAGGTAAGGAATCTGCAGCTAGATGGTCTGTGCTAGATAAGGTGTTACCGAAGGTAAGTAACTTGTTCGTTAAGTTGAAATGGCATTGAGTAGTGAGGTAGATAAGTGACAACAGGGGAATATGCTACCCTGGAGGTGTGCAGTCTGGTATCTACTATAAACTATAAGCTGCAGAGTCAACTAAGCGGCATTGGAGTAACCCACTGGAATGGGCACTATGCAACCAGCTGTGGTAAATATCTCTAAGGAATCTACCCAGGTGTGACAGTAATCTTCCCATATGAATGGACGTTATAAAACCAGCAGTAGCATAAGCATAGCAAAGTTTGTCCAGGTATGGTGCGCCAATGCAATTTTAATTGTTCAACTACACTAATCATCTGTTTTCAGGAGTTAACCCATAAGAAGTTGAGGAGAGATCTGTGAAGTGGAAACGGGCATTATATAAGTAGCACTGTTAGATGAGCTAAGGAGTCCACCCAAGAGTGGGAGAGAAGAAACCTATAGGAATGATCACTATAACCAGCCATGGTGTGTGAAATAGTTAATCCAGTGGTAGCAGGGAGCAACTCATTGGAATGGGCATTATAGACGTAGCCATTGTATATGTTCTGAGGATTATACCCAGGGTTAGCAGAGAGCCAGACCATGAAACAGACATACATCACACATACATGGGTCTGTTGGGCCCATCCGAGAGCTACGATGGTGCAGTCTAAAAACAAATCAATTTGGTACTTCACTCATTGATGGTCAATTTCAGGCCATCGCTGCTGATGATGTTGGAAGTAGCCCAGGAGAGTGTCAGTCAATAAGTTCTTTGCAAGGAATGCATTTTTGGTTCAAGTGAGGAGGAGAAGTGATACATGGTAGGGATTCTGGTCCTCTCCCTTAAACCTAGGCCCCTTCCAAGCCTTGACGGAGCGAAATCGGAAATTTGCCATAGGCAAATACTGTTAACCGTTACGCCCTTCAACCAGTGGTGTAACACAAAATGATAGGCCCCCTCTTGCAGAAAGTGATGAGGGGCACCTCGTATCTCATAAATATTCATAAGGTTTTGCAGCGTGAATCTTTTCTGGATTCACATGCTGTACATTATTCTGCCATCTAGTGGTTGGGTCCGGAATTGTTGTATTTGTCCTCTTTTTTTTTTTCTCTTAGTGAGCGTAGACATACCACCATTTGGTGTCCTCCTGTGACCACCTTTGGTCGCCATCTTCAGATTCTGTTTTTCAGCCGTTGGGTCTGGATCGTTACGGAAGGAGCACCAGGAAGTTGGAGTGAAGAATCGACGAAAATAACAGGAAAAGAGAGGAAAACTTCAAAGGACGACGAATCAAGGTACCGCATGTCAAATCGAGGTGCCAGAAGGTGCCGAGAAGGGAAAAGAAAACTTTGTCGCCGCCTTACAGGAAATGCGTGTACAGGGGGCTCCCTGTACGTGGTAATGGACAACACACCATTCAAGTTTTGCCTTAATTGCCACCATAAGTATGCCCAGAAGGACCAGCATCCGGTCTGCAATCTCTACTTACCAGTCGATCATCGAAGTGAAGACTGCAACGCATGTTCGGCGTTTGCCCCGAGGACGTTGAGAGTAAGAGAGCGGCAGAGAAGTGCCAACTACAACATGCACGGCCAGAGTGCAGCACCATCACTGAGAGACCTGGGCCTCTCCAGCGACGACAAGGACAATGTCACGGAAGGGCCAGAGGGCGACGCAGACATCGACCACCAAGTCGTGGAGGTCGAAAAGAAGACTTCGCGAGAGGTAAGAGAACCGTCGGTCTCGAAAACAGCACACGAGTCACGAAAGATGGACTCAGGGGCCCTGAAGGGATCATCGGTGTTAAAGCACTCGACCAACACAGTGACGTCCCAGGAAAAACACTCCGTAGGATCCTTAGACAAGGACTCCGTTACGGCAAAGACCCTTGAAAAATCCAATACGTTGAAAGATGATCATGGAAAAGACGCATCGACGTCGAGACGAGAGGTCAAAAAGCAAAAAACAGGGCACGGCGCATGCGTCAATGGAGAAGGCGTCGACCACGTCGTCGACCACGAAAAAGAGGCCTGAAGGTTTCGATGCCAAAACGCAAGCAGCGGAAAAGGCTCTGTCGAGCGCAAAGAGAAGGTCGGAAAGTCTTGTCGATGAAACGCGCGCTTCGGAGATCAAGAAGAAGGAGAAACAGCTGGAAGCTGAAATGGCCAGTATCCTACAACGTAAGAAGGAATTCGACGAAAGCTTGAAGCAATTCAAGATACTGCCGAAAATCTCGACAGAAAAAGAGACGGGCATCGAGGAACTAGAGTCCCCGATGACGCCTGAAACGTTTGAGGAGCAAGAAGAAGAGTTCTTTTTCGAGGAAGAAGAGCAAACCAATCTGGAGTCCGAAACCTCAGAGGTTCAAGACCTGCAGTGGCAAGACCTTGACACAGACTCTCCGGAGGAAGCTGTCGACACCTATCCTTCGAGGCCTTCCCCTCCTGACGACATTGGGATGTACAATCAGGGCATCAAGATGGCAGCAGAGAACTATGGGGTGCAACTCGAAGAAGAAAAGCCTCAATCGTGTTTCTTACTCGAGACATTAATGACATTAATGCCTACGCAGTCAAGAAGCCAATTCCTTCCTATGCTACCAAGTGCGCTAGACCAGGGAAAGGAGGCATTTAGGGATCCTGCCACATGTAAGGCAGTCACACCTAGGGAAGAGAAAAAGTATAAACACTCCTCTAAGGACCCAATTTACATCAAAGGATCAGTTACAGCTGACTCCATCATAACAGCCACAGCCAGGAAAACGGCTAATGTACCGACCACGACGATCCACCGCCTGATAAAGAAAGCAAAAGAATGGACCTTATGGGGAGAAAGGTTGAGAGAAGTGCAGCGAACCAGTGGTGCATCCCCCAATTCCAATGCCTTACTAAACAGACTTGCATACCAGCACTGGGAGGAGGTAGGAGATCTTTTGAAACACCTACCTGAGCAATATCAGAGAAGGGCAAGACACCTGGTAGAAGAGGGGAAAACATTGCAAATTTGTGCTTAAAATCAGCTCTAGATGCCGCAGAGACATCAAGCAGACAGATGATAGGCATCACAGAAAGGAGACAAGCATGGCTGCGGATCTCAGGATTCACACCAGAGGTGCAAAACAACATCTAGAACACACCTTTCAATGGGAAGCAGCTTTTTGGAAGCGCGGTGGATGACACGCTTAACCAACTAAAAAAGGACAATGAAACAGCCAGATCTATGGGGGCACTACAATTCAGAGGCAGAATACGTAGAGGCACCGGCTCCACAAGAATACCAGCGGGTAGAGGTAACCATCACCCCACTACCTCGCGTCAGGCAGTAACGCATCCTCTAAGAACAATGCACAGTGTGCATGCAAAGACCAAAATACAAAGAAGAAACAAATATTTCACACCTGCCTCCAGAGCCGACCTTTAATTTTAGTTACTTTAGGAACAATGATAAAAAAAAACATTTATTGATGGTTTTACATTTGAATTTTATTATATTCGTCTCCAGGTTGCAAGTTATCTTGTGGTTGGATGCAGCAAATCAAATTGCAGCTCAGAATCAGACATCTGTGTCTGTAATATAGCAAGAGAACAAACCTGTAGTAAATATCACCAGGGGTGTAGCTTAGTCGAAAACGTTAGGAGGAGTATGAGTCTGAGATTACCCAACTGAAAAGCATAGCGATGGGCTGAGGTCTCTTAACGGGAATAACAGACAAGCTTAGGGGTATTAGTTTTAAGTTATTTAGCAAAGCAAAGACATTCTTGGTAGCAGTAATATAGTCTTAAGCCACAACACAAGTTAGCACAAAACTTAAAGGGTCTACTATGTATTTGCTAAATGCAGTATACTATAACTAAAGTTTTGTTAGCATGTGTTTAAAAGGTGCGATAGAACACTTATAATTGGAAATAAACCGCTTCTACCTGAAAAATGTATTTCAGTGTTTTAAGATTCATCCTACACCCAGGTCACTGCGCCACAAAAGGACAAAAAGTTAAAATTCAAAAAGAACACTTTAAAAGAGACGATTTATTTATTTATTTTCTCCTGTTTATGCAACTTATTCTGATGCCGGGGCCTGCTTTAGCACTGGTGGCGCCCGGTGCAACTATCTTTTTTCGGTGCCCCCTTCCCCCAACTAACTCCTTCTTCATGGATTTTCTCACTACAACCATCCAACATTGCCCTTCATCTCTCCATAGCCCCTCACGCAAATGCATTTAATTTGTTTCATAGCTCTATTTATACCAGTGTAGGGTGTCAGAGCATTTTACATCACACATAAAGTATGCAGAGACAATGAATCATGCGTGTGTAAATCAGTCTGTAGGAAATATTACATAAGACAATGAGGATTGCAAGGTGTAGGAATCACATATCATCCATACTAGTAGGCAGTATATTTTAAGAGTGATTGGTCTTACAAAACACAAACATAGGATTTAAAACATACTGTTGGGGTTGGCTATACTAATGAGACTGTATTTCTATCCAAAACAACTCGTTTTTTAGCAACATTAGGATAATGAAAGACTGGGGAAAAGGCATAATGTTCTAACCTATACGATGCAGTTTGCATGCAGCTCTTTGATAGCAGATCATAGGTCACTGTGTTATATTAGGATTGAAATTTATGAACAGCAAGTAACAAAAGGATCTCTGTGACAAAAACAGAAACCCACTGAGCTGTGCACATAAATACCGTTCTGTGATCTGTATGGTACACGTTCTTTGCAGAAGGCATTTTAACCCTCTGCGCTACAGTCAAAACTGCCACTAGACAAAACTCAGATCTCTCTCCAGCAGGAACATAACATTTAATCACCGCTCTGCAGTAGCAGACGCTTTTAAACCAAGTTATTTTCTAACACAGTGCCCCCCCACACACACAACTCAGCGCCATGTGCTCACTGCCCTAAATGCCAGCCCTGTCCAATGCCTAGCTGTTGGTCACCCAAAACGACATGCGCAAGTTTCAAACTTCAAATGCCCGTTCTAAGAATCATGTAAGAATTCTGTTTTTATTGTCTGACTTTCTTACAGTGCTGCTGCTAACTGACAGCCACTTCAAATCGCTTGTTGGCAGTACAATACATACATACATGCAGGGCTCGAGTCGGGGTACCACGCGGGTGGACGGCGTCCCCCCACTTATTTTTCCGGGTTTTTACCGGGTGGACGCCGTCCCCCCTGCCCAAAAGATGGAGCCGGTACCCGAGTCTGCACCTGCGCGCGCGCTCAGCACTCACCAAACCTCACCTCCTATTGTCGAGAGAGGGCGAACAGAGCTCTAAGTTGTTTCACATTGATGGAGCCGTTCAGTATGACAGACGGGCGCTCGTGGCCGTATATTAGAAAAGGTCAGTATGTATTCACGCATTTCAGACGGAGACCGGCAAATTTACTGTGGGCAATAAATACGCACCGAACAAGCGCAGCTTTAATTTCCCCGCTCCTTTGAGTGTCAATACGGTGACGAATTCCAACGTAAACATTCTGCTTTGCCCTTTGAACCTGCCCCCATCGCCTTGTAACCTTTGTTAATTAGAGGGAACTACATTTTGTGACGTCACTTCCTGTCGTGACGTCACTTCCGGTGACACCACCTAACTTGGAGCGTCCCCCCACTTCTTTTTTTAGGACTTGTGCCCTGCATACATGAAACTCATACATCCGAGTTTCCGAACAAGTGGAGTACATATACATAGCAGGTGCACATTCAGCCTGTGGTAGACAAAAATGTAGAAAATCCACCCTGAAGAGCGTCAATCTCCCCTACCTGCCTGGCCCACCTGCCTTGTCACTAGTGAGCACAGCACTCCCAGAACACAGTTGAGTAGAATTCCAATTGTAGATAAAATCACTGGCATGCTACGATGCTGCTCAAGCACTTGGCCCCGAATGCGATGCCACACCTTGACATAAGGCGCAAAGGAATGAGTTAGTTAGGTCACTGAGGGGTAACTCCAGCAGCATAGTTTTTTAATTTTTTATTTTATTTATTGGCATTTTGATATGTATAAACGTTCAGCAGTACATCAAGTGGTGCCAGATAATACAAGTATTAAATGACTTTTATGACTGAACAAACAAAGGTCAGAACCAAAGCAGAAGCATCACATTGATTGACTACATATGCGAGATCAAGCATCATACATTACAACTAGGGCATCATATACCATATGCGGATTATACAATTGAAGCTAAGGGGGAGGAATTATATGGGAGGATCATGATGTCTAGACATGGAGTGACTCATGAGGTTGGAACATGCTCAATAGACGGTTCTTGGTGAGGGTTGGCAGAAACCTCTGGATCCTGTGCAGCATCCACACTACGAGCTGATAACCAAGTCAAAAAGGGATCCCAGATATCTTTTGGCCTTGATGCCTGCAGTAGTAATTCCCAATATATACTTAACTGCTCTTGACAGAATGTGATGTCTAGGATCCAGGTTTTGGTGGTGGGTGGTGCGCGTTTACCCCAGTGCATCGCAACGTGGCGCTTAGCTAGGAGTAATAGCATGGCAAGAAGCCTGCGATGGCCCGGTGAGGCCTCTTTAACATATCTTAACAGGCATAGCTTGGGGGTAGGAATGTAATGGGTTGCTAGGATCTCATTGACAGAGTCAAGGACCTCTGTCCAGAAGCGTGCGATACTGGGACAATTCCAGGCCATATGTAGAAATGAGGCATCTGGAGATGTACATCTCCAGCAGTTCGCTTCGGGACGGATGCCCAAGCGTTTGAGCTGCAGGGGGGTTCTGTAGATGCGATGCAAATTTTTAAAATGTATAAGGTGTAGTTTGTAATTAGGGGAGAGCATCTCCAATTGTCCACAGCAGAATTGCCATTGAGTCTCTGATAATGGGTCATCTAGGTCTTCATTCCAGCTAGCCATGGCTCTCGGGTGCGTGATTGGGGAAGATCGCTGTATGCCACTGTACAGTCGGGTTATGGGTTTATCCGGGGATGGGTTCGTAAGCATTGATTCAAGTGCTGGGAGAGCTGGGGGCGGAGAAGGGAATGTATCGTGTAATTTGCGGCACGTTCCCCTAATGGAATAATATAATAATAGATTAGAGAATTTGAATGCGTCCCCAGGCAGGGAACTCCAGCAGCATAGTTGAGTGAGTGACAGGCCGGATGTTTGCTTTGAGCTCAGGGCCCTGCCTGTGCTCTCACGTACTCCCTCCTCCTAGGCCCACTAATCTTAATAAAATAAACACATGATTATCGGCAGAAGAGCTGATTATGCTGCCTCCTAACCGACACAGCTATTATTTTGGGGGGTGTTCCACCCCATAGACCTCCCCCTGAAACTACGCCCCTGAATATCACCTTTAATTCACTTTAGACTATATATCATGCGAGACTGTGTGTGTCTCTATTTGAAAATGTTATCAGGACATGACTACCGAAGTTCAAGTTACATTTTGAGATATAAAATCTATCGATTAAAATCTAGAAACCGCGTGTGGGCATCTGTTCCTTAATTAAAAACATGGGTAGTTTTTAAAAA
Organism: Calotriton arnoldi; assembly: GCA_963921515.1. Classification (NCBI taxonomy): domain Eukaryota; kingdom Metazoa; phylum Chordata; class Amphibia; order Caudata; family Salamandridae; genus Calotriton; species Calotriton arnoldi. Next base: position 861,095 of record CAWUFW010003367.1, read on the forward strand.
GTTTAAGAATCAAGAGCCCTGATGTCTATCGAGTCCTTAAAGTGTACATGAAATGGTTCTATGAAAATATGTTCGGACATTTACTGTAGCTTGGCACTTAGAGCGTTGACATCCTCATCAAACTAACTTCTTTTTGTTGTGTGGTATATGGTGGAAACTATGAATGAGAAATGACTCACTCGTGTTTATCATATTGTAAGTTAGCCACGTCCTCTGCCTAGGCCCTAACACTACCCCTCCCAACCCCCCGCACCCCCCCACTGCTGTCCTCCACCCCCCTTCCCACCTCCGCCCCACAGACAGCCACTAGTGGGTATTGCTCTTGATTGCTCTGAACTGTGGTGGGATCATGGTGGGTCAGTCTGACCAACACATTGAGGTTACAGTTCTGCCACTGAGGCTTTTGGGCAATTCCAAGGATTCACCAACACAGATGTGCAGCAGGGAATCCAGGGAATTTCCGGGGTTTCAGATAACAGAAGGTACCCAGAAATAAGGGGTAACTTGGGTTTTTCCCCACTGGTTAATCAACTGCGTGTTTTATAGGCAACAGAATCCCCAGCACTCTACATTCATCTGGGGTTTTTGCCACATCCCATGGGCGGTAATCCTTCGGTCGGATTGGTTCCCTAAGGTACTGCCAAGACCAGAGGCTGCTCCTCCACGGGCCACTCGATTCCTAGATGGTGGGGGTTTGGCGGGCTAGGTGCAGAGGCCGGGATACCTCTACTATGATTGCTGCTACCCTTGCATCGGCCACCACCTTGTAATTGTGCCTGTCCTCCAGTGCCTTGAAGAAGCGAAGCAACCACCTCCTTTAAACAAGGCATAATTCTAGAAACCTTATTGTTCTAGACAACTGCCTCCCCGCTTCCTTATTGAGCAGTTCTGTTTATTTTGAGAACTTGAGTCCGGTGATGACGTATTTTTGATTGGTTGAACAATCCAGAGCAAACCAAGTTTGTGTGGTTTAGCACTTGGATCCTTAAGAAGGCGACGTGGGATCTTTGACATATGCTTAACAACCAAACAGGTATGGACGTTGCACTTTTACACACCGAGCTTTTATTGTAAGCCTTACAAATATTTACCTATGTTTCTAGACACCAGGCCCTCCTCGCATGGTTTCACGTTTCCTTAGTCCCGCCTATCGGGACAAGTTTCTGTGACGTGCCTCTCAGACTCAGAGGACAGTGGCGGCTGGTGACATTTGAAAGTGGTGGGGCGTAAAATAATTGTTGTATAGCACTGTGGCGAGCGCGCGAGCCTGAACAACCTACAGGGGTTTCGGAGGGGATTTATCCCCACGAGAAAATTTTGAAAAAAGAGTGGGCAAATGGTGCATTTTCAAGCAAATTTGAGAAATTAAAATATTAATAACACATTTAAATGACCTAACACATGAAGTCAAGTTGGAATAAAGAAATTAGAAGTAGCAATGAGAAGTAGACCTTAAAACATGTAATTAGCTGTCTCTTAAAGATGGAATTTTTCCCTCCTCTTTGCTGTAATTACCTTGAAAAATAGATGTGAGAACCAAGTACTTCTAAATATGTTGTAGAACGGTCTTAATGGCCACAACTAAGTAAACAAAGAAAAAGGCTGTGTTAACCTGCATTGGCAAAGCCAAGAAGTCTCACTCTTGTTGACCTATTGGTGTTGTCAGACCACTTTGCCAATGCTATGCAGCACCAACAAGCAAAATGCTATGTAAGCAAAACTTTGACAAGTCCTGTATCACCTTTAATATAAAACCCATTGCTTGAACTTCAGGTAACTGGGATGCACTGTCCTGCTACAGGAATACTTGAGATAAATAAAGACTCTCTGACATCAATAAGGATGCTAGTCGTAGCCGCTACTAACCCTGCCTGACCTTTGCAACCCCCAACATTGCCCTTGCCAGCCCGGGTGATATATGTGTATGAATTGCGCAAAATGTATATTACTATACATTTGAATCACGTATATGTATATTGAGACAAAGTATTGAGATATATATAGACAAATAAAGCTATACACACCCATATAATATACATACATGTATGCAGATTTACCATACCTACGCACAGCTCTCATTAGCACACGTGCATTGCTTCTAATTAATACATTTCTGAATGACCTTATAGTTTACAGCTTTTCTTTTTGCTATGCAAGTTTTTATCGTTAGAAAATGCGAAATAATTGCATATTAGGGTTTGGAGAAACCAGATTCTACTTTCTGACCCCAAGAAAGGAGTTTTCGTTCCTTTTTAATTACGAATTCCTCTTTTTCATGGTGTCTAAATTCATCAACGCTGAGCTTTGGCTACAAAGGAGTCCAATTTCCTCTTGGCGAAGCCTTTGTTTACAACTTTTCTGTGCACTTGCTCTTGTGTGGTGTGCAGGGGCTTCTGAATAAAACCCAGAGAATAAGTGTTCCGGCGAACAAAGCCTTTAATTTCAAACGGAGACCACATTTCTGGGTGAAGTTAGGGAAACACCAGCCCACCCTTACGTCTCTTGCCATATTTCTTTGGGCAGGTTTTAATTATATCTTGGTCTGCTATTTACCAGTAAAGTGCCGCTTGGCCCCTTTTCAAATGAGACAACACCGACAAATCAGCTTTACGTGACACACACTTGTGGGGCTGTATTACGACCACTAACACCACACGCCACCGCAAAAGCCCGTCCTCTTTCCAGCCCACATACATTCACACCTGCACACGGACACAAGAAGGAACATTCATCGCTCGCTCCTTACCCGCTTCTGCATTCCCCTCCCGGAGCCCTGGCAACAAACTCAGAATCAAAGGAGTCACCCAAGGTGGAAAGAACGAGGGGAGACCTCCGCTCCTCTACAAAGAATCAAAGCAAAACAATTTCTGAGCCAAAACAAAGCACCCACGAACTTGCACAGGTGCTTCTTACAGCGTCTCCCGCGCGGGCCCCGGGAGGGGAGGTCTGAACTATATACTGGACAAGATCTCATTACACCCTGTTTGACTTCAAGCTAGGTTTCATAAGAACCCCTGCGCAAAGATGTACTGCAGTCACTGCAAGAACTGCCGTGCACGTTATGCTTTTTCACCAGATCTGTTTCTGCACGCATGAAAAGACTGTTACCGCTCTGTATGGCTTACAGCATTTGGAACCACAAGGACGCTATGGCAATTTGCTAAAGAACTGATTTGCCCAGCCGCGGCCGGCATGCTCGCTGGAGGGAGGGGGGGAAGAGTAACAATAAATAACAAAAATAAAACAAAACTACCTTACCGCCGGTGTGGCGATGGTGCATTCGGGTCCAAGGGTTCCGCATGTTCCCGCTGCTTTCCTGCAGAACAGGAACAGGAAGCAGCCAGCAGACAGCCTCCTACCCTGGCCCTAAGCCAATCACAACTGATTGGCGAGGCGCAAGCGGAGAGCGCCCCAGCCGGGCCATTTTCTCTATGTAGGCTGCAAGCAGCAGCCTACATAGAGAACAAGCATTGGCATAGCCAATAGGTCTCGCCTTTGGGGCCTTATAAGTGTTTAGCCAGTGCTATTGACTTTGCCAATGTCTTCAAGCTGTGCTGTAGAGAAGTGTGGCTGCTGTGCAGCATGCTGAAAAGTTATAATAAAAAAGTGTCAGAAGCATTTTTGTTACTTTATATATGACCAAGAAGGCATTATGTAAAACTGAACGACCATATTAAAAAAGTATTTACAATAAAAAATTTCCTCAGTTTTCTTTTGTTCTTGCAATGCTGGCAACTTGTTTCTGCCTATTGCAATGGTTGTTTGTTAAAGCTTTTTTTTGAGGGGGCATAAACAATCGGAGGGTGAAGGTTGGGAACTAGTACCTGTATTATAACACTAGCAGCGGCCAGACGCTAGGGGAGAATCAACAGATGCCAGATTCCGAGAGCAGGCTGAGGTGGTAGTGGTGGTGGTGGTGACTGTTGCGGAGACGATGCTGAGGTGATGCTGAATGATACTCAGGTGTTGCTGAGTGATACTGCTGTGGTGCTGAGTGATGCTGTGGTGGTGCTGAGTGATATTGTCTTGGCGCTGAGTGATGCTGTGGTGGTGCTGAGTGATATTGTCTTGGCGCTGAGTGATGCTGTGGTGGCCCTGAGTGATGCTGTGGTGGCCCTGAGTGATGCTGTGGTGGCCCTGAGTGATGCTGTGGTGGCCCTGAGTGATGCTGTGGTGGCCCTGAGTGATGCTGTGGTGGTGCTGAAGGATGCTGTGGTGGTGCTGAGCGATGCTGTGGTGGTGCTGAGCGATGCTGTGGTGACCCTGAATGATGCTGTGGCGGTGCTGAGTGATGCTGTGGCGGTGCTGAGTGATGCTGTGGCGGTGCTGAGTGATGCTGTGGCGGTGCTGAGTGATGCTGTTGCGGTGCTGAGTGATGCTGTGGCGGTGCTGAGTGATGCTGTGGCGGCGCTGAGTGATGCTGTGGCGGCGCTGAGTGATGCTGTGGTGGCGCTGAGTGATGCTGTGGTGGCGCTGAGTGATGCTGTTGTGGCGCTGAGTGATGCTGTTGTGGCGCTGAGTGATGCTGTGGTGGCGCTGAGTGATGCTGTGGTGGTGCTGAGTGATGCTGTGGTGGTGCTGAGTGATGCTGTGGTGGTGCTGAGTGATGCTGTGGTGGTGCTGAGTGATATTGTTGTGGCACTGAGTGATGCTGTGGTGATGCTGTGGTAGTTCTGAGTGATGCTGTGGTGGTGCTGAGTGATGCTGTGGTGGTGCTGAGTGATGCTGTGGTTGTGCAGAGTGATGCTGTGGTGGTGCTGAGTGATGCTGTGGTGGCGCTGAGTGATGCTGTGGTGGCGCTGAGTGATGCTGTGGTGGCGCTGAGTGATGCTGTGGTAGCGCTGAGTGATGCTGTGGTGGCCCTGACCGATGCTGTGGTGGTGGTGAGCGATGCTGTGGTGGTGCTGAGCGATGCAGTGGCGATGCTGAGCGATGCAGTGGGGGCGCTGAGCGATGCTGTGGCGGCGCTGAGCGATGCTGTGGCGGCGCTGAGCGATGCTGTGGCGGCGCTGAGCGATGCTGTGGTGGCGCTGAGTGATGCTGTGGTGACGCTGAGTGATGCTGTGGTGGCGCTGAGTGATGCTGTTGTGGCGCTGAGTGATGCTGTTGTGGCGCTGAGTGATGCTGTTGTGGCGCTGAGTGATGCTGTGGTGGCGCTGAGTGATGCTGTGGTGGCGCTGAGTGATGCTGTTGTGGCGCTGAGTGATGCTGTTGTGGCGCTGAGTGATGCTGTTGTGGCGCTGAGTGATGCTGTTGTGGCGCCGAGTGATGCTGTTGTGGCGCCGAGTGATGCTGTTGTGGCGCCAAGTGATGCTGTTGTGGCGCCGAGTGATGCTGTGGTGGTGCCGAGTGATGCTGTGGTGGTGCCGAGTGATGCTGTGGTGGCGCCGAGTGATGCTGTGGTGGCGCCGAGTGATGCTGTGGTGGCGCCGAGTGATGCTGTGGTGGCGCCGAGTGATGCTGTGGTGGCGCCGAGTGATATTGTTGTGGCGCCTAGTGATGCTGTGGTGGCCCTGAGTGATGCTGTGGTGGTGCTGAGTGATGCTGTGGTGGTGCTGAGTGATGCTGTGGTGGCCCTGAGTGATGCTGTGGTGGCCCTGAGTGATGCTGTGGTGGCCCTGAGTGATGCTGTGGTGGCCCTGAGTGATGCTGTCGTCGCCCTGAGTGATGCTGTGGTGGCGCTGAGTGATGCTGTGGTGGCGCTGAGTGATGCTGTTGTGGCGCTGAGTGATGCTGTGGTGGCGCTGAGTGATGCTGTGGTGGCGCTGAGTGATGCTGTGGTGGTGCCGAGTGATGCTGTGGTGGTGCCGAGTGGTGGTGCCGATTGATGCTGTGGTAGTGCCGAGTGATGCTGTGGTGGCGCCGAGTGATGCTGTGGTGGTGCCTAGTGATGCTGTGGTGGTGCCTAGTGATGCTGTGGTGGTGCCTAGTGATGCTGTGGTGGCGCCGAGTGATGCTGTGGTGGCGCCGAGTGATGCTGTGGTAGCGCCGAGTGATGCTGTGGTGGCCCTGAGTGATGCTGTGGTGGCCCTGAGTGATGCTGTGGTGGCCCTGAGTGATGCTGTGGTGGCGCTGAGTGATGCTGTGGTGGCCCTGAGTGATGCTGTGGTGGCCCTGAGTGATGCTGTGGTGGCCCTGAGTGATGCTGTGGTGGCCCTGAGTGATGCTGTGGTAGTGCTGAGTCATCCTGTGGTGGTGCTGAGTCATCCTGTGGTGGTGCTGAGTCATCCTGTGGTGGTGCTGAGTCATCCTGTGGTGGTGCTGAGTGATGCAGTGTTGGCCCTGAGTGATGATGTGGTGTCGCTGAGTGAAGCTATGGTGGTGCTGAGTGATGCTGTGGTGGCGCGGAGTGATGTTGTGGTGCTGCTGAGTAATGCTGTGGTGGCGCTGAGTGATGCTGTTGTGGCGCTAAGTGATGCTGTGGTTGTGCTGAGTAATGCTGTGGTTTCACTGAGTGATGCTGTGGTTGCACTGAGTGATGCTGTGATGGCGTTGAGTGATGCTGTGATGGCGTTGAGAGATGTTGTGTTGGTGCTGAGTGATGCTGTGCTGGCTCTGATTGAAGCTGTGCTGGCTCTGATTGATGCTGTGCTGGCTCTGATTGATGCTGTGCTGGCTCTGATTGATGCTGTGGTTGCGCTGAGTGATGCTGTGGTGATGCTGAGTGATGCTGTGGTGTTGCCGAGTGAGAGATAGAGTGAAGATATAATGCCCAATTAGAGAGGGTGGTGAGAGAGAAAGAGAGAGAAAGGGTGTACATAGAATAAAGAGTGGAGCGGGATAGAGAGAGAGAAAGAAGGGGAGAGAGAGTGAATGAAGGAGTTTGAAAGAGAAACAGATAAAGGGGTGAGAGAGAATGAAAGGCTAAAAAAAGATAGAGAGGGGAGAGTTAATTAAGTAGAGAGAGAATTAGAGAGGGGAGAGAGAGAGAAGGAGAGAGACAATAAGAGTGGGGGGTGTGGAGTTTAAATAGAGTGAAGAAGTGACGCGGAAAAAGTAACCTTAAATATAGCTTTGTGCTTTGCGTGAATAAATATAAAGAAAAAAACAGAGTGAGACAAAAATACTGGTAATTAGGCTGTGACTCCTAATATAAAGCAAATAGCGATATAAGGTGAAATCAACCCACCGAAGCAATATTTCTAACTAGACAAAAAAAAGCTTGCATTTCAATGCTAATCGCTGTTGTTTTTCATGTGACTGTAGTCCAGGGCCGTCAGTTGGTAATGTGAGCTGCTGCTGCGATTGAAACATCAGAGTCCAGAGAGTTCAATGTCAAAAACTCTGTTTATTTAGACCATAGTCTTTTAAACACAATAAATTACAATATATTAATAATGCATAATTTCTCCAATTTCATTACCAATAAAACATACGATAAAACATACAATAAAAATTCAGCACACTTCTTCTACTCCCAATGACAAGAGTCTACAGTCCCAAATGAATTCTTTCTAGTTTAAAATTTTTTTATATAACGGGAAGAGCATCTAAAACTTATAAAAGCCAACTAAAATCATTGACTCCCCTTCATTTTCTCTCTTACGGACCCTTTTACCGCTTTCATATAATTTCCCAGAGCAATAGCAATATCGAGATTTGGCAACTCCGTAAATAAAGCTATTGCTTTGGCTCGTGATCTTATTTCATATTTGGCAAATATTGAACGTAAATACAGTTTCCGAAATGAGATAAAAGAAAAACAGTCAACCAAAATATGCCAGATATCACTTTTTGATCCTAGCCCACATTTACATGTACCATCTGGCTGTATCATTTCTACTTTTATCTTTTCCTCCATTAGCCAGGGATTTATGCCAATTCTTACTCTTAAGATCTCACATCTTACCCCATAATTGGGCAAAGTGTCCAAATACGGGTACCAAGTTTCATTCATCCAGGAATTTCTTAGGCACTGTACCGATTTTTTTGTTTTCAGATATTCCAGATCTATATTCCTTGAGGCTTCTTTACCCTGAATCCTAAGAGAACTTTTGGTGAATTCTACATCCAATGTAGATTGCGAGGGTCTCACATTTAACCTTTCCCCTGCAGAGAGGATTTTTTCCTAGATTCCTTTGCCCATTTTAGGCTACTCAATCGTAACTCCTCTCTGCACCATTGTGAGACCTTCTGCACACCACCCGGATCCTGACGTTTCCAAAATCTTATAAGGGACATTTGGATCTGTATGCTCCATGCTATTGTACCTAACTCCATTCTAATAGCCTGAACCATTGTGGAGCTTGGCAAAGACAATAGCATTTTTAAAATCTTCCCTTCTTCAAGATCCCACCCGCATTTACCACTTGGGTATAGAACTTCTGCTCCATATAAAACTTGCGGGGGTATCGTTGCTTCATATGCTTTTAGCAAGGGTCTGTGGGACATATCTCCATATTCTCTATTAAATTTTTTTAGCCCACAGATTGATGTAAGAGCTTTTGCTTTTTGTGCATCTATATGCATATGCCATTTTAGGGCACAATCAAACCAAACTCCTAAGTATCTATACTCTTTACAATCTCCAATCTGTCTTGACCTAAAAACCAGTTAAAATTCATATCTTTTTTCCCAAAACATAAAATCTTTGTTTTTTCCATATTTACAACTAAAAACTTGGCCTCACAATATTCCTTAAAAACATTTAATTTCCTTTGAAGCCCTATCTCCGTTTGATCAAGAATCACTAGATCGTCTGCGTACAGAAGGCAAGAAACTTTATTTCCACTCATTCTGGGGCTTGCACTTCTTTCCACTTCTAGGGTAGCCGGTAGATCTGCTAAAAATATGGCAAAGAGCAAAGGGGCCAAGACGCACCCCTGTCTAAGTCCATTCTCAATCGCTATTTTCTGTGTCAGGGACCCATTTATATCTCTAATGATCTGAGCCCAATTTCCGCTATGCAGTTCTTTTAAGATGGCCAGTATACCCTCCGGTATACCGTATTTTGTCAAGGATTCCCATAGAGATTTACGGTCCACTGAATCAAAAGCTGCCCTGAAGTCGACAAAGCAACCATACAGCTTACCCTTTTGCTCTATCGACTTCCGGGCCAACGCCCATAGGGCGAAGCAGTGATCAATGGTGGAATGTCCTTCCTTAAATCCACCCTGTTCCACTGGGACGATTGAATCCCGCTCCACCCAGTCCTTTAGCCTTCCTAGTATAATTTTAGAAAAGATCTTCTCCCCGATATCCAGCAAATTAATTAATCTATAATTTTTCGGCATATGGATATCCCCTTTCTTATGCACTGGCCTTATTATAGCGCCCTTCCAATTTTTAGGGATTATTCCAGTCTCCAGGATAACAAGAAACATTTGTGAAAAGAATTCTGCCCACCAATTCAAATGTGACTTTATTATTATTGCTGGGAGATTGTCAGGTCCAGCTGCTCTAGTTAACTTCAGGTTTTTTATTATTTTTTCCACATTCTGTACAGAGAAGTCAGGTTTCAATTCTTCTACTAACCCACTCCAGTTCTGCTGCTCGCCCTCTTCTTTCCCCCTTGCCGAGCTATATAATTCCAGCAGATATTCCTCCCAAGACGCCTCTTCCACTACACAATTCATTGCGCCCACCGGGAATTCTGCCGCCGATTGAATCAGCTTCCAGAACTGGCGCATATTCTTTGTTTCTATTGTTTCCAACAATTTACCCCAGCAGCTTTCTTTGTAATTCCTTTTCGTTCTACTAATTAACGCTTTATATTCCTTCTTCAGTTTAACGAGCTTGTTGGCCCTATCCTGTTCATATTTGACTCTTAAGTCGACGTGCTTCTCTCCTTATTTCCCTCTTCTTTTCTAAGCAATCCCTGGTAAACCATTTAACTTGCCTAATCGGGTCTTTATATTGTCTCTTTGCAAACTTCCCATCCTTTTTCAAATTAACACGTAGACTTTGGACCACTTGTTCTATCTTACTCACATACCAGTCCAGATTCTGCCCACTTATGCCTCCCAGATCAATCTTTTGTTGCAACGTTGCAAGCCTTGCCATATATTCCCCGTTAGTCTTGTTGTCACACGCCTCGGATAATCCACCTGTTGTTCAAGTACTTTTCCACAGGGGTTCAGGTGGACATCTGAAAGCACTAGCTCCAGAAGATTATGGTCACTCCCATCTCTGTGGCTAATCCTGAACTCCTTAGCTAAGGCAAAGTTCCAGGCTGGCATAAAAGCATAATCTATTGGGCAGTTTTGTGAGCCTATTTTAAACGTTTTCTTTGCCGGGCAATCTAGAGCTGACCTACCGTTTAAGCAAAATAAGCTTTTTGTCCCTAGGTAGTTTCCCAAATTTATGTCTTGAGTTATTAGAACACAATCTGGAAAAGTTGCTAATTTTATATCATAAGCCTCCAGCATGTCTGTATACCAACAATCAAGTTTAATTGGATTTAGTTTGTGATTAAAATCCCCCATCATTAAGATTAACTCTGTGCTGTATTTTTCACAAATATTATCTAAATCATCTTTAAAATAACCCAATTCAACACCATATTCCTCGGTACTCTCCCATTGCATATACACATTTACCAGCGTCAGTTTATCCAACTTTTTGTCCCCAGCTAATAAGGATACCCTGCATGCTAGCAACCATTTACATTTTACGGACAATTGGGTCGCCTTCTTCACAATTCTTGTGGATAAAAGTGTCATGATTCCCCCTGCAGGTCGCCCAAACCTTTTTTTCTTTGCTGGGCGGTGGAGTTGGTGAAACCCGTCGAATATTGGGGTCGTGCCGCATAGCCATGTTTCTTGTAGACATATGATCTCGTTATTTTTTGCTAGCTCCTTTATATTTTCTTGTTTTATTAAATCTCCAAGACCATTTATATTCCACGAGATCACTTTTATGCTATGCGGCGACCCTTTTCCCTATTCAACATCATCTAGGTAACCTACTGCACCAAACTCCTCACTGTACCTCCGGGAGGGACCTGCTGGACTACTTCTTTGATACCAATTCTCCCACCAATTCTCATCTTCATTGATGTTGGTTACAATATTGAGGTTTCCCTTCTCGTCCCCTACTTCATTCTCTATTAGCCTCACCTGTCTTTTCCCTAAGCCTGCGTGGCATCTTAGGAAGTCTTTTCCTGATAACTCAAAACCTGTTACTTCTTCTTCAGGTACTATCCGTATCCCTTCACTTAGTACCTCCTTCTCCGCCTTCCCTATCGCAATCTTTACCAGGTCTGAGTAAACTAATACCTTCGTAATCTCTTTCCCTGCGTGAATAAATTTAAAGCCCACTTGTCGCAGGTCATTAGTACCAATGCCTTTCAAGCTTTGGCACTGGGCAAATGATCGTAGAAGTAGTGACCTGTTTATGTGTGAGCTCTTCCTCATTTTCTTCCCTCCTTTTTCTTTTTGTATCTGCTCAAAGTAAATCCACTTGCTTCCTACTCCCTCCTTTCTCGCCAATATAGGTGGCATGTATGGCTGGGAATTGTTTTTTCTTATTACAGTCGGGAGCTTACTACGGGGTTCTGGCCACGCCCCATATTGGGGAGTGCTATTAGCGTTTTTGGCCACTATAGGTGCTATACTCCTTCCTTGATTCTGCTGTAAGGTTGATATTCTATTTGGTTGCACCCTTTTTGTATTCTTTTTTAAATCTTTTTGTAACCCCTTCCGCCTCCTTATATCTTTTGGGGGTTTTGTTGGAGTCTGTACTTGAGTGGCTACTTCTACGCTTGTCTCCTCAGACCTCCTTTTCCTTAACTTATCTTTCACCTTTCTATTGACCTTCCTACCTATTCGGCCCCCATAATTGGGCAGACCAAATCTTATATATTCACTCCTTCTTTTTACTATCATTGGGCATCTTGAAATATAAACTTCATGGTTTACCTTCGCTGGTTCCATGGTCTCTACCCCGCCCTCTGCCAAATTTGTGGGTTTAGTATCTAGTACTGGTCTTACTAAGGTGGGCATTTGACCCCTAATTCCCTGCAACTCCCCCTCAATTCTGTGTAAATGCATTTTTTGTGATTTTAAAATATCAGTATTTATTAACGTTGCTTCTAAAAGTCCTTGGAGAGTTCTTTGTAGCATTATCATTATTTCCAACATTGAGGAAGATGGTGTGGCAGAAATATCTAAGTTCAGCTCCGATATATAGTTCCGCTCTTCATCTTCTTTTAGCTCCCCACTCTGAATATCATGCTGAGCTTGGCTTACAGTTTCTATCGGCCTTGTTACAGTCCTCCTATCATCCCCCATTGGCCCTTGCGACCTCGCTGTTAAGTTCCTGTTGATCCAGGCTTGTTAGTTCCGGGTACTGTGAAAACAGTCCCCGTGGAGATGAAGACAGCCGTGGGGAGAGTATTAAGACGTTATGACATGGCAAGGACTGAAGAGAATGGTTTGCCACAATTGCAGACTCTAGCGTCTGCACCTCCAAGTCTGATATGCTATTCTCATTCTGCTGTTCGGGCTCTACATCCTCCACGTCCTGTGGCCTCGCTGGTGAAAACACCTTTTTAAAATGTTTCCCCACGAAGTCTTTTAATGATTTTGAGGCTTGGCCCCCGCCTCTTCCACCAGGCGCTACGACCTTCGTTCCTTTTGCCTTTTTCTTTATTAATTTCCTTGCTTTTAGTCCTGAGCTCTCCATACTTTCGCTAGACTCCCTCTGCCCTACTGAGTGGTCCCTATGCCTCTGTTTTTGTTCCAGTGTGGTTTTGGTCTTCCTGGGGGCCATGGCTTATCCTTTAAGGAGTAATTCCACGTCTCAGTCCAGTTTTATCTTCCCCCACCTTTACCAATTTACTGTAACAGTGCCAATCCTTATTTAGTTAAGATAAGGGGCAAGTGTGTCCCCCTGTGCCTCCTCACTTACCTCTGTTGTGCACCACCGTATACCCGAGCCCAATTCCGTGCCCTTTCTGCTCCGTCAATTCTCCTCCTATAGGATATGCTGATTCTCCTTTCTCGTGGGATAACAACGGTGTTCACTGTATTCTCTGTCCTCCTGGGGGGCCGTTTTTCCCTTATATCACGTTTTCCCTCACGAAAAGCAGCTCCTGTATTGTTTCCGCCGCTTGTGACCGCTACGCTGTGGTGTTTACCGCGTCCTCTGTTTTCTCCGCGATTTCGGCAATTTCAGCGTTTTTCCCGCGGCCGCAACCGCGACCGCGGCTCATTCAGTTTCCTGCTCCAACAGCTGCAAAACGTCGTCAGCGTGTGACGTGTGGGCGTGTGGGCGTGAGGGCGTTGTGGGCTTGTGGGCGGGTATGCGGGAATACGGCAGCACGAATCGCACAACAGCCAGAGAGTCCAGAGAGTTAATGAGCCATGATGAGGAAATGAGGAAGAGATAGGAAACCAAGATGCCAGCTGCGCGTGCACGCCATCGTGAACTCAAGCTGGTCGCCAGCCGAAAGCCAGTGTTTGCACTTCCAAACCCCGCTTACTAAAACTCTCGGCCAGACCAGCGCAAGCGCTGGTGCAGGCCGAGACCTAAAAAGGGAGTGCGCATGACTGGGTTGGTCGGCCCTGGGGCCAACCTGACAGTCAGTACCCACAACAGTGGGCAAAGCCACTCCCCCCCTGCCCTTGAGCAGGACCGCCCACCCGCCCTCCCACAATCAGGCACTCCCACCCGCCCACCCACAACCAGGCACTCCAGCTTTCTCGCAGTGCGAGAAGCAGATAACATAAAATGGTAGTTTTACCATTTTATGTTATCTGCTTCTCGCACTGCGAGAAAGCAGTGGGGCGACGCCCCGACGCCCCTATGGAGGAGCCGCGTCCTCTAAGAGGACGCATGTTTATATTCCCCGGAAGGCTCTTGCTAAACGCCTTATAGTGCAGAGTGGAGCCCGAGCCTGACAGTAGTGCGAAGCGATGGTTAAGCAAATTTACAAAAAAGCTTGCCATGGAAAGGTACACAAGCAGAGGGTGGCCAAGAATAAAACACAAAGATCAGGACATAATACATCGGAAACTAGATAAGAAAATGACACATTGCACACAGAATTATCTTATATATTTTTTCCATTGGTCTCACGGACGATGGAAAGCGTTCGTGTGTTTTGTTTTACAAAATAATGGTGATCACCTTGTACATAACGAGTCCTCATGCAGATAGAAGTGTGCTGGCGGTGTTGCACTGACTGCAAGCATCTTCACTTTCTACTGTGAAGAGACAACTTGTCGTGTTTTGCTTAGTTCGGCCTGTGAGTTGGTGAAAGCATCGGTGCCTTTAGAGACCCCTTTACTTGGCTGCGATGAGTCAATTTTAAAAAGCTTGTGCTTACCTGCAGTAGCGCAAATCAGTGACAGTCTGATGTAATCCTGCTACAAACATTACGAGTAAGGTGGATTAAGGTGCAGGGACACGGGGTTTTGGGGAATGGAGTTTGTTGGAAATCTCCATTTCCATCCGGCATCCTCGCAGCAGAGATTATTTATGATCTTGAAATGAGGATTAACCAGCGGAACAGGTTTTACCAGATCCCTCTCCACTGATACTCCTTCCGGGCCCTGACCCCTTTTCCGCCGCAGTTTATATTTGATTGGAGCAGATGGTAGATTGTTGCAGCGCGGAGAGGAGATACTGGGGGATCAGGTGTTTGTGGCCTGGTTGGTGGGGGAGGGGGCTTTTGGGGGCGGCTTAACTCTCCCAGATGTGCAGCACTGTGGTGGTAAGAGGGGGTCCAGTGTTTCCTAGAATTACTAGCGTTGCGGTTTGCGGGCCCAGTAACTCCCGGCCCGGAATCTCAGTCCTGCTCAGACTCACACCAGGCCTCTCATAACGGGAGACCTAGAGGGAAGTAATCCCTAGTTTGAGATACCCATGTGAGTGCGAAGCCATTGCGCCATGGGCCCCAGTGCAAGGGAGGAAATGGGCCCCCAGCTGCTGTCTGAAGTGATATAACCCAGCAATAATCAGGGTTCACTTCCAGCTGAACCAGTGGAAACTACGCCCCTGTATACAGAGACTGACAAAGATGGCCAAGGATAAAAGGTTTGTAGGAAAGCCTGGTTTCTGCGCTGCTGCTTTTCAAACTAGGAACCTAGACAGTTTCTCAGCTCTTTGAAACGCCAGACTTGTCTAACTTTGGAATGGCTTCAGAGTCGTACAGCTTTCGACCTTTGCAGCAAAGATGCTTTGTTCAGAGTTGTCTAACGTTTCTTCTTTCTCTAGTGTTTCCATGCTGTGTCACGTGATCCCTAAATTCGGGATTAACTGACCCTAATGGAAAGCAGTGACAAAGACATTTGCAGATGCCATAGCTCGATCAGGCGAGCATCAGCAAGCGTTTTTTTGTCTGATGTTGAATAGAACTAGGCAGTTTTGGAATATAAGAACTTCTGCCCAAATTTGGACGTCGTCTTGAAATTCTAAAGCACAATACCTCAAAATCAGAGCTGGAAGGCAGAATTATTGAACAGAGAAGGTGGCTGATTATCATCGCATTCCAATTTTAAGCTAGTTCGACATTCCTTTGTTATGGCTATCAGTGCATTTGTGCCAGTTATGAGGCCCACCTTACGCCTATGACATACCTGTGTCACCAAATAGGATGGCATTCATGTATTACTTGTCATGGCACTCCCCAGGTCCCCAAATATAAAAAATAAATTTAGAATAATATTTCAATAAACCTGATTTTTTTTTTACCACCACCTCTTATTTTTGTGACCAGATGTGTGGAAAGCTTATCCACCCTTCTTCCACCTGCATTTTTGTTCGTGTTGGATAGCGGAGGAGTAAAAATTACTATTCCCACTCCAGTGAGTGCAACAGTAGGGAAAGTGTTGGATAGCGGAGGAGTAAAAATTACTATTCCCACTCCAGTCAGTGCTACAGTAGGGAAAGTGTTGGATAGCGGAGGAGTAAAATTACTATTCCCACTCCAGTCAGTGCTACAGTAGGGAAAGTGTTGGATAGCGGAGGGGTAAAATTACTATTCCCACTCCAGTCAGTGCTACAGTAGGGAAAGTGTTGGATAGCGGAGGGGTAAAAATTACTATTCCCACTCCAGTCAGTGCAACAGTAGGGAAAGTGTTGGATAGCGGAGGAGTAAAAATTACTATTCCCAACAGTAGGGAAAGTGTTGGATAGCGGAGAGGTAAAAGTTACTATTCCCACTACAGTCAATCCAAAATTAACAAACAAAATATCAACAACAAAAAATATTTGAAAAACAAAATACATTAAAAAAATATATAAATGTTAAAAATTAAATTACAAATATATTTAATATAATTGTTTTTAAAAAACATAATGTTAAATACATATCGCAAATACCTACAAATATATTAAATAAAATATAAAAATATTTTTCAAATAAACAAATATTTTTAGTTAGAAATAATTTATAAAAAAACATTATTACATACATTTATTTTATTTACATCCTACCCTATAACACCACACAATTCGCAACCCACATCTAAATTAAAAATAAAATGTACTTCCATAATTAACATCATTAATTATCAATTAAATAAATATTAATTAAAAAACAAAAAGTAATTAACTTCCCACCCTTTACCCCAATAAACCTCACAACACACACCTAAAATTAATTACACAATTCCCATATTTAATTTTCAATTAATTACATAATTTTAATTAACAACTAATTGTTAATTAATTAAAAATAAATTACTTCCCACCCTTTACCCCTAAAAACCCCACAACCCGCACCTAAAATTAATTAAACAATTTCTATATTTAATTTTCAATTAATTAATAATAATTAACAACTAATTATTAATTAATAAAAAATAAATTACTCCCCCCCCCTTTACTCCTATAAACTCCACAACCCGCGCCTGAAATTAACTACACAATTTCAATATTTAATTTTCAATTAATTAATAATTAACAAATTATTAATTAATTAAAAATAAATTACTTCCCACAGTTAACAATATAAAATCTCAATTAAATAAATATTAATACATAAAAAATATCATTAATTTATTATAATTAAATTACTTCCCACCCTATTTCCCTATAACCCCAAAACCCGATACAGATCTAAAAAACGCAAAATGTAATTAAAAGAATATTTATAACTACTAAAAATTTAACACATATATTAAAACATAAACAATACTTATGCAAAAAAATACATTACATACATTTAAAATATATACTAAAATACATAACACTAATTTAAAAATCGATATTTTAAACAACTATATTTTTGCAAATAATATTATTGACTTCTATATTTTAGAAAAACAATATTTCCTACCTTCAAATCGATATTCTTGACCACGATCTTCTTGCTGTCGATATTTCTCACTGACGATATTTAGGACTCTATGGGGCCCATTACGATGGCGGGCGGAAGCACAACCGCCGTGCTGGCGGATGCAAAAACCACCAGTTACCGCCGGCACGCAGCAGTCCACACGCCCGCCCAATTACGATGCGAAAAGCAGGCCAAACACCGCCGGCAAGCCAGCAACACCGTCCGCCATCAAAGTGCGCCCACACACGTAGCGGCGCAGCCCAACTGACACACACCGTCCGACGAAACACGTCCCGCCCGGCGCATAAATTACGATGCCGCAAACAAACGGCTTCCACGGCAAAGAGACACCGCACGTGAAAGAGAGGCGGAAACACGGACGCCGAGCACGGACAACGAAGAAGCGGCACCCCGGGCATGAATCCAGCACTGCAGGCCCTTCCCATGCTTCTGCTGATGCACCACCAAGGACGCAACGTACCGCGGAGACGCAGGTAGGCACACACACAACAAGTGCACGCAAACAGCGCACACAGTGCAAGGGCGGAAAAAGCGGACAACCCCCACCAGCGCGTGCACACTACACATCCACCATTGCATCCACATATGACACACAGGCCAAATCCTAACATCGCAGAACACATGTGTACACACCACCTGGGACTAGGAACCAACCACCCCGTCACGGCCCCAAAGCGGCGATGACGTCGCCACACATGCGCACAACGCAGAGGCCAACCGCAGCGCCATGCATGCGTCGCACACAGACACAGGGACACAACCAAGCAGCACACACACCAGCCCCACCCCGAACGCACATGACACGTGACAGGCCGGCCACAGACATGTCCCCAACGCCCAATTCACGGACAACACCCAACGCCACACAACCGACGCACACATGTCAGTGAAGTCACGCAACAGCAGGACACACCCCAGTGTAACAAACATGGCGAAGCACACAGCGGCGGCAACACCAACTAGGAGAAGCAGGGCCCCTTCGGGAAGAGGAACGCCAGTACCACACTGAAAAACCCATACCACCCTGCACATATGAACAAGACACATGAAACGGAACACCAAAGAGCCCGGGGACCGACAACAGGTGGCCCAAGAATTACATCCACACACAAGGCCCAACGCAGAGCGGAAAGGCAGCCTGCCGCCCACACAAGGGAGAGCAGACAGCACTGAATGACCTTCCATTCCAACAGCGAAACCACAGCCCTACGACAGAAGCCGGTGAATACAGCCATTGTCCAAGAATAGACCAACACAGGCATGCCGAGGAGACCGACCACAGGGCAGATAGCGCATATCACAGAAGCACACAACGGACGGGGAAGAAAGAAGAAAACACTCCCCCATGTCGGCCACATGCAAGTTAATTGGAAGGAGTCACACAGCACTGACCTTGAACTGTCTGAGAAGCATGTGGGAAGAGGGCCCGTGTCCTCCAAACAAGCCAACAGAACACAAGTCCTGTCTCCCCACGACTACACAGAGCTCACAGCAACCCCGGAGCGTGCACATTGCAGACTGCACACACAGCCGGAGCACGCCACCTCTACGAACCGCTGCGAAATGGCAACCGCAACACACCTACCCAACTACGCCGAACAGCTCAAGCTGTACCAAACCAACACGATACATACATTGGGATGCGATCTCCTGTCCCTGCTGAACGTAAGTTACCGACTGACTTACCGCATCACATTGTTCAGCTGCGTCATGCCCGTCTTCTACTGTCGGAGGTGTCCCTACCAGCATCCCGTCGAGATATGCCTCTCCAACCCGGCATGTCTGAAGGCGGACCTGCTACCACTACTCCTCCCTCTGGACGCACACGACAGGGCCTGCTCTGCCTATGGGGGCATGGCGTATGTGGCCAACATCGCACGCGCACTGAAATGGAACCACTGTGCCTCCACACGACGGATCATCGAGAACAGCTACATCGAATGTCACCCAGCATGCCCCATCATGGTCCTCCAAGGGACAACCTACGAACAACACCTTGACAGCCACCATCCGCTTCATTGGCTGGCAAACATGTACACCACCAATGACATGGAAGCCCTGCTGGACGGCATCGCATACCTGACAACCTGTAAATACGTCGGACCACAACGCAGGTTCCCCGAGTGACCTATGAAGTCCAACCCCGCACCCATGCTCAGCTTCCGCACGGACTGGCCAGTCACCACCACAACAGCCATACCAAACGACCGGCAACTGTAACCACACCATCAACGACATCGCCATGACATCGGATATGACCGGGACATGCACACTGTTCCCCATCACATCCAGGAACACCGCATGCATCGTGGGAGGCAGTGGCATGGGCTCTGTGCATCGCACCCACATGGACGGAACTGCACGAACAACCAGGACACGACATGGATCCAGCGCACATGGACACACACACCGCTCAGTGGACATGAATAGGTCGCCTGGAGTCTGTGGGTGCTGCACCCCTCCCACCCCCGCCCCGGGAATCCCATACCAGGACCTTTGCATGGACGACAAGTGCATACAACAACAACACGACCCCAGTGACTGTGACATGTCCAGTAACCACCACAGTGCAACAACAAGTGGCACGCCGCTGCATGCACGCAAGCACATGCCCTGATGTCATCTCACATGCACGCGTGCATGAGGAACAACCGCAGCAAACCTGTCACATGGAACTGAGATGGACTGTGCCCATGATGCCGAGCGGTCTGGTAGGCTACATGTATACCGTCTGTGTCAAAGTCCGCAGCTCCGCAGCTATACGTAAATGTACATTAGCACAGCCTTGGCCAAGCAGATGTAACCCCACACCCTATCCCATTTGTAATCATGCTCAGTATATCCTCAACATGTATTCCGCTGCCAGTAGTGTCCACTATACTGCATCACAGAGGACAGAAGACTCAATATAATGTTTGAAACCAAAACTGTCTCCGCTGACTCATTTCACAAGTACGAATGAGAGAGGATGAGAGTATGTGAAGTACACGGCAGTCGTGACATGACCATGTAGTCCACTGGTATTGGATGTCAACGCAAATGAGTAGCACTACTGTGGAAGACACACATGTGTCGTGTGAAGTCGTATGGACGCAGTGCTCAGGTGGGTGGGTGCGACGGGTAGATGCGCACATGCCAAGTTGGAGCACGCCGTGTTGGGAGGGCTCATGAACAGTACACCACCGCTTCCCTGGGCATTGTGAGAGGACACCTGTCGGGGGGAGTGAACACGTGTGTGCACAGCAGCCGGGCACACGTACAAGGCGGTACCAGGCGCACCTCAGCCCACCCTCTGTGGACAAGCTGGATCCTGTTGTGCGCCCGCCATGCCCCTTGACAAGGCACACACAGCCCCAGTCGACCAGGTGTAACCCCAACATAGTCAATCCGCACAGGCGATACAGGGCACGGGATGGCAGTGGAGCATGGTGTGTGAGAGGTCTCCTCGCGCTCCTCCTGGTCATATCACGCAGGCAATAGAACCTCAACGTCTAGCATGGCACAAGTCAAATGGAAGTGTAGGGGGGACGCACCACAGCACGAGCAGCACTGACGTCACGGGAGGTGGCTCGCACCATCCCATCCATTGCCCATCATACCAACCACGCCACATGCCATTGCGACTAAGTGCAAGCGCGTGCGCCACCACCCCCGAGCCCTCCCCAGAGAGGCCAAAGAGTGAATGTGTGGGCCATCAGCCACAGACGGACGCGGCATGGCCGCAAGGGCAGCCACAGCCACTGGGTGTCGCAGGTGGCGGATCCGGAAGGCGAAGACTGTGATGCATAGTCCATGCAGGCCGGGTCTCCATTTGGGGCACCACGCAGGTGGACGGCGTCCCGCCACACATCATACCCTGAGACAGCCCACTCGTGCAACTGGACCCACACATACACTCCTTGCCCTCTCTGGTGCGAGCTTGGGGCTGCCTGTGCAAGCGCTAGCCTCGCAGGTGAGCATGCATATTGGGGGGCGAGGGGAGGACATGAGGGCTGGGGCGAAGATGACTGTATCACTGTCAGTTAGTACAAGGGATGACCCAGATGTGGAAAGGAAGAGACGTGTCCCGTGTGTACTGCAACTAGTCGCCAATCCAACTACCCCCCATGTCCGGAATGTAAGCCCGCACCTAGGCCCGCCCATCCGCCACATCGAACATACCACCAGCACGACAACCTTCCCATTCGAAACACTGACTGGGGGTGGCGACCAGTGAACAATCATGTGTAGCCTACCCACGCGTACATGTGGGCCCTCCATGATCCATGTCACCTGCGGCAAAGACATGACATGCGCAATGAGGGAAGTGAGGAGAGCTGTCCGCCCCACGCGCAGAAGGTGCATCAGCTCCACAGACCCAGCAGCGAGTCCAGCAGGGGTCACATGTGCAGGGGCAGCTGTGCCTGGTGTGAAGGCACATGCATATAGACAGCACATCGACCAATGTGTAGTCTGCCCACATCCACAGTCCATCATCATGCGGACATAGGAATTGAACACAGGGCAACACATCTTAGTTGGTGCACCCACCGTGACCAACAATGCGCAATCATCGACGTACCCGCCCTGTGCATGGCCCCCCACCCAACGGAGGCACATCCAGTGCCACCATCCCACACACACAAGCCTTCCACGGAACATGCTGTGTCCAATGGTCAGTACAGAGTCAGCGCCCATCTGGTGGATCCTGAACAGGAGACACATGCACACACATGCCAGCTCCCACTATGTACGTCTGCCACCTGGCACGTGCAATGTAACCTCTCACCTGTGACTGCAAGCACACAGCCGTCTTGGCATGGGGCTGTCAATGTGGACACCAGTCAATGTTTCGGGAGCTGTGATCCGTACAGTGCTGTACATAGGGTGCAGTGCTGACACCTACTACTGTCTCATATCCCCTCGTGCCACAGGTCCCACTTGTATTGGCCGCTCAGCCCGTGCCCACATCGTCGTCGTCGTGTGCCATACTCATCCAGCCTCGGAAGCAGTTCCATGCTCAGCAGACACTCATGTTGCCGTGGCGTTGCCGCTTGACGAATATGCAGTCAGTCCCCATCAGCACGCCCGCAAGTCATTGGGGCCTAGATCACCATGTGCATGCACATGGCAGTGGTATGTCTCACTTGCCATTGCCATTGTTGGGAGACCTGTGTAAGTGTATTGTGGCCGTGCCGTCCCAGCTTGACAGCTGGGCTGTGGCTCATGTGCTTGCTCAGTCATGTCAGTGATGTGTATGCGAAATTGCTATGTGCCGTGTTGCTTTGACATGTGTCCTCTGCCATTTAACCCAGGCGGAGACCGAACATTGACCGCCCATACCAATTGCTGGCGGACATGGACGATACAGAGGTAATCAGGAAGTTTCGGCTGGACAGGCCAACTCTGCATCGACTGTGTGCCATGTTAGAGCCCCATCTCCGTCCCCGCAGGGTGTATCCGACTGCTGTCACCCCCACGGCTAAGGTGATGGCCGCCATGCATTTCTTCGCCACTGGGTCATTCCAGCACACAGTGGGCAGTGGAGGAGGGATGTCCCAGCCCATGTTCAGCAAGGTGCTGAGGGATGTACTGGCAGCCATGATGCTGTACCGGAACAGGTACATCCGCTTCCCCAGGGCTCGTGAATTGGCGGCAGTGAAGGGTGCATTCTATGCCCTTGGCAGAATCCCACACGTCGTGGGAGCCATTGACTGCACTCATGTTGGCCTTGTTCCACCACAGGCCACTGAGCACCTGTACCGCAACAGGAAGCACACGCACTCCCTGAATGTGCAAGTGGTGTGCCTTGCGGACATGGTGATCACCCACGTGTGTGCCAAGTTTCCAGGCTCGGCCCATGACGCACACATAATGCGCAACAGCATCTTGCCACGACTGATGGCCAATCTGCAACAGGATCGTGCCTGTATTGTCGGTGAGTATGTGGAGTGGTGTAGCGTGCTGGTTGTGCGATGCTGTCCCCTGTCCAGTTGGAATAGCTACGGTTCTCTGTGTCCCTCACACCCAGGTGACTCTGCGTACCCGAATGGGGCATGGCTGCTCAGTCCATTGAGGAATCCTCGCACCCCAGCAGACGATCGATACAATGAGGCACATGGGAGGACCAGACGTGTGGTCGAGCGTACCTTTGGCCTCCTCAAGTCCAGGTTCAGGTGCCTGGACCGCACCGGGGTGCACTGGCGTACTCCCCACAGAAGGTGTGCCAGATAGTGGTGGCGTGCTGCATGCTGCACAATCTGGCCATTCGGAAGCAGATCCCCCTCATTGTGGATGACGGAGATCAACCAGGGCCCCAGCCCGCAGACCAGGACAGCTCGAGTGAGGTGGACAGCGGAGAGGAGGAAGCTGGGAATGTGCGCCAGCAGCTCATCGCCCGCTACTTCACTTGACGGTGAGTGTCCATGTACGACGGATGATGTGTCTGTATCTATGCAGGTGTGTGTGTGCTGTGTCAGGGTGGCCGTATGTTCACTGCGTGCAGTGTGTCAACGCTCCATGGCCAGGGTAGTATGCCACTGTTGGTGACTGTGGCATTGTGCCCTATTGCTCTGTGCGATGTGTGTACATTGCTTGTAGTTGTTGACATGTACTGTGTGATGGGTGTGTGACACACTCATTGAATGTGCTCCTGTTCTGTCTCCCACCCCTAGGTCCCTACAGGCCCTCCGGATTCCATTGCCATGCCACGCATCAGGTGCCTTTCCGCCCAAGGTGGCCGTTGTATTCCGTACAAATAAAACACAGGGCACAAACAGCAGTTAGTGAAAAAGGTGCATTTATTCCAAACTGTGACATGTGATTGTGTGTAAGGTGATGACAAAAGTGGTGCGTGCAGTGACAATGAGCTGTCGGTCATGGCTGCGTGAAGCTCAGGGTGTACCCACTGGTTCTATGTCCATAGTCCAACACACACATGCCATCCAGCTGGCTGTGTGGAGTGGGATCGTAGAGCAAGTCAATGCAGTGGCTGGTCAAGGAAGGCTGGCGGAAGGCTCGCTGGCTGCCTCACTTGCGACTGGAGCGTGCGAAGTCCTCCCGGGAGATCTGTTTCCTCTTCGGACGGCCCCTTCCACGTTTGGGAGGGGGGGGTGTGTGGTGGCGACCTGCTGGTGGTGGGTGAGGTGTGCTCACTGGCTGTGGACGCAGGGGAAGTGGACACTGCTGGCCGAGCCTGCGCCCTAGCAGGTGGTGGCGGAGGTGGTGTTGCTGGCCTTGCCTGTGACCCCACCGCCACCACCAGCTGGCCCATGAGGTCCACGAGTTGGTCCATACGGGACACGAATTGGCCCATATGGGCGTCCATGGACCTCAGCACCCCCAGCACCTCCCGCGTGTCAGTAGCAGACCTGGCCCATTGTCCTTGGGCCTCTTCATAGGCCCCAAGGACTCTGGCCATTTGAGGCAGGGCATGGCTCCCAGGGGAGGCTGGCGTTTCCCTGACCCTGCTCCTCCTACCAGTCCTGCTGCCACCGGCCTGCCCACTAGCCACATTGCTCACCACGGTCCTCGCTGTGGCTCCCAGGGTGGATCCAGTCGGCCGGGCCACCACCTGCGCTGGGGCTGGTGCCAGCGAAGACGTGGTGGTGGTGGAGGCGGTGGTGGTCGGTGCGGCGATGGTGGCGGTTGCGGCAGTGGTAGTGGCCGCAATGACCGTGGGTGTGGCCGCAACGACAGTGGCAGCAGGGGACTGGGACTGTTCAGCATCCCTGGATGATGGGTTGGTGGGTAGGAGGGGTCCTGGGGAGCGGCTGGGCCCTGCCACGCCAGATGGGCCAGCTTGGTGGTCCGTGTCCGAAGAGGTGGACAGATCCTCCAGATCCGTGTGTCCTCGTTGGGGGCTTGTAGGCTGGCTGTGCTGGCTGCTGTCTCCATCCCCAGCGTCCAGCAGTTCGTCACCTGTGGAGAGAATGAGATTTGTTATTGTGTTGCACCTGGCGAAGTATGTATTAGTCGTCTGACATTGGCAGTTCGTGCAATCTCGTACATGGGTTTCCCGGAGGCGAGTGTGTGGCTGTGGCATCTGTAGTTGTGTGTGCTAGGCAATGGGACTGTGTGCTGTGCACATGTGGCATGGGACGGATTGGCCATGCCGATGGGTGTGTTGCTTTGCCCCTACTCATTGTGACTCTGGTGTATGCGGGCTCCTGGCCCATCCTGGGTCTGGTTTGTACTTTGCTTTTGGAGTTCAAATGGAACGCTTAGGAACGCATATGGCAACATGGGGGCCATGCCCCAGATTCGCATTTGGGAGGGGATATGCTTTTGGGGTTCAAATGGAACGCTTAGGAACGCATATGGCAACATGGGGGCCATGCCCCAGATTCGCATTTGGGATGGAATATGCTTTTGGGGTTCAAATGGAACGCTTAGGAACGCATATGGCAACATGGGGGCCATGCCCCAGATTCGCATTTGGGATGGAATATGCTTTTGGGGTTCAAATGGAACGCTTAGGAACGCATATGGCAACATGGGGGCCATGCCCCAGATTCGCATTTGGGAGGGGATATGCTTTTGGGGTTCAAATGGAACGCTTAGGAACGCATATGGCAACATGGGGGCCATGCCCCAGATTCGCATTTGGGAGGGATATGCTTTTGGGGTACATGCTGTGAGCCATGGGTGCCGAACGTGACATGTGTTGTGGCAGCATGACAGTGCATGGTCTGAGGTGTGTGCATGCCTGACATGCCCTGCATATTTGCTGTCTGTTGTGGTTACTGGACATGGCATTGGACGCATCGTTATGAGTGAGTGATAGTTGTGTGCCAGCCAACGTATTGCAGTTGTCCCATCTCCTTGGTGTGCGTGCTGCCCTGTGCCATGTGCATCACTGCAGTGCTCGGGGGGGTGGCCCATGTTGTGTGTTGTTGCTCACAGTGTGTCGTGCGCTTAATTGACTTCTGGCACATGGTTGGTCATGGGCATGTGTCTTAGCGTGACTGCTGTATGTGTGGCAGCTGTGCGGATGACATGCCTTTCATGTGACTGGGGCTGACGGATGGGATGGATGGTATGTTGTATGTGCATGGTGTGTCTGTGAGTTTGATGGGTTCAGTGGTGTTCGTGTGCATTTCTGTTGTTCCGCTCTGTTGCGTCTAGTGTTGTTTGTCTTACATAGGCGTAGTTGTGGGGTGTGGGGTTGACAGGCAGTGGGGGCTACATGGACAGGACTTCAATGGTGTTTCGGTTGTGTGTGATGAGTTGCACAGTGGCTGCCGTGTGGGACTATATTCAGTGTGGCTTGTGCATGCAGACGTGGCTCCTTGGGTGTTGCTATGTCTGTGATGGGTCATGTGGGGTGTGAGTCTGCTGTTCATGTCCGTGTGCACATTGTTCACTTGTTCGTGACGGTGGGCGGTGCTGCGTGTCCGTGTGCTACGTGACATGTCCCATGTGTT
The DNA here is from genome assembly GCA_963921515.1 of Calotriton arnoldi. Lineage (NCBI taxonomy): Eukaryota > Metazoa > Chordata > Amphibia > Caudata > Salamandridae > Calotriton > Calotriton arnoldi. The sequence goes on from CAWUFW010003367.1 coordinate 887,744, forward strand.
GGTGGTGTTATGGTCCTCATGCCTCCAGTAATCCAGCCCTGTCCAGTTTCCCACCTGCAAGTTGTTCGTGCGTGCACTGTACTGGATGCCACATGGCTCTAAGCGGGGGTGCTCCATGTTGCAGGTCTGTGGGGGTGGGGGGTGTAGTGGGTCGTGGGGGTGGCTGTACACCCACTGACACCGATTGCTGTGGACCGTGATGTCTGCCTTTCGGCTGTCGTTGTGCACTGCGGTGGCTGACACGTGGCTGTGGGGTGTGGGGGATGCTCCTCCTTGCTGTGCTGTGGGACTGGGGCCTGGTGTGTGTTGTACTTGGGCTGTCCACCCTCCCACCCACTGCACTTTGTGTTCCTGCCACTTACCTGTTACTTGTCGGTTAGTGCAGCTGTGGCGGACACATGGGTGTGGTGGGTGCTCGTTGTGGCGCATCTGGCATATTTGGGGACCTGTTGGTGGTTACGTGGCTGGCTTAGTGTACACATGTCCCCACGCATCTTACAGTTGTTCGGTTTGGGCTGTGTGTGGTAGTGTCTGTTGCATGTGTGTGTGATGTGTTGTGTATTGTGTGCTGGACATGGGGGTGTTTGTCCCTGGGAGCTGTGGCATGGTAGTTGCGCATGTGAGTACATAGCGGTGTGCTGGTATACATTAGTTTGTACTTACCAGCCTCCACTCCCCTGCTAATCCGGCGAGGATCTCCGGATGGATTACGACTCGCACCTTCTCCTCCCACGCTTTGAAGGTCTTAAAGAGCGCGGGATTCCCTCCGCCAGTGACGGCAGCCAGCTCTCTGTTTTTGCCCTCCTTCTTCTTGACCAGGCTCTTTACGTCATTCCAACGTTTGTTTATCTCGACTCTGTTCCTGGGCAGGGTCCCGACTGCATTGACCTGGTCTACGATCCGGGTCCACATTCTGTTTCTGGTGGCTAGTGGTGTGTGCTGGACCATGTTCCCATAGATTTGTGGGTACACCTTGATGATCTCGTCGACCATGACCGTCAGCTCCATGGGCGTGAACTTGGGCATCCTTTGTGGTGCCATGGTGTTTGTGGTGCTGGTGCGGTGTGTGTTGTGTAATGTGCAGGGGGTTTGTGGTGCCGGTGTTTGGTGGTGGTGGTGGTGGTTGTGATGTGTGCGTTTCTGTGGTGTGCTGCTGTCCTTGCTGTGTCACTGTGTCCTCTCCTCTCCTCTCTGGTTTGCAATGTAGCAAGGGGTTGTGGTCTGTGGGAGTGCTGCTTTTGTACTCACCTATGTGGGTGTGTCCTCATGGTCTGTTGTTTTCAGGTGTGTTGTGTCTGGGGTTCTGGCCTTTGTATTTTTTGTTTGTCCGGGGGGTGTTTTCGGGATGTGTACTGTGCTTGTGTATTTGTGTGTGCCTTGCTGTGTGGACTTGTTGGCCATGTTGTGTGCTATTGGTTTTGTGTGCGGATGGTTTCTGTGCAGGTACGTGGGCGCCATGGCTTCTGCCGTGTCGATTCTCATCGGCGTTGTTTGCGCTGGCGGGCGGTATATTTGTTGTTTTTCCGCGCTCATGGCGGTGCGATCGTAATTTCACGTGCGGTGTGTCGGCCGTGTGGGCGGGCGGTTTTGTGTTGTCGTGCGTGTTTCCGTCCGTGGCGGGCGGTTTGACTCCGACTCGGACGATGGCGGGCGGTATTTTGTGTGATTTTTCCGCCGATGGCGGTTTTCGGTTTGTGTACTCATAAGGGCGTGGTCGGTGTTCAGGCGGTGTGTGCGGGCGGATTTTTGCCGCTTCCATGCCTGGCGGATTTTTTTACGCCGGGTATCGTAATGAGCCCCTATATTTCTGTAGTTCAAAATTTCCAACTCAATATTTTGTCTGCAAACCCGCCACCCTTTGATACCTGCCTGTTTCATATATAGATATGTTTACCCCATCCTCACATTCTCCTGTACAAGTTGGAGCTTGTAGCGAGCGGTTGGTTTTCTCCAGCTTTGCATCAGGAGTGCGGAAAGTCTTTTGAGGAATCTGGATGAACCCGCAAATCTAGAGGCCTTTTGAAGAATCCAGTAGATCCAGCGCTTCTTAGGCCCAGATTGTGAGGTGCCACTGCACCCCATTTTTGGCTGTATTTCACCAACTAAATAGGGCCGGGGACCATTATAGCTTGCTTGCATTGAGGCCCATGCTGCAATTGCTGTGCTACTGCTTTCCTGATCCTCTTTTTGTTCTGCCTCTATGTAGGGGAATTTTCATCTAGTTGAGGGATCGATTTAAAAAATATATATTTTTTAAAGAATTCTTTTTTTTTTTACTTAACACATCCTTTCACATATGTAATTTCGCAAACTAGTCTGGCCCTCAGCCAGAAAAGGTACATTGAGTTGGAGTAGTCCCACCATGCATCCCATGTCTTATAGTATTTTAGTGGGCAGCCACGTACTGTGTAGACTGATTTCTCAGCTGAAGCACATGTCCATCCCCTGTGTCCATTAATTGGGGAGGGCTGGTATAATCCAGCGTCGAGCAATGTCTTTCGCCACCAGCAGCCCGATGGCTACTAGATGGGAGGACTCCCATGGGTTTGACCTCTATCTCCTCAATACTCAAAATCGCATGCCTAGAAGTCGGATTAAGTGTATAGCCCACTATCCCACTAAGTGTGTCGTGAATCATGGTCCAGTATGCAACGAGAGGGCAGCTCCATACCATGTGAAAAAACCCTCCGCACTTTACAAAGCATCTCAGGCAGTGATTATCTTTTCTCCAGCCCATGTACCATAACTTATTTGGGTCTTCGTAGACACAGTGGAATATTTTGAATTGGATTAGTCTAAGCCTAGCTGATGTGGCTAAACATTGAGTGGCCATCTTGGCTTCTTGCCACTCTTCGTTTGTCAGGGGGCCAACGTCCTAATGCCAGTGGGCAAGAAGACACATGAGGGGATTGAGTGTGTTTAGCACCAGTGATCTATAGATATGGGAGATTCCTTTTTCCCCCAGGCATTCCATTGTCACCTTGGGTTCAAGGAGGGTGAACTCCGGTACATGTTGTAGGAGGGGAGTCGTATTGTCAGAGTGATTCGGAGCTGTGAGTAGCAGAAGAATTGAGTTTTGTGTAATTGGAATTCTGCGGACAGTGTGTCAAAGGACCTATTGTGACTTCGGGTCCAGACATCCCCTATTTTGAAAACGAGGATTAGGCTCCAGGCCACAAATTCCATTTGCCCCTAACCTTGGATAGCCAGGACCCTCCCCATAGTGGGGTTTCATTGGTAATGGCTGTATACTATTTGATAAACTTGAGGGAAATGTCCCAGCAGATCTGGGGGCCCCGGTGGTGTCCAATATCCGCTTAGGGACTGATGAGCCATAGAAGCAGTGCTTAATTTGAGCTGGTGGTTTCCGGTGCTCGGCACCAGCACTTAATTGTCAACACCAGCTCTTATGACAGCTGCCACATGGTGTCGCTGTTTGTGTGATTTAGAGATAAGCAGAACAACAGTTGTATATTAATTCAATATATATTAAAAACAACCAATACCTGCCCCCAGGCTATTTTAATAAGCTTTTGGGGCCTCAGACAGTCTGAATTGTCACACTTTAGCAGTGTGATGGTTAGTAGTTGTGTAGGTACTGTGAAGACTATGCTGACCGGGGCAGTGGGTGGTGCAAGCTGCAGTTGCCTTCTGAGGAGGGCCCTGGCTCCTATTATTTCACAAATAAAGCAGTTCATAGAAGATTTCTTCTAGACCCCAGGTTTGTAAGGAGTTCCGCTCTAAGGGTAGGATGGGTCATCCCGGTCTCCGAATATCCCATTGTGAATTATCACCGGTTGTGATGCCCAATGGTATAAGCATATATATATATATAGGACACCCAGCCCTCTGTCAAAAGTGCTTGTATACATGTAACGAGGCTCGTGGTTGTGCTCCAGCCCATAGGAACTTATTGCGTGATGCGTTGATTTCGGTGAAGAGGGGACGTTTTGGAGGATGAACTAGGATCGTGGCCGCTCCACCATTTTGAACATGGTTCCGCGGCCCATGATTGATAACTTATCAATCAAGGGCCGTGGAGCCTTATCAATGATAAGGGAATTTATCCCAGGCTAAAGAATCGATTTTTAAGACGCATTTTTTGTTTGTGAGACTTCTTCACAAGTCGCACCGGTTTAGTATTTTGATTACGACACAATCCACAGAGGCTTTGGCAGCACTTGTAAGCCCAATACATGAAGCCAAAAACATTATTGAATTGTTTTATTGTGTACTGATTCCGCGATTATTTCCAGCCTTTGTGGTGTACTCCCCAAGAATCCATCGTGGATCCTGTTCTCGCGCAGTCCCCAAATATTGCAGTTACACGAAGCATCACTCTGAAGTCTGTGAGGTTGTGTGTTTTTTAGACATTGCTTGCCTCGAGACCCATCGCGCCGTGTTTGTATGCGAGTGCGCGTGCGCATCAGAACTGAACGCGGCATTCTCGGCTCCTCCGTCAGAGCGCTGGGTTCCTTTCCTCGGTGCACTATCAGTCTAGTTAATCACCTGTACCTCCGTTTGCAGTTAGTATGCATGTTTTTACTGCCCAAGCCAGCTCTGTTCCCCAGTATGTTAGTTACTGCGTGTGCTGTGACCATTGGCCGTGTAATGATGTTAGCACGTGGCACTGCCACGCACTTTAAACTCTGCCAGGGCAGTGATAAGGTTTCAGCGCTGGAAATATTCTGCGCTAATATTAGAGAGTCGCTGCGGATAGGCAAAGTCATGTCTGTGAAGCAGTATTTACATTTGTTTTAGACCATTGTGGCTGTGACTGACTATTTTCTTTGTTCCTTTCCTTTCTTGTCACAGGCCTACTGTATTTAAGCGCAAGGTAAGAAATTCTGTTTACTTGGAAAGAGTGTTTTTATAGTTAACATGGCGTGTCTAGCCATGCGTTTATTCAAAGATGACTCTAGAAAATGTATTGGGAACGTGTTTTCATCCCTACCCTTTTCCAAGCCCCCTCCCCACCCCTTGAAATGTTGGAACCTTGCATGAACAGTTGATATGGGTATAAGGGTTGCACACATGCCTCTGCGGTACAGCATTTTAATCTCAACTGTACGACAAAGAGGCAGCTTTTTCTCTTAACGGTGCGTTTTCATAACGTGGTTAATTTCGAATTTTATTTTAGCAAATGTCTCTTGTTTGTAAAGTGTAGAAATAAGTACGGGGCATTACAAAAGTGTACACTTTTATAGTTTTAACGAAATTCTGAGCCCAGGACAGGCCACTTGTCTTTTTTTCCACCTCAAAATGTCATTATCCATATTTCATTTTAAATTAAAACGATGACATTGGAAACGAATGTAACATTTTTTTAAATGTGAAATGCCTGTATTGGTATCCACTAGTGTGAGCAAAAAAGACTTGCATCTTCCCGCCACTTCTTCCGTTAAGAGGCACAGCTGATTGAGACCCACATGTGATATTGAGAGATGGTGGTTTTATTGGCGGGAGACATGGTTGGGAGTTCAGAGCCGGGTCATTTGCCTTCCTTTAAAGTATACAGCTGCAAGTTATGCCTTGCTACCATCGGGCAGTTATGGGAAATATTTCTCCCCTCTCACGTTAAGAGGTACCTCTGAAAACATTTGGGTTCGACCTCGTTGTGTCCTTGATTCTAAATAAGGTTTAAGGCATATCCAAAATAAGACGATCGGTTCCTTATCTTCTGTTGAGTTACTGACTGTCCATACGCGTCATGAAGCTTCTTTTAATATAGATGAAACCTCCGTAGATTATTGCTTGATTGGTTTGGTCCACTTGAAACGCAGGCGGTATCCTTCTCAGTGCCTAAAATCCAGATTGTGGTGGCATACCTGTTTCTAAACCAAAGGATGAAACCATATTCTAACAGATGTAGTTGCCAAATAAAACAAGAATTTGCAATGCAATAGGTCTCGCATTTACGAGAGTTTGAGCAATTGGCATTGTAAATGACAATGGCTTTTATTTATATGTTGTTTTTAAAACAGATAAATAAAAGGCATTGTGATTTACTATGCTAATAGCTTAAACTCTCGCAAATGTGAGACCTATTGCAAATGTGTTCGTGCTATAAAGTTGTTTTTAAAAAGCATTGGTAGAGAGCATGTCCTGCCTGCAACAGCAGGCAGGACAAAGCTATTTGAGAAAATAGTGCTCGGAGGCTGTAATTCAAGCCTACCGAGTAACAAGACACGAAGCAGGGGGTGTTGCCATGGGAGGTTACAAAATAAGACAAGGCGGTACTAAGGAGGTACTAGTAAGCCTATTGACCAATGAACAGTCACAATTTACAATGGACAATGACACAAGCCAATGAAAAATATGGGCAGAGAGTTCTAGTCCCTACCTGAATACTAAATGCTTCGCAGAGCAGCGCATGCGCTGCCCAGGCTTGACCTAAAAACTACCTGATATCAGACCTCTCTTCTAAGTGGCACCGTTTCTTCCAGAAAGCTACCTCAGAACTGCTGTTCAAGCAGTCGCACTCTTACATCTGGCTAGTGGTAACCCTCTGCTCCTTGGCTTCCCAGACTCCACATTGGCACCCCTGATGAGCATCCTGCACGCAGCTGCGCGTCGCACCCAGGACCGAAAAAATGATTATCTCATCACATATCTCCCTTATGATGGCACTGTACTAGCCCCCTTTCAGGCCCACACTATCTTGAAAACCAGCTTTATCCTTTACAAAGCCATCACCACCAGCACCACATTTGTCTTGCAGACAAGCTCACCGTCTCTGGCGGTTCTCTGCACACCTGCAGTCAGGACACCATCAGACTGCAGACGAAGAAGTGAAAAAAAAAACTGTCAGCAGGCCTATTCTATATATGCACACAGGATCTCGAATAACATCCTCATATCTTCAGGACTGCACCAACGCTGCTCCAATCTAGGAAACAGTTCAAGACGCACCTCTTTGAAGAACAGTACAATTCAGTGCATTAACCAACCTCAAACAACTAACCACCTGTTCTTTCACTTCTTGACTTTACGCTTGTCTTTGATCTTGTGCAGTGCTCCGTTGCTTTTTGGCTTGGTTTGCACTGCCGAGATGCCACATGCATACGTACCACATAGATCCAGTTGTGTCTAGTTTTTATAATTAGGGTTAAATATTAAATAATGGCAGTTAAAAACAACTGAAGAAATTTACGTGTTGACCAGTGTTAAACTAATGAGCCATGCCTGAGTAATGGCTTTTTGATGGATATTATTGAGACTGATTTGTTCGCTTTAATCTGATAATTGTTCTGTTTCTTGCATTTAAACACATTGGTTTGGATGTACAAAGAGGAGTGGCCCGAGATCTGCTTCAGAATGCAAATTCTGCACGAGAACGTTGTTTTCTAAGGGTAGAATGTGCGTTTTACTTTGGAACGTTTTAAATTGTTAAAAGTTGAATTCCGTGCTGGGTGTGGTCATGACAAGGACCCAACGATATATGTCCTCGCTGAGCTGTGGGTGCCTGGCCTGCTGGATGGCCGCTGTTAGTGACGTTGCATCACTGGCGAGGGAGCACCAGTTGAGACTGGTCTGGAGCAGTTTCGGAGTTTAGTGACTACTCCACATCCATCAGAGGACTTCCTTCTCCACATAGTGCAGTGTCTCAAGATGGCCACCTCCATGGTGGACTGTGCTTTAGAGGGATCACATTGTGTGTATGGTTTAATCAACACAGGAGCTGAGCTGGCAGTGGCTATACACGTAGAGCTGATGCTTGGGCCCCATGGTGTTGTGCCTCTTCTGCCGGAGGCCTAGCCTGTGTGTGCCTACTTTGCAGTGCCCAGGGGCAGAGTAGTAGAATGTGACTGGTTCTGGCTGGGGCTCACTTTGGATGAAGAAGCGGTCCCTCTGGGTGAGCTCAGGAACCAAGCCTACACACTGCGAAATGTGGCCTTGATGCATGGCTAAAAGTAAAGACAATCTGTGACATGACGGTCCACAATAAGCTGGGACAGATGGACTCTCTACACTGGCTGGGGCTCTCCAGACAAGGGTACTGCAAGCCCTGCGATTCGATGATTGTGAGTTAGCTGCGGAGGGGGACCGACACTCCTCTTTCTCCCTGCTGTTTTTGGGGTGTGTGACAATGGTGCTTTAAGCTTATCTAGTCCCTGTAGGGCCTGAAGTATGAACCCTCTCCAGTGCCCTTTGGGAAGAACAAGGCAGCAAAGATCCTGTCAATTAATTTGGTATTCACTAACTAGAAGTCTACAATAAAGGTAGCTCTGCTCATGGTGGATCTATCTGAAGCCTTCTCAGAGAAATGCAAGCTCCTGCTACAAAATCTGAAATTTAAGTGGCGGATTTTCAGAAAGAGCCATCAGCATTACGCTAAGACTTCGCAAAATCAATTTCAGAATTGGATCGTCCCTCCATAAGGTTAAGCCAGGGGTGGATCACTTAGAGGTTTCAGTGGCGGAGCAGTCTCATGGAAAGGAGGGACTACTAGACAGACCATCCTTTTTTAGATAATCATCATGCGTTTCAGATCTTAGACGACTGCAAAAAATAATTGCAAGTACAATAACATGTATTAGAGGTCTCAGTTCTGAAGTTCCAGATTCTGCACTACAGCTCCATGTTCAGAAACTGGTTCTTTATTTAGGGGCTGCGTACACCCTCAAGATTGTGCTGAATCATACAGTGTTTTCACCCTACAAACAGATAAAAGAAACTGATCTTTGACATTTTCTCAAGACCCTATTATGTTTGCATCAAAAAGGACATCATGGCAGCATTACGAAAAATGGGCACTATAAAATTTGAGGGTAATGCCTTCTCCATCATGATGTTTCTATGTATACGATTGGGCGAAGGAGAGAGAATTCAGTTACATTACAATGCACTTGCCCAAATAGACAATCATGGATAGCTGAGGATTCCCGTTTCACCTGTCCTTCAATGTTGCAGGGAAAATAACATGCTAATATTACCAGACAGGATATTGAAAATATCCTTGCGCTGTCAGACTCTGACTTATCTAGTACATGAGATCCTTAACCTGATATTGAGGGCTGGTGGAGACAGCAAAGTAACAGAGAAAAGGGAGTTTTGATATCTGAGGAGACTGCGCAACAGAGAGCCAAAAGATTCTTGTATGAAGAAGGTTCATTTTTATTTACCGATCCTCAGACTATCACTCGCTCATGTTATTAATCTACACTTTTTAAAATATAGGTTCTACTGCTAGTTAAAATTCATGACTTGAAGCGCTCTGGTCTAATTACTGGGATTATACATACAGCTGATGCTCGGGTATATTGCTTCTATACCCTTTCCAATTACTAGCATTGACTGACTGGGATCTTATGTCTGATTTCGATTCATTCATGCTATGGGGGATCCTTTGGGCGCGGGATGCATTTCTGGTTGCTGCCTTTCCAATTTAAAGTCTGATGGTGAGGCTTGGTTTGTAGGCTGAGTTTTTATTGTATAGTGTTCCCACCCCTTCAACATGTGCAGTGGGAAACTCGATTGCTTAGCTATTATGATTTCTAGGTAAAACATTCAAACAAGGGAGACTGGGGAGGTTCTATATCCCAGGGGTTCCTGCTTGATTGGCTCCTAATGAAAATTGCCTTATTACTTTGATTTTTGTTTCTGAAATACTATATGTCACACCTATCAGCCTTAGGGGTGGTCTTTACCCAAACTTTCGGGTCTACTCCTCTATTTTGACTGTTCTCGTTTTTGTTGGCCTTAGGACTCTAGGCACTTTACCACTGCTAACCAGTGTTAAAGTACATGTTCTCTCTCCTTTAAACATGGTGAAAATGGCTGACACCCAATTGGCGCATTTGATTTACTTGTAAGTCTCTAGTAAAGTGGTACTACGTGTACTCTGAGCCTGTAAATTGAATCCTACTAGTGGGCCTGCAGCACTGATTGTGCCACCCACTTAAGTAGTCCTTTAAACATGTCTCAGGCCAGCCATTGCAGCCTGTGTGTGCAGTTTAAACTGCCATTTCGACCTGGAAAAATAAACCTTTTGCAAAGCCTAAACCTTCCTTTTCAATACATATGTCACCCCTAGGGTAAGCCATAAAAAGCCTATAGGGCAGGTTGCAGTGTATGTAAAAGTTGGACATCTACTTTTAACTTTTAGATGTCCTGGTAGTGAAAAACTTTTAAATTAGTTTTATTATTAAAGCAAGGCCTTCAGTAAGTGATAACTTTCAATTGGGAGCATGTAGGAATGTTGTGTTTGGTGTCTAAAGAATTGAAATTTATAACCCTCTTCAATGGTAAAGTCGGATTTTAAGTCACAATTCTGAAAATGCCACTTTTAGAAAGCTGAATATCCAAAAAGGCACGTGGCTTACGCACCCAACAGTCGCACTGCATAGTACAGGAGTTTTTCCTCACAATAGGCTACTCCTTGTGTAGTACTCCAAGTTATATCCAAAAGGTAAACCAATATTTTCATCAAAACCTTGCTTCAGAATTAATCCAAAAGTTCTCAATCACAACGAAGACAGCGTGATTCCACCATGGTTCTTTATTTAACATTTTCAAATGTCTTCTGCATGCCCATCCGGGCTTTCAACAGCGACACGTGAGGATGAACCATTCGTAGAAAGCTGGCATTTTCTTGTCCCAACCATTAGGTGCCTGCAGCCTGTTTCTTGGGTTACATGACGAGGTGTAGCTGGCAGTTGATCTTTGTGTATTTATCCCAGACAGTGAGACAAAAGAGCATATGCGTTGGCAGGACTGGCCATCTTTGACTTGATGAAGTGAAGGAGCTGTCACCTACCACACTTGCACATCACAGACTCCTCCTGAGCACACACACAAAGGGTTTGACACTGGTCTATTCTGACCCCAGACAATTTGGGGCCAGGTCAACGAGGCAGGAAATTCCAAACACCGCTGGGGTGGAAACCTTCCAAAACTTCTTACTTCAAAGTGGGCACCAGGTATAAATGATGCAACCTTTGGACCTGGGGCAGACTCAGAAGGACTGCTGTGCTGCTCTGCCAAAGGACTGCTTCTCTGCTGCCCTAGTAAGAAGCACTCGACCTTCATCTTGATTCTACGACGACCAGAGTGACCCCAAGTACTAGTTGCCTGGCCTCTTGATCAGAGTCTCAGAGACAAAAAAGGCACCAACCATCTTGTACCCAGCACCTGGACTCTACTCGCTGTGAGTCTTGCCCTCCAAATGGACCCTTGGAAGTGGACCTGAAGGCGTTCTGCTAGCCCAGCTGTGGTCCTGTAAGCAGAATTGACGCTGCACGACGGATCTCCTTGCAGCCGCATAGGGACTGCCGCAGCGCGACACAATGTATCCCCAATGCTGGACCTTACATTGCAGCCTCACAGCTCCTCTGAAACATTGCTGTGTGATGCATCCTCGATGCGGGTTACAGTGCTCCATAACCAGGATTTAAAGTACTTTGTTCAGTGGGCCTAAATTGGTCCCTGGATCTCGTTCGCGCTCCATCGCCGTAGGCCTGAACATGTGACTTTAACCCATTCAAGCGACCAGATAACCACAGTTGGCGGCTTGTACGTTTAGGCACTCTTTTCACTTAAACCTTTAACATTGCAGATCTCCGGTTCTACTGATTGGAATTTTGTAGTTTTGGTGACAAATATTCTATTAAATGTTGCTCTATTTTGCTAAATTGGTGTGGGATTTTTCTTGTGTTGTGTTTTCACTTTATTACTGTTTGAAGTGCTATGTAAATACTTTACACATTATCTAAGTTAAGCCTGACTGCTTGTGCCAAGATACCAGAGAGTTAAGCACAGGTTAATTTGAGGTTTTACGTGTGACTTCACCCTGACAAAAATAGTGGCTGCCGTTTGAATAGGATTTTGCCTCACTGAACCAGCAACCCAGTTTCCAACACTATCCATGATAATCAATATCAGTTTTAATCTCTGGGGAAATGGTATACACTAATTTACTCACTGTAAATATGCGAGGAAATAACTCCCTGATGAGTGAACATGCTCTCCTGTTATGATTAGATTCTAAAGACGTTGCAGTGGGGTTGTTACAAGGCCCTCTACTTTGCATAGTCTGAGCTTGATTGTGGTCACTTATGCTACCCCCTTCAAAACCTTTACTTTGTTTTCAATAAAGCGAAAAGGAAGGGGATTGCTATCCAGTTTCGAAGGGGCTTACACTTAAATCTAGATGCAATCTTCTAAATAAAGGCGGCGGTTCTGGGTTAGAGGGGGTGGCTGGAGGAGAGACTGGTCACTTTCTCTGTTTATGGCCCAACATTTCCAAAGTACAATGCTATACCACTATATTCCGTACAATAACTGCTTTTGCAAGGAGAGACCTTTACATTGTTTTTCTTAATGCAGTCCTGATTCGTACGCTAGAGCGCTCAATTACCATGAGCTGTACTGTGGGTCCTCCTTCACCTCTGATGAAAGCAGTCAAAGACTTAGGGGGAATTTACCATCCTGTCACAAGGGATTCCACTTTTTATTCCAAAGCACACAAGTCATTTTGAGAACTGACCTATTTTTATCCTGCAGATCCATACCCCCTTTTTCTTATCCTGTGACATGGATGTTCTGTTTCTCTTGCACTGTTCCCCAGTACTGTTGTCTTGTGGCGTTTCTTTTAGAGATACCATGCCTTGCCTATTGTGGCAAATGAACAAATAGGTTTTCAGGATCCAGCCCTGGGAATGCCTATTAGAGAGGCACTGCCATATTACTTTCAGATAAATGTGACCAATAATGTTTCGAAAAATAAAGCATCTGAGCTGGATGGTTTTACTGCCTCATTTTACAGGTCCTATGATGGTTCCTTTGGCGAGGGTCTGTAACTGCTTTTTGGTTTCAGTGATGGAATTCATGATAACATTATTCCTCAAACTGGGACAAAGTCCTGACCTCTGTATATGTAATAGGCTGATAGTGTTATCAAATGGTGATGCAAAATGTTTTACAAAATTCCTGACTACACGCCTAGTGAATATATGGTTTTCATTTATACATCCCAACCAACCGGGCTTTATTGAACTTAGGCAAACACTAGATAATCAACCGTCACTGAGTTTCTCTGAGGCTGCATCTCTTAGCCACACCCACACAGTCCTTCTCTTGTTAGATACGAAGAGGATGTTTGAAAGGTCCTTTCTATACACACTCTTGCCAAAAACGAAGTTGGCATCCACCATATAATCCTGTATTATGGCCAGTTTTGTGGGTCAGTTGAATGGATCAATGTCTATGGTGCAGTGTTCTCCCCTTGTCAATCTCTCTAGCGATAAGAGGTAAGGCTGTGCCATGTCACCACTCTTGAGTGAATCCCTGGTTCAGCAAATAAATGTTAATCCTGATAATCAGTGGGTGTTGATATGCTCAAAGGCATATAAATTGGTTGTTTTTGCTGACAATGTCATCCGTGTTCGGTCAAAACTTGATCATTCCCTGCTGACACTGGCAAATGAGTTGGAGGTTTTTTCCCCAGGTATTAGGTTTTAAAGTGAACTATTTTAAGTCTGAGACCACCTGCTTGTGTTGTCACCATGCACGAGCATGGCTTCTCACTTCACCAGGCCCGCTCAGTTACCAGTGGTTCAAGATACCATTTGCAATGCACTAACAACCTATTGACAGATCTGTACCTGTAGGGCAGGTTACAGATATCTTGGTTTAGGCCCCGTGCTTGTATAAATTTGAATGTCTACCTTTGGCTTATATATTTAATCCAGACATTTCTGCTAAGGTACTTAATAGGTATTACATTCAGTCGAAACTATTGTTGTACAACAAATTCTAAAAGTATCCAAATCCACACTGTTTAGAGCGATTTTCAACGAGGGTCTGGCTTTCCCACATTTAGAAAAAGATATACATGCTGCCCAATCAAATCACTCAAAAATGTATCCAGCTACTCCGATGGCAATCTTCTAGGTGTTTGCAAGGTGAGGCTGTTTTAAATTCGATGAGAGTGACACTGATGCACTGGATCATTGTAGTTGGGAGAGAGAGTGTCACCACATTACTGTCCCCTGTGGCTCGTGTCTTGCACAATCCAGTGTTAAAATAAAACACATCAGGAAATCCAAAAAGCAAAAATGCTTATAATGCAAAAATTGCAATCAGCACAGCAGATAAACAGGTGACAATTGTCATTTCAGCCGATCAGAGCTCTTGCACAAAAAAGCCAGTTGGAGCATGTAATGCTAAAATGCATTCTGTTTTTACAGCTTTTTCTTTCAGTACAAGTCTATGGAGTATAAACATGTGACAGAACTTGTTACTTTAGCAAAACTAATCTAATGAGCAGGTGGCAGGATCTTCTCACGGTGAAAGTGCAAGACATCATTGAAGCTGAGATACAAATACATAAACACACTGCTGATTTCATTCTTTCCTTAAATCATTGTTCTGGTTGTTAGCATTGAAAGCGAGGCTATGCTTTACTGCGAGATGCAGGAAATGTCCAAATGTACTATCTCAAATAATATGGCTTCTAGACCTACTAGAGTCATGGGACTTAGCAGGCATATTGAGGCTAAAGGGCACATCAGATTAATAAAACAAAAACAACATCATGCACATTTGATTATAAAATATATCAGTGAATGTTGTGCTGCAGGGGCAGGAGGTCTTATCTTTAAAGCAATAGGAATACATTATTATATTTTCACACCAGCTTTTTCTCCAGTTGTCCAGGATAGATGCTATGGTATTTTAGACTCTGAATTTATTTTGGGACACTATATGATAAGGGCAAAGTTAGAGCGATCAATTCTTATCCCCAGGCCTGACGCCTTCATAATGCTGATGTTTATTGAATCTCGCAGCTACTGCACTAGGTGAGCCAGAAGGAGGTAAGACAGGGGGGACTTCGTACAAAGTTCCAAGGGGAGGCGCTTCCAAAATGTAAGGTTTATGGAAACAGTTAATACACCTAAACAAGTTGAACTGGAAATAGAAATATCAGAGGATTCATGGATTAACATGTTCTGCATAGTGGCAACCTTTTCATTGTTCTTAAAATACAAGAAAAACACATATAAGATATCATGAGGGTGGTACCTGACACCTGTACATGCAATGACAATGTGTGGGTCCGCTGAAGAATGTTGGAGGGACTGTATAGAGTGGGGTACAATGGCACATATGTAATGAACCTATGGGGCCATTCACTTGTTCTGGTCTGAAGTGCTGACTCTCATCAAAGGCAGCACTGGTGTGGAGCTCCTGAAGAACCACTTTGTGTTATTATTTGGGGATATGGGTGAGGACTCAAACTACCATTTTACCAGTCAAACTACTGACCCATGTCGGACCCCCTTTCGGAGGCCACCGGCAAGCAGGAGATCCTGATCCCAACCAATGGGGTTTTGGTCTTTTACACCTCATGTCCCAGCGCCTGACCTACTATGGGTCCTGAGTAACCCAGCAAAGTATTTCCCCTTGGCCACTTGACTCACATGATTGGACCAAGCAGCTAAAGGCTTATCATGGGGAGCTAGGTGCAAGCTATGGGAGGTCTCATACCTTAAAATGCCTACAGTGACCCCAACAAGAGGATTGTCCAGTCCAATAGTGATCTTTATTGTTAATAGAAGTGTTTATTATACACGCTAAACACAGCACACTAAATCCACACAAGTAGTCACTCAAGACAAGCACATTCACGCTTATCTGGGCAGAGATTCCCCTGGCGGTCCTTTCTTTTACCCCCTCTTCTCCTCCAGCCAATACTCTGTAGCAGTAGCAAATTTTAGGAGGTGACCCCATGTGCTTTCCACACTAGCGATGTGCATCAAAGTCTGGCTTTGCCCTTCAAAGTTTTGAACTCTTTGGGTCGTAAACTGCTGATTTCAAACAAATCTTAGACAGGCTTGCGGCCCTGCTTCCACCATACCCTAATCGCTGCCTTCACAAGAGTCCAGTAGTAGGGGTCCTATTCTCCCCCACGCTCCACAATGAGCAGCTCGCACTACGCCTGTCCCAGCAGGGTAGGTGTGCTGAGGCAGTCGCAGATAGTAACAGCTTTCTGGTGCTGCAGCTCCTTCACGGTTTCTGCTTGTAAGGTGATGAACCAGCAAACGCCCCTGCAGGTGGCTCTGGACTTGTTTTCAAGTCCCTTCTCTGTTCGCAGAGACTCCTGAGACACAGTGATGGCCCCACTTATCATAGTGGCCCCCTCCTGGCATAAAGAGATCACTGCTATGGGCGACCATCATAATGGGTCTGATCCCCCGGGTGATGGCTTCACAGTCTCCGTAGCCTTCTTCTGGCATATGGGGGGTCACAGACACTGGTCTCAATTGCTCAGGCATGGCCCAACTGCCTCACTGGCGATGGCCACAGCAGTCCCATTGGCCCCATCCTGGCACGCAGGGATCACGGACATGGGCGATGGCCTCAGGGAGTGGCCCGTAACTTTGCGGGGCTTGCCGACTCCTGCAAGACAGCTCTTATACAACACTGGTTGCAACTGGACCGGACACCTCACACTGCTCACTGGGATCCACTCACAAGGACACCCTCTGTGCCTCGCTCTCTCCTCCGTCTCACAGGGCACACTGATCCTGGCAGGCAGGCAGAAGGCTGGTACTCCAGGCACAGGGTTTGTGTTCTTGGCTCCTTGGTGATGGCCCCTTACCCAGATATGAGACTGGCAGATCTTGGTCACCATTCCTGGTTCTAACAGCAAGAAGTCTTGCAGTCTTTCCTCTGCTGATGAGACAGTGCTGTTCAACAAAGTATGGCACTCATATTCCCATCTTTATGGACCAGATCCAGACGTGAATTAGTGTCTGTTTTTTAAAATTCGTGCTGAGGGTGTCAGCTCCTTTGAAGTGGTCGCACCTTTGCACTGCCCTTTGTCAAAAGGACAGTCTGCCACAGCAGGAATGGATACAATTCTGAGTGACCCACAATACAGTCCATGGATTAACTGGGGATCATACCTGTCTGTCAGACTCCACTGAAGTATGCCCCATAAAGATTCACAGAACTAAGACTTTCTCTATCAAGATTCCCTGGTAGTGCCAACCTTAACAGTCCCACCATCTCCCTGATAATGAGCCCAGGCCCCACTGATCAGTAAATCTTTCTGGAATTAAAGAGTCCTCTCCCTTCAGTGGTGTGTGTGTATGTGTTGCACCCCAACCCTCCTGAAGGTCAGAAATCTACATCTCTTCTCTGGGGAATGCAGTCCTCACCTCTCCAGGCCATGGTCCTCCAAAATGGAACCCCCAGGCCTCCATGGTTTGTACCATCCACAGTCAAACACAAGCAACCCAGCGGCACAAGCAAGCATCACACACTGTCCGGCACTACACAGATAATCAATGCATGTCAAGGATAAGTTAAGTACACAGCCACAGAACTTTACATGACTGGAACAGTAAACCCCACTCCAGTGACACAGGTTAAAAGCCCTTTTCACTATACTGATTCTACTTAACACAAAACTGATATGCTGCCCCACCACTGTGCTTGTGTCACCTAACTCCAGGTAAGGGCAGTAGCCCTCTACCATAGCGGCCTCCAGGTCTAAGCAGACTACATTACTGTGAGACAGTCCTAGGTCATGGCACACATGCATGATCCCTGTGCCCATGACCAAAAGTCAATACCAGGGATGCAGAAATCCATGCACCTGGGGCACTCAGGGAAGGGGTGCATGTCCACCACCATGCAAGGAACTTTACTTCCCAACAATCCATATTATTGCCATGCTAATGGTTGCCTGCAGTGCTTAATTTGTAAAATAATTATTGCCAGTGCCCAAAGCGCTACTCAGAAGCCCGTGAATGGTGCTATTAAGCGCCAAATACCAATGTTGGTAGGCCTGAATCCACCTCCTGTATCTTTAATCCACTTCCAGACAATTCCTGCTCCTTTATCTCACTCTTTGAGGTTTCCGCTTTTTGCCTTAATGACATTTTTTGCATCTTTCTTTTCCTACTACTTTCACATCTGTGTTTTCACTCTCTTGCTTTCTGAAAATGTCTGATGAGGAAAAATAAGTGCCGGTCCCCAACAATTATTGCTGGTGGCTCCACACCGGCAATAACTGGTTCAAATTGAGCCTGGTTACCCGCCTGACGATAGCCCTTCCCTGGAAACAGCCAGGCCCTCCTGAGAACCATGTGATGGATCAAATTAGGGTCAATATAGGCAGTGGGGAATCTGGCTGCTATTGTGTGTGATCGAAAGAGTAAATTTGAGGAAATAAAATGTGGCCTCCGTTTGAATTTGCCTAAAAAACGCGCACCATCACAACAGAGGCTCAGGATATGTCACAGGTCATATATAGAAAAGGTATATACCAAACAGGTTCTCCCTTGAGCTCTTTCTTTCGAAAAGGTTGCACGTATGGTTTTGATCCTCTGTATTTTATACAATGGTGATTGAACTGTACTTTTCCCCTGTGTCTGGTTCATATTTGATTGCACGATACACCTTTGTTACATTGCTTTACTTGTTATATAGTGATATACTTTTAAACCATGTTAGTTAAAGAAAGGACAATGAATCTTTTCACCTCTGTGCCCCTGAAATACTTCATAAAAATAAGGTTGTAAAACATAACGTTGGAACGTGTGCTCTACATTTTGAATGTATGTCCATATTTTAAATTTGTGATGAGCAACTGTACGTGAGTGAATAGATAGCATGCTCCTTAAGAGTCCTGGAAGAACCAGTATGTGCCTCCAAGCACAACTTCCAACACATAATTGAGAACAATATAACACTGGATTTTAGGTGATTAACTGTGCACATCCTCTCCCCCAGTCTTCATCTGTTCCAGTTCACTGTAAGGGTAATGCTGCTTTAATACAATTGAAAGATTGTAGCTGCTTCATAACTGATTCTTGGTTTCCTTTTTTCCAGCATATAGCCCCAGAGACGATTGCCTTGTTTGGTACTACTGAGTTTGGAGAGCAGAGAGAAAAAGTTGCTGCTGCTTGCAAATCAGGTAAAGCTTTAGAGTGTTATCAAGGGAGAAAGATGGATCTCCGGAGTAAGACTGGAAAGTAGGGAAGGTGTACACCTCGGAGTGTCTGGCTCAGCAGGAACATTTGGCTACCAAATTTGCTGTTTCCTTCAGTCCATAAAATTATTTAGAATAGATGTATATGTGGTAGTTTGTACTTTGATAATTGCTGAAGCTGCTCTACTTGCCATTTTCTTTCAAAACACATTTTGAACACTGGAGCCACCTAACTTGCCTCAACACTAAAAGTGCCCCTTTGACCCTTGATGTAATTATACATTTCTGGAATTGCACTGCAGCATCCTTTACATAAGTTAGCAATAAATGCTGAGGGTCAACAGTAAGTTAAAGGCCACTTTTCTCCCAATCTGATTTTGTAGCTGGGGTTGCAGAACAGAAGGCTGCTGCCGGCACTCTTGTCTTCTTTTTGTCACTGAGTAAAATAGCGGAAGTTACACCCTATACTTGAAAATCCTGTGACCACATATGTTTACTGATTTTGTTCATTTCGTTGGTGAAATCCTTCCTGACACTTTTGTCGAATTCCATGTTAAGTTGCTTTGCTCATATGTGGAAGTTGGAACACTTGAAATGAAATCTCTTAAAACTATAACAAAAATGTTTTTTCCTGTTTTCGACAGTACAAAGCCTGACTGACCTGGAATCTTTCTTAAGTAAACAATCTGATTTCTTGATCTCAACCATCTAAACATGCACACATTGAATGCTGCATTGAAGAACCTTACATCCATATATCACATATATAAGACAATAGTAAAAAAGGCGTATAACAAACTAAAAAAAAGACTGAAATTTAAATAATGAAAACATATTTCAGTTTAATTTAGAAATGCAATGAATAGAAAAAGGCAGTCAATCAATCAATAGCTTTATTTAAGCATTAAATATGATCAGAGAAGCAAATGCATAATAATCACACTTCATTTTAAAACCATGAAAGCATTATATTAAAATCCTGGCTCTATTACATCTTTAGTTCAAAAGACCATATTACTCTTAACACAAAGAGCGCTTTTAAGAAATGGGCTAACTCTAAAACAGATCAGTGATAAGATCAGTGTCTGCAAGTACGATAGACAACACAGCTGCCATCTAATATACCTAAGCCTGAATCTTGTTAAGAGAACTCTGTCCCATGTGCTAGTCACAGACTCCAGATATGGCTCAAGCCCTAGAGTGGATTGGATTAAAATACAATCCTTATTCTGGATCTTTATTAATTCTCCTGCTTCCCTTTGTCGAGGTCTCATTTTGATAAACAATTGTTTCAGCTGGGATCTGTCGTCCTTACACAGCCTTTCCATTCCAAGGAAGCAATTCGGCCTGCCCAATAAACAACACATACACTTGACATAAGCCAGCCATGGAATTTGGAGACCCATGCCGCAAGATGGACACTCCTCTATGATATCCCTATTAAACAGGGCGAGAGGATTGCTCCATACAGAGCACCACAGTAGCAGTGGGACCAGATTATCCTGATCCAAATTTCTGAGGTGGTGCCTCATAACAACAGCAGCAAAGGAACCAATTTGCTACCTCCTCCCTTTTTTAGACTCTGCGGATTGCCTAGCATTGCAAAATGCCAGTGGGCTGGACACATCCCCAGAGATGGAAGCCACACCCTTCGATGCTGTGCTAAGGAATGCTGCAGAAGTGTTGGAGCTACCCCTACATACCTTGGAGGTCAGGTAGTAGAAGTCCTGCAGCCTGCTATGGCGACATCAGAGTTGTTGCTTCCATTTAAGGAAGCCCTGCTTAATCCCATTAAGGCAACTTGGGACAAACCCGCCTCTGGTCCAGCTGCGAACTGTTTGGTTGTAGGGTGATATAGGCCAGCTCAAGGAGATCCTGCTTTTTTCTTAGCTCATCCCTCACCAAAGAGTTTGGTGGTGCAGAACGCGGCCTGCACCAGACAGAACACAGGGGCATTCCCTTTAACACCTCCAGATAGAGAGTCCAAAAAACTTGCAGGCTGTAGCGAATAAAGTATTCTCTGTTTAGCCCTAAGGTTCATTAACACTGCATGCCTGCTCACTAGATAACGCTATGCCCTGTGGGAGGTGGTGAGCATGGTGGTGCAGAGTTTACCAGACCACTCACTTAAAGTAACATTTTCTAGTGCAGATCATTGGACTTGGTGGACTCTGTGGCTAGGGCCATTGTCTCCTCAGTAGCTTTGAGGTGGCACACATGGCTCAGCGCCCCTGGATTCTCCTGGGGCATATCAGCCGATCTAATGGATATGCCATTTGAAGTCTCTCGCTTGTTCGGGGATAAGGCTGACTTAGCCTTGGAGAGGTTCAAGGTAGGGAGGGAAACTACCAGGTGATTGGGGTGACAATCTCCAGCCCTAGACTACAAGCAGTTTAGGAAGTTTTGAGCCTTTTCAAAGTGTTTTGCCTTTTGTCAGAATCGGCCATTCCAACCCCTTCCGCAACCGAGCCAATGTTTGTAGCAGTGCAGGACTGGAGGCAAGGGAAAAGGCAGACAATCCTAGCACCCTTCCTCATCCTCTCCTGCATCTCCTGGAAATCCACTTTAATGTCCCATTACAGGAACACACATGACGAAGTGGTGCGTGGCTGTCTTCATTTCTGCAGGTCTGGAAGGCTATTACCTTAGCTCTTGAAGATCATAAAAAAATGGGTCCCCTTCCCTTTGAATCCTGCAGCAGGAGGTGACGGTCCTGTCGCAAAAAGAAGCAATGGAGTTGGGCATGGGTGCTACTTTATTATACTACTCTGGGTCCCAAGAAGGACAGCTGTCTGTATCTAATCCTCAAACTGAAGGTCTTTAGCTTTTACATTTGCAAGAAAACGTTCAAGATGTTGTCCCTGGTGCAGGTATTTTTGTTACTGGAAGCATAAAACTGGGTCTCTCAACTTGCAAGATACGTCTTTTTTCATACTAGTCCTTCAGTCGTACAGGAGGTACCTGTGATTCCTTATTGGATCCACCCGCCTGCTGTTCGGATTAACATTGGCACCCAGGATCATCACAATTGGTGACAGCAGTGGTTAAGGCACATCTGCGCATGCTGGGTATCTGTGTTTCTATACCTTGACGATTGGCTGCTCAAGGGGGGTTCACCGCAGCTGATGTCGGCCACTAAAGGTCACAGCATCACTGATGTTCGACCCAGGCTTTTCAATAAACCTGCCAAAATTCAACGTAGAGCCCTCTCAGCACCTCTTGTTCATAAAGGCATACTGAATACAGCATCTTTGAGAGCCTTCCCTCCTCAGAGGACGTGGTACACTCTGGGTATGATTCCAATGTGTCAAGACAGAGCTCGTGTTTCAGTCCTGATGGTTCTTTGCCTTCTAGGTCTGCTAGTTTCTTGAATTCTACTGGTCACGCATGAATTATTGCACATGAGTGCTTTCATGAGTGGTCCCTTTGTCTGTAGTGGTTGAATTGTGGGGTGATCTGTTACACACCATTGGAATCTTGCTGGGAACTGTGATAGACTTGCTCTGGTGGTCAGTAGAGGGGAACCTGATGCAAGGGATGTCTTTTTGCCCTCCACCAACAGTGGGCACAAATGTGATGGATGCATCCACCTGTGGTGTGGTGCGCATCTGGAGGAACTAGAGATCCTGGGCCCCTGGTCTCCAGGAGAGATGGTTCAGCACATCAACCTGGGGTCATTTCATCTGACTCTAAAAGCCTTCTTGCCCTTTCTTTGTGGCATATCTGTACAGATCCTGGCAGACAGCACGACTGCCATGTGGTACGTCAACAATGGAGTTGGGGTGGGTCTCATTGTCTTTGTCAAGAAGCCTGGGCCTCTAGGCCTGAGTGCAGGAGCATGGGATATGGCTTGTCACCAGTCAGCTAGCACAGTGCTTCCCAAACGTTTAGAACCATGACCCACAGTAAAACAAACCTTTGCGACCCACCTATCCTTTATGGACACGAAGTGGTAATTTCTTTTTTTAATGTAACTTAAGCATTGTGTGGTAGCACATTGTTATTTACAGACAGCACATCTTCCATTGAAATGGTCACTACATTTGCACAGATAGTTTTACTGATAAAACTGCATTGCACACAAATGCTAATGTTTGAAAATTGGGTTTCGAATAATATTTATCATTTGTACATCACCATTAAAGTGCAATTTACTAGAAGTACTGTTTAGTTGATGTATAGGTGTGTTTCCCACTCCTTCCACGATTCTGATCCATGCCGACCAACATATAACCCATCCAATGTAGAGCCCCGCTCCCATGGTCGGATCAGTGCTGCTCAGTACTCATTCGCAAATACATATTTAACCCATTACAGTTGGACAGAGTGACAGTGCTCAGAAGAAAAACTAAAATATAAAAATCTTTTTCAAGGAATACAAAACTCTTATCAAAGAAACCAAAACAAAGTTTTTTCATACAGGATTACAGCCGCCAACAACTCCTCTAGGGAGTTATTTAACACTGTAAAAACATTATCTACCTTTTGCAATACAAATTTGGTTACTGCTAGCCAAGAGTTCTGCAATCAACTAGCCAATTATTTTTTTACTAAAGTAAATACAATATTTCAGGATTTTAACAAAATACCAAACAACCTCACTCCTGTCCTTAAGTCAGCTACGGATGAGGAATCTTTAGATAAAAATCCCTGTTTCCCCTAACTCTGAGCTCATTCACTCAACTTACTCTTGAGAAGGTTGACTCGCTCATAAAAACTACCAAATATGGATCACCTGCGGACCCGTGTCCTCCCGAGGTACTCCATCCAGTCTCTAAAATCATCTCTGCCCATCTAACTTGAATTTTGAATATGGTTCTGGCTGTTTTCTGGTAGCCTGGAAAAAAGCCTTTATCCTGCCTCTTGTTAAGAAATCCCCACTTGACCTTCTAGAAGTAAAAAAGTATATGCCCATTGTGCGCCTACCACTTCCGGCTAAAATACTAGAGAAACCCATGAATCAGGAGATTATCTTGTTCCTGTAAACAACTAATTGTCTTGATCCAGCACAACACAGGTTTCGACCCAGGCACTGTACTGAGTCTGCCCTTCTAGCAGCCACCAAAGAGATCAGGACGATTGTTGACAGAGGTGACAGTGCGGCCCTAGTCCTGTTGGATCCATCGGTCGCATTTGACACGGTTGACCATTCTTCCCTTGTTAACCGCCTCGAAAGGATAGGTATAAAAGGGACAGCTCTCAAATTTATCAAGACTTTCCTTTCTAACAGAGAGCCAGTAGTGGCATTGGAGGGCTACACATCCACCCCTCTTTAAGCTTCCCTGTGGGGTTCCTCAGGGATCCTCATTGAGTCCAACTTTATTTAATGCCTGCATTACTCCTCTAATTCAGCATTTCCAATCCTGTGGTTTCTCTGTATGTTCTTATGCTGAGGACAACCAATTAGTGGTGTCAGTCTCCTCAGACCCAGGAAGAATGGCCCTGCAGTTCAACTAATGCATGAGCAGTGTTGCTCAGTGGATGCAGTTGAACTGTTTAAAGCTCAATTCAGAGAAAACGGAGGTGTTGCTGTTTGGCAACAACACCTCCTGCACAAAACCTGGTGGCCACCAATTCTGAGCCCTCTTCCATCTCAGGCGCAGAAGGCGATAAATATGGGGGTAATTTTTAACAACAAATTGACCTTCATTGAGCGTTCAAAATAGGTTACATCTTCCTGCTTGCTTATGCTGAGAATCTTAAAAAAAATCTACCTTTTCTCCCACTAGAAGCTAAGAAAATCAGTTATCCTAGCGCTAGTTATTTCTGAAGCAGACAGACACTTCAAAATGCGGCAGCCAGAGTGTTGATGAATCTACCAAAATTCTGCTCAGTTTCCAACACCATCAGGGATCTTCGCTGGCTCCCCATCAGAGCATGAATACAATTCAAGGCCCTATGTTGTCTCCATAAGGGACTACTTCAGGAAGGTCCGTGTTTTTTGCAGGACATCTTCAAATGGTATTCTCCCTCCCATACCTTAGTCTAGCACCGCCCAAAAAATACTTGTCCCCAGAATAAAAAAATCTCAGTGGGAGGATGAAGTTTTTCATATCCCGCCTCTAAATGGTGGAATTCCTTACCAAATCACCTACGAGTCCAACCTAATCTCCTAAAATTTAGGAAGGAGCTAAAAACTTGGCTTTTAAATCAGTAGCTTAGCCCTGCTTCTGCTCTTTATAAGCACCCCTTGGTCTTATACCCCAGGTCTAGCCTCATCTCTCACTGTATTTCATTTTCTGATTCTGTTGACACTAGCGCCAGGACGCCATATGACATTAGTGCGCTTTACAAGCCCATTAACAGAAAGGTATTTACCATAGTGCTCTTGAGATCCGT
Source organism: Calotriton arnoldi (assembly GCA_963921515.1). Lineage (NCBI taxonomy): Eukaryota > Metazoa > Chordata > Amphibia > Caudata > Salamandridae > Calotriton > Calotriton arnoldi. The sequence goes on from CAWUFW010003367.1 coordinate 913,026, forward strand.
TAAAAAAACAAAAATACTTCTGAGATGTTTCTGTTGAAAGCCAAAAATATTGCAACTTCTGCTGTCATATTCATGTGAGGGCTACAATGCTCTGTACATAGCCACTTCCTTGGCTAAAACAGAACAGATAAAAGCAGATTTCTGATAAGTGAATCTAGAGCTTTTATAAACCTACGCGAATCAAGAAGACAAGCAACCTAGTGATTTCGACCATACTTTAATCCATCAAGCAAACCCCTGAATGTGTGTTATCTCATAGTACTAGAGAATTGAAGCCTCTGAGATGTAATGCTACATATGTATAATTTCACCAAAGAGGGCAACCAGTGGACGGGGCATGCCAAGTGTATTGTGTGACCTATAGGTGATCATTTGAAACAGGGTAAGGATCGGCTGTTTGGGAGAACAAAGTATTCTGTCACCACTCATAAGTAACTTCCACAAGTACAGGCCAATCAAAGTGATTTCCTTGGCAGAGACACAAAAGATTAAGTGGACATAAAGACTGCATCTGTATGTGTCTCTGTATGTTTTTTACCTGTATGTCTGTGACTGATTTCGGACTTTGTGCCCAATGCACATGGGTATCTGATGCCTGGCGGTTTGCGGCTAAGTGTGCATCTGGATGGTCTCTAGGTGTACTGCTATATTTACATGCATGAACGAGCTATTTCACAGTGTGCATCGTTATTGTGTGCAACCTCATCAGCCATTGCTTGTTAATGATGCAGTTAGTTGAAACAATTCACCTCTGTTGTTGACGCAGTCCAAAGGAGGAGACAACCTTCCAGTTGCAAACTCCTTTATGCCAGTGCCTGTTGGCTATGGATCGGGGTTAAAAATAGATGTATATGGATTTTTTTTAAAGTGATCAGGGTTTCTTAAAAATGTGGCAACATTGCTTCTTATGACCGGGTTAAAGTTTAGCAGGACTGCTGGTGTAAAAAGAGATGTTAATCTAGAAAAGGACCTTTATTCGCTACTGTGTGAAACCACTAGATCCTCGAGTAGTGCATCGTTGTATCAAATTGGAGAGCTTTGGTATTGAAGCTTTTCATACTACTTAATTTTTAATTTCTCCTTCCCAACCATCACCTGACTGCAAAACAAGTCCATGTTTCCAGACCTCACCCATTTCAGCATCTTGTTTGCCTTAAAAGAGTACTCAGATATAATTGGCCCAGAAATAGACCTGTGTTTCCAAGGAGTTGCGTATCCTCAGCCAACAATGACGGTTGCCCATCTTTGGTCAGGCATTTTGTGTGGACTAATTCTTTTGAACTCAACTTTCCATCAAGTGAAATTAAAACCCACATCACGCAGAGAAATCTGGGTATCTGTTCTTGGCTCTGGATGTCCCCGGAGGAAAAATTGTGATGAGACTAGAAAAGACCTAAATAGTTGAACAGTAAGCAGGAGTGTGCTTGTTTTCCTCTTCCCTCCCCAGGCCCAATACATTCAAAAAGTAGGTGACTGTTGCTAAAATCTTTAAAACTTCCACCATATGTTCATATTTATCGACTGGTTGAGCTGCCAGGGCAAAAAGGTCTAAATAAAAGTAGGTCAGCATATGAATTCAAGGTACAGTAAGACAATGAATAGAAAAGCACATTTGTTCTGTACTCAAAAGCTGCATGCTAAAGGTTTGCCTTCTGTCTTGGAGAGGAAATCCAAAGTTCCATCTGACGAACCTCATATGCCAGTATTTTGTGTGGAAATTTCTGTGTTGCATAAAAAAACACCAATCAAATATTAAGAGTATCTTATGTTTATTATTAACTGGTCTGTAAACCTCTCTGGTGGATAGGAATTCATTCTGCCTCATTACTGTGCAATGTTATTGGGTCACAGCCCGTTTCCTTTCTTCTGTGCTAATGTAATGTGGGATTTCTACAGCACGCTAATCGGCAGAGTCTTATTCTTTCTGCTCTGCTGATGTATAAAATCATTTCAAAATACCTGAACCATTTTCCTGTTAATGTTTAGACCGTGATTCTTGGACTGGCGTCGTCCCAAAAAGGTCCAGTCGGGAGGGAGCGGTGGAGAAAAGTGTGAGTCCTCCTTCCGGGAGCACAGTGGATAGCCTCACAAAGGACAGCAGCCTTCGGTCAGCGTCTGGACAGGAGCAAATGGATGAGCTGCACTGCAACGATGAATCACCACTGGAAGCGCACACCCTGTCCCTAGGGCCAGTGGGCAGGCCTCGCTCCGATTGCTTATCCTGTGGGGATGCCAGGAACGATACTAGCAGCCTGCGGCTAGACAGAGTCCAAGTACCAGAGGAGGGGCTTCCATTGATTGACTCACTGAATTCAGGTGCTGGATTGCACTCAGAACCGAAAACTGGGTTTTCACAAACGGGAGGAGATTCACTGCGGTTGGAACACTGTGACGGCAGCACTGGCTCAGTGACAAGCCTGGTTGGCACCATAGTGGGCCAGCATCTGCCTGGTCCTGGGGGGGAAGGCAGCAGGCGGACTCCTCAAGATAGAACTGATCCTTGTGGAAAAGGGTGCAATGATAAAACATTTGGGCATGTAAATGCTTCCCTTCCACAAAGAGTGGAGAAACAACCTGATCAGCTAACTGAGGATTCAGCTGAAGCTCTTTCAAATGCGGACAGAAACAACACAGAGATAACTGTGGGAAACTTTGAATGCTCCTCGGATGACTCTGAAAGTGTTCAAGATGAAGAGGTCTCTTACAGCCCAGGAGAGGTTGTATTAGAAGACAACACCATCTCACTTGACGAGCTTGCAAAACGCATAGAGGTGGAAGAGGTAAGGAACTGTTTTTAAGATTGATTATAAGTATTCTTTTAGTTTTTTTTACTTGTCTCAGTTTCAATAGAGCTAGTTCCAAAGGATTAGTCTTGCCTTTTCATGTTCCAAATGAAACACCCAGGCCTTGTGGGATGATTAAACACCAGGTAGTATTTTAGTGACCTCGGAATTACCCAAAACTGGCCATAGTATAGCCTATGCTAAAACAGTAGACCATGTAGTAAGGTGCCATAGGTAAACGTTGAGTTTTCACTTCTGATCATGTACCAAGCTAGGGCAACAATCCCAGAAAGGGTTAATCATGTCACAAGATAATGAGTCTTGCAGGAGGTGTGTTCTTATACAACCCTGGCCACCAGCCAGCATCTCCTGTTCTAAATCCGGCAGGCAGTAGAGGCCTTGGGTGGCATGTTGCCATGGAATTGGGGTTCACCCAATTCTGTAGTCCTCACGAAGATAAGACCAGCTAACCCAACAGGTTTTTAGGCAAATTTAATTATAGCAACTTCAGCAAGAGACATATTTGTACTTGTTGCACAAGTGAGTAGGTAGCCATTGCAAACCATGCAAATGAACAGTGGTTCCGCAAGGTTTCTAACTGTTAAGCTCTTGCTGTAGCAACACCATCTTTGTTGTTACAATTTAAGTAATAAACCCCACCTGCAATGCGCTGCCAGTTAATACTATTGTGGCTGTAACTGTGCGTCAGTCTATGCTTGAAAAAAATGCACCAGCACATATAGATTTCCCTACCCTAGAAATTAGGAGCATCGATAAAAGAACATTATATGCTGTTTGTGAATGGAGTTTGGTGTGGCAAAAATGCCTGTCAGTAGTGAAGCAGAGAGGTAATGTGGAATGATGTTCGTTTCAGAAAACTAGAAGTTCTGTTGGATCGAAATAATTGATTCATTTTGCCATCATCCCTGGTTTATCACTAAAGAGAACCTGAAAAATAGTGTTTTTTTAATGGCCAGTAGATGTCTTCTATTCTTTCTACCCATGGGACTACAAAATGCTAGTGCACTTTCACAGGAATGACATCGGAGCTAAAATAGCAGGTCACATGCTCCCCTCGAAACAAGGTCTGTACTCAAACAACCTGAGCACTAGCATCGGAGAAGGGACAAACTGCAGCCTCCTTTTTAAAAGCAAAATACAAGCATTGATGTCTTGTACAGTATAGATTTAGGAAATGTTATGTGAATGATGGCGCACTTTCACTTACAGTTGTTTACTGTAAGTGAAAAATTGCGCAAGTATATTTGAAATTAAATGGATAAACAAGATTTGTGAACTACATTCATGCATAAAAAACAATTCTGCTGTAACAAAAATATCCAATAAATATATGTGGGTGTAGACAAATGCTGTAGTTTTTACTGCTTGGATTCTGGCACAAGACAAGGCAGAGCTGGAGCAATAGCATATATATTAAAGGTTAAGATAACCCCATTTCTACTCCATAATCCTCTCATTGTGATCTTGGTCAGTTAACAGAGGGATCAGTTAGTGTGTTTATTTATCAAGTTTAGAAGGAAGTCGAAGGTGTGCAATGGACTAATTTCTTCATTGAGGAAGATAAAGCAGCTTACCTAATGGCACAGCTTCTTAATATTGCTGCCCTTTTCTTTAGTACCTGGTATCTTAAGACCTCGTGATCAAGAATAATTTGCAGCAGGAAAATGGAGTGACCTCTTAGAATTATCGTAAATGTCTAGTTTTCATGAATCAATAGCACTCCAAGTTACTTTCATTTTGCGAAGTTTGCTAGAGATACTGATTTCAGTCATTATTCAAGCAGAAGCAGCAACTGTATGTGATTTACTTGTCTCAGATAAGTTGAAGTTTTTTTCTCACTCAAAGTTGAGTAAATAGACTTCACCCCTTCGACGTTTAGGCACCCTCATTGATATAAGTGTGTCTGATGGTAATACTTTTTCCAGGTAGTAGTTGACCGCATCAACACTGATTCCTGGCTCATGACTATTACTGTCTGAATGAATAACTCATTACTCTGTAATTTTCAATTATCTTAGATTGTCTCTATTTCCTGTACATAACGTGCTACAGTTTTCTCATCAATGTGTGTTAGTCTCTGTAGAGTTGATAAAGTGGCTGTGTTCAGTCAGTGCTATATGGACTGTGTGACCAGTCCAAGCATGCAGATGAGCGAGAAGTGTCAGGATTGACCTATTCACCTGCCGACACTGTATCGCCACAAAGATACTCAGACTGCAGTCTGCGTTGGAAATCTCAAGCATTTGCAGAGCCCTCCCCTGGTGACCTAATGTGCTGCTGTGCCATATACTAATGGCCGATTGTTGCTATAAAAGCGCCAGATAACAACAATCGTGTAAGGATTTGCAGTCTAAGATGTCTGCTCTTCTCTGGGAAGGGATGAGTGGGTGTATTCAACACATGGTGATTAGTACACCATTGCAGCCTGTCATTGGAAGCTATTTATCAAGTTGAACTTCTAATAGCTGTTTTTCTTTTTTTTTCTCCATTTTTTGTTTCACAATCTGCAATGGGTGTGACTATCATGCATATAATTTTGATTGTTATGGTTTTAAAAGTATAGGGTGAGATGACTTGAATTTCCTAATGCAAATTTTTGTTTAATATACCAACACAGGCTGCATTTCATTTGCAATTTGAGGCATTGTCGTTTGTCCATTTGCTTTGATACCTGGTTTTCAGCACCAGTAGACTCCTCTTTCTATTTAAGTAGAGACTAAGTGCCACTTGCAGGGCATTGCATGCTCTTAATTTCTGAGAATGGCATTATAAATCTCTGCGGTCTCACCAATTATTGCATTAGAAATCACATATACAGATGTGTCGGGCTTATCCAATCAGTCTTGTGAAGTACTTGTTCTCTTGGTGATACTATTCCATTTATCAGTTATGCGTAATTTAGGTCCTGGAGGGCTGGATCCATGCCACATTTTAAGGCTAACAACTGAATATGTAAATGAGTTAAACCTTTGTATGTTTGTCTATGTGCAGTTAAATGGCAAAGATACAATCAGTGAGTATTTTGAGGGGAAGCTGAATTCTGAGAGTGGAGGTGGACTGTTCGTTGTGACATAGTGTTCTTTAGAGAGGTGCATCTTTCCCAAATTGTAGTAGGGTTGAGGCTGTCCTAATGCATAAAGAGATGTTCCAGATCCTGTGTTCCCAAATGCCCTTTTTTTTTAAATTTGTCTCTAATCTGATGGTGTCCTGGCTGTGTGTGTGTGCCAAGAGCCATCGGAAGTGGTGAGTGTCTTAGCCAGGTAGGTGTGGGGCGCTGGTCTTGATGGCTTTGTAGACGATGAATCTGGGTTTGAAGATGCTGTGAAAGGCAACTCCAGCCCTGGATCGTGCGTACTTTGATCTACGTTAGACGCCCTTCTCCTAGGTCTCTTTCCTGAACAATCTCTTAATGTGTAATATCAGTTATTTAATTTAGTGAACCAGGTGGAAACTTTATATGTTTCCGTCCAATGTTGATTTTTGCATTTTTAACAGTACTTCTAGTGCAGAATCTTAAAAACATTCTGTTAACTATTCAACGGACCCACAATAGTGACTACTTTGCTTCAGCCACTACAGTACTACTTCATGTCTATAAACAAGGTTTCTTTCTTACACACGTTCATAAATTTTGTGCTGGGGCATGGAGTATAAATTTGAAAATGGAGTTGCGCTGGTTTACAGGATGCATATAAATAGCCTATGATATATATTGATCCGGCTGCTGTTGATTCGCTATAGTTCCATTAGGATCTCTCCACCGAAGCTACTTTTGATAATGTAATTAAGCAGCTGCCGAAGAGCTGAACACACTGCATCTAAGCTGATGTAACTTCTTTCCACTGCAGATCTCTTCCTGCTTCTTCTTTTAGTTGAAGGCACAGAAAAGATTGGTGCATTTTAGATGTATGCTTGGAAAAAAGTGAAGCCAGATAAAATGTGATTATACAGTATTTTGTCATCCACCTGACAATAAGTCTTGCATTTCTGTTTCCACTAGCCAGCCTGGATAGAATCCCCATGTTTTACCACCCTTTGCAATGTTTGTTAGTGCATGAACTGATTATTTGAAACAATAAAAGTTACCCCGATATCATTTAAAGTTTGGACCTCGTCATTCAGAAACACGCACTTCATTAAAGTGCATCTCTTTCAGCTATTCAGTCCATCCAAATCAAGGCAAATCCCCCCAGTGGTGCCTGAATTGTACAGCTTCTTTTCTTTTCATGAGAACTGATTTCCACAGGTGCGTCATCAATCCTACTAGAAAAGTGAGAGGAGTTGCAAATGATGGTAAAATTGTACAGCACTTCATTCAAGTGTCTGTGGCCAAACATTCTTCCTGACATCTTGTCTTTGGTATCTTCTTTGCCTTTCCTATTCTCCACCCATTCAAGCCGAGCTCTCAAAAAATGGCATTCAGATCAGTTTGTCCAAGATCACCTTCCTCTTCGCTCATTGTCAGCATTTACTCCTGCGCCTAGTCTGGGAGCCTTCCACACCTCTGTACCTAATAAATACTCCAGCCTCTTAAATGTTGTCCTCAGGGGTGGGCTAATATATAGACAGTGGGAGAGCATGGGCCTTTTCGGTAATACCACTATTTTTATCCTGTACAGAGAATGTGCTCACATGTCTGAGTTTGCCATTAACCTATGTGCAACATGCTCGGTGTTAAAATCGAGACACCTTTCTCTTGTATGACAGTTCTCAAAACCAAGATATCTAAATGAGTGAACAAATCACTGTAGGACATTACCGGCAAAGGAGGGAATTACAGACTTATCTCAATTTTTTCTGAGCCTGAAACTGAGCCCGGATTTCCATTTCACCTAGTAATTTAGGAACTGTTTGTAAGGAATGCCAGAATGCACCAGCTCATTATCAACATTGAGCAATAAAATGGTTTCGAGCTTTCCCAGTTGGAATCCACACCTTTCATGATTCTACGCACACTTACCAAAGGGTGTGCCTCCAGAGCAAGCAACAGTGGAGACAGGAGGCAGTCCTGCTTCTTGCCTTTTTCTATCTTCCATTGCAAAGATAGTTATATTTACAGTTTTTACTCACACCAGTGGCTAGTTGTAAAGCAATTTTACCCGGCATATAAATCCCTTTCCAAGATGATGTTGCCTAATGTTAAGTAGAACTCAGCTGCTATTCTATCTCCTCCCAGTGTTTTACCTGTGTCCAAAGCCATTACTGGTACCTCCAGTTCCATCTAAAAGCTCATTCAAATTATCTTTGTGTGGCTTCTAATTTTAGTAAATTACTTGTCTGAAGTATATTTTTCCAGATATAGTATAGAGGTTTTTATACTATTCTGGTAACCAATCATAAATGCCTTGCTGGGTATGAAACCGGGAACAGTCCTTCCTATTCAATACTGTCAGAACAGTATAACTGACAGATCCTCTTTAGGCCGCCAGCCTTGATCTCTAGTCCGGTGCCCTCAAGCAGCAGATCTTTCTTTATACCACTCAGCTTTCCAACACATTCCCCTTCTGATAACTACTGTCACAGAATTCCATCCTACTCCCCTCCCACCTTATCTATCATGATTGATCTCATAGAACGTTGTCAAAGCCTCTTTTCCTGAATATTGACCTGAGCCTCCACACTCAAACACTGTCCACACTCCCCCCTCCGCCTACAGTTACCTCCAGATGAGAGTAATGAACACTCTGTGCTCCCTGTTTAGAATCATATAATCAAAACTAGTTTACACTCTATGTACAGTAGAATAGTATTTGAGCTCCCGCGGTGTCTAAGTCTCCATATGTTCACTCCGTCTAAGCCGTGAACACCTTTGGACCTCGAGTATTGCATGTGTCTCTCTTCTAATGAATTGTGATGGTGGGTCAGTGTCCTTGTGTAACATAGAGAGGGGAACTCCTGGTGCCTCAACATGACTGTTGCTCTAGAATAACAAAGTCAAATAAGTACTCATCCTTCAATTACTTTGCACGTTTGTTAATTTAAATATCTGTGAGGTGTTCCTCCTTTAGGAATGCAGTTTGCATATTACAACACCTCAAGTTAAGTGCCACTCTACACCGCATCAGATAATTGTTCAGTCTTCTGACATGCCAGATCAGTAAGGCTACTCTTCTCTTAATTGATGGAGATCAGTTTACAGTGTAGCTCAGTCCACATCTTCCTTTACCTTCCTCTCCTTACTTCCAATCCCATAAAGCTTGCAATCAGTGCCCTCCTATACAGTGTGGTGTGGTTTGTGGACTCATGGACTGCATTGCTACGTTAGCTTAGGCCTGGCTGCCATGATGCCTCTTTGCGCACGTTACTTTGTGCCTTTGTTTTCCAGCCTCTGCTATTTTAGAACTGTTTGCCTTTCACCTTTCCTCCTGTTCCCTTTGGGTTGCGTCTGCACATCATGTACAAGGTCGAAAAACAATGTCCCTTGTTCTTGCTGATCTGGTCAGCCCCTCGCACTTAGACATAACACTGAATGCAGCTGCACTGGAGAAATTTGTGTGCTTTTAATATTGTGATTTCAATGTCAGGGGCACTTGGAGAAAAACCTTTCCAGAGAGAAGAGCTGTGCTTGTCTGATGATGTAAACCTAGCATCTAGATATTGAGGTATGAGGGTCTGCCTGACAATGCCCAGAGGTCTTCTGTTTTTATAATAAACTAGTTATTAGCACAGGGAGGGTGGTAAGGCCATTTAGTCCTATATCCACTGTCTTTATACAATGCTTTCCCCGTTTGTATTCTATGGAATTGTAACTATGCTTATTATTTTATTCTTATGCATTATGCTGATAGTACTGGCACGTGTACTGTATCTTAGAGCACGATAGTTGAAATAAACAATTAAACTATACAGTGTCTCTTATTACGCACGTTGTGGACAGGTATGAGTGAGTTATGAAAGAGTGTCCTTGCTCCCGCGAGTCCTGAGAGAGAGAGACCGTGTTCTGGGTTGTCTAATCATTGGTAGCATCGCTGCTAATGAGACACTAATGCTAGTCGGATTGGGATTGTGGGTACTAAGGTGTATGGTTGGCTCACCACTATACTCTGAGGTCCTATTATCCTGTGCATAGCTCTGTGTATGTGCAGAATCCCTACAACATGGCGCCCAACGTGGGGCTGCTTATCTGCGAGACGCTTGAGAAGTGCTTGTGCTTGTCCACAACACCCTTTGCAGACGCTTCCGGAGGCATGTGTGAGGGCGATACCTCCTATATTGATGTTTTTATAGGTTCTTTCAAGCTTGAAGTAGTTAAAAGGTGTTTTAATACAACCCTATATTGTGCTGCCTCTTACTGATAGGTTGTCGACTATTTTCAGCCTTAAATGGCTGTCCCAATTGCGGCACATAGCCGCGCAGCGCTCAAAGCTCATTTGGCAGTGTATGGAGTGCCTGATGCGGGTGTCGATCTGATCTTTGTGGTACAAGCGGATCCTGCTTACCACTTTGAAGTATTTTACTCTTGGATCACCTTTCCGGCGGTGGATGGGACTGACCATACGTTCCATGAATATACAGCCACCGCACTTCCTAATGTCTATAAGCCTTATCGGAATCTTGAAGTACCGCTCACGTCATGGCAACACCGTGTTTGGTTTGATGGCGCCCTCCCCCAACCGGTTACAACGGTTCGTTTAGGCCCCTTATCAATTGAAGGGGCCACTTGGCCTGTTTTGGCCGGGTATACCCCAAATCCGCGTTATATGACGCTTGCAGTCGCTGAACTGCGTGATTTGCATTCGTCTTTGATACGAGTGCATAGAGCCTTAGTACAGTATGTTACAGGCATCGTCCAGGCAGCCCCGCCTGGAGTTGCGGCACATCCAGCTGGGCCTGGCGGCGTAACCATAAGTCCCGTCATGGTTAATTCGGTGATGGGCAAGCGCCCACAAAATAAGGATGATTTACCTTATTGGCTTGCAGAGAAATTTGACCAGCTGGAGGCCGTTTTTCCAAATACTTCTCCTGTGGACAAACACAGGATTTTGACGATTAGTTTGCCGAAAGATTTAATTCCCGAGTTGGCAGATTGCAACAACTGGGGTAAGGTATTCGCAGCCGTATATGCGAAGTGTTTCGGCACTCCTTCCATGATAGTTCTCCCCTCTGTAATTAAACGAGTGCAGGATGAGCATGGCCCTGAGGCGGCTGTGGAATTAGGGATGAGACTGGTGGGAGTGTTCGATGTAGTGGCTGACCTAATCCTTGCTAACGTCAAGGGTGATGCAGTTAACTTTCAAGTAGCTAATGCTTTGGCTTTGATCCCAGAACCGGACAAGCCACGCGAATTACCGAAAATTATTGCACAAGCTTATAAAACTATAGGCCGCAATAGCCTGGGAGTTAAGCCTTTTGCTAAAACACAAACTCCATCGCAACCACAACCAAAAACTCAATCTGAGAAACCGTTCTTTACTAAAAAGAGCTGGAGGTTGAAAAAACAAGCTAAGCAACAGCAGAAGAAGCCGGGGTCGCGAGGCGCTTCCCCAGTTTCCGTATCTTCTGAACGCACATATGATTTGCGCGATAGAGCGAGAATAAAATCTCCAGAGAGATTTCAGGTCCCTGACCCGCGTTCTCCTCGTTCTTCGCAGGCACCAACGTCGTCACAGACTGGTGGAGGAGATCGCCCGGATAGAGGTAGGGGTCGGGAGGCCCCGCCAGGACGAGACCAACCTACAAGTCAGAGGGAAACCAGAAGAATTTCAACGTTCTCGCCCACAGTTTCAGAAGAAAAAAGTTGCAGCTGTAACAGCGAGGTATGCCACAGACGGTGAGAACGAGACTCCTGAATTGGACGTGGGCAGTGACGCTCCTAGACAGCGCCGCGGAAGTTACCATAGTGCGGGAGGCACTACGTCCTCATGTGGAAGGGACAGCAACTGACACTTTCATTACTGTCGAGACAGCTGACACCCGAGTGGCACCCCCTGTCAGACTATATAATATTGTCATTCAAATTGAGGGTGACATACAGCGTGTTATTAAAGGGATTTTTTGGGAAAATCTGACCTCTTCATATGACATTTTGTTAGCAGAGGCGGATTGGCCGCCCCCATTCGTACTTGCTGCGCGTGAGAGGGAGGAGGTAATCCTTCCGAGCTTTCTCGTCATGTCCCCAAGGACAAAGCGGAGGCTCTCGCAGCTGAGTGGGCTGTGTCCCTGGCTCCGGCGTTATACCGCAACCACGTGGCCTGGGATGAAGACTCACCCCCCCATGATATTCCTTTGCGGTCGCTGCCACAGCCACAACCCCAATATCCCATCAAGCGGGAAGCCAAAGGTCCCGTTTCCGAAATTCTGACACAGTTAGAATACCAAGGAGTAATTGAAACATGCGTATCACCAATGAATAATCCCCTTTTCGCGGTTTCTAAACCCGATGGATCGTACCGCCTAGTATTGGATTACCGGCATTTGAACTCTCATTGTAGGACCTTTGCGGTGCAAAATACCCATAGTTCTGCGCTTGTAGACAGTCTTGTTCGTAAAAAATATAAAACGACACTTGACTTATCCAATGGATTTTACACGCACAACTTAGCCACGGAGTGTAGCCAATGGAGCGCTTTTACCTCCGGTGGTAAACAATTCAAATTTCGGCGTTTACCTATGGGCTACAAAAACAGTCCAGGTGTATTCGCTGCCCGTGTTGTCTCTTTGTTAGACGGCATAGACCCAGATGCATGTTCGTACGTCGATGATATTTACCTGACAGACGACGAATTATACCCGCATCTTTCCAGAGTGGACCGCATTATTCTCGAGTTTGCGGTCTTAGGTTACAAGTTTAACTTTGCCAAATCTCACATTGCTGAATATACCGTTTTGTTTTTGGGCTATGAGCTCAACAATGAAGGTAAGGGCTTAGCCCCTCATTTCTTGGAAAAATGTGCACTTTTGTGCCCTCCAACCACACTGAAGAAACTTCAGTCATTACTGGGTTTTCTAAACTTCGGGCGTACTTATATTCCCGAATATGCCCAGCGTATCAAGCCTCTTTATGCCTTGATTCAACCTAAGTTTTCGAAGTCATGCTGGCTTCCCGAGCATTCCTCTATACTGCAGTCTTTGCAGTCTGATCTGCTTGAATCTAAATTCTTGTTGACGCGTGACAACCACACCAACCTGGTGATTAGAATCATACCAGGGACAATGGGTTTCACGTACTTAACCTTTAACGAAGGTGACACAGTACCTATTGCATACAAGTCACATATATACACTTCGGCAGAGTTGCGATTTTCCTCTGTGGAGAAAGTTTTGACAGCAGTGCAAATGGCGATTCTAAAGGAACGCGCACTGGCACAGGGAAAACGCATTTGGTGGTAACACCATATCCTGCCCTTGAGGCAGTGACGAAAGCCAGTGTACCGAACTCTAAGGCTTTGCACCCCCGTTGGATACAATGGGCTACATCTCTGACATCTCCAGATGTCACGTTTATCTTTGATTCTTCACTTCAGACACAGGAGTTTTTACAGTATGAATTTGTTCATCCTCCTCCTCTGTCTTTGCTACCGCTTGAGGAGTACGGATGTATTATCTATACCGATGGTTCGGCACAACCGGCCACGGGTTCCAAGCATGCTTATTCAGCAGCATGTGCTATTGTTGCGGGTACTATGGTGAACGGTGAGTTCAAACAGACTGTAGTGCACACACAGGCACTAGGAGACAGTACTGCACAATTGGCCGAGCTGCGCGCCTTGGTGCTCGCCCTTGAGTTCGCTAATCCAGACGTGACGACACTTATTGTATGCGATTCTTACTACTGTGTTCAGTCTTTCAATGACAATCTATTCTTTTGGTCACAAAATGACTATAGAGATGCTAAAGGCAGTACAATTAAGCATAAGATGCTTTGGGTTCGAGTGGCAGATTTGAAACAACGCCTGCCTCTCACACAGGTGATTCACACCCTTGGCCACCAGCGTGTGGGCGCACACGCTGTCGGTAACGGTTTGGCAGATGAAGCTGCCAAATCAGCAGTAGCCACGTGCACAGTAGCAGCAGTTACAAGATCCATGACTAAAATCGATAAAGATATTTTGGCAGCTATTGCTGCGACAAAAGAAGGTGCTAATTACCCATGGGGTTTCCCTTCCAAATACTCTTATCAATTAGGTCCCGAACAATCTCCTTACGTAAGAATTCCAGACGTTGGTGATCGGCTGATTCCCAACGCGGACCGCAGACTTTCTTTGATTACAGCCGCACACGTAGGCATGGCTTCGGCTCATGCTGGCGTGTCAGCGACTGTTTCCATCTTGCAGCAGCGTTACTGGTGGCGTGGTTTATATAAACAAACCCGTACTTATGTGCTCTCTTGCGACGTTTGTCAGCAAATTAAGCCTTCTACAGTTACACGGCCACCACAGACACCGCTCTGCATTTCTAACAGACCTTTTGGGTGTGTTTACCTGGATCACTGCGGTCCATTTTCTTCTGACACTGCATTTAAGTACATTTTGGTTGCAGTGGATTCGTGCACACGCTTCATCTGGGTCTGGCCACAACGGAGTGCTGACGCTTGAAATGTCATCAGGGATTTGCGTGTCTTTGTGGGAATTTTCGCCTGCGGCACCCTTTCCATTCTGACCAAGGTCCCGCGTTCGCCTCTAAGGCTTACAAGGACGCAATGGGTTCACTGGGGGTGCAGGTGAAATTTTTGTCTCCATATCGGCCTGAGGGCAATTCGATTGTTGAACGAATGAACCGTGACTTAAAGCAATCCTTGACAGCTAGAGTCTTAGGTACTGGCAGGAACTGGCTGGCCCACTTGTATACCGTACAACGTGCACTTAATAATCTCCCAAGAAGACCTCTAGGTGGGCGGACCCCATACGAAATGCTCTTTGGCATAAGAATGTTTGTGCCTGACCTTGATGGTCTAGACATGGCGGCGCAATCTGCAATCTTTGACGTAGATAATCATTCTACTATGTTACAGGACTTACAAGAAGCCCGAGACAAACTAGCAATCGACCATTTACCTTCAGCCACAGACGCTGCGTTGCAGATTCCGGTTGCCGGCTGGCTTCCGAAAGTTGGAGACCTGGTCCGAGAGAAGGTGGAGAACAAAGAAGAATTTGGCCCCTCTTATCGTGCACCGGTTCCAGTCCTTGGTTTGAAGGGTACTCGTACAGTCATCTTACCACCGCTTCCTGGTCGCAAGGAAAACAGACACATCTCAGTGGAAAATGTCAAGCTACAACATCTGGCCGATCCTGAATAGTGTAACACCAGCGGTCTCTTGTCCAGTCATTTCAAGGACAAATGTTTGTGGTCTTCCAGCCCGAACGGTCACTGATGTTGCCATTAAGATAGTAGATTTGCCTGATCGACTACCCGGATTCCCCCTGCAACGAGGAGACCGAGTATACCTACCCCGCCACCGAGTCCGTGGCTCATCTGCCAACGACGCCACTGAGCCCAACACGTTATTCTTTTGACTCAGATTCCACCTCAGCACTTATCCCGTCCAGATTCAGTATTTTTGTATCCTGGTTCAGAGACAATTTTTTAATTCCCCCATGGACATACATCTGGTTGGTGCTATTCCTGATTTTTCTGTTCATGTCCATTGGCTTTGTGACAGTTTTTTTCTTGCTCATCAATGGTCACTATTTACCCGAACGCTCTGCTGTGAACTGTGTCGCTGGAACTTTGGCTCCGCATTCTTCATCTCACATCATGAAGCGTGACCACACATTTGTGAACATTTCAGCTTTTCCAGTTGCTGATGGCATCGTATGGGATGCGGTAAATTTCCAAATTCATGGACCAACCGAGATTATTAATGTACCAAACGTCCTCCGTGTTTCAATGGGTGATGTTGTAAAAAGTAATATTCATTCTGACGATTGGGATGTACATGCCGTTGAATCGTTATTTTCTGATTTAAAATATTATGCTGCTTTTAATGCTGAGGATTTGTATTTAAATTCTGCAAGTTATGCCGACTTATATTGTTACCAGCATTGGGGCAACCACTTTCTCCATAAACCAAGTACCCTTCGGGGTCCTTTTAACTACACACAATGGGAACATTGTCCGACCCCTTTACCAGGTAGCTCCCAGACTCTTAGAAATAAGTTTACTTATTTTACAGACTTTGATAGATCAAACCCTGGGTCCTATTATTTTAAACTAAACACTTCATCTTCTCAGAAAATCATGTTGACCCATACCAAATTGCTGTATTCGGGTTCCTTTTTGAATGCCTTAGCTGTGGGTGGGTATGAACATTGGCGGGACACCATTGACTTAAAATCTATCTGGGGCTCCAAAGCATGGCAGGTACAAGGCACAGAAGCCTTGCACCGTGCTTGCCTCATCCCGGCCCAGATTTTATTTTTGAATCAAACCATCTATCAAACAACGTGTTGGGGTTTGGCTACTTTCAAACAATTAAATGCACCTTCCATTCCTGTATTGTCTTCCACTCCCAACGAGAGCTTGCTTTTCAATATTTCCATTGCAACTTTGCAAGCTTTGTTCCAGAACAACTCGTTCAACATGTCTACGGTTGTTCAGTCACCCTGGTTGGCTTGGCCCATAGCATCCAATGCCTGCCAACTGCGTTTTCATGACACAGATCCTGGTTATAAACAGGATAGGCCGGACCCCAGGTTTTCTGACTCTCGTACTGTTACAACATATTCTGTTGGTAAATTATGTAAACAGTGGTTGCAGCACTCTTCCTTAGTTTCTGTTAAACAACTTTTATCCCTCTTATCAGGCAACATTGATCTGTCCGACTTTGTTCTGGGGCCTCGTGGTCCTCGACCAAAGAGATTCATTTATGAAACTTATAATGAACTCTGGAAGCTTTCGCAAATTGAAGCTGCTTCCCGTCTTCGGGAAATAGATCAAGCAAATCTAGAAAATGTGCTTGCTGTTGTTGACAATAGTATTAATACCCTGTCTTCCCGCATTTACACATTAGAGAATATTGTTTCATCTGTTGTTGATATTGTACAAGATGATGTTTCTGTGTTATATCATGGTCAAAATCAATTGCGTTCAGTAATGCAGTTTGCATGGACTCTGCAAACACTTAAAATGGGTAAGGTTCCTTGGCACTTTTTAAACACCTCTGCCTTATTCTTACCTTTTAATTTGACTGAAAAACAGCAGTTCATGTCCATGAAGGATGCAACATACACTCTGTTACATATCGAAAAAATAGAAGCCTTACCATTCTCTGTGGCGGAATTGGATTCTGCAGTGTGGTTAGTACACGGGGTTATCGCATTACCTTTTTCTTTATTTGAATTCAGTTCATGCATGAGGCATTATCCTGTGGGCCGCTTTCAGCCTTTAGGAAGTGCTTTCCTGCATGAACTTTGGTCCCTGCCTTTCATGTATAAATGTTTTAGGGACGGGAAGGAAGTTTTTCTCACGGGGGAATCATGCGATTCTACTGTGGGCCATTCCCTTGTTTGCAAACACATTAAATTGCACGGAGCTTGTAACGTTTCGGCTCTGAATCTTGCTTGTGTTTTAAAGGGCATTCCTGCTCCTTCTATCTCTCCTACTTTCACTGTGCTTTCAAATGGTAGCTATCTCCTTCTAAATAATCAGGACTGCTGTGGCATGCTTGCCGGTATACCCTATATTGTAACAGTTTCCCACAGAGTTGTCTGCTGCAAAAATGTGCTTTTTCCTCCCCCGCACGGCATCGTAGATAGTTCCATTTGGCCTTCCATTCCGACTTTGAAGGCGGATTTCAATAAATTGAGCAGAATAAAGGCACTATTATTGAATCAGGAGGTTATGCTCACGTCCGCCCGGGAGACATTCGTTCTCCAGGTGGCGAGTACTCACAGTGAAATACAGGCCCTGTTGAACACCAACCTCCCACAACATTTCGGTGAACTGATTCTCCGTGTTTTCAATGCTTCACGCACCGAAGGTCTTGTGCACTTTTTTAAATGTGTGGGTTCTGGCCTTGTTACCTCCTTTCAAGCTATTTTCGGTGTAATACCGGCTTTTATTCATTCCATTTTTTCCAGCGTCTTTGGCGGCTTTCCGTGGATCCTCGCCTTGGCGGCTGGTATATTGCTTTTGGTCTGTTTACTACGCAATGGCTGCACTTCCTGGAGCCCACCTCGACCACAGACGCCTTCGGGTGCTCCGTGAACGCCTCCTCGCCGGCTTCGGCGTCCTGCCATTGGCGACACTTGGTGTATCCTATAGACTTTCTTTTCGCTTTGCGTATTTCACTTGCGTGCAACCTGTGATGTCTTGCATCCGATGTCCGTTCTCGTGGTTCTTGGATTATTGCCTCTCCAATACGTCTCTGTCTCGCCCGGATTTTGTCCAGTTGGTGGGTCCTTTAGAGGCCCATGAACGGGACTGTTCCGGTCCTGGCTACATGGCGCGTGCGGCTGCACTTGGAATTTTGGCACAATGGGATATCTGGGCGGCTGCTCAGAATCTCCTACAACAAAGTTATATTGAGTATCACACAAGTTGTCCCGCAATGCTGTTCGCTACTACCTCTTGCGAGGAACATGAATGCAGTTTTGATTTGTTGAACTGGATGGCGTCTCTTTTTTCTGGCGATTCCAACGATGTCCTCTTGGAAGGTGTGGCGTTTTTCTGCACTTACACTCTTTTTGATTAAGGGGTCTCCACGTTCAGCGTCCTGCCCCACTGGATTTTTCTGGTCTGTGTTTTTGTTTTTTCAATCCCTGTTATTGTCCTTCATTGGGGACTATTCCGAAACAGACTTTGCCATTCTGCTCCATCTATTTGAACTCTGTCTTCATCCTATGTCTTCACCAATGGACTGACCAGGGGAGGGTGTGGTGTGGTTTGTGGACTCATGGACTGCATTGCTACGTTAGCTTAGGCCTGGCTGCCATGATGCCTCTTTGCGCACGTTACTTTGTGCGTTTGTTTTCCAGCCTCTGCTATTTTAGAACTGTTTGCCTTTCACCTTTCCTCCTGTTCCCTTTGGGTTGCGTCTGCACATCATGTACAAGGTCGAAAAACAATGTCCCTTGTTCTTGCTGATCTGGTCAGCCCCTCGCACTTAGACATAACACTGAATGCAGCTGCACTGGAGAAATTTGTGTGCTTTTAATATTGTGATTTCAATGTCAGGGGCACTTGGAGAAAAACCTTTCCAGAGAGAAGAGCTGTGCTTGTCTGATGATGTAAACCTAGCATCTAGATATTGAGGTATGAGGGTCTGCCTGACAATGCCCAGAGGTCTTCTGTTTTTATAATAAACTAGTTATTAGCACAGGGAGGGTGGTAAGGCCATTTAGTCCTATATCCACTGTCTTTATACAATGCTTTCCCCGTTTGTATTCTATGGAATTGTAACTATGCTTATTATTTTATTCTTATGCATTATGCTGATAGTACTGGCACGTGTACTGTATCTTAGAGCACGATAGTTGAAATAAACAATTAAACTATACAGTGTCTCTTATTACGCACGTTGTGGACAGGTATGAGTGAGTTATGAAAGAGTGTCCTTGCTCCCGCGAGTCCTGAGAGAGAGAGACCGTGTTCTGGGTTGTCTAATCATTGGTAGCATCGCTGCTAATGAGACGCTAATGCTAGTCGTATTGGGATTGTGGGTACTAAGGTGTATGGTTGGCTCACCACTATACTCTGAGGTACTATTATCCTGTGCATAGCTCTGTGTATGTGCAGAATCCCTACAACAACAGTTGTTGTGCGACACGTGTTAGAAGCCAAACAAAACAACAAATATTCCCCATTCCAACCTAAAGTATTCGGATACACATCCATTAATAACATTCGAGCACCCTCCTTTCAGCTGTGCTAGAGCTCACCCATACCAACCCCTTAAACACAACAAGCATTACATTTTTATACAACAGGGGCATGAAATGTGCTGCTAATGACAGAAGGAAGAGAAGTAAAAATACTGATTTAGCTAAACTATTGCCTCATTGGAGGGCCATAAGTTCTAGGAGAAGCAAGTCCCACCAGTATAATGCAGCCTTCAATTTCAGGCGGTGGAGTGTTTTTGTACCCCACTCTTATGGCGCTATATCCGGAGTGGCCCATGTTTGATCCTTGATCTTAGGACAACTAATGGACACCACCGTACTAAAGCATTCTCCTACCAGATTACGTTCCTAACTACAACATGCACAGCACAAACAGCACGTAAGGATATGTAAGCATAACTAAGAGTGAGCCAGTCCTCTTCACAGCAGTCACTGAGCATCAAGAAATAATTTGAGCTAATTAACATTCTACAAACTAGGTCAGCTAGTGTTTAATGTCTCTGTACTTTTCAGATAGGAGTGTCCCATCCACGTGAACAAATATTGTGCCAGCTATGTGCAGACTACCACTAGACGAGTCCAAGTTTTTTGGTCAGGCCAGTGCCTGTCCCAGAGCTGTAAAGTAGAAGGAGCAGCCATCCAGTCTTACCCTGAGCTTCACAGGGAATAAAAGTATTTGTTTCAACACTTTTTAATTTGGTCAAAACTCCTTCTCTATTTCAGTACCTCTATAGTATGTTTCAGGAGCAGCAGGGTGCTGGCGTTCTAATATCTAATTGATACCATTTGCCTAGTCGCCTGTTGAATCTCATTCTTGCTTCAAAAGCTCGACAGCCTTTTATTGAATGTCTGCGGAGGAGCTCCAGAAGGCGGAGAGTAATTGACACCCTAAATCTCCTTTCTTCCAAGTAGAAGAGATGGAAGGAGTCTGTCCGAGATTCTGAGAGAGGAAATGAGCCCGAATGACTTGGCTGGTTTTTGGTTGCTAAGGAAGCAGGATGAGGAAAACTAATGGATGACCGCAATTCTCCCTCCAGTCGTATGTGTGCACATCTGTGTTGGATGCTGTATCCTTCTGGTATGAGTACATTAGGTGTGGGTGAATCTTGATTCTTGGAAGAGTGCATCTACGTTGTATTTTTCATCATGTCAGTAATTTCTGGAGCATGGGTGACTGCAGTGTCCATTGATGCACATGACTTTAGACTTTTAGATAATAGTGGTGTGTGTGTGTTAGTGAGTGGTATGTGGGTGAGGCCATTGGTGCTGGATGCAGGGGGAACAGTGCTTGCCTTTTCTGGGTGTGAATTTAGGTATGCTGCAATATGTGTGATACACAAGATACAAATGACGTAAATGAGGGGCAGGGTTTCTGGCCCTAGGCTCTTCCTGGCCCGAACACCCATAGGTAAATGATCCTCTCGTCTTTGGACACCTGGGTGGTGGGATTTCCTCTGCTGGATTATACAAGATTATCTGTGTTGCAGGGTTTGGCTAAATGAAGGCCATGAAGCTTTGTAGGGTTGGGGTTATTTGACCCCCAGTCTGCTTGTATGGCGACTTCTGGGCTTTCACATGGATGATTTAAAGGTTTTCAGTGGCCAGAATTCTGGTGGATGCTTGGGGTTTGTAGTAATTGGCCGACAGGATGCTGTGATGGATCGGTGAGGCATCACCACTGAACCACACTGGTGCTGCTGGTGTTTGTAGTGCTTTTTCTGGAAGCGACATGCTTTAAAGAATTTCTAAAGTGGGTTGGGAGAGCATTGCTTGTCATTGCAGTAAATTTATTAAAAGGACCTGTCCACTGCTCTACACTTGATCCCTCATGACCACAGTTTGCTAGAGATTAACAGAACAAAGGGTTCCGTGGGCCAGAAGAAGCTGGATTTCTTGGCAGTAGGCAGATCAAAACGCACCAAGCTGCACGAGTCTGGGATGCATCAAACACATGAACTTTAGGGAAAGAATGGCAGCACTACAGTTAAGGTGATCAGATGTAACTAGAATGGTTTTCAAACTGACAAAAATGTGAAAAGGAGACCAAAAGCAAGCTTAACTGTCATCTGACCCAAAACGAAACATAAGAATGCAGTACAGAGAACAACAATTAAAACCTAAAAATATGGCAGAGATGAATACTCATGTGGGAAAAACACAACATAAGATCACTTCTCCTTGATATGCTGAAAAGCCGAAAACAATAGATGGGAAAATAGACTCCCTCACAATCCTAATGGATCACATGAAAGAACAACTAGGTTCACAAAGCACTTGCACTGACATGGCAGAAAACAAATTCAGACGTGCAAGACAATGCCACAGCCAGAACTGAAAACCTGCTGAGTATGGAAAACGTTCTTGAGATTATCCAGGCATAAAATGCCGTCTTAGAAGTGCGTTCTCAAAGAAATAACGTATGCTTCATGATAGTTCCAGAGACCACAGCAACAGTGAAAATGGAAAACTGAGCGGGGGCCATTCTCGCAAATCTCTGATAGATTTCATTTTCCCCACAAAATTCATTGTTGAGCATGCACAAGACCCTCTTCGCCTTGCAGAATGACAGTGACTGGAACCTGACCTTGATGCCAACATTTACAAAACAATAGAGCATATAATGTTGCGGACAGACAGAAAAATACACTTGTAGCTGGGGGAATCCATGTGGACGTGGGAGGCAAATGATAATTCACCTCAATAGCCATCACACGTTACAAATATGATCAGCAGATTCCAATGTTGTATGACTAAGACCTTCCACAAATGATCTCTAGAGAAGTAACCCATTCTGCAAATGCCAGACTAACATTGCAACTACTTGCATGAAATATTTAGAGGTCGAAATAATTCTTGTAAAGCCAGACAGATCCTGGCCTATCTAAATATACATAACATTGATATTGCACTAATACTGGTGACCCTCCTGACCAAATGAGCAACATTTTGTTTATAACTGGAGTGTACACTGATACGTTTCTTCATTCCCCAATTACTCAAGGTAGTATCGATCCTTATGTGGCAAGGAATACCATACCACTATATTGCTTCACCAGCAGACTTGCACAGGTAATTCCTTTTTCAAGAGATTGGGCACAGTGTATTAGACTGGTGCCACTCATGGTCATTCAGGGTGAGGATTTTAACATTACAATGGAACCTGGATTGGAGAGGCAGGGCGCATTCCCCTGACTCCCCTAAGCTGCAACTAAATCTTTAAATCATGGAACAAGGGACAATTGGTGGTCTTTGGTGGCGTAGAAATCCGCTTATCCAAGACTTCACTTACTACTCTGTTCAGGCAATGTTCTCCAGTATGGACTACAGGCTAGGCACTAGACATGTCCACGGATGGTCTGTTGATCTGGTATTTGACAATCACACTATTGGACCACTCCCTAATCAAATTGCAAATCATGGTTCAGAGTGTAATGCGGCAAGCTAACAATTGTCGTCTTCTGTTGACAGCCTTTCTGACCAATTTTCAAAGAAGAACAGGGTTGCAATATTAGATTATTTTGAAACTAATGCTGTCTATTTGAGTGGACACTGGAGTAGTGTGGGAATCCCCCCAGTAACTAGGCACAAGAAAAGATCAATAACTACGGCTCTAGTGACAGCGAAAACGTTATTCTCCGGCATTGGTCCAAGCCCTTGGTTCCCACCAAAGGAGGACTGGATGGCTTGCATGGCGCAGACAGTGGCATACGAACACCTGATCTACAGGTTGGACGACCAGGCACAGCTCTATTTGGACATCTGGGGCAGATTTTTACATCCCATGCATTGAGAATAGCTGGGGTTCCCCATAATGGGTTGAAGAGTCAGTGTTGTCTAGACACTTAACCCTGACATTTATGCAGGTGAACTGCTTCCTGATATCCCGGACACTTACTTACTGGTAAATGCATCTCCCCCATCACCTGTGTTAGGGTTCACTGCTTCTATACATGTGTTGTTTTGCCACCTTTATCTGCTGACTCTGTTGGGACCGGGTGCTCCATCTGGGCAGAATGACCGGTTGGCGGGGATATGTCTTAAGTAATTCCAGATCTGCTTGGTTGTCATTGTACTGCCAATATATTGTCTTTTTATTTCCCTTTTGCATAATAGAAAAACTGTGTTGTTGTACTGGATACTTTATTCTGTACGGTTGTTAATGGAAATATTTCAAACAAACCAAGGACAAATAGCTTACTTAAAGGTTTAATTAGCATGGCAAACAGGTAGTGGGGTGTAGTTGTGGATGCTGTGTCAATACCCTATACCACTCTGCTCAGGTCCAACATTTTCACGAGTTTACCTTGGCTCTTGCAGTAGGTGCCTAAATTTTTCTATGTAAAGTAGCACTCCTTTGAATTGGAAGGGCTCAGAGATGGAGTGCCTTCATTCCACTGCAGTTGAGGACCTCATCAAGAATCCTTCAGAACTCGTACTGTAAGTAAAAGAATGCGGAAGATAGAATATTTTAAGTGGAAGCCTCGATCTGCACCAGACAAAAATGCTAGTGCAAGAAAAGGTATTTGCACGTGAGGCATAGTGCTTATGATTGAAGAGGACAGCGAAGTAGTAACAACTTAAAACAAGCATTTTCAATGCAATAGGTCTCGCATTTGCGAACATGTAAGCTATTGGCATTGTAAATGACAATGCCTTTTATTTATGTGTTTTAAAAGCAACAAATATAAAAAAGGCATTGTTACTTTTAATGCCAATAGTTAAAACTCTCGCAAATGCGAGAGCACTTTAATTGTGGCTGCGCCCCTTTCTGTAGACGCTGCTCGCGTATTCAGGTTACAGTGAGCAGCGTTTAAAGAAAGGGGCGCGGCCAATATTAAAGTGAAAGCGCGTATGGGGCTCTTTTACCCAAAGTGAATTTTTTATTTTTATTTAGAAAGGTTCTGTAGCGTGACCGCTAAAGTGAAAGCGGCCCCCGCTATTAATTAAATAACTAAGTAAGCACGGACGGTAATGTGAAAGCGGCCCGTGCTGTAAAATAAATAAATAAGCGCAGCCGCTAAAGTGAAAGCGGACCACGTTGTAAATTAAATAGACGCGGTCCGCTTTAACTATAGCAGCAGCACTTATTTAATTATGTAATTTAAATAAATACATTAATAAAAGCGTGCTACATTGTCGTGGGTGGAATAGGGGAAGATCATTAAAGAAAATAGTGCTCACCGACTTATAAAGCAGATTGTGTAACAACGCAAGTAAAAAGTTCAGTCGTTATCGGAGGTTACAAATGCAGGCAAGGCGGTACCCAGGAGGGACTATTAAGCCTATTTACAAAGGAAAAGCAACGATTTCGCAAGGACAGTAATAGGAGCCAATTGAAGAGATGGGCGGGACATGGGCGGAGCTTCTATACATACATCAATACAGCATGCCTTGCAGAGCAGCGCAAGCGCTACCCAGGCGCGACCTAAAAAAATACAAGGCATCCTACTGGTACTGCAATCTGAAAGAAACACGTAGTGATAGATTCCTTACCTTAGAATATCCCCAGGCGTCAGTCTGGATCCGGAAAGTTTTCGTCAGCAGTACCCCTGCGCGTCGGAAGGTGGCGTCGTGCGGCTCCGCGTCCGTCGTAGGCGTCGTGATCGCCGGGATGACGTTGCGGCAGCTACTTAGACGCCGCCCTCGCGCGCTGACGTCAGTTCTTTCTTTTTCCGCGCCAGCAAGCGCAGATCCGGAGAGAGCGGCACCCCCAGTCATTTTTTTACTGAGTTTTTGGAGATTTTTGTCTCAGCTTTTTTGAGTCGATACGACTCCTGGTGCAGTCAGGGATGCCCGGGTTTAAATCTTGCGAGGACTGTCATCGCATGATGTCGGTGACTGACCCGCACCGCGTGTGTCTCTTCTGCCTGGGGCGCGAACACGACCCCAAGTCGTGCCCCGACTGCCGGGCCATGGCACCGAAGACTTTGCGGGAGCGGTCCCGAAAGCTGCTTGAAGCCCGGCAGTCGGCTCCGCGCCGTCAGAGGTCCCGGTCCAGAGGGAGGTCGAGGGACCGGTCGCGGAGCCGCCCACATCGGAAGTCGTCCGAATCGAAGTCTTCGCACTGGGGTCAGGTAAGGCAAAGCACAAAAAGAAGTCGAAGAAACGTCCTCGTTCTTCGACTTCTCCTCGCCGGTCGCGCGACTCGGCTGTGGGCGGTGCCACCCCCGCGGCTCCGGCGGAGCCTACGCAGCCGTCGGTGACCTACCCGCCTTTCCCGGGTTCATCGGCGACTCCGGCCCAGGTACAGGAATTCCTGTCCGCTATGGCTCGCCTATTTGGGCCGTCGGGCCCCTCCGGTGCGCCTTCGGGCCCCGCTGGCCCGACTGGGAGTCCTCGCCCTTTGACGCCGGTGGCTCCGGCCTCGGCGCCGCAGGACTCCCATGGATTCCGTTGTGGATTCCCGGTCGACGCCGTTGACCTAGTCACATCTCCACCGACGTCGACCCCACCGGCACCACGTTCGACGTCGCCGGGCGCGCCTAACGACGTCGGCCCCGGTTTCAGCCCCGACGTGGATACGGTGCCGGAACGGTGTCGACCGACGCCGATTCCGACTCCGTTTGGGAATCTGTTTCCCTATATCCATCCTCCTCCTTTTCGGCCTGTACAACAGCAAGAGGAGGAAGGGGAGGACTGGGAGGGGTCTGAAGACCCTCTCACAGCTCAATGTGAGTATGGCCCGGACTGGACTGAGGAGCTGGGGGACGCCAGTGGTCTGGACACCTCTCCAGACCTTGGCATGATGTCTCCTCCTACCGTGGCTACGGAGGAGGGCGCTAGTTTTTCTGTGGTGTTGCGTAGGGCTGCTGAGGCACTCCACCTTCAGCTACCTACTGTGGCCGTCAGGACTAACCTCCTGACAGAAGTGCTTCAACCAGCAGTTTCCTCTTTGGAGCCACTGCTGCCCTTTAATGAAGCACTTTCTGTCGTTCTTCTGGGCTCCTGGTCCAAGCCCAGCACAGGGGCTCCTGTGGACAGGAACGTGGCCCGACGCCATCGTCCGGCCCCGGGCGACCCCCTTTTCCTCTCTCAACACCCCACCCCTGAGAGCTTGGTTGTCCAAGCCTCTGCTTCCCCAAGCGCATTCCCTTCCGCACCCCCGGATAGGGAATCCAAGAGGCTGGAACAGTACGGAAAGAAGATTTGTTCTTCCGCCAGCCTAGGGCTGCGGTCTGTGAACACTGCATGCCTCTTGGGCCGTTATTCGCACTCCTTGTGGGATACGGTAGCGCAGGTGCTGCCTAGCTGTCCGGAGGAGGCCCGGACGGCACTCTCCCAGGCTATTGCTGAGGGGAGAGATGCAGCCAAGTTCACAATCCGTTGTGGCCTTGACACCGCCGACTCGCTAGGCAGGGCGATTTCCACAACAGTGGCGCTCCGCCGCCACGCCTGGCTGAGGACAACTGGCTTTTCGGGGGATGTCCAAAACACTTTAATGGACATGCCCTTCGATGGCATTCGCCTCTTTGGCAACAAGGCAGACAGTGCTTTGGAGCGCTTTAAGGACTCACGGGCTACGGCTAAGTCCTTGGGCCTTTCGGCCACGCGCCCTCCTCAGCCTTCTGCCTTTCGCTCCTTTCGTGCTCGCGGAAGGGGCAACCCACCACGTTCGCAATAGAGCCACAGGCCGGCGCAACAGTCCACGCGCGGACGCGGGAACCGCCACGGCGGTTCAGGGGGCCAGCGGCCGGGTCAGTCCACCTCCACCCCCGCCACCACTGCCTCCAAACCTTCCTAGTCCGACCTTTCAGGCCCATCAAACGCCAGTGGGTGGCAGGCTTCGCCATCACCTCCCCCACTGGCGCACCATCACTTCGGACAGGTGGGTTTTGCAAATAGTCCGAAGGGGCTACTCCCTCCCCTTTGAGACTACCCCTCCAGCCATGCCACCTCAGTACCACCGCGTGTCGGGGAATCACTTGGCACTTCTCCAGCAGGAAGTTGCGGCCCTCTTGGCCAAGGGGGCCATAGAGCGCTTTCCGACGCCAGAAGTAGGTCGTGGTTGTTATTCCCACTACTTTCTGATTCCAAAGAAGGGCAAGGGCCTGCGTCCTATCTTGGACCTTCGGGACGTCAATCTCTTCCTCCGGAAGGAGAAGTTCAAGATGCTCACACTTGCTCAGGTCTTGTCTGCCCTAGACCCACAAGACTGGCTGGTAGCGTTGGACTTGCAGGACGCTTACTTTCATATTCCCATCCTGCCGGCCCACCGGCGTTACCTACGGTTCACGGTAGGCCACGAGCATTTTCAGTTCACCGTGCTCCCTTTTGGCCTTACCAGCGCCCCTCGGGTGTTCACGAAAGTGATGGCGGTGGTCGCAGCTCATCTGCGCAGATTAGGGGTTTCAGTCTTCCCCTATCTCCACGACTGGTTGTTGAAGGCGGGCTCGCCCCAGGCAGTCGTCTCCCACCTCCAGACTACGGCCGACCTCCTGCATTTGCTGGGGTTCTCCATCAACGTGCCGAAGTCACACCTGATCCCCTCTCAGAAGCTTCTCTTCATCGGAGCGGTTCTGGACACGGCGCAGTTTCGGGTTTATCCTCCCGAACAGCGAGTCCGGGATATTTGGGCTATGATTCCGATCTTTCAGCCCTTATCCTGGGGTTCGGTCAGGATGACCCTGAGGCTGCTGGGCCTCATGGCCTCCTGCATCCTGCTCATCAATCATGCCAGGTGGCATTTGCGGGCTCTGCAGTGGGACCTGAAGTTCCAGTGGGCGCAGTATCAGGGAAACCTGTCCGAGTACGTCCAGATCTCGGAGGGCACTGCACAACTCTTGCAGTGGTGGCTCACGGACCAACATTGGGTCAGCGGCAAATCCCTCTCTCTTCCCCAACCAGAGCACACAGTGGTGACGGACGCGTCCCTCCTGGGATGGGGCGGCCACATGGGAGAGGCGGAGATCAGAGGCCTCTGGTCTCCGGCGGAGTCCAAGCTCCATATCAACCTTCTGGAGCTACGGGCGATCCGACTTGCACTCAAGGCATTCCTCCCCTCTGTCAAGGGGAGAGTAGTGCAGGTGTTCACCGACAACACCACCGCCATGTGGTACTGCAACAAACAGGGCGGGGTGGGGTCGTGGACCCTATGTCAGGAGGCTCTGCGCCTCTGGACATGGCTGGAACATCAGGGCATTTCCCTGGTGGTTCAACACCTGGCGGGTTCACTGAACCCCAGGGCGGACGAACTCAGCCGCAGGTGCATGATGGATCACGAATGGTGTCTTCACTCGGACGTGGCGCAAGGTCTCTTTCAACAGTGGGGAGAGCCTTGGTTAGATCTATTCGCCACCGAAGAGAACGCGCAATGTCAGCAGTTCTGCGCGTTGCAATTTCCAAGGCGGCACTCGCTCGGCGACGCTTTTCGTCGCGAGTGGAGTTGCAGTCTCTTGTACGCCTTTCCGCCTATACCACTTTTACCCAGAGTGCTGAAGAAAATCAGACGCGACCGGGCCCAAGTTATTCTTGTGGCTCCGGACTGGGCTCGAAGAGTTTGGTATCCCGAGCTACTCAGTATGAGCGTGGATCCCCCGATCCGACTGCCTCTTCGGGAGGATCTTCTGTCGCAGCAGCAGGGGACGGTTCTCCACCCGAACCTGTCCAGCCTCCACCTCCTTGCGTGGAGATTGAGCGGCGACAGCTGATTCCATTTGACTTGCCTCCTGAAGTCTGTGATGTCATTCTGGCAGCCAGGCGTCCCTCCACTAAATCGGTATACGCCTGCAGGTGGAACAAATTTGTGGCATGGTGCACAGCAAAGGCTGTGGATCCCCTTTCTGCCCCTCTTTCTGAGGTCCTACTGTTCCTTCTTTCTTTGGCCCAGCAGGGCTCTGCTCTGGGCACTATCAAGGGCTACCTTTCTGCAATTTCGGCCTTTCTCAGGCTACCTGATCAGCCCTCTCTTTTCAAGTCCCCTGTCGTGAATAGATTCCTCAACGGCATTACTCACCTTTTCCCTCCTATTCCGTTTGTGATGCCACAGTGGGACTTGAACCTGGTTCTTACTTATTTGATGTGCGCTCCCTTTGAGCCGCTTCACAACTGTCCTCTTCGTCTCTTGACTTTGAAGACTGCTTTCCTGGTTGCCATCACCTCCGCTAGGCGCGTGAGTGAGCTCCAGGCTCTTTCCTGTAAACTTCCTTTTCTATCTGTTCATCCAGACAAGGTTGTGCTACGCACACGTCCATCCTTCTTGCCAAAGGTTGTCACTGCCTTCCATAATGGGCAATCTATCACCTTGCCCACTTTCTTTCCGCCTCCGCACCCTTCCAGAGAGGAAGAGAGGCTCCACCGTCTGGACCCAAAACGTGCGATCTCATTTTACCTCAACCGCACACAACAGTTCCGGGTGGATGACCAGCTCTTTGTTGGCTACGTAGGCGCCAAGAAAGGCCGGGCTGTACACAAAAGGACTATCTCCCACTGGGTCGTCTTGTGTATAAAAGCCTGCTATTCTCTGGCTAAGAAGGAGCCTCCGGTGGGGCTGCGCGCCCATTCTACCAGGGCAACAGCGGCTACTACTGCATTGGGACGTGGTGTCCCCCTGCGAGACATCTGTCAGGCAGCCACATGGGCCTCGCTGCACACTTTTTCTAAGCATTATTGCCTTGACAGCCAAGTCCGGAGAGACGGCTTCTTTGGCCGTTCTGTGCACCGTGACTTTCTGGTGTGATCTTGGTTCGCAGACCCACCACCGGATTTGGTATTGCTGGGGTATCTATTTTAAGGTAAGGAATCTATCACTACGTATTTCTTTCAGATGAACAAGTTACTTCCCTTCGGTAACGATATATCTGTAAGAAACATTAGTAGTGATAGATTCCTTACCGCCCCACCCATCCTCCCCGTTCTGCGAACTGATTTCTAGGGTTAAGGTCATCCCTTTCAGGGCCCTAGTTTCAATGCACCAGTGGTCAGTATCTTGCATGGCTCTGCGTTCCTGGCGCGGAAAGTCGTGTACAGAACTGACGTCAGCGCGCGAGGGCGGCGTCTAAGTAGCTGCTGCGACGTCATCCCGGCGATCACGACGCCTACGATGGACGCGGAGCCGCACGACGCCACCTTCCGACGCGCAGGGGTACTGCTGACGAAAACTTTCCGGATCCAGACTGACGCCTGGGGATATTCTAAGGTAAGGAATCTATCACTACTAATGTTTCTTACAGATATATCGTTACCGAAGGTAAGTAACTTGTTCTTTAGGTTCGCCCCTTCCTCTGCGTCAATTCATGCAATATTTGATTTCAGTCCTTCCAGCTATAATAGCATGATCAGAATGAGGTTGCCGACATTCCTTTCAATGGAAATCTTCTATTTACATTTACATAGATAATGGTATCCGTCAGCATAAATTAGGTTTTGCAGAAGCCACATATTCAGTCTTCTGTATATTTGAAAGACCACAACAGAGCTTGCGGGTAGACAAATTCTCACTGAAGTTACAGCTTTGAAATATGAGAAGTTGGAAACTGCTGTGTTAAGTCCACAGGTGAACTGTACATGGTTAAGTACCGAAAATTGTCTATGGTGGGTGCTTAGTGGGGATTTTTGCTCTTAATCATAGATAACGTGTTTTCCTTGGTAGAATTTTTAAAGTATCTCCAAAGAAAGACTTTCAGGCCTTATTGTTTTTTGTGGGGCGGTTAAAACAATGTGTGGTAATATACAATTGTGCTGGACTCTGCTTGATGCCTTGAGGGGACTACAAGACCCAGTGTCCCTTGCAGCTGAAGGAGGAGTTGTGTGGTGAAGCTGCCTGACGCTGCATAAGGTGCTTGGACACCCTGCTGCATGTGACGCGCTCATTCACAGCCCGGGCACAGGGCAGCCCATCAGAGGCCAGGGTTTCCACTTTTGCATTGTGACTAAGTACCATCCTGAGTAAAAGGAAAACTGATGTTCGAGGCATATGAGCTGTAGATCATATGCGTTAGCATGGATCGCCATCTGGTGTTGGGCCCGGATGTTTGCACTTTGTTTTTCTTCGAAGAAGTCTTTGTAGTCACGAGGTAGGTGACTCCTCCTTTCGGTGGTAGTGCGCATGGGCATCGACTCCATCCTTAGATTGTTTTTTTCCGCCATCTGGTTCGGATGTGTATTGCTGCGCTCCGGTTCGGTATCGTTCTCGAACCCCTTCCACGCGCAATCCTCTACCCTCTACGGTATTGTCTTCAATCGCGCTTTCCCATTCCTCGCGTATCATCCAAACTGAAACCTTCGATCGGGAACTTCGAGGCGGGCCGTCGGGCCTACCCGTGCCGACCACGCCAGCAGTCGATGGAACGGACTCCGTTCAAGCTATGTCCCTGGTGTCGTGCTAAATTTCCACGCACCGACCTGCACGAGGTCTGTAACCTGTGCCTATCCCCGGAACACGAAGAATCATCCAGCGAGGCGTGTCGATCATTCCGGTCGAAGAAGACCATCCGTGATCGTCGGGCTCGACGCCACGAGATGCAACGCGGCAGCGGCTCCGTACCGGATATCTTCGGCGACGAACCAGAACACAGTCCTGCCGCACAAGCTGAAGAAGAAGAACTGGTCTCCGTGTCCGAAGTCGACTCCGACATGGAAGAAGACCTGAGCGTCACTCCGGCTCAACGGACCGTGAGTACAGACCCCCATGTGCCCACTCAGGCTAAGGGAAAGGCTCCGGTTACACCCTCGCCCTCGGGCTCCGGTCGACACCGTGAAAAAGTTTCAGATGCCCCGCCCTCCGGCCCGGCTTTGAAACACAAACATAAGCCTTCCGGCTCGAGCCGATCCCAATCTGGTGCCGAACCAACACCTTCGGCACCGAAACATCAGGACAAACTCCTCCCACATTGCCGGTACCGAGGACATCTTAGACACCGAAACCCTCTAAGACAAAAGAGCCGGAACCGAAGTCGTCCAAACCGAAATCCTCGGAACCGAAACGCTCCACACCTAAAATCTCGGAGCTGACAACCTCTGCGCCGAAATGTTCGGAGCCGAAACAGACCACTCCGAAGGCTACACAGCCTAAACCGGCTAAAACTAAAGAACTAGATTCCAAACACTCGGCACCCAAAGACTCTAAACAAAAATCTTCGATGCCAAAATCCACTCCAAAGGGAACAGAGACTCCTTCCAAAGAATTTCCATCTCAAGAACCACCTCTGGACCCAAAACAGAAAAAACTCAGCATTGATCCCAACACTGGACAACTTATGGCTACTCTTCCCAAGAAACGGAAGTTAGACCTCCCACAAGAGGGCCCTATACCTCTTAAGCAAAAAAGAGACATGGGTACCAACCCTTCTCCCCCTTATATGTCTCCATCTCCTCCTCCTATTCCAAACATCACACCATCAAATTCACCACCTTCAAGGTCACCTGACTCACAGGATGACGATTTCGATGATGGGGATGAAGATGGGGATGGGATTGGGGATGATGATCATCATATCCCGCAAGACCCTGACATACCACACGACACTGACCCATGGGATGATTATGATAAGGATCCAGATGTACCAAATTACCCTGATCTATATCCCTCTAGGCCTTCCCCACCTGATGACAACATTGGCTTTGCGCAACTCATCAACAGGGCTGCCCAATATCACGGGGTGGAACTACATAGTGACCTTCTAGAAGAGGATTTCCTTGTAGAAACGTTCACACATTCACAAAGGTCTACTAACACTCTACCCATGCTAAAAGGCATGTTAAAACATACTAATGAAGTATTAAAGGACCCAGTTAGAGCCCGAATACTAACGCCTCGGGTAGATAAAAAATACAAGGCCGCTCCTACTGACCCTGTATACATAAAAGGTCAGTTACCACTGGTCTCTCTTGTTGTGTCTAATGCCCGCAAGAGAGCTAACTCTCAAACAACAGGTGACACTCCTCCTCCTGATAAGGAGTCAAAACTATTCGATGCCTCGGGCAAAAGGGTAGCTTCCCAGGCCGCCAACACTTGGCGTATTGCCAATGCTCAAGCTCTATTGGCACGCTACGACAGGGCACATTATGACGAATTAGAAAAACTTCTACAATATTTTCCAGAAGAACATAAGGCCAAAGCTAACGACCTCATTCAGGAAGGGAAGCTCATCACTAACACTTCCATAAAATGCGCCCTAGATGCTGCAGGAACAGCTTCACGTGCTATTAACACCAGCATACTCCTGCGGAGACATGCTTGGCTTCGAATCTCTGGATTCAAGCAGGAGGTACAATCCGCCATACTTAATCAGCCCTTCGATAAAGAACATCTTTTTGGGCCAACAGTGGATTCTTCATTAGAAAAAATGAAGAAAGATACTGACACTGTTAAATCCATGGGAGCCCTACAATTACCTTCTAGCAGGGGTTCCTTTCGTCGCTCCTTCTACAGGGGTGGCTCAAAAACAATGTCGTCAGAAAATCCCTCCTCCTCTTACAAGGGGAACAACCAATCTAGCCCCTCCAGAGGCTATTTTCGAGGCGGTTACAGAGGAAACTATAACAAGGGCAGAGCAAGAGGCAACTCCACCCGCACTTCCCCTGCCAACAAACAGTGACTTCCCCCCACTACCCCCCGACCATTCCACTCCCGTCGAGGGACGTCTCTCACAGTTCCTACCTGAATGGAATTCAATCACCTCAGACAAGTGGGTAATACAAATTATCCAAAATGGTTATTGCCTGGAACTTACCAGCACTCCACCAACAATCCTTCCGAGAGAGCGGGCAATGTCACTAGAACATCTCACCCTGTTAAAACAAGAAGTCCTCTCTCTGTTACACAAACATGCAATAGAACCAGTCCCCTTACATCACCAAGGGACAGGAGTGTACTCCCTTTACTTTTTAATTCCCAAAAAGGACGGCTCTCTCAGGCCCATACTGGACCTCCGACAGCTAAACCTGTACATTCAATCAGACCACTTCCACATGGTCACCCTACAACAGGTGCTCCCATTGCTTCATCAAGGCGACTTTCTTTCCACTCTAGATTTAAAGGACGCCTATTTTCATATTCCCATTCACCCCACTCACAGGAAATATCTCAGGTTCGTGGTGGACAGACAACACTACCAATTCAAAGTTCTCCCATTCGGGGTCACTACAGCACCAAGAGTATTCACCAAGTGCCTAGCAGTAGTAGCAGCTCATTTAAGAAGACAACACATTCATGTCTTCCCTTACTTAGACGACTGGCTAATAAAAGCCAAGTCGCAACACAGCTGCCTACACCACACTCACAAAACAGTTCAACTACTTCACGACTTGGGATTCACTGTCAACCTCACCAAGTCTCATCTGCATCCCTCCAACACGCAAGCGTATCTAGGAGCTACAATAGACACCCGCAAAGCTCTAGCGTACCCCAACCCAGTCCGAATACGCAACATGCAAACACTAATCTCACAATTTCAACCGCAACACTCACTGCCAGCCCGAGTGTTTATGCAGTCGATTGGAATGATGGCGTCTTGCATTCTAATTGTTCCTTACGCAAGACTCCAAATGTGTCCCCTACAGGAATGCTTAGCACGTCAGTGGAACCAGGCTCAAGGTCACTTAAACGATCTGGTGTTGGTGGACGGCCGCACTCATCGCTCTCTGCAGTGGTGGAATACACAAAACCTTTCCAAGGGGCGGCCATTCATCGATCCGGTTCCACAGATAGTGCCAACAGCAGACGCATCCCTTACGGGTTGGGGAGCTCATCTTCAAACACATACCATTCAGGGCATGTGGACTCTACAACAAAAACAGCTCCACATAAACCATCTGGAGCTGCTTGCAATTTTTCTAGCACTAAAAGCTTTTCAGACACATCTAGTAGGCAAAACTGTCCTAGTTCATACAGACAACATGACAGCAATGTACTACATACTAAAACAGGGAGGGACACACTCTCTACAACTTTCACACCTAGCTCAAAGCATTTGGAAGTGGGCCATTCCTCAAAACATATACCTCCTTGCACAACATCTCCCAGAAGTAGACAATCAGATTGCAGATCTACTCAGTCGTCAGAGACAACAGATCCACGAATGGGAACTACATCCCCAAGTACTCCTCCCATTCTTCCAAATGTGGGGCTACCCAGAAATAGATCTGTTTGCCACACACCACAACGCAAAATGCCCAAACTTCGCGTCCAGGTATCCACACCCATTGTCCAAAGGCAATGCGCTATGGATGAATTGGTCAGGGAAATTTGCTTACGCTTTGCCACCTCTCCCGTTAATTCCATTAGTGGTTCGGAAGCTCACTCAACAATCCCTCACAATGATCCTAGTTGCTCCCACATGGGCAGGACAACCATGGTTCACAACCCTGTTGGAACTATCAATAGTTCCTCACCAAAAAAACACCTCTCCCCCAAGCTTCTCACTCAGAACCATGGAGAGATAAGACATCCAGATCCCAGTCAACTCAACTTTGCGATCTGGCACCTGAAGTCTTAGAATATGGCTACCTTAACCTCCCATCAGACTGCATGAACGTCATTAAGGAGGCTAGACGTCCTACCACAAGATCATGCTATGCAGCAAACTGGAAACAATTTACAATTTATTGTACTAAAAACCAAATCAATCCGTTAGATGCCTCAACTCAAAACATCATTTGCTATCTGTTACACCTACAATGTGCTAACTTAGCATATATGTCTATACGATTACATCTTGCCGCTATCACGGCTTACCTACAAAACAGACAACACTTGTCTTTGTTTCGAGTACACGCTATCAAAGCATTTATGGAAGTACTCAAAAGAATCATTCCTCCTAGACTTCCACCTTCTCCCGTGTGGAATCTTAATATAGTCCTTACAAGGCTCATGGGCCCACCATTTGAGCCTATGCACAGATGCGAATTACAATTTCTATCTTGGAAAGTAGCCTTCCTTATAGCCATCACATCTCTTAGGAGAGTTGGTGAGATCCAGGCATTAACCATACAAGAACCATTTTTACAAATTCACCAAAATAAAGTGGTTCTTAGGACTAACCCAAAAGTTTTACCCAAAGTCGTTTCTGCTTTTCATCTCAACCAGTCTGTTTAGTTACCAGTCTCTTTTCCTCAACCAGACTCAGTAGCAGAACGTGCTCTTCACACATTAGATGTAAAAAGAGCAATACTGTATTACATTGAAAGAACCAAACCTTTTAGGAAGACAAAACAACTCTTCGTTGCTTTCTCACCACCACATAAGGGCAACCCCATTTCAAAAGCAGGTATTGCATGCTGGATAGTTAAGTGCATACAAATATGCTACCTCAAAGCTAAACGCACCTTAACAGTTCCCCCTAAAGCGCATTCTACACGCAAGATAGGGGCTTCCATGGCATTTTTAGGAAACATACCCTTAAGTGACATTTGCAAAGCTGCAACATGGTCTACACCACACACATTCACAAAACACTATTGTGTAGATGTGTTAGCAAAACAACAAGCTAGTGTGGGCCAAGCTGTTTTAAGAACACTATTTCAGACCACTGCAACAGATACAGGTTAGCCACCGCTTGGGAAAGAACTGCTATATAGTCTATGCTAACGCATATGATCTACAGCTCATATGCCTCAAACGGAAAATGCTACTTACCTAGTATGCATCTGTTCTTGGCATATACAGCTGTAGATTCATATGCACCCACCCGCCTCCCCAGGGACCTTTACCTGTTGCAGTATTATCTTACTTAGATACACTATACATGGACATCACTTTCTGCTCTTACTAACTCCATCATCACCTTTACGGCTAAACAATCTAAGGATGGAGTCGATGCCCATGCGCACTATCACCGAAAGGAGGAGTCACCTACCTTGTGACTACAAAGACTTCTTCGAAGAAAAACAAAGTGCAAACATCCGGGCCCAACACCAGATGGTGATCTATGCTAACGCATATGAATCTACAGCTATATATGCCAAGAACAGATGCATACTGGGTAAGTAGCATTTTCCTTTTCTCCCCCCATGGACGACCATGGTAAGAAACAAAGAGCTTCCAGCACCATTTTATATTGCTTTGTAGCCAGCGCCTTGGGTGCCTTGAATGATGAAATAACACAAAGAAATGGCTCTCTAATGCATCTTACTGTCCCAAAATTGGCAGCAGACCCATATTGGTAAATGCTGAGGTACATCAGGAGGTATTATCCGTGCCACCCGTCTTACTAACAACTGAAGAAAGATTCTCCTTAATTGAGCAATTTTTAAAATGTAATTTCTCTGCCAACACTTGTAATGCTTCTATCATGACCACCCCTTATCGGCTCAGTGGTAATATCTGAAAGAGACACGTTAGTGACAGATTCCTTACCTTAGAATATCCCCAGGCGTCAGGCTGGATCCCGAAAGTTTTTTGCGTAGCAGTACCCTTGCGCGTCGGTAGGCGGCGTCGTGCGGCTCCGCGTCCATCGTCGGCATCGTGATCGCCGGGATGACGTCGCGGGCAGTACTTAGACGCCGCCCCTGCGCGCTGACGTCAGTAATTCTTTTTCCGCGCCAGTAAGCGCAGATCCGGGAAGAGCAGTGCCCTAGTCATTTTTTGACTAACTTTTTGGTGATTTTTTCACAGTTTTTTCTTCGAGTCATCTAGGCTCCAAGGTGTCGGTAGGGATGCCCGGCTTCAAGCCATGCGACGCCTGTGGTCGAATGATGTCGATCACAGACCCGCACTTAGAGTGTCTCTACTGACTCGGCCGCGACCACGACACGAAGTCGTGTTCCGACTGCCGGGCCTTACACCCGAAGGCTTTGCGAGAGCGGTCTCGAAAGCTACTCGAGGTCCGGCAGTCGGCTCCGCGCCGCACCAAGCCCCGGTCACGGGAGAGGTCGAGGGGCCGGTCGCGGAGTCCTCGGCCGTCATCGGAGTCCAAGTCTTCGCACTCTTCGGGTAAGTCGAAGCACAAAAAGTCTAAGAAGCACCATCGCTCTGAGACTTCGCCTCGCCGGTCTCGCGACTCGGCTGAGGCCCCTGTCGGCACCGTCCCCGCGGCTCCGGAGGTGCCTGTGGGGCCGCCCCTGCATTACCCGTCCTTCCCGGGTTCGGGGGCGACTCCGGCCGAGATACAGAAATTCCTGTTGGCCATGGCCCGCCTCTTCGGGCCTCAAGGCCCCTCCGGTGCGCCTTCGGGCCCCGCGGGCCCTGATGGGGTTGCCCCGGCGCCGCCGACGGCTCCGGTCCCGGCGCCGCCTGTCTCACCAGCCTCGCTCCCGGCCCCGGACTCGATCCCGGCTCCGGTGGTACCGCAACCCCCATCGACGCCAGTTGACCTAACTACGCCTCCGCCGATGTCCCCGGTGCCGTTCCTGACGCCGCCCGGGGCTCCGGGTGGCGTCGTTCCCCGGTTCTCTCCGGATCCGGACACGGCGCGGACCGGCGTCGCCCGACGCCGGCTCCGGCGCCAATGAGACCTTGGGTCCCTGACGTCCCCCCTCCTCCTTATTTTCTGTCGGAGGAGGACCAGGAGAGCTGGGAGGGGTCGGAAGACCCTCTCACACAGCAGTGTGAGTATGATCAGGACTGGGCAGAGGAACTTGGGGATGCCAGTGGTCTGGACACTTCTCCTCACACTGGCATGCTGTCTCCTCCTTCCGTGGCTACGGAGGAGGGAGCACATTTCGCAACGGTGTTGCGTAGAGCAGCTGGAGCCTTACACCTCCAATTGTCTACAGTGGCTGTCAGGACTAATCTCCTGACGGAAGTGCTTCAGCCGGCAGCTACCTCCTCGGAGCCATTGCTGCCGTTTAGTGATGCACTGTCTGACGTTCTTTTGGGCACCTGGTCCAAGCCCGCCACAGGGGCTCCTGTGGATAGGAACGTGGCCCGACGCCATCGCCCTGCTCCGGGCGACCCCTTGTTTCTCTCTCAACATCCCACCCCCGAGAGCTTGGTTGTCCAAGCCTCTGCCTCCCAAACCGCCTTCCCTACCGCCCCTCCGGATAGGGAATCCAAACGCCTGGACCAATTTGGGAAGAAGGCCTTTTCTTCCTCCAGTGCTGGCTTGCGGTCAGTCAACACCGCTTGCCTTTTGGGCCGATATTCCCACTCTCTGTGGGATTCGGTGGCGCTCGTTTTGCCCCAGTGTCCTGAGGAGGTCCAGACACTGCTTTCCCGCACCATTGCGGAAGGAAGGGATGCGGCAAAGTACACCATCCGTTGTGGCCTTGATACCGCCGACTCGCTGGGCAGATCGCTTGCAACGACGGTGGCGCTGCGTCACCACGCCTGGCTGAGAACAACTGGTTTCTCGGGTGATGTCCAGAATACACTCATGGACATGCCCTTTGATGGAGTCGGTCTTTTTGGTTCCAAAGCAGACCATGCGCTGGAGCGCTTTAAGGACTCACAGGCTACTGCCAAGTCCCTGGGCCTTTCTGCTGTGCGCCCTCCGCTAACCTCTGCTTTTTGCCCCTTTCGTGGCCACGGAAGGGGCGCCCAGTCACGTCCGCTGCCCAGCCACCGGCCCGCGCAGCAAGCGTCTTCGCGTGGCCGAGGACGTGGCTTCCGCCGTGGCGGATCGGGCAACCAGCGTGCGGGTCAGGCCACCAACCCCGCCCCGTCCGCGGCCTCCAAGCCCTCCTAGTCCTTCTTTTCAGGTGCACAGCACGCCAGTAGGGGGCAGGGTCCGCCATCACCTTCACCACTGGCGTGCCATCACCTCGGACAGGTGGGTCTTGGACATTGTCCGAAGGGGCTACTCCCTCCCCTTCGAGACCACCCCCCAGCCATGCCACCTCAATTCCACCGCATGTCAGGGGATCACTTGGTGCTTCTGCAGAAGGAAGTCACGGCCCTCTTGGCCAAGAGGGCCATCGAGCATGTTCCGACCCCAGAAGTAGGACATGGTTGCTACTCCCACTACTTTCTGGTGCCCAAAAGGACAAGGAGGACATGCGTCCTATCTTGGACCACCGGAACGTCAATCGCTTCCTCCGGAAGGAGAAGTTCAAGATGCTCACCCTAGCTCAGGTCTTGACTGCCCTCGACCCTGGAGACTGGATGGTAGCGTTGGAC
This sequence comes from Calotriton arnoldi, assembly GCA_963921515.1. NCBI lineage: Eukaryota > Metazoa > Chordata > Amphibia > Caudata > Salamandridae > Calotriton > Calotriton arnoldi. The sequence goes on from CAWUFW010003367.1 coordinate 953,600, forward strand.
TTGCAGGACGCTTATTTCCACATCCCCGTCCTGCCGGCCCACCGGCGTTACCTGCGGTTCATGGTGGGCCTCGAGCATTTTCAATTCACCGTGCTCCCCTTTGGCCTCACAAGTGCCCCTCGGGTGTTCACGAAAGTGTTGGCGGTGGTCGCAGCTCATCTGCGCCGGGCAGGGGTTCCAGTCTTCTCCTACCTCGACGACTGGCTGCTGAAGGCGGCCTCGTCCCAGGCAGTCGTCTCCAGACTACAGCCGAACTCCTGCACTCGCTGGGGTTCTCCATCAATGTGCCGAAGTCGCACCTGATTCCTTCTCCACAGCTCCTTTTCATCGGAGCAGTTCTGGACACGACGCAGTTTCGGGCCTATCCTCCCGAACGGCGAGTCCGGGATATTCAGGCTATGATTCCGATCTTTCAGCCTTTATCCTGGGTTTCGGTACGGATGACCCTGAGGCTGCTGGGCCTCATGGCCTCCTGCATCCTGCTGGTCGATCATGCCAGATGGCATATGCGGGCTCTGCAGTGGGACCTGAAGTTCCAGTGGGCGCAGCACCAGGGCAACCTGTCCGATCACGTCCAGATCTCGGAGGGGACTGCAAAACAGTTGCAGTGGTGGCTCTCGAACCGGCAATGGGTCATGGGCAGATCCCTCTCCCTTCCCCAGCCAGAGCACACAGTCGTGACGGACGCGTCCCTTCTGGGATGGGGCGGTCACATGGGAGAGGCGGAGATCAGAGGCCTCTGGTCTCCGGCGGAGACCCGGCTCCATATCAACATTCTGGAGCTCCGGGCGATCCGACTTGCACTCAAGGCATTCCTTCCCTCTGTCAAAGGGAAGGTAGTGCAGGTGTTCACAGACAACACCACCGCAATGTGGTACTGCAACAAACAAGGCGGGGTAGGGTCGTGGACCCTCTGTCAGGAGGCTCTGCGCCTCTGGACATGGCTGGAACATCAGTGCATATCCCTGATGGTTCAACACCTGTCAGGTTCCCTGAACGCCAGGGCGGACGAACTCAGCCGCAGGTGCATGATGGATCACGAATGGCGTCTTCACTCGGAAGTGGCGCAAGGACTCTTTCTACAGTGGGGAGAGCCTTGATTAGATCTATTCGCCACCGAAGAGAACGCGCAATGTCATCAGTTCTGCGCGTTGGAATTTCCCAAGGCGGCACTCGCTCGGCGACGCTTTTCGTCACGAGTGGAGTTGCGGTCTGTTGTACGCTTTTCCGCCTATACCACTTCTACCCAGAGTGTTGAAGAAGATTCGGCGCGACCGGGCCCAAGTCATCCTTGTGGCTCCGGACTGGGCTCGAAGAGTTTGGTATCCCGAGCTACTCAGTATGAGCGTCGATCCCCCGATCCGTCTGCCTCTTCGGGAGGATCTTCTGTCGCAGCAGCAGGGGACGGTCCTCCACCCGAACCTGTCCAGTCTCCACCTGCTTGCGTGGAGATTGAGCGGCGGCAGTTGATTCCTTTCGACTTGCCTCCCGAAGTTTGTGATGTGATTCTGGCAGCCAGGCGTCCCTCCACTAAGGTGGTATACGCCTGCAGGTGGAACAAGTCTGTGGCATGGTGCACAGCAAAGGCTGTGAATCCCCTCTCTGCCCCTCATTCTGAGGTTCTTCTGTTCCTTCTTTCGCTGGCCCAACAGGGCTCTGCCCTGGGTACCATCAAGGGCTATCTTTGTGCAATATCGGCCTTCCTCGGGCTCCCTGATCAGCCCTCTCTTTTTAAGTCCCCTGTTGTTAACAGGTTTCTAAAAGGCATTACACACCTCTTCCCTCCTGCTCCGTTTGTCATGCCTCAGTGGAACTTAAACTTGGTTCTTACCTTTTTAATGTGCGCTCCCTTTGAGCCTCTACATAACTGTCCTCTTCGTCTTCTTACTTTGAAGACAGCCTTTCTGGTGGCCATCACCTCCGCTCTGCGGGTGAGTGAGCTCCAGGCTCTATCATGCAAACCTCCCTTTCTGTCTGTCCATCCAGACAAGGTTGTTCTTAGGACGCGTCCGTCCTTCTTGCCAAAGGTGGTTACTGCCTTCCATATTGGGCAGACCATCACTTTGCCCACCTTCTTTCCGCCTCCGCATCCTTCCAGAGAGGAAGAGAGGCTCCACCGTCTGGACCCAAAACGTGCGCTTTCCTTTTATATCGACCGCACACAACACTTCCGGGTGGATGACCAGCTCTTTGTTGGCTACGTGGGCGCCAACAATGGTCGGGCGGTGCACAAGAGAACATCTCCCGCTAGGTCACCTTGTGTATCAAAGCCTGCTATTCTTTGGCTAAGAAGGAGCCTCCTGTTGGGCTGCGTGCCCATTCCACCAGGGCAACGGCTGCTACCACGGCCTTAGGCCGCGGTGTTCCGCTGCAGGATATCTGTCAGGCAGCTACGTGGGCCTCGCTGCACACGTTTACCAAGCATTACTGCCTTGACAGTCAGGTCCGGGGGGACGGCTTCTTTGGCCGTTCTGTCCTCCGGGACTTCCTTGTCTGATCTTTGTTCGCAGACCCACCACCGGGGTTGGTATTGCTGGGGTATCTATTCTAAGGTAAGGAATCTGTCACTAACGTGTCTCTTTCAGATGCACAAGTTACTAACTTGTGTAACGATATATCTGTAAGAGACAGTAGTTAGTGACAGATTCCTACCGCCCACCCATCCTCCCCGTTCTGCGAACTGATTTCTAGGGTTAAGGACATCCCTTTCAGGGCCCTAGTATTTTTCAGACACCTATGTCAGCTTCTTGCATGGCTCTGCGTTCCTGGCGCGGAAAGTCGTGTACAGAACTGACGTCAGCGCGCAGGGGCGGCATCTAAGTACTGCCCGCGACGTCATCCCGGCGATCACGACGACGGACGCGGAGCCGCACGACGCCGCCTACCGACGCGCAAGGGTACTGCTACGCAAAAAACTTTCCGGATCCAGCCTGACGCCTGGGGATATTCTAAGGTAAGGAATCTGTCACTAACTACTGTCTCTTACAGATATATCGTTACACAAGTTAGTAACTTGTGCGTTAGCACTATCATCGCTATAGAGATGGGCTAGGTTAGGGGACACCATCATATATCACAATCAGGCTAATGTATAGCTCTAGCACATTCTCTTGTCATTCTTATGACCCCAGTACCTCACATCGACCAATGCCAATTGATTCGACCCCTTCTCAGTTATCCCTTACTGATACTAAAATCCATTTGGCCCCACAAGCTGCCTCTTACATTATGGTTCTTAAAAATGTTCCTGTTCTGTCCTGTACCCAATATGAGAATTACAAGCACCTGAAAAACAAAAACATACATCGGCTTTACATCCACTTTCGACGCCTCTTTCTTTTTTTATCAATATCACATTTGTAAGACGTGTCAGCTGGATCAGGAGCTCTAATAAGGGCTGTATCATAATCAACTTCTGAAATAGGTTTTTGATGAACTTCTCATATGTGTCCTTGGGCCAAGTTTTGAAATAAATGATTTGGAATGTCCCACTTGGTCATTTTGCAAACCTGACATTATGCATGCAGCGGATACCCCTCACCCCTTTTTTAGGTCGAGCCTGAGCCAGCGCGCATGCGCTGCTCTGCGAGGCTTCTTGTAAGCACTTTAAACTTCTGTGTGTGGGTCTGACTCCCCCCCCCCCCCCACGCATTGGGTTGGCTGTTGCCTGTGTCATTTTCTTATTTTAGCCTGCAAATGGCTAAAGGCAGGCGCATGACCCACCTTTTTGGCAAATGTTCACTCCCACAGCTTTTTGCTTGCGGGAGCGAGCAGCGGCGCACAGTGCCTCCTTGTCTCCCCTGCACCACTCCCCCTTGTTTAGGATTGTCGGCACCTTTGATGTTTCTTGTCCTCGCGTGATCCTTCCTCCTCCCTCCAGCTGCAATGCTATCTATCACTATCGGCTGCTTTCCGCCAGCGTCTTTGTTTTCCGTACTCCGCAAGTTAATTTGTTGTTTAGTGAAGCAATACTTTTGTTTTCATTCCACTCCACGTTGTGTTTAAAACCAACATGCCATTGCACTTTAGTTTCGTTTTGGTTCGGCTTGTTCTCTCTTTTTATATATGCAAATCGCAGTGTGTGTTAGCTGCGCCATGGAGGCCCGCTGCCCTGTTCAGAGGCTTTGTGGTCCCCTTTGTTCATCTGACTGCGAAATCTCAAGCTGATCGCCGCCTGGGCCTGGTCTCCAACCCCCAGCACTAAAAACAAGCATTGGCATAGCCAATAGGTCTCGCCTTTGGGACCTTATAAGTGTTTAGCCATGCAACACTTGATGTTGTTGCACCAAGGATATTGTGCTGGATAACTAAACACTTATAAGGTCCCAAAGGCGAGACCTATTGGCTATGCCAATGCTTGTTATATTTAGTGTATGTTTGTTAAACAGGACCGAAGTAGCCTCTCTCTGAGCACTTCACATGCAGCAACATATCACAAGAGATACAAAATTAATGTAGCACCACCCGAGAGGTCACAAAACTATAAACATGTCAAGTTACCAGAGACACTCAAAACGAGTAGACAGTTTTCGGGTGTTATCTACGTCATTGACGACTTCCACAGCGTTGCCATACTTTGCTCTGGACAGTGCCAGCACTTCGCTACAGAACTGCCATATAGAAAATAGGATATTGCCAGCTCATGTCTTCTGTAACAAAACATTCAGACTAATTGCATCTGTGCCCTCCCACTATCATTCACATTGGCAATGGGTAATCATCATCCACGATACAAAACAACACATTAGTTTAGTACGCGGACATCAGAAAATATATTAACTAAGAACCCTACTTGAACCTGTCTTTATGTTATAAAACGGCATATTTCCTATCTCAGCACTCCCAAATCAAGAGGCAGGTTCCGGAATGTAGACTTACCTCCAGTCTCCCGAGTTTGGACCTTAAACATTTTCTTGTCTCCACTTTCCAATTCCAAACAAGTCCCATTCAAAAGTACCCGAAGACATGTAATCAGAAGGCTAGTTTTAAACTGATAGGCTGAGAGATGGCTATGGGCGGGTCTTCGTGACTGTACTGCCCAGTGAGCCCTGCTATTGGTTAGAAGTGGTGACAAGCCCAGAAACCATACGACAAACATGTTATGGGGTCAGCTGTTCATAGCTCTATTGAGAACAGGGGCGGCGATCCTCCGTTACCTTGACAGCCTCAGCCAACATTACCGCATGACCCGGGCAGAGCCCACTGCTGCACTACCATCAAGCCCCGTGCCCGGAAGAACGCAGCACTACACTGAAGGGAGTCGGAGAATGAAAGGATGCTAGTACAAGACGGGACATCAATACTGCGCTCTGTGTGAGAAGGAGACACGGTGACGAGCGCGGGGGTGCGGGCGGAGGCATGGGGGCGGTTAGTGTGTGGACTTTGAGGGTGTGTGTGCTGTGCATGTTTTGTAGAGAAGCGTCACGTGTATGACAACATCGTGTGGGATGTTAGTGAGCTGTGTTTGAGAAGCTTCTGTGAGAGAAACCTAAGTGAAAGCGACGTGTATGCGTGACCAGGGAGTATTGGTGAGTGAGCTTTGTAAGAGACTGAGTGAGAGTGCTGTGGAAATACACAGCCCGCGAGTGGTCCGCACGTGAGGGGGGGGGGCAGGAGGTGAGCCCGTGAGTGGCGCGCGAGCGCTTGGGAGAGCAGTCTGCTAATTTTCAAGCACTGCACTCGTGCTTGTGGAGCGCCGCTGCGCGCTCTAGCAAGGTGGATGCCGCCACAAGCACGAGTGTGCTTGAAAATGAGCAGAGCGACGGCTAAAGGCCCTCCTATGCAGCGCATGCGCGCTGCGTAGGCAAGACCTAAAAACAGCTTGTCTCCAAACATTACCCCTCATATCACAGCATCCTATCGTGCTCTCTCAGACCTTGGCCTCAACCCCTCTTCCTCTTTTTCGCTCATTTAATGGTTGTACTTGAATTCAATCGGGTCTTTATATAGATAGATTTCCCTAGCTGGAGTGTCCACTACTGCCTGTTCCAAACCCCGCAACACCCTTCCACTCCCCTGCCATGGCTGCGGATGATAATCACCCTTATTGACAGGGGAATCCCAGCCCAGGTGGGAGAAAGGGGGTCACTAAGGACATCAGTTTGACTGCAACACTGATCTTAACATAAACGATGTCTGGCCGAGCCCGAAGAAAACCTGTTTAAGCATGCAAATTGCAGTTACACACAGTGCTCCATAACAAGCACATTAACCAAAAGTATTATCTTACCTACTTAGACCCGCTGCATACACACAGATTTCAGCACTCGGCGCCTTAACCCACTATGCTACATTACTACCTGATATCCTTGCCCAGCCGATATTGCCATTAAAATAACTCACAAATTAATGCTGATGCTGAGGAAATCGGTGAGTAAATTCAAGGTCCCAGGTTGAGATCACTTGTGGCCTCGTCAGCTTTTTATTCTCCCAATTACAAAATGGGGTTAACAAATAATATATAAAAAACCATCACACGTGTGTTATTTGTGTATAAACTTGTAGGTGCAGGTACTATGTGTGGAATACGGATACTAGAAAGATATTCAATTTTTTTTAGTGGACAGGGTTTAAAGTCCACTTGAACGCCTCATCTGTACCCCTGTGCTCTGTGAGCATTACCAGCTCTCCACAGACAACACAGCGTGCCTGACGGTAAATGCCTGTCCCGGCAGATAATTATATGGAGATCAGCCCTTGCTGTGATGGCCGAAAGCCGGCCTGCCCCTCCATCAGTGGACGCAGCAGAGGGTGCATGATCCCACACAAAGAGGCAAAGATTTAGTAATGGCTGGCACCAGCATGAGACCCGAATTTTCCGGGGGACTAGCTTAACTTGTAAAATAGGAAGTGCCAGGTATGTAAATTCTCAGGGGATCACTGCAGCTTGCAGCCCCATTGCCCCCGCCTGCACTGCCAGTGACAGTACCAAAACAGTTACTAACCATCGCACTCCTACAATTTAGGCTATTGTAGTCCACCCACAGCTAGAACGGCCTGGGGGCAGATATTATTTAATGTATAGTGAGTTGTTAAACACTGTTTTACTGATCTCAAAATCAAACAGACAGCGCCACCATGGTCTGTAGTGTGGGAATGAGACATTGTATACTGTCTGTTGCGATGTGATGGCCTCTTTGATGTATCCTCATTTGGGAATTTTCTCTCGCCTTTGTGGTGCACGTGAATCACAGAACTTTGATTCAAAGGCGGAAGTGGTGTCTGCCATCTCAACACTAGAGTAAAGTATAGGTGGGCACTCAGCGTTATTATAAAGGGTATGTAGCTCTTCGAAAATTATTGCACTGCCCTGAGAATGCTTTCAGACGTTTGCTTAGTACAACATAGCAATGCTCTAATACACTCAAAAACTATACTCCACTCAATTTACTGCAATCAACACTACACCCTTCAACTAAACAACACTATACTCCATATATTACAAAACACAACATACAAATCCATAGCACACCATACCACTCATCTTAGATCAACACCACTATACTACACACCACTGCATAACACTACCCTCTACTCAAATTTACTAAACTACACTCAACACCCCTGTACAACAAATAAGTATAAACATAACACACAGCAACCACACAAATTTACAAGAAAACAAAAACATATAGGCAAACCTATCCACACAGTTCCACGCAACACAAATTCAACTGCACACATTTCCTCTCCACACCACAAAATTCAACACCAAACCACATAATTCAACTCAACAACACAATTACACAACACGCCACATACATCCAATCAACACCGCAGAATTCCATATCATGCCACAAAAATTCAACAGCACAACACATAAACTCCACTACATACCGCTCCACAACACACAATCCCACTCCACATAATTCCATTACATTCAATACCACATAATCACTATCCACATAATTCCACTGCACACCATGCCACATAATTCCACTGCACAAATCCACTCCACACCACACAACTTAACGCCACACAATTCCACGGCTAACAATTCCAATCCAACCCACATAATTCTACTACACACCACATACACTCCATAACACATGGGTAAAAGACATTGCTATTTACAGTTCCAATAGCTCTAACTCAAATGCGAGACCTAATGCATTTCCAATGCTTGTTTGTTTTGCCAGCACATGTAATGCTTCAACACAGAATCGAGTTGCTGTTCTATCATTGGATGTTATTGATTGAAGCCCAATGAGCCAAACTTGTGGACAATCTTTGACCCATTTGTTTTTAGTCGTTTTTCTGTGGGTGTTCCACCTTTGCAGGACTAGGGTATGTCTCCGAGAATACTCCATTTAAACAGGAATAGTAGCTCCTTTTGTCCTAGAATGTGGCAGAGATTACCTCCAAGTTTCACAATACATAATGATTCAAGTTAATTCATTCACAACTCATCCTTTTATTTCAAGAAACTTGGGGAAACTGATATCGTTTTTCATGAAGGGTATGCTTCCTTTGCTGTTCCAACAAAACCTTCCAGTTAAGCCAGAGCCAAAGGTGACCTGGTGGTCTCCTTGCCCTGCATCTCTATGACCAGCAATATTAAACAACAATTCTCAGGAGCGGAAGGGACAGAGATTGGATAGTGAATATTTCAGTCGCGTCACACATGGGAATGTTTTAATCCTGGCAGTGTGCCGACGGTCGGCATGGCAGCAGAGTTGCGTTTCCAGATGTTTCTGTCCGTTTCCATTGCCCCACACATAAAGGAAAGCAGCAACCTGCCCTCAGGACTCCTTTAATGGCAGATTTTTCTATCACTATTTTCTAACCTTCACTTGCCTTCTAGGAATGTTTTGAACCCTTAATATTACATTTACTAGTATGCTTTCCACGTGTACATTACATTATGAGGTTACTGTGTTCAGTTTGAAGGAATGTGCCTTCCGTTTTAGGTCGAGCCTGGGCAGCGCATGCGCTGCTCTGCGAGGCATGCTGTATTGAGGTAGGGACTTGAAGCTCCGCCCACTCTCCGCCCATATTTTTCATTGGCTTGTGTCATTGTCCACGGTAAAATGTGGCTGTACATTGGTCAAAAGGCTTAGTAGACCCTCCTTAGTAACACCTTGTCTCATTTTGTAACCTTGGCTACACCCCCTGTTACGTGTGTTGTTACTCGGTAGGCTTTAATCACAGCCTCCGTGCACTATTTTCTCAAATAGCTTTGTCCTGCCTGCTGTTGCAGGCAGGGCATGCTCTCTCCTAACGCTTTTTAAAACTTTTATAGCACGCATTTGTAATACAATAGGTCTTGCATTTGTGAGAGTTTAAGCTATTGACATTGTAAATGTCAATGCCTTTTATTTATCTGTTTTAAAAACAACACATAAATAAAAAGCATTTTCATTTACAATGTCAATAGCTCAAACTCTCATAAGTGCGAGACCTATTGCATTGCAAATGCTTGTTTACCCAGTCCCCACCACCCACTGCCAAACAAACCTGTAAATTAGTAGAACTGAACTGGAGAAACCTAGAATAGAAGCCTTGGCTGTGCATGACAGTCGGATATTTTTAATAACAATTATTGTTCCAGTGCAAGCCACCTGCAAGTTGACCTTGTTCTTTTCCTCGTGAATCACAAGGGCAACACCTGTTTCTGAAAGCCGAATCGCGCTTCTGGAGACGGATCCTGTAGGGTTTGTGCAACTGGAAAAACGAGTTGTGGCAGCTGCCTTCAAGAACTGCTGTTTCTCATGCACGTTTGTGAGAGAGACACTTGTGTCGCCCTTGGTGCCATCGGATTTGAACTTGGAGTGCAAGGTCAAAAGTTTAAATTGTTTTCAATGGTATTTTGGCAGTTCAGGATTATGTTTGAGGAAAGTAATGGGTTCTAGAGCAGCAACCTGCTTCAGTGGATTATCTTAGTTTTCAAGTTACAAGAATATTTTAAGGAAGGTTTGCTGGCGGTATAGCAAGGAATCGTTTTGCGTTTTCGTTGATTTCAATATATATTGTTTTAAGCAGGGGCGTAGCTTCAGGGAGGGTGTTTGGGGTGTTACGCCACCCTAACAAATATATTTTGTAGTAAATAGTTGGATACAGGTGCTTTAAATTGGGTATGGTGAGATGTTTGTCGGATTTGACTTGGGTTTTTTTGTACACATGCAGATAAAAACGAACACACACTCGTTTTTGTTTCAAAGGTCTTAAAAATGGTTATATTTTACAAAATATTGAGGGGGATATGTACAAGGAAGTGGCAGAGAGAGGTGTTAGCCTTCCTGGCTTAACGCCTCTCTCCGCCACTTCTGAAACGCAAGGCTGCACCATATGTACAAGAATGTGGTGCAGCCTTGCGTTTCCCCCTGTGATGGCGCTAAGTTTAGCAACTTAGTGCCAGTGCAGGCACCCTTGCACCATAGTGCAAGGGTGTCTGCGTGCAGGGGAGGATTGTTTATGTGTAGGAAGGTGTCCCTTTTCTGCACATAAACAATCCTAAAATGCCATTCTGTCACTGTCATGTGTGCTGCTTCATGCAGCACAAAAGAAAGTCACAAAATGGCATTTGTTTTTAAAGGTTTGTTTATGTTCAGGAAGGGACACCTTCCTGTGCATAAACAATCTATGGCATTTTGCTTTTTCCATGTGCAGGGCAGCACACATGGAAAAAGCAAAAACGAGGAGAAATAATGCATTTCTCCTCGTTTCGCCAACTTTAGACCAGGTTTTCCCTGGTCTTAATTTTGGCACTGCCTCCTATTTACGCCACCCTTGTACATAGGGGGCAGCGTCAAAATGAATGGGTGTTGCGGTGAAACGCCCACCGCAACACCCACTTACCACCCCTTTCACGCCAAGCATAGCGTGAAAGGGGGCCTTATTTACAAGGCGGCGTTAAGCCACGTTAAGTGGCTTAACGCTGCCTTGTAAATAAGGTGCAGCCCCTATCGCCACCACAACGTCGATATAAGTGACGTTGTGGTGGTGATAGGGGCTTGTACATATGCCCCTGAGTTTTAAGTATCCCTTACAATCTGCACTCCTCTCCCTTCCTACAGCTTCTTAGGCCCCTCTCCTTCTCTGCTTCTCATGTAATGTATTTTAAGCAGCGCAATTGTTGGGAAATCTGACCCCCCCCTCCCCAATATTATTGAGCAAGCTATGCCCCTGGTTTTAAGCTCGTAATCATCCTAAGAGAGATTAACCTTTTTTGTATGGAACAGTGAACGCAAAGGCCGCAGTGGGATTTGTCTTCAAACATCAGTTTCTCAGTTAACAATGTTAAACTTTGCAGTGATAACTTGGCAGCCTGAGCTGTGTATTTTGGACACTTAAAGCTTCTTCAAAATAGACAACGAGGCACATAAATGGAATAACAAAAAGTGGTAATGCAGAAAGGATAGAAGGAACAACACAGGAAGAATTTTACATTGTGGTCGGTGTATATAAGCTAACAAGGGATATGAGCTTAAGTTCTTTGCATCCAGACTGCTGCATATTGCGTGTCAAAGCTCTATCTGACCTGTGCATGGTCTCCCAAAAGGATCATGAGTGGATCAAGCGGTAGTAAGACATTTGTGATGGCCTGTTTTATGGTTTCATTCTCCACCCAACAAGAATGGATCAGTGGGCAGGACCACTAAGTGTGCAGAAACGTGCCTCGTTCACCACACTCCTTTCAACTTAGATCAGAGCCCTTGAACATTTTAGCAAGTCTGGCGGGCGTGAGGTACCAACAAATTAGTATCTTATAAGCATTTTCCTTGTAACAAATGCAAATCGAGGATTTAGCAGCTCTCTGCCATATGGCACTTCATGTGTCATCAGAAATCTCGATATCAAGTTCCTTTTCCCATTGTAGGACATAATTGTGCTTTTTGGAGGGATCAATTACAAGATGTATTGGTACAGCCACAATATGTTTCTACGGCGGGTATTATTAAGATAGAGGGACTCAATAGGTTTATCCCTCGCTGGAGGGCCAGTCGTGTTGGGGGGCCTTCCTGCCCAGCGAAGAGCCTGGCTCAATCTATAGGCGTCTCGCCTGGTCAATGTGAATTTAGTGACCAAGTGACCCTGTGAACGTAGGTCGCCATCGTCCTAAAAATCACGTAGTGCAGGAAATCGATCCTGTAGCCAATTAAAGAAGCCTGGATTGGCCTCACCTGGGGTAAAGTCTGGGTTGTGTGTTAGAGGGTTAACTGGAATGGATAGCATAGAAATGTCCTACGCTGTTGCACCTCCCTCCAGTAAGCTAGCAGTGTAGCTGTCAAAGGCAGTAGTTGGGGAGCCTCAGCCCACACCGATATTGGCAGTCATAATAGCCTTGATAGAGGCGAGGGGGAGAAAGCCTGCTCCAACTACACCCAGGGTTTGCCTTCGGGGTTGTGATTGCAGTTGAGGGAAGGATGGAGTTGTGCAGCTAAAATGAAAGTTGAAACATCTGGGAAAAATATATTTCCCGGATGTTTCAACTTACAAGCCCAGCTGGGATAGGAGTAAGCTTTGGTATCAGAGTGAGGGCAAAATTGCAGCACCCTTCATCACCATCTTTTTTAGGTCGAGCCTATCTGACAGCACTGCTGTCTGGTTGAGAAAGACCTTTTGAGGGCTTACCAGGAACATACAGAGGCTTGGAGCCTTTCCATTACTTACCATTGGTTGGCTTTACTGTCATTTATCTGCTTCTTAATGTGTCCCAGTTTGTCAATATTGTGTTTGTCCCGCCTGTGGAGTGCAACCTCTTTTCCATCTCTTCATTCGCTGGCTGCTGTGCTTCCACAAATTACTTTTCAAGTACCACTTTTGTTTTTTGGGTGAAGTGCTCCTGGAGAGTGCATGTGTTTTTCTGCTGTCTTCCTCACGTTTCTCTCCCTGTACTCTGGTTTGCTCTCTGTTGCCCTTGTGCTTCTCCCCCAACCCTCAATATTGTGCTCTCTTTCGTGTCCTCCTCACTTTTTCTCCATTGTGATTTTCCCCACGCCTGTTCCACTTTGCTCTCTTTTTTCATTGATTTTCTTCCCCACCCTCCTCTGTTTGCTTCTGCCCCTCTCCGTGTTGCTCCCCTCCACCTGCGCCCTCCTTCTGTTCCTTTGCTTCCCCCCAGTGGCACCCTTTGTGTTGCTCCCTCCCCACCAACAGTTAAAACATTTTTTTTTTTTTAAAAAGCTTTCACATATTTTTTTCTTTAAATCTGCCGATCCAACTTGGATCGACAAATTAAAAGGGAAAAAATAAGGGATTCCATTTCATTTTTTAAGTGCACATCTACCAAATTACTCAGCCAGCTGCATCATAGGCTTTATATTTATATTTAGCCATTCTGTACAACATCAGGGGCACAGCATGGCTAAAAACATTGACTAAGACAGTCTGTCTCAAAGGTGAGATCTATAGACTTTGCCAGTGCTTGTTGTAATAAGCAGAAGTGCCATTGTGTAGAGTTTAAAAACAAAAAATGATATTCGGTTTAACCCAAGTATTGTATCACCTCTACCTTCCATTTCTAAATTTAATTGTATGTGGATGATATGGCTCTGTTTTTAATCCCGACCCTTAGCAATATTAATACTGCTTTGCAATCTAAAAAAGCTCTTAGGAGTGTGGGCAGCTATAAAATAAATGAAGAAAAAACAGTGTGTCTTTTGTTCAAAACTACTGCCGAAGTCGTCCCCCCAGCCCTGAGTGAAGATTACAGAGCAGGCCTGATAAGGTATTTAGGAGTTTTTTATTCTGAGGAACCAACATAAGTGTTTGATAATAATTTTAAACCAATGATGACTAAGGTTACGAATACGTTAGAAATATGGAAAGGTTTGCCTTTATCGATTGTGGGCTGCATTGCATTAATTAAAATGTTGATTTTTATCTCTGTTTTTGTTCGTATTTTTATCAATGCCTTGTAAATTGGGCGCCAATGTTTTTTTTGTGTTTTTTTTTATCAATTAGAACAAGCAAGTTCATTCTTTTTATGGAGTCAGAAACACCCACGTGCTAGACTTAGACTATTGCAAATGTCGAAAAGAGACGGAGGCTTGGGAAGCCCCTTTTTTCTGAAATATTATGTGGCTTCTTTTATTTTTCAACTGCGCCGCTTGTCAACTCGAATCTCCACGTTTGACAACTCTATCCTTCACCTAATGTTGAGGGGGTTAGAGGGTGAGGAATTAAGGTGGCCCATCCTAATCCCAAAGATTTCCAAAAAAGTAAGGTAGAATTCTCTAAACTTCATACTTTTCTGAAAGACAAATTGTTTTGCAAATATGGGATTCCCAGAGTGAACGCTGAGACTCCACTGAGATAGTGCAAGTTCTTGTTCCTGGATTGACTAAAGCAACATTAGGTAAATGGGCACATTTAGCCGTTTTCAAGGTTGGAGACTTGTATGATGGAGCTAGATTGAAATCGCCCAAGCTCTGCTTTCGGAGGTAAAACATCAACAGCACTTACACTTTTTTTTGTACTCCCAAATAAGGGCTATTTTCCATACTTTTCGGGAGTGGAGATCGATTCCTCGGAAAATCTAGTTAGATGTTCAGGGTGGATAAAGTAAATACAACTTTGAGCCATTGGTATAAAGAGCTTCATTTGGTATCAGAAGAGACGGTGGGAAAGATAAGCGCAAATTGGAAAAGTTGTACTGTGATAAAACTAAATGAAAAACAATGGAAAAATATTTTGATTTTACCTACTCTAGCCTGAGGGGCCAAGATTCATTGAGTGATTTTTTTTTTTATCGGCCGGATGTTGCATCTCGTTCCCTGATCTTTAAATAGGGTGTTTCCTGAGGTATCCAGAAATTGCCCAAAATGTGATCAGGAAGGGGGATAGCTACACATATTCTGGTCCTGCTTTTATTTATAGGCATTTTGGAGAGGGATGTTTTAGTAGAAAAAACAATTGGGTCGGATTTGACTCCCTTTCCAAAGACGGCTCTTGCTGAATTGGGAGAGAGAGATAGACCAGAATATTATGGCACAGAGTACTTTATATCTTTAGCAATGTTAGTAGCAACTCTCATCACTCTCCAATCACCCCCATGGAATCATGCAAGAGTTAATCGCATGGCCCAGGATGGTAGGAAATGGAAAGCTTGGGATTTGTAATGATTACGACGCTTGGATTAGCACTGTCGCTTTAAGGATGGAAAACACTTTAAAGAAGCTGAGCACTGTTCCTTTTTGGATCAAAAGGATTTTTTATGAATAGGGAATTTTTAATATGTGTACATTTGCTGGACGGTCACATTTATGGCGGGCTTAATAATGCGCATCATGGTGGAGCATTCAATTGTATTCAAAAGCTATGGAATACCCTTCTTTCTATTTTTATGTTTTAAATAGAATGTACTGTTTATCCTAGGACTTTCAAAGTTGCCGGGGATCCAGATTTTGCCTCCTTGTGCATTAGGATTTTAATTAAGCTATACAAGAGACTATTGTATTATGATTCCTTCTTGAGTGTGTATCTTTGTGTATGTGCGTTATATATATATATATATATATATATATATGGTTTTATTGCGGGGGTAACTTAATTGAAAGAAAAAGACAAGACTCCTCTTGACATGGCAAACACAGCTTTTTACTGTTGCGACAGGGAGAGTAGCTATCTCCTCACAGGTTAACAGCTGATCTCAATTTTCTGCTTCACAGGCAGCCACTTTTATACTTAGTCAAACGATGCTTGTTACAAAAGGTCAAATAATTATTTACTTTGAAATTACAAATTGGTTACAGAAAACATCACCTCACCTGTGTTCCTATCCCCTTAACCTATTTCCTATACATTCTTCTTTATAATTCTAACAATGTTTAACAACCCATTCATTTACTTCTTTTGAATGCATGTGTGTTTTATTCTGCTCCCAAGACTTCTTAACACATTCTGTGTACTCTTGGCTAATTCAGTCTCCTGCTCCTATTCTTCAATTATGTTTTTAATTTACTGGGACAACAGAATACATGCTTGTACTGAGACCATAAAATCCTTCAAGCTTACAAACACTGGGTTTCCATCAACTAGGGCCTTGCAGGTCAGGCACTCTATTTTCTAGTGAACTCATCATCTCTCTGGCACCAGCACAGATTTTAGGCCTGCACTGCTCTTTCACCACATATAATTTTATATTGTTTTCTACTGGTGTCTGCTGAAGCATAATTTCTTCATGTTTAATTTCCTCTAGAACAGTTTAGAGAGCTATCTCTATATGTCGAATTGTTTCAGGTAGTATGGTGTGAGCTAAGATTGATTGTGTTAACCAGCTTGTATTGTATTTTGTAATGAATTCACCTTTTCCGGAATGTACGTTAAAAAAATCGAGAAAAAGATTTAAAAAAAAAAAAGAACCTTTTGGTGAACCAAGCCATTTTTTATTGGTTGTAACCCAGTAGGTAAGGTGGGGAAGCCCGTGATTCAGACGCCGTGAGGGAAACGGCCAGCAAACAGCAACAGGCGCCCTTGGCACCAACGCCGTGAGGGGAACGGCAGAACACCCGGACTACCGGCCCCAGACAGCCTTGCGCCGGCACCGCCACTGACGCGCACACCACGCGCCCGGAAGCGCAATAAGAGGTGCGGTGGGCTCCCGCAGCGCGGGACGAGCCCGGGCGGGCCCGTCTGCGCCCGTCCGCTGCCGGTTGAGACTGGGCTGGGCCCCCTCTCTTGGTTTTGCCCCATCCCACTTTTTAACCTTCAAGCTCCCCGGACGGCCTGCTTTGTCGTGGCCGCATCTAACCAGAGTCAAGGAAAACCAAGGATGGGACTCCTACGGCCATAGCGAGGGTAACCCAGAGACCAAATTGTAAGTGAATCCAGTCTTTTGTTTCTTCCTTCAGCCGCATTTGTTTTTTTAACTTTGACTGTCTGATTCTCCTCTCTCTCTAACTTGGCACACAAGCGTGGAGGGGCACTCATCAGTCCAGTCTAGGTATATTTAAAGTGTTCCCCTCATCGTATTCAGTTAAATCTGCCGGCATGGGGAAGCAGACAACAATTGCTTTATGTCATGCATCACCGCATCTCGTACCCCCCTCTTTACCGCAGACATCCATCGACAGAATGCTCCAAAGGGCAGTAGGCGTTGTGGCTAATGAGATTGAACTCACCGAACGCAGACTATCACTGACCCCGGACCTCCCACAGATTAGCACCATCACGGACTCCCCTAACACACAATATGGTATTGATCAATCCTCTGAAATAGCTAA
Organism: Calotriton arnoldi; assembly: GCA_963921515.1. Taxonomy (NCBI): domain Eukaryota; kingdom Metazoa; phylum Chordata; class Amphibia; order Caudata; family Salamandridae; genus Calotriton; species Calotriton arnoldi. Next base: position 970,765 of record CAWUFW010003367.1, read on the forward strand.
ATTGACCTTGACCTCAGGGTTGGATACTGGCTCGACCCCCAAAGTGGTCACCAGAAGAAGGGGAGCCACTAAGGGATCAGCTAAACCCACCTGCTCAAGGCAGCCTACCAAGACTACTAGGGCTGGGGTCAAGCGAAAGAAGACCAACGATGGTTCGCCGGTGTACTCAGGAGACGGGCCAGACCCGACCGCGCCGGAGGTGGAACCTCAGCTTACGGACTTGACACCACCAGCATGGGTAGCTCCCATGCTGGAATCATTACAAGGCCAAATTCGAGACATTATGAGAGAGGAACTTGCCCAGGTATCTGCCCGTTTGGATCTAATTTCCACCACATGCACCTGTACTGCTGGGACAGTATCTAAGCCCTCTACATCGGCAAGAGAGATGAGCAAAGTGATTGTAGATCCCGCTGAACCTGGAACAACTGAGATCAGAGAGAAGTCCATTACTACTAGCGGGGACTCAAATGCCATTCAGGAGGTCCAAAGTAAACAGTGTGAGAAGGGTCATAAAGCAAGGGGTAGTGCACCTGTAAATGAGGGTACCTCTGGGACATCTTCTGACAAAGGGGGACGAAGAGACTGAGAGGCAGGGTAGGGATGGACTTGCCAACTATAAACCTCCCACCAGCCTCAATTCCATATGTCATCGTTCTCACTGGAGTTCCATCTCTCAAAGAAGGCCAGAGGGAAACCCATTTTGAGTTGAAGAACAAATGTTTACATCTGTTTGCTAGACACAGCCAATTCAACTTTGTCAATGCTGGTGAAATACTCTTGACACGTAGAGTGGGTTGGGTGGGTAACAGACCTAAAGATGTCAGGGGGACTGTGTTATAGTCAACTTTAGAAACCCCACCATTGTGCAAAATCTATTGCATCTCAGCCATTGTTTTCCATTTATAGGTTCTGCTATCAGACTCTCCCCGCTCATCCACTTTTATGTTCCAGCAACCTCCCATGATGACAGGGATGATCTTAGATCTAGGCACCACACATGGCCTCAGACTCGGACAATGACAGGGCAGGGTCCCCCTCATGTCCCAGTATTTTTCCACAACGTTAGGGATGACCCCAGAGCCAGACATAACATACGGCGCCAGACCCGGATAACGACAGGCCAGGGTCCCCCTCAAATGCAACCCCATGTCTTTAACTTGCCCATGGCGAACAAATTTGGGGCCTTAGAAGAGGTTGACTGACTCTCGGCTAAGTGGCCATCTTGGTCACCTCACGCGAGGGAACACTTAGTGGAAAGGGTCATGGACCCTAAGAAGGAGCCACCTAGCCCCCCAGAAATTGACCTTACTATGACCACTGAAAATGCTCACACTGGAGTAATAGCCCTCTTTGAACCTCCCATAATTCCAACTACAACTGTCAGCTTTAAACCTCCCACCACCATTAAGGACTCACATTTCGGTACTATTATACACTCACTAGCCCCGATCTATCCACGTGGTAACAGGAAAAAAATTGGCACCGTAGATAGGAGGGTAGACACCACGCCAATCTCTGATTCCCCGGACAAGTTTCAAGTAATAACCTTAGGTACTGCAATGACGCCAGACACTGCAGTCCATTCAAAGACTCTAGCGCAGTGGGATCCTATAGCCAGTAGTAGTGCAGCGAATGATCTTAAGATTATATCCTGGAACGTGGCAGGTATCAAAAACAAGCTCGACTGCCCTGACTGGGGGGCGTTTGTAGATATGTGTGATATCTGCCTGTTCCAGGAAATCTGGTCTGTGGAGAATTCAACCGGTAAGGGTTTTGCCTCATTCCACATACCGGCTGTAACCAAGGGACGAGGCAGACCATCGGGTGGGCTCTGCACGTGGGTAGGGAGTCATCTTGGATGTAGGACTACCCTAGTGCCACACATCTCCCCAGACATAATGTGCCTTGTACTGACGTTCAAATCTGAGCTAACAATCGCCTTAATTAACATATATTCAAGGCCGGTTAAGATTGGTCAAGAGTCAGCAACTCTAGAACATCTCGACAATCTGTTAACTAACCTCCCGAATAATGCTTCAGTAGTGCTGGGTGGCGATATAAACTGTCAATTTGAACCACTGAAAGATCTAATGGGTCCATCTGTAATAGAGGAGGATGAGTTGTGGGCTATCCCCGAGACCAATATTCCCCCTATCAGGGCCCTGGACACCACTGGCACTCCAAATCAAGGCGCTCACCTTAAAGTATTCTTTGCGAGCCTGTATTGGTCGCTTTGGTTCAGACTCCCCTGGGAACCACACTTTTAATAGAGCCGGTTACTCCTCTATCTTAGATTATATCTTCCTAGAAACCAGGCTATGGCCTCTGGCCAGAGATTTTATTGTCTGTCCACGGCATGACAGCGACCATAATGCCTTACTACTTACACTTAATCTGCCACTTATTGGAAATAAACCTGCTAAACTATCCGATGCTGACCACAGATTGACCCTTTCAAACAATAGGCGGAAAGTTAGGTGGACCTGGGTGGAAAAATCACACAGAAAAATGGCTCTCTTATTCGACACCATTATTCCCAACATTGAGGCCCTATCAGAGTTAGTGAAGTCTGGAGACCTTGCCGCGTCTCTGGATGAGGTTAAAATGATCAATGAATCTACAACCACAAAGCTAGAGGAGACGTTTTGGACAACGTGTACTAGGGGCCGTGGGAGGACGCCAAGGCAATCTTGGTTTAATGAGGATTGCCGGGCGGCCAAAAAGGCATTAATAGAGGCCAAAAAAACAAAGTGCAACACCACAGTAAAAGCAGCTAGATATTACTATAAATCCACCATTGCAGCTGCTAAATCCTCATGGGAAACAGATCAGTGGGACAGTCTGAAATCGGCTCTGGAATCTAAAGACATGAAATCATTCTGGAGCATTGTAACCACTGGTAGTAACAAAGGCCAAGTGGCACTCGAGCCAAATATTGCGGCTGACTGTTGGAGAGAGCATTTTTTAGCCCTCTATGCCTCACAAGATGACGCAGAGAGAAGTCAGACCCTAGCAACCTCGACTCCCTTGGGGCCTGAGACAGCCACTCCTGAGATATCCCTGACAGAAGTCTGTAAAGCCCTAAATAAAATAGTACCTGGCAAGGCTGCCGGCTTGGATAAGATCCCAGGGACCCTGGGACCGGCTCCCACTCCCAAACAGGTGGTGAAAAATCTTGGCGTCTGGGTCGATTCGGCGCTTAGTTTCCTAGATCAAACTAAGAGGGTAGCGGCGACCTGTTTTGGTATTCTGCGCAGCCTCAGGCCCATTTTGGGCTTCTTTGACCCCTCTATCCGGCAGATGATTGTGCAGGCATCTGTGCTGTCAAGATTAGACTATGCCAGTGTGCTCTATCTGGGGGCTAACAGGGCCGAGATTGCAAGATTGCAGAGGGTCCAAAATGTCGCCGCTAGAACTCTTCTTGCCATGCCCAGAGGCTGCCCCACCTCCAGCACGATTCGTCGGTTACACTGGCTGCCAGTGGAGAGGCGGGTGGAATTCAAGTCTCTCTGCTTCGCGTTTAAGATTTTGAAATTTCCTATCCCTGGGATATTATCTGGCCTTCTCTCTGCCTATATCCCCACGCGTCAGCTACGTTCCGCAGATCAACAGTTGGCATCGATCCCACGTGTGAGGAGGGCCCGTGCCGGTGGGCGCTCTTTCCGCGTATTGGCAGCTAAGCTGTGGAACGGCCTTCCAAGTCATATTCGGAGCATGGACAATTATCTTGCTTTTCGAAAAGCACTAAAAACCCACCTATTCCCTCACTAGGTTATCTGCTCCCCGTTTGTCATTTTTTTCACCTCTTGGCTCTCTCTCTTCTGCTAGGCCGGACTCTTGCAGCCAGTTGCTACTATTGCTCTTAGCGCCGGGACGCCCCTTTGCTGGGGCAGCTGAGCGCTCTACAAAACTACTTAACATAACATAACATAACATCTCTATCGGGCTGAACCTAAGATCTGGGGCCCTTACTTTTGGGTGATCTTCAACACCATCTTGCAGGGAATGGCTCTTCCCGCAACTTGGTTAGGTGCTGAGATCATCCCGGTATATAAGAAGGGATCTCCTTTGTCACCGGCAAATTATAGACCGATCAGCTTGATCGACGTCTCACAGAAAATCTTTGCCAGGATCCTTTTAGATCAGCTGCAATCCTGGCTTGAAGAACAAAATATCCTGACCCCCTTGCAGGCTGGTTTTAGGGAGAAAACAACAATAGACCAGATCTTCAGGCTCCAGCTTCTCTATTGGAAAACAGTCCATTTAGAAGGGGGTAGCCTGTATCTGGTCTTTGTTGACCTGAAGAGTGCTTTTGACTTGGTACCCAGAGATGCTTTATGGAGGGTCTTAAGCGAGCTGGGACTTCCCCCTTACCTTTTAAATATACTGAGAAAGCTACATATTGGAAATTATGCCCAAATCAGATACGGGAAAAATGGGGAACTAATGCAGCCCATCCCTGTAAATAGGGGAGTCAGGCAGGGATGTGTGCTTGCCCCCACCTTGTTCTGCATATACATCAATGGTTTGATTGATGCGCTGAGAGTCTGCAAGGACAAAGACGCTCCTAAAATCGCGCAAAAGCAAATTCCTGCCATGATGTTTGCAGACGATACTCTCCTCCTCTCTAAGTCTCCAATGGGTATCCAAAGAATCTTAGATGGGTTTTGTGAGTTTTGTAGGTCCCAGGGATTAGAGATCAATATTAACAAAACAAAATTTATGATCTTCAACCCTAGCAAATCTACACGCCCTAACTCGCACATGAATGGTATCCCTCTGGAGCAGGTCTCTGTATTCGATTACTTGGGTCTAACTCTTACTGAAAATATGACCTGGGGGGCTCAAATGAATACATCTAATCTCAAACTGACACAAACTACAGGCGGCTTGGCTAAGTTCTTCAGAAAAACCTTCCACAAACCAGTGAGTCCGGTCATGGAGATATATAAAAGCCAGGCGAGGCATGCTGCCCTATACGGGGTTGAACTTTGGGGGCACTCTAACCTTAGGCCTCTGGTCATTACTGAGAACAACTTCCTTAGACAATTATTCGGATTACCGATAAGCTCCCCTTTGGTTCCACTGCGTATGGACCTAGGGGTGAGATCTATTGCTGAGGAAATTGGCTGCAGGCCATTACTCTTTTGGAGGCACCTTTGGGCAACACCGGAACTGTCTGAGTATAGATCAGAGCTACTGGATATCCTGAGATTCCCCGGCTCAGGAAAGTTGCCATGGCTTCTACTTATCAGGGAGGGCCTTTATGAAATAGGCCTAAAAGAACTATGGGATAACCCTGACACAGCTTGCATGAGAACATCACGTAAATTATTAAGCACCAGCTATTGGGGTAGATTATCCGCAAAACTCCATGCAGAACCCGCTCACGGCTCCCTTACTTCACTCTTCCTGGAAGTAAAAGACACTTGCAGGTTGGAGGCATGTCTTGACGTAATCCGCCCGGCATCAGGCAGGAAACTATATGTACAGTTTCGCCACGGCTGTCTCCCCCTGCGTGCTTTTACGTGCAAATGGTCGGGTGGTAATCCAAGTGGGTGTCCAGCCTGTAACGTGTGTTGAGTCTGAACTTCATGTGTTCTTTTTTTGCCCGGGATATCATTTAATAAGACAAAGATGGTTGGTCCAGTTATGTAAAAACCTAGGCACAACCCACTGCATGGAAGCATTTAGAATTTTAAAATAGAACACAGATTCCCATATAGTCTTTGCGGTTTCACGTTTTTTGAATTCCATGTGGTGGGCCAGGAGAAACTTCCTTAAGATGTAAAACCAAGGACCCGATTGTGACTGACTTTCTACCATCTTTTTAACTCAAAAAGTACTACCTCAGATTAATTGTTTTATCTCTTTTTTAATTTGTTTTAATTATTTTTAACCTGTTTGTATATATCTGTGTTTGTTCTTTTATGGTGAATAACCGAAATGAAGAAATATTGGACTGGACTGGAAAGAGTCAACTTTTAATGGTTCTTTTGAGAATAACCTAAACAGATAGTTTCCTTGTGGATCACGGTACTTCTTTCCACAGTTTAGTTGATCATACCAAGAATGATAATAATTCCACAGATTTGCATCTTTGATTTGGATCAGTTGCTCCTTCTAGATCTTTATACCCTAAATTGTTTTGCAGAAAACTAAGGCCTATGTAATTTATAGACCTGTAAGTGATGCAGAGGGCTTTGAAAATCTGTTTCACAACTGGGCACCAGTGTTGAGTTTGTGTAGCAGATAAGATGCGGTCGCAAGGTGGCAAATACAGTAGTAATGTCGTGGATGAGTTGTTCCGTGTTGTATTGGTATTTGTTTGCTTTCGTACACCTTCAAAGGACTAATATGTTCTGCATCCATTGGAGTATATGCAGGATGTATACTTGTGCCCCACTGAAAAAGTCAATTGGTTTAGTCCAGCTGAGAAAGTACAAGAATGATGGATGCAGGTACATGTTGTGGAAACCAAAAAACATGGAAGATTTTGGATTTAACTATTGATTACACATTTAGAACCAAGGATAAGTAGATTCCAGAATAAACCTCAGATTGTTGAGACTGCTGGATGGCTTCAACAAGTGGCCAATTTCATGAGGTCACTGAACGGGCACCTGCATGGAGGTCCACTTTCCGGCTTGCCAGAATTTCTGTTTTCAAAAGTTAACATTTATTTTGCTTTTTACTCATTTGTGTATCATTTGCCACAGGCCAGGATCTAATATGTTCCTGTTAGTGAAGATTATTTTTTCCAGTTTGGGAGATGCATGGAGTGTCTTCTGTGTAGTTGCAGCATGCGATTCTGAAAGAAATGACTAGGTATAGTAAATAGCTTTTTATCATTAAAGATTAATAGTGCTGTTGTGCATCGTCTGGTACATGTGAACAAAGATGTGAGTGGAGCGGTAGACTATTATCATTGTTGTGTACCACCACATTATTGAGGTAACTCCCAGTAGATCCTGTTGGCCCAAGATGGAATATGGGATCTTTTTGGAGAAAGGGGGAACTGGCAAGTGTTTCTCACCATTCCCTACTGAGTTATACTCTGCTAGGGAGGTGTCTTAGGAGTCAGACAAACCTGTCAGAGAATATTGTAGATGGTATGTATATAGCACTCCTTGTACCCTGAAGTCAATATGCACACACGTTGGTTGGCATTTAACACTATATGAATATGTATTATATATTATTTGTCTCAATCATGTGCAGTAGAAGGAGTGTGAACATTATAAACAGCTCAGTAATAGTTATAAAAATTAGGGCAAAGGTTAGATAAATCCAGCCATATATTATATCTCATCCCTCATCCTTGTCCTGTTAGTCTAAACCTACTTAAGTTATAAGCAGCTGTCTAGCAATATGGTTGTTTTAGTTCTGCGTAATATGTCCAGTCATGTAAAGCTCCCCACGTAACTAATCAGGCCTGAACTCGGAACTCTATGTCTCAGTTTTCCCTTCCGCAACTGATCTGTATGTCTAACCCCTCTCTTGCGCCATATCTTGTATACCTTTTGGAGCATAATGTTCTCTGCAGCGAGGAGTGGTCATCTCTTGATCAGCTTCTATTTTGTTACACAGGATATTAAAAAATGCTTCTTATTCAAAATCTACACTGAAGCTTACTGATACTTTAATTCCTTCTTCCCACAGACCTGAACACACAAGACCATCTCTCCTTGTAGCCATATTTCAGCAGATGTCAGAGAATGGAAATATCACTTCACTCTTTTGTTAAATTGAATTTAAGAAAACCATAGCAATCAAGCACGCATGTATTAGTTTCACCAAAGGCAAGATAGCATGTTTTTTAGGCCAAGCACTTGCACCAAACACACTCCAGTGTTTTAAATGCCCAAACAGTAGCGATATTAGCATACACCCAGGCATGTATTGCGTGCAACATTAAACAAAAAATAGATATAGAAGCTGTGCCAAGCACAGTACTGTATCCTCCCTGAGATCAAGGAGGCAATATATTCTAAGACATTTCCTGGAATGCACAATAGGTCTATTGACAAAAGAGGTGTTGAGTAGATATTGAAAACAAAAAAAGATCCAGGAGTATAAGAGCTACCACTCCGTTCCTATCCGCAGTGACCTTGAGATAATCCCAGATGATAACTAGATAATTTGGTCCCTAGTCATATAGTAGTCCATGAGTTGTTCCTTTAGTTCATTGAATAGGAAAGTTTAAAAAGTATGTCTCTTTTTCAATTAGTTTCAGTAAGAATCATCCTTTAGAGATTACTCTGTAGTGTACAGAAGTACTCAGACTTCTTACCTCTATTTTTGGGGGCAGGGGGCCATTTGTGTACAACGTCTTAGTATTTGGTGGGTAGGATTCCATTTTCAAGCTATTGATTGAGATACAGTCCTGACAAAACAACCGTAATGTGGATCGGATGCTCTTAAAGATTCCCAGCAGCCAAGGGTCAAGAGGTGATCCTGAATTTGAGAGAAAACTACAAGTTCCAAGAAGTTATGCTCGGAGAGAGGAGTGAGAAAGGTGTGTTGTCAAACATTCACCCCCAGTACAGAAATCTGGGTCTAAATCCATTGTTTATTTTTGCTCACAATGCCATTCCAGTTACGACCCAGCCATATGCAAATCAGTCTTGACCCTGCTCCCCATGAGAACAGTCCAGCCCGAACTGCCAGGCCCTCCATAGTCAAGAAACAAGCATCTTTGGACCAGTCACGGGATATCACCCCTCATCAGCCAGGCTGGTTTAACTCCAGTGGCATGTTGAGCACGGGACCCACGTCTGGGCACAGCCGCCCCACTCGGGGTGACAAATGCAAAAAGAACAATTGATGGACGGAATGCCAAACAGTGTCAAACTTTCTCCCCCATTACAGAGGTCTGGGCCTAAATCCATCGTTTTTTGTTCACATGTTATTCCAGTTCAGACCCATCCATTTGTTCTTTTTATATTTGTCGCCCTAAGTGGGAAGGCCATTCAAGACTGGCTCCTTCCCCGACTACTGGAAAGGCGCTGAAGTCAGGCCCCTGCTCAAGAAGCCCTCAGCAGACCCGACGGACCTCAAGAACTACCGGCCCATCTCGCTCCTCCCTTTTGCAGCTAAAGTTGCCGAGAAGACCGTCAACGCAAAACTGTCAAGGTTCATCGAAGACAACGCTATCCTCGACCCTTCCCAATTCGGATTCCGAAGCAACCACAGCACCGAGGCCGCCCTACTCGCCGCTACTGACGACATCCGCGCCCTCCTCGACCAGGGCCACACCGCGGCCCTGATTCTACTCGACCTGTCAGCAGCCTTCGACACCGTCTCCCACCGCACACTCACAGACAGACTACACGACGCCGGCATACAAGGCACCGCCCTCGACTGGATCAGATCATTCCTCACCGGCAGAAGCCAAAGGTTCCGACTGCCACCTTTCCTCTCCCAACCCACTGAAATCAACTGCGCAGTCCCACAGGGATCATCACTCAGCCGAACCCTTTTCAACGTCTACATGGCCCCCCTCGCCGCCATCGTCCGACGACACGGCCTCAGCATAGTCTACTACGCCGACGACACCCAGCTCATCCTCTCCCTCACCAATGACCCCACCACCACCAGACTCAACTTCCAGGAAGGAATGCAGGACGTCGCAGCCTGGATGAACAACAGCTGCTTAAAACTCAACTCAGAGAAGACAGAAGTCCTCGTCCTCGGAACCACCCCTTCGGCGTGGAACAACACCTGGTGGCCCACCGCCCTCAGCAGCCCCCCGACCCCCACAGACCACGCCAAGAGCCTCTGCATCGTACTAGACTCCTCCCTCTCAATGAATCGACAGGTCAACGCCGTGACCTCCAGCTGCTTCAACACCCTCCGCATCCTCCGTAAGACCTTCAAATGGATCCCCCAGAGGCAAGGAAGACAGTCACCCACGCACTCATCACCAGCAAGCTGGACTACGGAAACGCCCTCTACGCCGGCATCAACAAGTCCCTACTCCGCAAGCTCCAGACTATACAGAACACCGCCGCCAGACTCGTTCTCGGGGTCCCTCGACGCGAACACATCAGCCAACACCTACGCAAGCTCCACTGGCTCCCCGTCGAGAAAAGAGTCACCTTCAAGATACTCACCTACGCCTACAAATGTCTACACAACTCCGGACACCAATACCTCAACGACAGAATCACCCTCCACGTGCCCAAACACAACCTCCGCTCCACCAACCTCCTCCTCGCCGAAACCCCGCGCATCCGCAGAGCCAGAGTAGAAGGAAGATCCTTCTCCTACATCGTGGCCAAGACCTGGAACGAGCTCCCCACCGACCTCAGAAGTGCCCCCTCCCTGAACACCTTCAGGAAGGCGCTGAAGACCTGGCTCTTCAACTAATACGGACTGCAGACCCCCCTCCCCCCTCCACCCCTCAGCGCCTTGAGACCCTCACGGGTGAGTAGTGCGCTTATAATTCCCCTGATTGATTGATTGATTGATTGAAGGGTATGCCCAGACGAGGGTCCGTGCTCGCCATGCCACCTGATTCAAGATAGCATGGCCATACCCCAAAAACAAAGCAGGCAGTCTTGCTGCCCCTCCCCCCAGCCCCCAAGCGAATGGGTGCGATTATGTGATTGGGGTCAATAGTGTCTTTCTGCCCCCTGGGGGCAGATAGGATCTTGCCCCAATTGGGGAGGTTGTCCCAAATCTGCCCCCTGGGGGGTAGAAAGTCCACATGACCCCATTGAGTTTGCAATTGGGGCAAAAGAAGGGGGTGCGGGTGTTGCACTCTGGCATTGGCCTCACCCCACCCTAAATGGGACAAACATGTATTTCTGCCCCCTCCAGGGGTACACAGGTGTTTTACCTTCAGTTTGCCCTGGAGGCGTCAGAAAGCCAATTTCAAACCAGGGAATTCAAAATGGTGCCAAAACAAACAAAAGCAGAATACGGCCTATCCTAGCATTGAGCTACACCACGCCCCTGAATAGGCAATAGTGTCTTACTGCCCCCTGGGGGTAGATAGGAGGTTTGTCTTACATGGGGAGGTTGCCCGAACGGGGGTGTAGAAAGTCCACATAACACCAGGGATTTTGGCTTTGGGGCAAAATGAGGTGGTGGAGGTTTTTCACTCTGGCATTGGCCACACGCCCACCATAAAAGGGACAAACCAGGCTTCTCTCCCCTCTCCCCCCCCAAGGGCATACAGGAGGTGTGCCCCCAAGTTACCCCTGGGGGCAGAAAGCCCTCTGTATGGCAGGAATATAGTTTTTAATAAAATAATGGGGTGGGTATGGCACATCCTAACATCGGGCCCCACCCTCACCCTTAAGCCTCAGTAGTGTTTCTGCTTCCCTGGGACTAAAGTATTTCATTCCAATGGCAAGCAACAGGACATACAATTCTTTTGGGTGGTGTTTTTACATATGGGCCAGGAGAGTATGGCTAAGTCCCAATATCGTCCCACTTGCAATGGTGAATGGCTGCACTTTTTGGTCTTCGGATGGCTGACACCTGGGAAAACATAGCAGTCCAGGCAGTTTTCAAAACTAGACATCTGGGGGAGTCCAGGGTCGTGCGCTTCGCATGGATCTCACAACATTTTCTTACCCACAGTGCCCAGCAAACCTCAAACTTTAACTAAAAACACACACATTCCTCACGTTTCTGTGAGTAAAACTTCTGGAATATGCTGGGAGCCACAAATTTCCTACCACACAGCATTCCCTCAAATCCCCAGAGTGACAGTGTGAGAGAGTGTGAGAGGGTGTGAGAGGGTGTGAGAGGGTGTGAGAGAGTGTGTGAGAGAGAGTGTGTGTGTGTGTGTTGTGTGTTGTGTGTGTGTGTGTGTCAAGAGACCTTGACACAAAAGGCCCTAATGCGCTACGTGGAGAGATCAGCAATGGGGATAGCACGGGTGTAGGCGGTGCTCTTCCCCCACCCGTGGAAACCTAACAACCACAGACATTTTTTAAAACTAGACCACTAGGAGGTTCCAGGGTGTCAATCAATCAGGGAATTGTAAGCGCACTACTCACCCGTGAGGGTCTCAAGGCGCTGGGGGGGGGGGTTTGGCAGATCTGTTCAGCCGAAGAGCCACGTCTTGAGGGTCTTCCTGAAGGTGTTCAGGGAGGGGGCGCGTCTGATGTCCACCGGTAGCTCGTTTCAGGTCTTGGCTGCGATGTGGGAGAACGCTTTTCCGCCTGCTCTGGCTCTGTGGATGCGCGGGGTTTCAGCCAGTGCGAGGTTGGAGGACCAGAGGTTTCTTTTGGGTGCGTGGAAATTTATTCTGTCGTTGAGGTATTTGGGTCTGGTGTTGTGTAGGCGTAGGTGAGGATTTTGAAGGTGACTCTCTTCTTCACGGTGAGCCAGTGGAGTCTCCGCAGGTGTTGGCTGATGTGTTCGTGCCGGGGGATGCCTAGGACGAGTCTGGCCGCGGTGTTCTGTATTGTTTGGAGTTTGCGGAGTAGGGACTTGTTTATGCCGGCGTAGAGAGCGTTTACGTAGTCCAGTCTGCTGGTGATGAGTGCGTGGGTGACTGTCTTCCTTGATTCGGGGGGGGATCCATTTGAAGGTCTTGCGAAGGGTGCGGAGGATGTTGAAGCAGCTGGAGGTAACGGAGTTGACCTGTCTGTTCATGGCGAGAGTAGAGTCGAGTACGATGCCGAGGTTTTTGGCGTGGTCCGATGGGGTCGGTGGGTTTCCGAGGGCGGTGGGCCACCAGGTGTTGTCCCTTGCTGAAGGGGTGGTTCCAAGGACGAGGACTTCTGTCTTCTCTGCGTTGAGTTTTAGGCAGCTGTTGGTCATCCAGACTGCCACGGCTTGCATTCCTTTCTGGAAGTTTACTTTTGCGGTTGAGGGCTCTCTGGTGAGGGAGAGGATGAGCTGGGTGTCGTCGGCGTAGGATACGATGTTGAGGCCGTGTTGTCGGATGATGGCTGCGAGGGGGGCCATGTAGATGTTGAAGAGGGTCGGGCTCAGAGATGACCCCTGTGGGACTCCGCAGGTGATATCCGTGGGGGCGGAGAGGAAGGGTGGTAGTCTGACCCTTTGGCTTCTTCCGGTGAGGAACGATCGGATCCAGTCCAGGGCTGTTCCTTGTATGCCGGCGTCGTGTAGTCTGGCGATTAGTGTGCGGTGAGAGACAGTGTCGAAGGCTGCGGACAGGTCGAGGAGGAGGCTGTGGACAGGTCGAGGAGGAGGCTGTGTGTCTTGTGTGGATCCCACAAGGTTTTCATACCCACAATGCCCTGCAAACCTCAAATTTTGCTTGAAATCACTAATTTTCCTTACAAACATCCAGAATCCACAGCAATCCACAAAATTCTTGCCACCCAGCATTACCTCACTTGTGCCGATAAAAACGCTGCTCCACTTTTTTGACTGCGCCTAGTGCCCGTGACAGAAACGGATCATACCAAGGTCAGTGGGAGTCCCCTCGCAAGGGCTCCCATTGACCTTGTTTTTTTTTAAGGGAATAAGGCAGGTGCACTGTTTCTGATCCCAATAGATGCCCTTCTCCTTTCATACCACCCACAACTACTGAAGTGCCCTGCTCCCATCAGAGACCCACAGCCTCTGCAGTGCCTTGGCCCCCACCAGACTTCACTTACCATAGTGTGGCTTATCGCAGCGGGCCTGTCAGGGCTTGGAGTACTGTCTCTGCTGCAGTATTTTTACTTCCAAGGTCCTGGTCACACCACACTGCCCCTACCTTGTCACACACCCAGCCACCTTTTCTTACCATTTTGGAGTATGATGGCGGGCAAGAAACACACCCTGCAGAATCACAGCAAGGTGAGGTGTGGGTATCAAGGAGGCAGCGACTTTCGCCAAGACAGGGAACATTTGTCCTGGCACCACCACCATTGCACACCACCAGAGCAGTGTCCGTATAAAGGAACAGTCCACCAGCTGAGGTGGGATAGTCTTGAATGTCATGCCACAGCACACATCTCTCTGCAGTGCTTTTTTTGCATGCCCCTCCCCAGCCCTGAGTCGACCTGTAATGGCGAGGAGATAGAACGTCATTTGGGTACATGCTTTTGTTTTTTATCCATGTCTGCAGGTACAGTAGAAATTATTTTAAAAAATTGTAATAATAGTCAGGAAAAAATGTGCTCAAAGTAAATAATGAGAGAATGTCATGGTCACCTAATTTGTGTGTTTATAACTAGGCCAAGGTCCTTAACGCAGAGCAGCTACACAAATTGAATATGGATTTAAAACTGCTTAAATAGTGCTGGGTAGTTCAGTAATTACCATTGAATACGTCTAATTGTGAACCGTTTTGTATATTGTAGAATGATTTAATGTCATCAACTACTTATGGATGTAGGTCAACATTTAAAATATTTAACTTTATTATTCCGACAATTCAAGTGTCAGAGGTGCTACTGAACATTAGATACTGACTGATAACTGGCAGAGTGAGTATGGTCAAATAAGATTATTTCAGGTCTGATAACGGTGGTACCATCTACTGATTCTGCACCATATGCAGTACCCAAGCGCAGTAGTACTCCCCTGTTACCATGGCCATCAGGATTCATAAATAATTGATGTGCTTCACCGAAGGATTTGAAGGGTAAGCAAGAACAAAGGTTTTCCAGTTCTTGTTTTCAATCATTAACTAATGCTCTTGACTACAATCTTCAAACTCCCTCCGGTTTGGTCTTTCAGACCACGACGAACCATCCAGATCAGACATTTCTCGAGTAAAACATCTAACGCCATGTAGGTGCTTATTCAGCCACACCTTGTGTTTTTCTAAATCGTTAATCTGAAAGAGACACGTTAGTGATAGATTCCTTACCTTAGAATATCCCAAGGCGTCAGACTGGATCCGGAAAGTTTTTCGCTAGCAGTACCCCTGCGCGTCAGTAGGTGGCGTCGTGCGGTTCCGCGTCCGTCGCTGGCGTCGTAAGCGCCGAGATGACGTCACGGAGACTACTTAGGCGCCACCCATGCGCGCTGACGTCAGTTCTTTCTTTTTCCGCGCCAGAAAGCGCAGATCCGGTTAGAGCACGTACCCTAGTCACTTTTTGACTATCTCTTTTGAGACTTTGTCTCCCCTTTTTCCAGTTGGTTTCCTGGTGCACGTAGGGATGCCTGGATTTAAGTCTTGTGGGGCCTGCCGTCGCAACATGTCGGTGGCGGACCCCCACGATGTCTGCCTCTACTGCCTGGAGACCGACCACGACTCTCGGTCTTGTCCAGATTGTCGGGCCATGGCCCCGAAGGCCTTGCGGGAGCGGCGCCAGAAACTGCTGGAGGTCCGACACTCGTCCCCGCGCCGATCCCGGTCCAGAGGCCGTTCTAGAGGACGCTCGCGGGGCCACAGCCATCGCTCCTCGGGCTCCAGGTCTTCACCCTCGGATTCGGGTAAGAGACGACACAAAAAGAAGTCGAAGAAGCGTGTTCGCTCTCCGACGTCCCCCCGCCGGTCCTCGGATGCGGATGTGGGGGACAGGGCCTTGCCCCTGCGGCTCCTTTGGAGCTCGAGAGTCCCGCGGCCTACCCGCCTTACCCGGGTCCGTCGGCGACTCCCGCACAGGTGCAAGAATTTCTTGCTACCATGGACCGCCTTTTTAGGCCTCGGGCTCCCGCCGGCGCGCCCTCGGGGCCCGCGGTCCCATGTCTGGATCCTGTTGGACCGCCGGCGGATCCAGCTTCGGCGCCACAGGATCCTGCGCCGCTGGCTCCGGCCACGGCACCACAAGGTCCAACGCTGCCGGCTCCGGCCCCAGTGCCGCCCTCGGCTCTGCCTCCGGCGCCGCAGTGGGTGCCTTTCGTCCCGCCATTACCCAGGTTCCAGGACCATTTTGTTCCCACCTGGGATCCGCATTGGGGCACGGTGCCGGTTCGGCCCCGACCGGCTCCGTTCTCGGCGCCCTTTCCGTCGCCGTTCCCGACGCCGTATGTTCCCTCTCCGGCTCCTGCCCTGCCGCCGCGGTCGGTACCACCGGCGGCGGAGGTGGAGGACGACTGGGAGGGGTCCGAGGACCCTCTCGCCCGTCAGTGTGACTCCGAGCAGGACTGGGCGGACGACTTGGAGGACGCCGGCGACCTCGACGTCTCTTCTGACCTGGGGTTTGCCTCTCCCCCGCCCACTATGGAGGAGGGCGCCTCCTACACGATGGTGCTCCGTCGGGCAGCTGAGGTCCTCATCCTTGATCTCCCTATGGTGGCCCTCAAAACTAACCTCCTTACTGAGGTGCTCCAGACGGCGACCACCTCGTCGGAGCCCCTGCTCCCGTTTAACGACGCCCTTACCGACGTCTTGCTGGGCACTTGGTCGCGGCCATCCACTGGGGCCCCTGTGGATAAGAATGTCGCCAGGCGTCATCGTCCGGCGCCTGGTGACCCCGCCTTTTTGACCACTCATCCTACGCCTGAGAGTCTGGTCATCCAAGCTTCGACGTCGCAGAGTGCCTTTCCCACGGCTCCGCCGGATAAGGACTCTAAGAACCTGGAACAGTTCGGTAAACGTTTGTTCTCTTCGGCCAGCTTGGGGCTGCGGTCAGTGAATACCGCCTGCCTATTGGGCCGCTATTCCCACGCGGTGTGGGATACAGTTGCACAGGTGTAGCCTCAGTGTCCTGAAGAGACCCAAGCTGTGCTGTCCCTAGCTATTGCCGAGGGTAAAGATGCGGCTAATTTCGCCATTCGGTGTGTGGTTTGGACACCGCGGACTCACTAGGTAGAGCGATTTCTACGACTGTGGCACTTCGTCGCCACGCCTGGTTGAGGTCTACTGGGTTCTCGCCAGATGTCCAGAGCTCACTCATGGACATGCCCTTTGATGGCACTCGCCTGTTTGGCGATAAAGCTGACAGTGCGCTGGAGCGTTTTAAGGACTCGCGGGCCACGGCCAAGTCCTTAGGTCTTTTCACGAGGAGCCCAGCCACTCCTGGTTTTCGTTCCTTTCGTGGCCACGGAAGGGGCGCCCAAGCACATTCCTTCAGCAAGCCTGTGCAGAACCAGCCTCAACGCGGCCGTGGACGCGGTTTCCGCAGGGGCGGGTCTGGGACTCAGCGTGGGGGCAGTCCACCTCCGCCCCCGCTGCTTCTACCTCCAAACCTTCCTAATCCGAGCTTTGTGGGGCACCCCATGCCAGTGGGTGGCAGGGTCCGCCATCATCTCACCCACTGGCACGCTATCACATCGGACAAGTGGGTGTTGCAGATCATCCGCAAGGGTTACGCCCTTCCCTTTCAGTCCACCCCTCCAGCCATGCCACCTCAGTTCCACCGCATGTCGGGGGACCACTTGGCACTTCTCCTGCAGGAAGTCACGGCCCTCTTGGCCAAGGGGGCCATCGAGTGTGTTCCTGGGCCGGAAGTAGGGAGTGGTTGTTATTCCCACTACTTTCTGGTCCCCAAGAAGGACAAGGGGGGCTTGCGCCCCATCTTGGACCTCCGGAACGTCAATCGCTTCCTCCGGAAGGAGAAGTTCAAGATGCTGACTCTGGCTCATGTCCTGGCTGCCCTCGACCCTGGAGACTGGATGGTAGCGTTGGACTTGCAGGACGCCTATTTTCACATCCCCGTCCTGCCGGCCCACCGGCGTTACCTGCGGTTCACGGTAGGCTAGGAGCATTTTCAGTTTGCCGTGCTCCCCTTCGGCCTTACCAGCGCCCCTCGGGTGTTCACGAAGGTGATGACGGTGGTCGCAGCTCATCTGCGCAGGTCAGGGGTGTCAGTCTTCCCCTACCTCGACGACTGGTTGTTGAAGGCGGGCTCGCCCCAGGCAGTCGTCACCCACCTTCAGACTACGGCCGACCTCCTGCATTTGCTGGGGTTCTCCATCAACGTGCCGAAGTCGCACCTGAGTCCCTCTCAGAAGCTCCCCTTCATCGGAGCGGTTTTGGATGTGACGCTGTTTCGGGTTTATCCTCCTGAGCAGCGAGTCCGGGATATTCAGGCTATGATTCCGATCTTTCAACCTCTATCCCGGGTTTCAGTCAGGATGACCCTCCGGCTCCTGGGCCTGATGGCCTCCTGCATCCTGCTGGTGCAACATGCCAGATGGCATATGCGTGCTCTGCAGTGGGACCTGAAGTTCCAGTGGGCACAGCATCAGGGCGACCTGTCCGATCATGTCCAGATCTCGGAGGGCACTGCACGACAATTGCAGTGGTGGCTCACGAATCGCGATTGGGTCAATGGCAGATCCCTCTCCCTTCCCCAACCGGTGCACACAGTGGTGACGGATGCGTCCCTCCTGGGATGGGGTGGCCACTTGGGAGAGGCGGAGATCAGAGGCCTCTGGTCTCCGGCGGAGTCCGGGCTCCATATCAATCTTTTGGAGCTTCGGGCGATCCGGCTTGCACTGAAGGCATTCCTTCCCTCTGTCCGTGGGAAGTGTAGTGCAGGTGTTCACGGACAACACCACCGCCATGTGGTATTGCAACAAGCAGGGCGGGGTGGGGTCGTGGACCCTATGTCAGGAGGCTCTGCGCCTCTGGACTTGGCTGGAACGTCAAGGCATTACCTTGGTGGTTCAACACCTGGCAGGTTCTCTGAACGCCAGGGCGGACGAACTCAGCCGCCGGTGCTTGATGGATCACGAATGGCGCCTGAACTCGGACGTGGCGCAAGGTCTCTTTCTGCAGTGGGGAGAGCCTTGGTTAGATCTATTCGCCACCGAAGAGAACGCGCTATGTCATCAGTTCTGCGTGTTGGAATTTCCAAGGCGGCACTCGCTCGGCGACGCTTTCCGTCACGAGTGGAGTTGCGGTCTGTTGTACGCCTTTCCGCCTATACCACTTCTGCCCAGAGTGCTGAAGAAGATTCGGCGCGACCGGGCCCAAGTCATCCTTGTGGCTCCGGATTGGGCACGAAGATACTGGTATCCCGAGCTACTCAACATGGCGATCGATCCCCCGATCCGCCTGCCTCTTCGGGAGGATCTTCTGTCGCAGCAACAGGGACGGTCCTCCACCCGAACCTGTCCAGCCTCCACCTCCATGCGTGGAGATTGAGCGGCGACAGCTGATTCCATTTGCCTTGCCTCCTGAGGTCTGTGATGTCATTCTGGCAGCCAGGCGTCCCTC
Organism: Calotriton arnoldi; assembly: GCA_963921515.1. Classification (NCBI taxonomy): domain Eukaryota; kingdom Metazoa; phylum Chordata; class Amphibia; order Caudata; family Salamandridae; genus Calotriton; species Calotriton arnoldi. The sequence goes on from CAWUFW010003367.1 coordinate 989,801, forward strand.
CACTAAATCGGTATACGCCTGCAGGTGGAACAGATTTGTGGCATGGTGCACAGCTAAGTCTGTGGACCCCCTTTCTGCCCCTCTTTCTGAGGTCCTTCTGTTCCTACTCTCCTTGGCCCAGCAGGGCTCTGCTTTGGGCACTGTCAAAGGTTATCTTTCGGCCATCTCCGCCTTTCTCAGGCTTCCAGATCAGCCTTCTCTCTTTACGTCCCCGGTTGTTAACCGTTTCCTCAAAGGCATTACACACACGTTTCCTCCTGTGCCTTTCATAATGCCTCAATGGGACTTAAATCTTGTATTGACCTATCTGATGTGCGCTCCTTTTGAGCCCCTTCATAACTGTCCTTTACGTCGTCTTACTCTCAAGACGGCTTTCCTGGTAGCTATCACCTCTGCCAGAAGAGTGAGTGAGCTCCAGGCTCTTTCTTCTAAACCTCCTTTCCTTTCTGTTCATCCGGACAAGGTGGTTTTAAGGACCCGTCCTTCTTTCTTGCCAAAGGTTGTCACGCCCTTCCACATCGGGCAGGCCATCACTTTGCCCACCTTCTTTCCGCCTCCTTCAAAAGAGGAAGAGAGGCTCCATCGTCTGGACCCAAAACGTGCGCTCTCGTTCTATATAACGCGCACACAACAGTTCCGGGTGGATGACCAGCTCTTTGTTGGCTACGTGGGCGCCAAAAACGGTCGGGCCGTGCACAAACGCACCATCTCTCGGTGGGTCGTTTTGTGCATCAAAGCATGTTACTCGTTGGCTAAGAAGGAGCCTCCTGTGGGGCTGCGTGCCCATTCTACCAGGGCAACAGCAGCCACTACTGCCTTGGGACGCGGCGTTCCCTTGCAGGACATTTGTCAGGCAGCTACGTGGGCCTCGCTGCACACGTTTACCAAGCATTACTGCCTTGACAGTCAAGTCCGGAGAGACGGCTTCTTTGGCCGTACTGTTCTCCGTGACTTTCTGGTGTAATCTTGTTCGCAGACCCACCACCTGGGTTGGTATTGCTGGGGTATCTATTCTAAGGTAAGGAATCTATCACTAACGTGTCTCTTGCAGATGCACAAGTTACTACTTGTGTAACGATATATCTGTAAGAGACATTAGTTAGTGATAGATTCCTTACCGCCCCACCCATCCTCCCCATTCTGCGAACTGATTTCTAGGGTTAAGGTCATCCCTTTCAGGGCCCTAGTTTCATGGCACCAGTGGTCAGTTTCTTGCATGGCTCTGCGTTCCTGGCGCGGAAAGTCGTGTACAGAACTGACGTCAGTGCGCATGGGTGGCGCCTAAGTAGTCTCTGTGACGTCATCTCGGCGCTTACGACGCCAGCGACGGACGCGGAACCGCACGACGCCACCTACTGACGCGCAGGGGTACTGCTAGCGAAAAACTTTCCGGATCCAGTCTGACGCCTGGGGATATTCTAAGGTAAGGAATCTATCACTAACTAATGTCTCTTACAGATATATCGTTACACAAGTAGTAACTTGTGCCTTACTGCACCACAGGTACCATTTCCCCCTTTTTGCTCATCCTCCCTCGTAAAACTGTTGTGTCTCGGGGTCTAAAACTTGCATCTCCAGTCATACTGCAGCAGGTATTTGCCCCACTTTCTCCCCTGTGCTAACCATATTTATGGTCCATGTGACAAAACAACTGGGCAATCCCAAAACAATGTTTTTGCAAGAGCTTCTTCTGCTGACTTCAAGTGCAGCGTGAAATTTAAGGAAGGACATTATTTTGACAAATTGACCTTCTTCAGTGCCACGAGAACATCTGGGTGCCACCCCTAAATTGCTGATTAGCCACTGGTTATACTTCTAATTCCTTCATCTGATACCAGACCGTCAGTGCTAAAAGTGCCCTTGGTCTGATGACCAGCGGAACTTTAGATGAAGATAATGAGGTTGGCACCCCAATCTTTGATGAAAACTATTCTGTAATTGCCACAGTGGTTAAGGCTCTTTGCTTTATTTACTCCCTAGCTTTAAGCATGTAATATGCAATGATGAACACATGTACCAGTATTCTGAGTGGTGATGAAATTGACTTGCTAATGGATCACATTTTAATGTACTTTTAATGTTAACTCTCCAGTAATTTACTCATGCAGAGTTGCACTTGTCTCCGTCCATCTCGTAATTTCTTGCGTGATCTTCTAGATTGCTTCATCCAGCACAATTTATAACTCATCATTTCTCCCAACAGATCACCCCTGCAGAGGGACTCGTATCCATACTCAAAAAGCAAAATGAAAGCGAGGGGAAGAAGCTTGCGCAGATGCAGCAGAAGCAGGCAAAGAGGAGAGTGAGGTTCCAGGAAATGGATGATGCTTTGGATCAAGGTTAGTTCAAGAACTCCAACGTTATCATTTACCTCTTACTTCTTTGAATGCTTTCCTTTCTCCTTGTAGGCTCTTATGCACATAAACTCTTCATGGCTTGTTTTGTGATGACAAAATTCTTGTCAAGCGTACCAGGTTATCATAAAAGGCTGCCAATGTAAATTAAGATGGTGGCTTGTCATGACCTCGGTTTGAAAAATATCTTACAACCCATTTGGCAAATATATTTAATCACTGAAGGTTTGTGGAGAAAAGGAGGCATTTTCTACTAGGGGCTGCAGCTTCTCTGCCTGAAACAAATGAGGTTTAGCGAAAATGCTTCATTAGAAGCGTATGTGTGAGTGTTCCTTGTGGTGCCTCCGGAGTACACAATGTTTGCCTGAGGAATGTGACCATTGACATATGTTTGAAAGAAATAGAACTTTTTGTTAAACAACCTTTTTTGCAATCTAATGTGTTTCCTTTGAAAACAAAGTTTCAAGAAATAATTGGCAGAGAAGACCAACTAAGTTGTACTACACTAGACAAGGAGGGTGGTCACTAAAGAAATCAATGGGCTTCTTACCCTGGAATTTACATTAAAGCTAGTATGGCTGTAGGGGTGCAGTACCCTTGGTACTGTGCGGTAGAGTGTCAAGCTATTTGAGATGGGCTGCTTCCAACTCTGACTATCACTTCTTACAGGCATAGACATCAAGGTACAGCCCATACCCTATCAGTGACTCCAAAAAGGTTCTATTCTGCTTGTACTTCTACCAACAAAAATCTTCAGAGCACCACATTACATGACATAGTCTTTCAGTGGTTCCTAGTTTGAAGATATTTTTAGAAAACCGACTGGAGAGGACCGCTAAAAGTAGGGAAGGTCGCCCAGAGAGAAAAGGTCAAGGGTTGAAAACTGTGTAGGTGCAAAACAGATGACCTTTTGCCTCTCAGGGCTTTGTGACACTGTTTAAGAGTTTTAAAGTTCTTCTGATCTGATATTAATTACTTTTTTGCAGAGGATCTTGGAGGCGGCTCTTGCTTTGTGCTGATATTGCTGTGTGTAGCCACAGTCTTCCTCAGCATAGGAGGAACAGCGCTGTATTGCACCCTTGGCTATGTGGAATCACCTGTTTGCACGGACTTTGCAGACAACATGGATTTCTACTATTCTCGGTTGCTTCATGGAATGGAAGAGCTCAAACACTGGTTTTCCTTCTCATAACCAATATTAGAAAAGACTGCTCTTTGTCACCGTCACCCACAACTTGCAGGAGAAAGTGAAAACTGATTGGCAGTACTCCAGCTCTGTCAGGATCACAACTCATGGTTGAAACCTAACTTCTGAGACAATGGACCTCTCGCTTCACAACATCATTTCCAAGAAGGGTCTTGGCAACAAATTCTGAATGTGTTGAGGTACTTAAAATCGGCACTGAATGTGGTGGCGACAAATGGTGTTACAGATCCCCAAAGACAGACTGTTCATCTTTTACTGAGTGAGACGGATGTACCTCTGAACGACCTAGTCTGATTACTGTAAACGTTTTCTGGCTAATTAAATGAACACTTTTGAATTGCAGCTAAGCAAAGCCACAGGTCACTATCATGCAATAAGTCTGTGTTTTGTGGACGTTGTCTTTTTTGGTTTTTAAATTGTCTTAACTATGTTTTTGTGTTACCTTTAATTGTTCTCAAAGTGCTGCAATGTCGAATTTTAAACAAATAATTAATTGTAAATGAACTACCACTGCAATTTGGCAGCTAACGGGTGAAACCCATGATTGGGTTGTGTATAGCCTGACTGCTGTGCTTTAAATATCATGTTTACAAGCTTTAGAAAATTGTGTCTACGGGAGAGACACAAGAGTCAGTCAACTGGGAGTAGAAACTAAGGTGTCCAGGTAGGAAGTTTAGGGTGTACTGAGGTAACTTATCAAAAAAAAAAAAAGACAAAAGTCTGACACTTGTCAATCTGTTAAGACAGCCCTCATTTAGCACTTTATGCACCGGGAACTGGGGCGAATTCTTGCTTTCACATTATTAAAGGAAAGTTGTGGGTCTTTATTATTTAACTCATTTCCTGTGTTACATTACTGAACTATTTGTGTTCTAGCATTATATTGACAGCATGGCGCAAAGTAAGGCCACCTGCCTCATAAAGTAGCCAGCACCATATTATTGCCCACCTGATCACATTCTAGTCTGTTTTCCTACATTTCATTTAAGTCCTTTGAAGCCAGTAGTGTTACCAGCTGAGGAACAAGCAAACTTAACTTGGTCTTTCATGCTCTAGTCTTAAGATAGATTTCGAGTTTAGAATCCATTTTGATGGACAGCCTTCTGGCTTCTTGGTTATGCTGAGCACTGTTTTGTAGGAAACCCATTTTTTGACCTAATTTCATGAAACCAGCCGAGTTTGAGGGCTCTCGTGAATCTGTGTGCTTGAGTCACCGCTGGTGAAGGATATTGCAAGAGATAGATGGGAGTACACATGCTTTGTAAGACTGATGCCCCTGTATGCTCTGTGACCTTGTCTATCAATACGCAGTCTTTTTAGTCCAGAGTTTACCACAACAAAGTTGGAGAGTCAAACTTGACTCATGATGGGAAAAATCTATCTGCTACTCATTATGACTGACACGTGTCATTTCTTCATCTAATAGCAGTGATGCCTAGGTGAACGCCATGCATCTGGCCAGGTTTAGAGTAGTTTCATTCCAAAGGAAATGGGGGAGCGCATTAACTAGCCCGTGGCAAAAACTACTTGTTTTACTCTGTGTGAGATATGCCAAGCTGGCTGGTTCCAGCATTCCAAGCAATCAAAATCCTCTGTAAGTAAACTCCATCCCTTAAAATACATTAAAAAAGGGCAGAGACCCGAAGGAAACTCCTCAGGTACTCTGAGGAACACCAAATGAGCAACTTGGACTTAGAATCCCTTTTCTTGAGTATGTGATTCAGATCACCCTATCAATCATGGTTGTAAGTCATAATCTACAATGATTTAAAAGTAGCACATGCAAGGGACTGATGTGTGTATCCTTTTCTGATCGCTAATATGACAAACGTTTGCCTGAAACGTTGTTTTAAGAGGTAAACTGCAATCTCATAGGCATTTACGTGGATTTTTGTTTTTATCAGAGACCGGCCTCGGTAGTGTATGCTAATACGGCACCACAGACTAGGAATTGAAAAAAAAATACTCCACCTATTTTATGTTACTGACTGGTTCAGTACACCGTGCTTAAGCTTATTTATTTACGTTACATTAATTTTGAACTGACAACTTAAATATTTGTGTAAATTAGTGGTGTTTTCCTGTGCATGAGTTATGTTTTTTTTTAAAAATAGCTGTATTTATAATTGCTGTGTAGTTGTTGTACCCTTTGGTTTCTGTAGTATTGAGTTAAATGTTTTCAACAAATTGTTTGTTTTAAGACGTCGGTTTTAAACTAAAGGAATTTTTATTTGTCTGTCACCAAATGAGAAAATGATTCCTCTGATAATTTCGACAGTTGAATCCTTATCAGAAATAATATCTAAAGCTATTTATTCAATAATGTAACAAAAATATTAATGTCATGGACCTTGTAATTTTAAGTTCAGTTTGTCAGAAAACATTTTAAAGAGGCTATTCTGTACATTTAAAAAATAATTATAAAAAGGAAATTTTAACACAAACTGTGCAAGTAGCTTTTGTTGAACCATTTTACCACTCTTTTGGCTCATTATAAAGTGTTGTACTAGCGGTATTTATAGATGTCATCACTGTTATGGAGTTGTTCCAACTTATTTGAGTTTTGTTCTCTTACGATTAATATTTGGATAAAAAATACTGAATGCCCTGGCACAATTTTAACAGAGAAGTTCTAAACATTCTATATTACCCATCGATATGTATTGTTCAGGTTTTCTCGACCCTCATTGTAAAGAAGCAGATTCTCACCTGTGAGAATGCCACGTTTGTTTGCTTTTGTACCTCTTTATTTGTACCGGATGCAAGGGTCTCACGCAAAGCTTCAGATTTAAATGGATTAGAGCAGTAACTGCCAGTGCCCACCTTTAAACATTAGGTCTACTGCTGTCCAGCTGGGGAAAAAGGGTCTGTGCAGGATACCTGTGAATGAATACTCATTCACATGCATCTTCAGTCTGAGTGAGGAAGACTGGTGTCTGGAATCTGCTCACAAGTAGCACTGTGGCAGATGGGACACTGAATACATTTATTTTGGCCTGCACATTCAATTATGTAATGTATGTGCCAAACCTCCCTTGCCCTAACTGACTGACCAGTACAACGCTCTGAACATGACATTTGTAAGATTTTTAGCATTTTTTCCCCAAATATTGTTTTCCACTTGCCCTAATGCAGGAACATATTAACCCCCAGCTTAGTTCCTCTCGGTCTCCTGAGCATGGGAGTACCAAACATTTTTGGTATCCCCATGCTCCCCGATCCCCTATGGGGTTTTATGTGGGTTTGGAGCGCCCATCACCAATAAATTGGGTGTAGTGCACTTTGGATATTTGGAAACAGGGTGGAGGGTGGAACAGTGTGGAGGCTTTATTGCAGGAGTTTATCTGGTGCTACAGGAAACCCCGTTGTAAGATTCAGCTTCTTCAACAACCCAAGAAGGACGGTGGGGTTTCTCTTCCAGTTTTGCGATTTTATTATGTGGCCTCATTTTTTTCACAACTCCGCTTGGTTCTGTATTGGGGGGCGTGGCTACAAGGGCATATGTTTGCTGACTTCCTGCCGTTGAGGGTACCAATCGTTCCAGGTGTTGGGATCGTGGATACAATGTATTTTTTTATTTTTATTTATTTTTTTATTTATTTTTTTTATTGAAAATTGTATGGTGAACAACAGAGATCTGCATATACAATTCGTCATCTGCAAAACACCTCAGTACAGTTATACAGCACATCTATAAACGTACGCCTTTACATTTGCCCTCACTCCATTTACACGTCATCCTCCGAGTCACTCTCTTCTTCTGGGGGGGTACAAATATCTCCTCTATATACATTCCATTTCCCCCATATTCTACTCCATTTTTTGGGACATTTCCTATTGACAAATGTGGCCTTCTCCGCCACCATAACAACATCCATATCGTTACCCCATTGCATCGCAGTTGGTACAGTCTCGCTCCCCCACTTTTGTGCAATGTTCCTCTTGGCTATAATCATGCCGGTCGTAGCCCACTGCCGTTCGGCATGTGTAAGATCCGTAGGTCCCCATACATTCAAAAGACAGCATTGTGGTTCCAGCGGGACTTGCTTCCCTGTTACCTCCGCAATGATCCTCACCACTGTTTCCCAATACGGTCCCAGTTTCGTACAGTCCCACAGTGTATGGTAGAATGTACCCACTTCCCCACACTGCCGTAGGCAACCCGGGTCAGGGGACCTTCCCATTTTGTGTAGAACCACCCTGGTGTAGTAGGTCCTATGTAATATTTTCAACTGTACCAGTCGTAGTTTGGAGGAGATTGCAGTCTCCTTGGGCGATGCTATGGCGTCTCGCCACTCAGGGTCTTCCATGTCTCCCACCTCTAACTGCCATGCTTCCCTGAGTCGGTCCAGCGGCTCTGGACGGTTATTGATAATTTTTTTATATGTAAGCGAGGTCGCTTGCTTATACAAGTGGTCTGTGAGCAGCCGGTCCTCTAGGGGTGATGATTCCGGGAGAGTCTCGGCCGGAGGGAGGGCCGCCTCTATGGCATGTTTATTTGCATATACCTGTAGTGTTCCCTCGGGGTCATTTTGTACTGGTCTTGCAGATAGGCAAAACTAACAACCTCTCCATTGTGCCAGAGGTCTCCCAGCCGGGAGATACCAATCAAGTCCCAGTTTCGAAACCCTTTGCTGTTGCCCAGTGTTCCCAGTCGGCCTGTGTCCCATAGGGGCGTGTGTTGTGTAAGTCTGCCCGTCCATCCTAGGTGTCTGTTAACCGTGCGCCATATGCGAACAGTATGCATCGCTGGGCTCATGAGGTTACTGGTTTTTCTTTGGGCGTAAAGTGCTCTATTAACTCCTCCCATCCCTAGGGTCATTCTGTCTAGATGGTATGTGCGGTCTGTATCTGGTACGTGCAGCCATTGATTGATTACCGTGAGTTGCGAGGCCCAATAGTACGCCTTTATATCTGGCAGGGCTATCCCCCCGTCGTACCAACTCCGCGTCAGTTTGTGCGCAGCTATCCTGGCCGGTTTGCCGTCCCAGAGAAGGGCCGCCACCTCTGAGTTCACTGCCTTGAAGTATGTGTCTGGGACTGGGTACGGCGTATTATGCAGGGCGTAGAGGAATCTGGGCAGGGCCATCATTTTAAAGAGGGCCGCTCTACCTAGCAGCGTAAGTGGTAGTGCCTTCCAATGTTTGATGTCCCGTTGCAGTCTTCGCAAGGGGGGCTGTAGATTGAGGGTAAAAAAGGAATTTTGATCTGAGGTGACATGGATACCCAGGTACTTAAAACTATTCGCGACTATCTGCACCTTACAACCTCTCGGCAACCGAGGGGGTGCTCCATGTAGGATATACAGTACCGACTTGTCCCAGTTAATGGCATATCCCGATACCGAGCCGAACACCGCACAGATATTAAGTATTGCGTGCAGAGATCGTGTAGGCGAGGTGACATATAATAATACATCATCAGCATATAGGGATATACGGTCCTCCCATTCCTCCCTCCACCGTAGACCTCGTATCCTGGGGTCCCACCTTATCCAGGTCGCCAACGGTTCGAGGACTAATGCGAATAGTAGGGGCGATAATGGACAGCCCTGTCTCATCCCTCTGCGTCGTCCGGTGTCGTAAAGAACCAGGATTTGTCTCCGTCCAGCACCTTCAGCTTCGCTGGGAAGAACATCATGTATCTGAGACCTTTGTCCCTAAGTGCCCGCTTGATACCTTCAAAGGAGCGACGGTCTTTTTGCACTTTCAGGGTGAAATCCGGGAAGAATCTGATTGTCGCGTTCTCGTACAGTAGATCTCCTTTCACCCTCGCTGCTTGTAGGATTGCATCACGGTCTCGAAAGTTCAAGATACGGGCAATGATGGTGCGGGGCGGCGCACCAGGTCGCGGCTTCGGGATTGGAGCCCTGTGCGCCCTCTCAACAGAAAATAGCGGGGAGAGTCTCTTGGGTTTAAGGTGATTGAGGACAAGGTCCTCCAGGAAGAGGTCCACGCTGGGCCCCTCCGTTCCTTCAGGCACCCCCACCACTCGTATGTTATTGCGACGAGCTCGCCCTTCCTGATCATCCAGGTGCAGTGCCATCTCTCTATGCTGGTGAACCAGTTTTTCCACCTTTTTCTCCAATTCACGTGTGACGTCCTGTAGTGCACTCACATTTTCTTCCGTGGCCGTGACTCTTTCAGACGTCTTTCGCATATCCGCCCGCATAAGGTTCATCTCGATCGTAACCTTGTCAATTTTGGTCTCTAGATTAGTTCCGACTGCCTGGATCGCTGCCATTATTGAGCCTAGTGAAGGCTCTACCGCTGGTGTGGCCTCCTCATTTACTCCGGAGTCAGTCGTGAGCTGTCGTGGCACTGCGTACTTATCCATCTTGTTAACCTGAATGGCGGTGTTCCCACTCTTCGGCTTCATGTCGACACGGAGGAGTCGTCTGGATCGCTGCAGCGTTTCGAGTTGTCCGTCGGCGTATACCGGAGCGGCCACGCGATTCAGCGAGCTGCCTGCGTCTCAGGGCATCAATGTACCAGCGCGGCGGTTGTGATGTCCCAGTAGTACTGTCCGCAGGCGGGAGCGGGGGGGGGGTGGATGTAGAACCCGCGCGGTCTGCTTCTAATTTAGTGGCTCCCCGGATTGCAGTCTTGTCCCCGCTACCTCTCCGTTATGTACCGGGCGTATTCCACGTCTATTGTCTCATGATGGTTCCTCACATCCCCAACTCCACATTCGGCGGGATTCCTGTGTTTAGGGGCGGTTGTGAAGCGCCAAGCCTCGCACCTTTTTGGTGTAATGTAGCCAGCACAGGGATCACCCGGTTGCCTCTACCACTGCGCCCGCGGCCTCTGCGCCACTCTTGCCTGTGCCGCCCCGCTGTTACTACTTGCACCTCTCACATCCTTAGGTATGGCCAATTTCGGGATATCAGGGTTCCGATGCTCCTCGCGGTCCTCGCTTGGGGGAGGGGAGGGAATGACCACCAGTGTTCTCCCCCTCCCGTTCTCACCTCAGCACGTGGTCGCTGGCTGTTATGTGCAGCACTTGGGCTTCTGGGGCTTCTCAGGGGCTGGGCTGCGTATCGCCGTTGTAGGCCTGAAGCCGCGGCTCTAGCGTACCGCGGTCTCCAGCTTCAGGGTCTTGCCGTCTGTAACGTGGCTCCGCCCTCTATCGTCAATGTCGGGTCTGTGCCGCGCTGATTCTTGGCGGCTCGGATTTCATCCCGTTGCGGGCGTCCGATGCAACAAAACTCGTCCTGCCGCCAGTCCGCAGCTACCGGGGTCCAAACGGTCGCACTATTCCCTCCAGGGTTGCGGATTATTGCCGGATTTTGCGTTTATCGCTGCGGGCCCCGCCGGAGCTCCGGAGCTACGCCGCCTTTACACTCGGCGCCAGGCCACGCCCCCGATACAATGTATTTTAAGCGGACTCAATTTAAGACCCAAAAGGTTTTTCATCTTATTTGGAGTTCTTCAAAGGGAATATTTTCCAAACTTACCCACTCAATCAGTTAACCTATCTCGGATAGAATCCCAACTTACCCTCCTGTGTGCCCGACTACTTTTATGAGAACTGGAAGAGGGCTAGTCTCTTCACCCTGGGTCAACTATTTGAGGGTGGAGTTCTTCTTTCCTTTGAGAATTTGCTGCAGCAGTATTCTCTTCCCCATACTTGCTTTTGTAGGTATCTCCAAGTTTGACATTTTATATCTAGTCTTAATGAAGATGAGATTCGGAGCTCGGATAACTCTTTACTGAAGCTGGTAGCAAAGTCTCCAGCAAAGAGAAATATCGGCCTGGTATATAAGCTAAGTTATCAGCACTCCCGGGACCACAAGGAGGATCCAGTCTAGGGCAGGGCTATTAAATGGAGCCGCTTTCTTAATACAGCAGTGAAGGCTGGCGATATGAGGCGTAGCAATATCTTGATGCAATCGGCTCTTAATGTGTTACGTGTTAAGGTGTATCATTTTAGATGTATCAATGACTTTTATTACACCCCACACCACCTCTTCTTAATGAAGCTTCGGGCGGACGATTGCTGTTTCCGGTGTGGCCTCGAAAACTCTTAGCGCGGTTTGTATGTTTGCCTCTTGTCCCGTTCTGTGTTTGTACTGGGACTTCGTCTTTGGTAAGATGTATAGTAACTCAGCTGCAAGTAAAATCCCAGTTTAGTGTACTACTGATATGGGCTCTATTGAAACATACCACAACCATATATTTTTTGCATTTACACATCATACAATTTCTATTGCTGGGTGCCAGACCCTATTCACCTTGATTGGCTGGCCCAAAGACTGAGCTGAACATGACATCTGTCGTACTTCAATTTTTTCCCAAAACATGGTAATGATCTCCAGTCTTCCTTGTACAGGAATCCTTCACAAATCTTCACACAAATCTGTGTTCACCTAGGACTTCTGTGTGTGGGATTTTTATGCATTGTTAGGTTTTCCATAGGTTTGAGTAGGGAACCCCCCCCACACTAGACCCCAGTGAATGTTTTTGATGGATTAGATTCCAGGTGCATGTTTATGGCATTTGGACATGGAGTCGGTCACCACCCAGAACAACCTACCAACCCCAGACATTTCTGAAAACTAGAGACACATCGGAACCCGCAAATAATACATTTCAGCATGTTTTATTACCCCAAATCTCCTGAAAATGTCAAAGTATGGGTAGTTAAAAAAAATCACAATTCTTTCTTTTTCTGCAACAGAACACTACAGAACTTCAGGCAAATAGCTACGGTCATACCCCGCAATGTTCCCACACTTTAGCTGATACAAAATGGCATCATGCAGGTGTGGCTGAACCTATTGTAGGGAAAGAATAGGCCAGATTTCTGACCATGTGTAGACCACATTGACACTATATTGAATTCATACGGTCCCTTATTTAGCTTGTTCCTGTCAGCTATGATAAACCCACCCATTCATGTGAACTACTGAAGTGTGGGAACATTGTGTGGTGGGAGTCTTCCTGTTCACCACAAATTCCGGAGCTTTTGGACATAGATGTATGAAGAAAAAGTTTTTTTTAACTAATGTTTCATCTGAACAGGGCACTCTGGGTAAGAAAAAATCATCCATGCGAATCACACCGCCCAGGACTCTTCTTGGTGGCCTGTGTTCAGAAATGGCTGGGGAGTTAGGTTTCCGTAGGTGCTGGATGACCCCAACCCAAAAATACGTTTCTGGGCCTCAGCAAGCATCCGAATGGTGGTCTGCGCTCCTTCCCAGGGCACATGTGTGTCTTTTTCAAACCAAGAAAATGGACGCTGCTTGAATTTTTCATGAGGCCAAAGCAAAAATTCAAACAAGTTCTGGGTGCCTTGCTTGGGCACAGACGTTTGTGTCGGCTCCCCAACATGGAGATGGGTGCAGTTTGAAGAGCCAGGTATTGTTTGGATTTATTCTTATCAGAAAAAAATCCAATCAGAGTCCGGGCTCCTCGCTGGGCAGCAGACCAGTGTGTCTTTCTGTCTGTCTGTGGTGCAGCAAAGAGCCCGGGGCGGTTTGGGTTTGTTCAGAGGTTAAGAAAATATCAAAACCACATCCAGGCTCCTCCTGCATTGGGCTCAGACATGTGTCTGTGCTGGCACCACAGCGAGGAGCCAAGAGCTGTTTGGGATTTTGCTGAGGATAAGAAAAAAAACAAATAGCCTCTGGGCTCCTTGCTGGGGCACAGACGTGTGTGTTTGTCCCCAGTGCAAAAAAATCCAAACAACATATGTGTCTATGCCCTGTTTCGGTTTTTTATTAGGATAAGAAAAATTCCAATCAGCATCTGGATTCTTGCTGGGGTGCAAGACTGTCTGTGCCCCCACAAAGGAGTCACATTATTTGGATTTTCTTAGGCTAGAGAAAATCCAAATAGCCTCTGCCACCTTGCTGGGGCACAGACATGCAGATCCTTCCTCTTGGACAGAGAATCACTGGGTGATAAAGGAGCTGTCTAAAACGGAGTCAGGACGTGGTGACTGGAAAGAAAGGAACTAGAAACAATCCTAGTCCATTCCCCTTCAAGTCCTTTCCACCTGATTTGTTTTTTCTGTTGGTGGGGTGATATAGGTGGTGGGAGGGAGAATGGGAGGAGATGGGCTGTTCCTTCTGCCACTTTCACACCTCCCTCCCACCAACGGAAAAAGTGTCTCAAGCTTGTGGGCATGGCTAGGGAGGAGCTGACTGCAATAATAGCTGCCCATAGCCCCTTCCCTAGCCCCACCCACAAGCTTGGTCTCTGTGTTGTCCTCGGAGGGATTGTGGAATCTGGTTCAGCCAGTTTGATGTGAGTGACATCACTAGTGATGGTGTATGCATATTAATAAGGCAGCCTGGAAAGGAGCAAAGGGCCACCTCTTAAGGAATTTGCTGGTGTCCAGTCTGGATCAGACTCCAACACGCTCCTTACTCCACCACCAAGCCAAGGAGAAGTTTGTCTCCCATTGGACAGGAGGTCAAGAAAATAACAAAACAAAAATGTCTGAGTGCAAATACTTTTGGCTTATCCATAACATATACGTACATCTTAAGGGCCTACTGTAGCTACATATGTCATTAGGGCAGTCAAGGATAGAGTATGCCTAAATAATAACTTTAGATTGATATGAATTGGCAATACAGTTTACATGTCTTTCCCTACCAAACGCATATCTATATTTAGTTTTACTCTAATGCGTTCAGTTTTGTACTTGGAAATTTAAGGTATTTCTCTGACCCAGCCTTAATGGATCTCAGGCCTTGAGCTACCCTACTGGGCGAACTTAATTACTCTGCTGGCAAGTTGGCAAAGCTGTCCATTTTGTGGCATGAGCCTTCTACTGTGTCAGGAAAGGGATATTGATGAACTATCCATATGATAATTAGTTGCTTCTCTCCTTAAAGCTCCGGCTGGATGTTCTCAAAGAGGGCAAAAGGAGAGCAAGCAGGCATTTAGCTCCAGTAACCACAAGTAGGGCTTTATCTAATGTCCTGAAAGGAAGAATTCAGATCTGACTGGGAGGAGCCTGGGTCAGAGGAGAGGTCTTTTCCAACCCCACTTAAACGTCCATCTTGAATATTCCCAGAATGCTGTGTAGGGCAGTTGAGCAGCATCTGGGTTGCTCACTGGAAGCGCCAGTCCGATGGAGCGGTCATGTGGCATCTCTGGATTAGGTAAGAACTCTATCTTTTAGAGCTCGCCACCTCCATTTTTAAACCCCCATACAGGGAATCGCCTTGGAAAAGAAGTGGACAAATAATAGAAGGACAGACCCACATTGTGAATGGATTTCTCTCTGGAGTGAGAGGAATATGGACTTGTAGTTTTTGGACTTTCTCTCCAGAGCTAGTGGCAGTAGCTCCCTGAAAGGAAGTGTGCCATTAGTTGTGTGGGCTGCACAAGTAATGGGTCCACCATCACCCTCACACTGGGAACCAAACACTCCATTTTAGTGCTTGACTCTCTCAGGGTAGCAAAAGAGAGCAGTCCAAGTCCTACTCAAGGCAATAAGTTACAAATATTCATAACACATGCAGCCATAGAACCGACCAAGAGAGGTCGCTGCACTCCCGGCTATACTACAATAGTTGCAGCTTTGGAAGTGCTTAAATTGGACTTAAAAAGCCACAAGGTCATAGTTCTCGGGACCCTGTAGACTTAGTCAGGACCTTTCAATTCCTATAGTTGGGAGCTGCTTCACTCCTGCAGTCTACTCTCACTCGTTTGTCAGCGTTGGTGGTGCCTTTTCCATCTTGGGGCCACCACAGTAAGGGAAAACCTTAGGCTAATGCAGAGCCCTGCAGGGCCTTATGCGGCACTTCCACAAAGGGGCATGCATACATGTAGAGCGGCTCCAGTGGCAACTTCCGTTGCTTAGGGTTCCAGCCCCATGTCTTCTTTTTATTTTGGGCTTCCTTTTTTAGGTCTCGCGCCTAGTGTTGCAGTGCGAAGCACTGCTCGCGCAGCGCGAGACTTATTGTTAGGGGGTTTCAAAAGCTGACCAGACGCTCGTGCGTCATGGCCTTTTTCCTGCGGTTACGCGCGCAGGGCCGACATCTGTTTCCCATTATCGTGCCCAGACGCGGGCGCGATAATTGGAAACACATGTCTGCCGCGCGCGTAATCGCAGGCAAAGGCCACGACGCACGAGCGTCTGGTCAGCTCTGCAGGCTGCCGCGCTCGCTCGCCCCGCTCCTCTCGTTTCATTTTGTCTTCGGCGGTATGGTTTTCTTCCCCGCTGCGCAATGTGTGAATGGGTCACATTAAACACCTGCCGCCCATGGCTTACAGTGTACAAGAAAAATGGGCAGAACACACATAGGTACAAATGTGAAGATCACTCGTCATGGGCTTGAGGGCCAGGTAGGCGGGAGTCAGCATTTTATCCTTCCCAGGTCGGTAGTGTGTGCACCGTCGCTTCGGGAATTGCGAGATCTGTTCTTTATCAGCGCTTAGAATCAAGAGAAATGCGGCATGAAGCGCCATACAACATAAGATCTTATGCCAAATTAGGTGTGCAGTAAACACAACAGAATTGTGTCAGATTGTGGCCTTGAAATTGCCCCGGAGCGAGTTTGTGACGCTTGACCGACACTTGGAACTTGAATTGTTTAAAGAGAAATGCTCGAAAATCCATAACTCTGGCCCCAAGGGTAAAACAGATCTACCCCAGGCGCGAAACACCCGTTGGCCTGAGAGGGCTTTAGAATCCCCGGTCAGCCTCCATGGACTGGGCAGGGCGTGGCAGTCTCATCTACTCTAAATTCTGTTTACAGCTCGTCCACCCTTTCCTGTATCTTTGAATGGCTCCCCGTTTCCAGCAGCCCCTCATCTCTCTGCCTGAGCAAGATATCCGAGTTATTAAATAAAAAAACACACCATAGCAAGCCAAATGTTGTGTGTGAAATCAGCAGCTCACACAATGATATATAACGCAAGTTTTCCGCAGTACACAGGACTTTTCCCTTTTCAATAAAATTTAACAAAACGTGAATGGCATTGGAATGTCATTCGATAATTCTTAACGGCTTTTTTTATTTTATGAGTGCTGTGAGGCCACATATATCATGCAACTCTTTTTAAATGCAAATAAAACAAAAGAAATGTTGCATTCTGTCTTTTGGTTATCGAAGATTGTTCCATCAGCCTTTTTACTAATGCATGTGTGTTTGTGTGCATGCTTGTGTATATGGTATTGGTATAAGAATAAGGACATTTGTAGAGTGCCTGGTTACTCCATGCACTAGGAAATCAACCACAAGGGTCCAGGACAAAGAAGAGCTCATTAAATTTGTCTAAAAAAACAGGTCTGAAGTTTTTTCCGAAAAATCAGTTCTGAATGGTCTTGCCTCAGATCTAGCGGAAGGTTATTCCAAAGATTGGAGGCCAGGTGGCTAAAAGAGCGAGCACCCATACGTGCTCTCTTCACCCTACGGACTGCAGTGAGCCCAGCTTCAGCAGATCTGGGACAACAGCTAGGTTGATAAGGCTTGAACAAGACATGAAGGTAGCAAGAGCCTTTGTTGTTCAAGATATTATGACAAAAGCATAGAGCTTTAAAGGATACTCTATTTTTAATCGTGAGTCAGTGAATTAGGACAACAGCTGGACCAAAGAGAAGCATCTAGGCATGTTCAGCAGCAGACGTACTGCCGCATTCTGTACCCGTTAGAGCATCCTTAGCCTACCTTGAGGGGTGCCGAGATAAACTGCGTTGCAATAATCTAACAAGCATTGGCATAGCCAATAGGTCTCGCCTTTGGGACCTTATAAGTGTTTAGCCATGCAACAGTTGATGTTGTTGCACCAAGGATATTGTGCTGCTTAACTAAATACTTATAAGGTCCCAAAAGCGAGACCTATTGGCTATGCCAATGCTTGTCTTGGGTGGGGGGTGCCCTGTCCCACCTGGGCACCCCTACTTGCCATAATGATGGAGCCAGCTCGAGAATCCCACCCAGCAGCTCAGGCATTCTGTTGCAGCCGCGTGGCTTCTTTTTGGCAGTCTTCTACTTTTTTTTTTCTTTTTGTGTGTGGGTGCCCAGTCCCACTCGGGAACCCCCTTCATGTCCCCTTTGTTGTGAGCAGCTCGGGAAGCCCACCCCCGGCTGCCGGCTTCCCTCCAGCCGGCATACTCCTTTGCCGGTACAGGAGCCGGAAGCGTGGTTCTCCCCTGCCTGCTCCATGTGGGCAGGGTGTTTATTTGGTGGTGGCAGCCCTGCTCCTCTCCCAGACGCGGGAGTGGGGGCGATCCAACCACCATTGGGGGGCCACGATGGTGCTCCCCCAGTCTGCTTGTTGCTTGGGGCCCAGACATTGGGTCCTGGAACCCCTTCCTTCAATGTGGAGGGATGCAATGGCACTCGCCCTGTTCTTCTGTACGGCATGGCCAAGAGATGGTCCCAGGCCCCTCTACTCTTTGTGGGGGGGGGCGTAGGGGGGTGGCGATCCCCGTTTCCTTTGGTGGTGGGGGCTTGGTGGTGAGGACCCGGGCCCCCGTATACAAAAACAGGCCCGGGGTTTGGGATCCCCAGGCATCCAGAGCTCTGGGCAGGGAGCCCAAAGAACGTCCCCTCCCAGGGATCATAAATTAATAGGTTGTGCCGAGTCCGGGATTCTTGCCCACCCAGGGGGATTCCTCCCTTTTGCAGCGGAGCTCCATGCGGTCCATTTCTCGGCTGGGGGGGGTGGGGGGGTCAAAGGTCAAATCCCTTTTCCCTGCATGTCTTGATTTTTGAAATCTTGGGCTCATTTTGCTCCTGGTGTCGCGCCCTAGCCATCTGTATTATTTGCCTCTGGCATCCTGGCCTCTAAGATGGCATACTTTGCAGCTAGCTGGTTCCACTGTGTTCCTGTGCCAGACTTTGTTTTTTTTCTTGCCCTCTGGTGCTTCTCTCCTCCTGTGTGGGAGCAGAAGTCCAGTTCTTCCGCCATCAGATCCTTAGAGGGCTGAAAGGGACCAGCGTCCCTGGCCCTGGAGAGAGATCCACTGGTCCTGGGTTCAACTGTAGGCAGAATCCGTAATCCATGAGGGCATCAGAGAGTTTCTCCTTCCAGTTGTCCTTGGCTGCCGCAGTCCAGTCCCAGTGTCCAGCTCAAACAACAAGCATTGGCATAGCCAATAGGTCTCGCCTTTCGGACCTTATAAGTATTTAGCCATGCAGCACACAAGCTGCGAGTTTACAAACATCAGAAACACTTTAAATAATGTCCAATACTATATCTCTTTTTAAGAAAAAAACGTTATCAAGTTTAATCCTCGCTGTTACTTAACCATTTAAGTACCAAGAACGGTATACAAATGTCACTTTTATGGCGAAGAGATGGGTTAGAATTTTTTGGGGCTCAGGCGCTAGTTTCAACATTTTTTCCTTGCATGGTGAGAAAGTGTCTCTTTAAATGCCTCACGGTGTGAGCCTGTGCTCACGGGACGCAGCGTTAAGTGTTTGTACAACCCATTCACATTAGCTGCCAAGCGTCGGCTCATTCAGGGTAATTATCAGCCCCATTCAGGGCCCTGTTTTAGGAGGGTCACACCTGGAAAAGAGCAGTCCTCGCCGCTGCATTACAAAGGGAAGGGCTCCAGTCGCCTACCTGTCTGCAGAGAAGGCCGGGCGAGGGAGGGCGTGGATGAGAGCCAGGCCCGCAGTTAGGAAGTTCTCAATTACCACACCAGAGACAAGATTATTTTATGGTCGTGACGTTTGACAGTGTGAAATGTAAGAGGCTGTGAAAAAGATGAAGGGGTTTTCGTTCACCTGAAAAGGGAAAAGTTTGTAACAATTTACGCATATCAAGTGTGTCACTTACCATAATGCAAGCTTGGAAAATGCCCCCTGGTTAAAAGTATAAGGCAGTCGTAATCTCCGGAAAGTGGGCTGCTCTCACTCTTGGGTCCGCTCCGGTGTCACTGCACCTGCTGCACAGTGGCCACGCACCTGAATGTATTGTTGCTGCTTGATATTTATAAACCGAATGCACTGTAAGCAGCATGACACGGGTAATGTTTTTATAATTTTAAAGAGACTCTATACTATATTTACAAAAAGAACCGAATTTTGTCGTGGTTTATTTTTAAATGACAGGCTCAAAAAACTCAATGTGCTCGTTTGTACTGTCGAGCGACGGCGGTTGTTGATGTGGAAAGCAGGTTGGATATTTCGGCATCCTTCTTCCTTCTCTCTAACTTGAATGATGCAGAGTGGGGGCCGGGCTGGCGCCTGAGCGCCATTACCTTCAATTACAATAATTGTTGCCTATCCAGTTTTTTTTGCCGTTCCCCCTGGGGGAGCGCGCGCTCTCCTGTCTCTGCTGCCAGTCGTCTCGGCTCGCGCAGGACTGCTCCACTTCTGTCTATCGCTTTGACGCCTTCAGATTAGAAGAGGAACGCGAACCTCCAGCTTCAGCCGATCTGCTCCAGCCCGGCTCGGTTCTGACTCAAATTATATTTTATTTTCAGATGCGTCACGTTAAATAGAAATTCGTTACACTGGACAGACAAGCCAGACAGCCGCATGTCATGTGTAATGCATTGAGGCAGCCAGTTTCAGTTCGATAGGCAAAGCGATTTTATTTTGGAAACTGTTGAAAGCCCACACGCATTAGTCTAAACACCAGCTCTGTCCAAAAATAGGCGGCGAAAGTGAAAGCGCCGCGTTTGGAGCAAAAGTGCACCAGGGCCAGCGCGACCGCCATCTGTTTCCAATTAACGCGACCGCTGCTGCTCGCTCCCGAGCTCCCTAGGCCAGGGGAGAGAGAAGGCGGGACATGCACCCGCCTTTGGCCAATTGCGTGCTGTCTTTCTTAGAAAGACGCATGCAAAGGCCAATAGCGGGTGATGAAAAAAAAAAGCACACGCACGAGTGTGTTCAGAGTCTAAAGCCCTTACAAAAGCCTCGCAGGGCAGCGCATGCGCGCTGGCTCAGGCGAGACCTAAAAAGCACTCTCTCCCTTCTGCAAGAGTTTATAAATGGGGGTGGAAATTACCAGGCACCCCTGGACAATCCTAGGGTGCCACATCGACTCTCCACCCCTGTCCCAACCCTCCTGCACAGCATGCTGAGACAATTCAGGATGGCACCATCTAAGAGTCACTGGCTACATCTTCTCTGGGGGCCTCAACTCCACCCCTCGCTGACATCACCTCCTTTCCCACCAAAACCTCAAAGAGGAGCAACCTCCTGTGTTAGCTCCATAGGTCTGGGCTCCCTCCTTTGTTCAGCGGGTCTGGGCTGTTCCAACCCTGGTACAGTGTGACAGCTAATTAATGGATACAGATTTTCTACTCCACCGCTTCCTCCTCACTATCTAAGTGAAGCACTCTTAATTGCTTCCTTTGTGTGAGTAACCCTATGTTCCTTTTGTGGAAAGCAATGTAGTTAACATGGCCCAGCAGGTTGACAAAAGACCTGAGCTTCGATCCTGAGCCGAGCCAGAGAAATATAGCAATTCTAGATAACCCATAAGGTGTACGGATACTGCTTCAGGCTTGCATATTTGATTCTGGCTCATTCTTTTCTCCTCAGTTTGATATCTCGCAGGACTTTGTAGGCCAAAGGGAAGGGAAACTGCACTCTGAGGCAGATTTCACCCTAAGTGTATAATGAAGTATCTGTAGACAAAACAGTAAACCATACTGCCTTTCCCTAGAAGTGTCCAATGATGACTACATTTACTGTCACCCCTGTGAACACCTATAAATGTGGCGGTCTCCCATGGGACTAGCAATCAAGAGTGGCATTGCACTATTTTCCCCCAAAAGATACTCACTACCCCTCCTCAAATTAGAAGTGAGGGAACCACGATCTTTGGGTAAATAGATACAAGCTCATAGGTAATGACCCTGGGACGAGTGAGGTCTTCCCGAGCATCAGTTCAATGCTAAAAATTAGAGTTTCAGTGAAATGTTCATTGTGGTGTGCCATTTGCTATGGAAAGAATGTCAAAGCCCATAGGTATTGCTTCTTTTATAGAGAAAGTAAAAATATGAGCATCTTGAAATGTTTCCGTTGGACTGCTCTGCCTCGCTACCATTAGTCAAGTGCTACTTGGGACCCTATCCTGCGAACCAAGTCACTAGATGTGAAAGACCCCGATTGTCACAATTTGGACCTAGTATCCTTGTGAATTCCCTGAGAATCTACAACCAGGATTTCTCACACTTACTAGTATGTTGCAAAAGATTGAGTTCCACAATCCAGAGACCACTGGAATACTGTTAGGCAATGAAGTTCAGAATCATATATGATATATGTGTGTGTTTGTGTGTGCACGGCTAGCATTAGGGTCGTGTGGCCTCACTGGGCGCTGACCTGGAGGGGGCAAAGGGGCGTTGTGTTTAGCAGTAAGGTGCAATTTAAAAGCACCTGCTGCAGAGTTCCTTGTGTGTCCAGCTTTCGGGCAGCAATAAAAATGTTAAGATAAAGCTCGTGATTATTGTTCTGCTAGAGAGAGATCAGAGTTTTGTCTAGTGGCAGTTTTGACTCCATAAAGTAGCGCAGAGTGTAAACATTCTTGCTACAAAGAACAGATCTGTATTTTATGTGGATAGCTGAGTGGATTAGTAAAGCCAGTCTTTACCAGTGCCTTAACCCCTTCGCTGCTAGGCCTTTTCCCCCCCTGTGCTAAGCCTTTTTTTGGCTATTTGGGGTAGTTCGCACTTAGGCCCCTGTAACTTTTTGACCACATAAGGTATCCACGCCAAATTTGCATCCTTTTTTTCCAACGTCATGGGGATTCTAAAGGTACCCAGGGTTTGTGGATTCCCCTAGAGGGGACCCAGAAATTAGCCAAAATACAGCTAAATTTTTTTTTTTTTTGGAAAAATGCGAAAAAAGGGCTACAGATGAAAGTGTCTGGTTTTTTCCCTGCAAATGGTATCAAAAAGGGATTGTGGTGCTGAAATCACCATCTTTCCAGCTTTCAGGGACGAGCAGACTTTTGTCAGAAAATCAAAAAATTTACGCAGTTTTAGCATTTTTCTGGGACATAGCCTATTTTTGCTATTTTTTGTGCTTTCAACCTCCTTCCAGTTAATGGTAGAAATGGGTATGAAAGCAATAATGGATCCTGGAAAGTTATACATTTCTGAAAAGTAGACAAAATTCTGAATTCAGCAAGGAGTCATTTGTGTAGATCCGAAAAGTTTTCTTTATAGACACTAACAGTTAAATATAGGAAAAATTGAAAATTAGTTGACAAAAACAGGCATTTGTGTCAACATTTTCACCTGTAACTTCTTCTAATTATGACAGCTATTTGAAAGCAATATACCGTTACATCCGCTGGACCTTTCTGGTTGTGGCGATATATAGGACTTGTAGGTTCACCAAGAACCCGACAGAACCCAGAGCCAATAACTGAGCAGCGTCTTGCAATGGTTTTTTATTATGTACCGTGTATATAGCAATTATTCTGGGAAAATGTATACATGGAAAAATCGGTATGAAAGACACCTATGTATTTCTGAAATGGGAACAAAACATAGAGTTTAGAAACAGTAGATATTTGCACATTTCCGAAATTGGGAGTACCCATACTAGCATGAGAATTATAGGTCATTATTCAAAATGACTTCTTTTTTACACATTGTCTTTCATTTGGAAGGCAGAAATGCATCGAAAGTCAATAGGTAATAACAGTTGCTCTACAATTCTGTATTACCCTAAGTCTCCCGATAAAAATGGTTCCTCACTTGTGTGGGTAGGCCTAGTCTAACCACAAAAAGCTGCTCCTAACTGAATTGCCACTACGAGGTTTGGGATGTATTTGTAAGTGAAGGCATCTCACAAAAAGTAACGGACTGGTCTCACACACCACCTGGTGTCATGCTTCATCATTGACCAGTCCTCGCCCTCTAAAACCTTGGTTTGATAGAGGGCGGGCATACACCTGACGACAGGGATGCACTTCTAAACTAAGTGGGGGCCCATAAACAAAAAGTGTGGTTAAAAAACATTATAGTTATCTTAATCGTGTTTTTAATGTTAAAGGTAACTATATGATATTAAAATCAAGTGACGGTATGTGGGGGAATTAATGTCCCCTATCCGTTATGTGAGAGGTCAACATGTTTCTGCCTTAATGGCCCGCTTGGGTCCAGGGCATTCGTCAGGACCTAAAAAGAACATAGAGGGCTCCGTTCTTACCAGCTAGTGGTAAGAGTAAACCACTGTGTGGGCGTGAGCACTGCCACACTCCACAACTTGATGGCCTCTAATTTCAAGCCTGTAAAAGAGAAATTGATTGAGAGAAATATATACACTGCCAAACCTTCTAAGTAGTTGAGAACTGAACGCAAAACATGCATTGTTTCAGAAAAACATAAGTGACTACTTATGTGACATGTGACACTCTATTTGTGTACATGAAATCAAATAAAAAAGTGAGAATATAAATCTCACTGTTCTTACCCTAGATACCAAAGCTACTTGCCCCATGGGAGGAGGAGGGGACACCCCTGTAGTCAAACCCTGTTGAGAAACCATGGTACACATTTAAAATAATTCTCAATAAGAAAAATAATTCTCAATAAGAAAAATAATTCTCAATAAGAAAAAGAAGAAAAAGGGAAAAAGGTAGATGAGAGAACAGTTTTTTGATCTGTGGCAAAATAAACCTACACATACAACACCATCTGCCTATCAGGTAATTGAACAACCATACATTCAAACAATTCTCATTCACACCCTTACTGCATCAAGGGAAATTTCCCTTGTGGATCCTAGGCGACTGCTCCCGGTCCTCCCTGATGAAGAAATGAGGTAAAGGAGGTCGCGCTATATATAGTGCACTCTATCACACTAATTATCACCAAATGGTTCACAGGTGCTGATAATAATCATGTGATTTTTGGTTTCCTGTGTCACAAGAAAAGGCAGCCTGACCTACCCATGGCGATCGTATGCACATGCTCAGAGTGAACTACAGCTAATCAGTAGGAAAAAGGTTTGTGACTTCCTGTGTCTATTGAAACGAATGCCTGATTCTAAAATGGCCGTGCATGCTTGCAAACAAGGAAACTTTCCTTTTCAAGTTTCTACAAATGCTCAAAGTGGCTAAATGTACGCGCATGTACAATGCTGTAAATACGCGTATGTTCTATACTGTTTTAAATAGCGCGCGATAGAAAATTGCGCGCGATAAAAATTGTGTTCATCCTCAAAGTGGAGAACAATGAATCTGCCAACCACGGTCAGAAAAAGGGTGGCGGGGGGGGGGGTTGGTTTGCAGGAATTAACACCTCACCCTTGGGAAAAATAAATAAAAATTTTTTTATTATGTAGGGGGTATAGTACTCAAATATGCACAATGAGGGTCTCAATCAGTTAAATGTAGCCTCACAGATTGTCAGTGCTTTATAGAGTGAATCCTAAGGTAAAATAGGCGTGCCCAAAACATGTAGATAATGTGTAGAAATTAAATTAAAGATGGATTTTAGGGATTCCTATTGTCCCATCTGGAGCCATGGTATTTCATCGTTGAGGCCTTGTTGCCAAGAGCGGAGACGAAACACCCATCGTTGTTCCCTCACATGTAGAGCTTTTGTAAGATCAAACTTGCGTTTCTTCATCACTTCTAGGATTGACCATCTTAGGTCTGTGTCATTATGGTTTTTTTCTGTGAAATGACGCGTCAGTTTAGTGTTGTTCTTTTTACATCGGATGGTACTCCGATGTTCACTGATTCGTACCTTGATTTTCCTAGTAGTCATCCCTACATATCTGCGGCCGCAAGCCTCAGATATGTAGGGATGTAAAAAGAACAACACTAAACTGATGCGACATCAAAATTGCCTGTCACAAAATGTTTTGGGCCCTTGCCTGTCGCGGGTACTTGGGCCTCCCACACGAGTGAGGCACCATTTTTATCGGGAGACCTGGGGGAACGCTGGGTGGTAGGAAATTTGTGTCAGCCCGGTGATGCCACAACTTTCCCACACAAAAATGTGTGAAAAAAGTGATTTATTCAGCTAAATTTCAGGTTTGCAGGGGATTCTGGGTAAGAAAACGTTGGGGGATCCACGCAAGCCATACCTCCCTGGAATACCCCGCGTGTCTAGTTTTCAGAAATGTGTGGGTTTGGTAGGTTTCCCTAGGTGGCCGCCGAGCACAGGGCCAAAAACCCAGGTGACCCCCCTTGCAAAACCAGGTCGTTTTGTGATAGGCAATTTTGATGTCGCCTCAATACGTTTTGGGCCCTTGCCTGTCGCGGGTACTTGGGCCTCCCACACAAGTGAGGCACCATTTTTATCGGGAGACCTGGGGGAACGCTGGGTGGTAGGAAATTTGTGTCAGCCCGGTGATGCCACAACTTTCCCACACAAAAACGTGTGAAAAAAGTGATTTTTTCAGCTACATTTCAGGTTTGCAGGGGATTCTGGGTAAGAAAACGTTGGGGGATCCACGCAAGCCATACCTCCCTGGAATCCCCCGGGTGTCTAGTTTTCAGAAATGTGTGGGTTTGGTAGGTTTCCCTAGGTGGCCGCCGAGCCCGGGGCCAAAAACCCAGGTGACCCCCCCCTTGCAAAACCAGGTCGTTTTGTGATAGGCAATTTTGATGTCGCCTCAATCCGTTTTGGGCCCTTGCCTGTCGCGGGTACTTGGGCCTCCCACACGAGTGAGGCACCATTTTTATCGGGAGACTTGGGGGAACGCTGGGTGGTAGGAAATTTGTGTCAGCCCCGTGATGCCACAACTTTCCCACACAAAAATGTGTAAAAAAAGAGATTTTTTCAGCTACATTTCAGGTTTGCAGGGGATTCTGGGTAAGAAAACGTTGGGGGATCCACGCAAGCCATACCTCCCTGGAATCCCCCGGGTGTCTAGTTTTCAGAAATGTGTGGGTTTGGTAGGTTTCCCTAGGTGGCTGCCGAGCACGGGGCCAAAAACCCAGGTGACCCCCCTTGCAAAACCAGGTCGTTTTGTGATAGGCAATTTTGATGTCGCCTCAATACGTTTTGGGCCCTTGCCTGTCGCGGGTACTTGGGCCTCCCACACGAGTGAGGCACCATTTTTATCGGGAGACCTGGGGGAACGCTGGGTGGTAGGAAATTTGTGTCAGCCCAGTGATGCCACAACTTTCCCACACAAAAATGTGTGGAAAAGTGATTTTTTTCAGCTAAATTTGAGGTTTGCAGGGGATTCTGGGTAAGAAAACATTGGGGGATCCACGCAAGCCATACCTCCCTGGAATCCTCCGGGTGTCTAGTTTTCAGAAATGTGTGGGTTTGGTAGGTTTCCTTGGGTGCTAGCTGCGCTAGGACCCAAAATCCAGAAGTAGGCACATTCTGCAAAAAGATCTGTGCCTAGTGAGCTTTCTGCCGCCCTGGGGAGGGGGGAAACCGGGGGCTATTGCCCCGATATGCCCCCAAGAGGGGCAGAAAGACTGGCTATTTTGTTTGGGTGGGTGTGGACATTGGGATGCCCAACCTGGGCAGCCCCCACCCCTACATATAAAAAAAGCCAGCATAATCGCTGCTGCCTCGTGGGCTCTCTGCCCCCCGGGGGGGGGCAGATCAGAGGCTACTGCCCCTATCTGCCTCCTGAGGGGGGGGCAGAAAGACTGGCATTTTTTGTGGGGGTCGGGGCATTGGCATGCCCATTCTGGGCAGCCCCGTCCCAAACTTTGGAAAAATAAAATTCCCTGGTGCCTAGTGGGCTTTCTGCCCCCCCCCCGGGAGGCAGATAAGGGGCTATTGCCCCATCTGCCTTCCAGGAGGGGCAGAAAGACTGTAGCAATTTTTCTTTTGGGTGGGGGTATTTGAATGCCCATTCTGGGCAGCCCCCACCCCTACGTATATATAAAAAAAAATCCCTGGGGCCTAGTGGGCTTTCTGCCCCCCCCGGGGGGCAGATCAGGGGC
The DNA here is from genome assembly GCA_963921515.1 of Calotriton arnoldi. Classification (NCBI taxonomy): domain Eukaryota; kingdom Metazoa; phylum Chordata; class Amphibia; order Caudata; family Salamandridae; genus Calotriton; species Calotriton arnoldi. The sequence continues at coordinate 1,017,166 of CAWUFW010003367.1, forward strand.
TATTGCCCCCATCTGCCTCCTGGGGAGGGCAGAAAGTCCTATTCTTACTTTGGGGGGTAGGGTGGGGGCTTTGGCATGCCCATTCTGGGCAGCCCCCACCCCTGGCGCATAAAAAAAATCCCTGGCGTCTAGGGTGCTTTCTGCCCCCCCGGGGGGCAGATTGGGGGCTACTGCCCCCATCTTGTGTTATTGTGCAGGGGGGGTTGGGGGCTTTGGCGTGCCCATATTGGGCAGCCCCCACCCCTAATTTACATAAAAAAATTAATCCCTGGTTTCTAGTGGGCTTTCTGCCCCCCCAGGGGGGGGCAGATTGGGGGCTACTGCCCCTATTTGCCCCCCAGGGGGGGCAGAAAGACTGGAATTTTGTGGGGGGAGGGGTGGGGGCATTGGCATGCCCATCTTGGGAAGCCCCCACCCCTAAATTAAATGTAAAAAAAAAACCCTGGTGTCTAGTGGGCTTTCTGCCCACCCCGGGGGGGGGGGCAGATTGGGAGCAACTGCCCCCATCTGCCCCCCAGGGGGGCAGAAAGACTCTAATTGTGCAGGGGGGGGTGGGGGCATTGGCGTGCCCATATTGGGCAGCCCCCACCCCTAATTTACATAATAAAAAAAATTCCCTGGTTCTAGTGGGCTTTCTGCCCCCCCGGGGGGCAGATTGGGGGCTGTAGCCCCATCTGCCCCCCAGAGGGGGCAGAAAGACTGGAATTGTGTGGGGGGAGGGGTGGGGGCATTGGCATGCCCATCTTGGGCATCCCCCACCCCTAAATTAAATCTTTAAAAAAAAAACTGGTGTCTAGTGGGCTTTTTGCTTCCCCCGGGGGGGCAGAAAGACTCTAATTGTGCAGGGGGGGTTGGGGCATTGGCGTGCCCATATTGGGCATCCCCCCCCTAATTTACCTAATAAAAAAAATTCCCTGGTTCTAGTGGTATTTCTGCCCCCCCGGGGGGGCAGAAAGACTGAAATTATGCCCAAAAAAATGGGGGGAGCTAAGGCCCTTGCTCAAGGGGCTGCTCCCCCCTCCCTGGTGGCTAGTGGGTGGATCCCTGCTTGGGGATCGCCCTCCTGGGGCTGAGATAGCCGCACGAGCACTGAAACTCTGAAACTGAAACTAAGTTTCAGTTTCGTTTTCAGTCTAATGACGACAGCGCGCCATGCGCGCGATCGTCATTAGACTGAAAACAGCTGATGGGCCTCGGGAGGTTGGGAAAGCTCTTCCCCACCCCCCGAGGCACAAAAAAGTATGGAAATCCCTCTGCTGTTTACAGCAGAGGGATTTCCTGCCCCTGTCCTCATGACGGAATGGTTCCGTCATGAGCACAGGAGTCCCGATGCTACATGACGGAACCATTCCGTCATGAGCATCGAAGGGGTTAAAAGAAATTAAATGTATGAGACAGCGGAGTTATGGAGAGATGACGGGCACTTTTGCAGGGTGGTAGTGAGGGAATCCGAGGAGGAGGTCATGGGGGTGGGGGCACCAGAAAAGATTGTCGTGCCGGGCGTCACCAGCGCTAAAGCCAGCCCTGTGTGTTTTTATATATATTTTCACTGAAAAAAAATAAAGGTTTAAGTAACGTTATAGTTAGGTGTGATAAAAGATGAGTTTTTTGGAAAACCTTAGAAATTCACTGAAAAAACAAAGGTTAAAGTAATGTTATAAATTTGTCAGTGACAACATTATTGTTTTGAACTAAACAAAAAAACACAGTAATTCACCAGTTATACTTGCGCCATCACCATCCACTGCTTATGACATCACTCATGACCTGCTCTATGACATTATTTATGACATCACTGATGACATCTCAAATGACATCATTGATGACATCATCAAAACTTCTTTTATACACATTGCTCTGTATACGGGTATACCATTAGAGCTACGAAAGTAAATGCAAAATAGCTCAGAATAATATGAAGCTTCTTTACTGCTATCATCATACATACAACCCCCAGAGGTAAAGAAAGCTTGTGTAATTTGCAACATTGATCCTATACTGTACACTTCATGGGTAGCCAAATTCATGTTAATTATGAACTACAGATGAATGGGTAATCTATCCTGCACACGGTGTTCAGTCTGTATACAACTGTTCAGGGAAAACCAAGTTCCTCAGGATACTCAAGCCCTGTTACATAACTAATGCCCTATTACAAACACTCTTCACCTGTATCAAACCTCTGTCACTCACTGAACCTACATTGAGAATTGAAGAGGCTAGAAGTAGAAAAGTGGGTACTGTTAACACTGTTTACTCTATGGTGTGCATTTACTCTGTACCACTGTTTGCAGACAGTGAAACTCTCATGAGAAATACACCACAGAGTATTAAAAAGTATCTTCTGAGAACAGTGGAAAACTTGTCCAAATAGTGACTATTCACTTACAATAACCAAGGTCTGAAGGTGCTAAAGATCAACTGCCTACAGCCTTCTTACTGAGGTGAAAACTTTACAGATACTCATCTTCGGAAGCAAAACAACCACATGCACATAGCTTAATACCTGGTGCACACAGTCTCCTATGATACGTAGAAATGGTCATGCTGACACAATTCTGCCTAATAACTAAAGGGTGCTTACAATACTTAGGCCCTTATCTATCAAGGGTTGTTGCTTTTGCACCATGTTGCATGATGCAAAAGCGACACAACCCTTGAAATGTGATTTACCTTGTGTAGCTCTGAGTGGCTTGATAAATCCAGAGTAACGCAACACAGCACAAATAGCTGTGTTGAGTCTCTCTGCCCCGGTGAGGCGTTCCGTGGGTGGTGCGAGGGTGTTCCAATGCAAGACCCATGGATTTTGACGCATTCCCAGATTTACCATTGCTGGTAGACCTGGGAATGCCCCAAAATGCTACTCCTTCCCAGGTGAGGCATTACGAGGAGAAATATCTTTAGTTCTCCTTGTTTTTCCTCTTTCTATGTGTGATGCATCCTGCAGCACACATAGAAAGAGAAAAATGCCTTAGAGGATTGTTTTTATGCAGGAAGGTGCCCCTTCCTGCACAAAAACAATCCTCCTTACAATGCAGGCACCCTTGCACCATGGTGCAAGATTGCCTGCATTGGCGCTAGGCAGCACATTCTGTGCCATTGCTGGGAAAAGGCAGGAATGTGCCGTATTGTGACATTCCTGCCTTTTCCTTGCAACGCAGCGCCAGAAAAACAAAGCGATGCGTTGGTTCCTTACTCCCAGGGGAGGTGATTCGTCAGTTCCTTACTGCCAGGGGAGATGATGCGTCTCCTTACAGCTACGCAGGGAGGGTGATGCGTAAGTTCCTTACTGTCAGGGTATGTGATGCGTCCATTCCTTACTGGAAGGGGAGGTGATGCATTGATCTCTAGACACACAGCCTCGGTCCCTTACTGCTGGGCAATGTCATGAAGAGACTACGTCAAAGTACGATGTGTCGAAAATCCAGATGCGCTATGTTGCTGCGGCAGAGCTGGCACTGTGTCGATTTCACAGCCGTGAATCAGGCGATGCGATGTTTCTTCATCCGCAAAGCAGGGGCTGCGTGGAAGTCGAAGTGGGTGCCACGGAAATCGGTGACAAGGCGCTCGGGACTCAGACTGTGGTGATCTTTCAGCTGCACAGAAGGCGCTGCGTCGATTCTTTAGCAGCATAGCTGTGATACGTCAATTGTTTTAGCTGCACGGCGGTGCTGTATCGAGAAAATGCCCACTGAGAGTCGATGCATGGATTTTCTCACCAGTTTGCACTTCCAAGGGCCCACAAACTGGATTTGGCACTACTTGGAAAGTCAGGGCTCTCTGCAGAAGAGCCCAGGCACTGGTAGGTGAAGTGTTTGATGGCCCTGAGACTTCTTAACAGGAGGCAAGCACACAAAGGCCCTTGGAGAACCTTGGAAGCAGGATACAGAAAGCAAAGTCCAGTCCTTTAACTCCCAGGACAGAAGCAGCAAGCAGCAGGCCAGCACAACTAAGCAACAATCAGTCCTTCCTACAGCGTCCAGCTCTTCTTCCTGGCAGAATGTCCTTTATTCCAGAAGTGTTCTGATTTGAGAGTGTCAGAAGTCCAATACTTATACCCCTTTCTGCCTTTGAACTAGGCAGTCTTCAAAGAAAAGTCTTTGTAGTGCACAAGACCCTGCTTTTCCCTGACCTTGCTCCAGACACACTACAGGGAGGTGGAGACAACTTTGTGTGAGGACAGGCACAGCCTGTGACAAATCCTCCCACCACTCTTGCTCAGGAAGGCCCATCAGAATATGCAAGGCACACCTCAGCTCCCTTTGTGTGACTGTTCAGAGTGAATGCCCAAGAGCCCAACTGTCATCCTAACCTACACATGGATTCTACAGACAGGCAGAGGAACAGAATGGTTAAGCAAGAAAATGCCTACTTTCTAAAAGTGGCATTTTCAAACACGCAGTTTAAAAATCGACTTCACCAAAAGATGTATTTTTAAAAAGTGAGTTCAGAGACCCCAAACTCCAAATCTCCAGCTGCTCCCAATGGGAAATTACGCTTGAAAGATATTTCAAGGCAATCCCCATGTTACCTACCCTATGCGAGAGATAGTCCTTGTAATAGTGAAAAACAGAATTAGCAGTATTTCACTATGAGGATATGTAAAACACAACAGCACATGTCCTACCTTTTAAATACACTGCACCCTGCCCATGGGGCTGTCATGGGCCTACCTTAGGGGTGACTTACATGTAGTAAAAGGAAAGGTTTGGGTCTGGCAAGCGTGTGCACCTGCCAGGTCAAAATGGCAGTTTAAAACTGCACACACAGGCACTGCAGTGGCAGGTTTGAGACATCTTTGCAGGACCACTCATGTGGGTGGCCCAATCAGTGCTGCAGGCCCACTACTAGCATTTGATTTACAGGCCCTGGGCACACCTTGTGCACTTTTCTAGGGAGTAAATCAAATATGCCAATCCTGGATAAACCCATCACCAATGCAATTTATACAGAGAGCATATGCACTTTAGCACTGGTTAGCAGTGGTTAAGTGTTCAGAGCCCTGCAATAAGGGCCAGGTCCAACAGTCTTCAATACCTCAGCACACCTATGATGCATTAGTAGCACATGTGTTTTTTAAACAGTTACACCCATTACCTGGACCCTAGCTGTACAAAAGTAGGTTGAAAAGTAATATTGTAGTTGCTCGCCACTGTGTAAACTATAAAACAAACTAGCACACTCATTGGATGAGGTCATCAGTTATGTCATTTGAGATGTAATTAGTGATGTCATAGAAAATGTTATAAGTGATGACATGAAGCAGTGCATGACAGGGGTGCAAGTTATAGTTCGCTCTGCTAACGATAACTGGTGAATTTCTCTGCTTTCTTTTGTTCTAAACATTAATGTCACTGGCAAATGAACCTAAAGTTTTTTTTTTTAAACAGATCTTATCACACTTAACTATAACGTTACTTTAACCTTTAGTTATTTCAGTGAATTTCTTTTTTTTTTTTTTTTTACATAAAGTAATACTTAATTACCATACTAGATGCCAGAGGCCCCGGTAGCCCACCCCTGATGCCAAACACATTGCGTATGGGGAGGGGAGACCCGCGGCTCCCCTCTTTAGCCATCAGAGGCCCCGAGGAGCGCACCCTCAGGGCCAAACATATTGTGTTTGGGGCAGGGGGATGCGTGGCCCCCCTCCCCGAGCCTGAAGATGTCCCAGGAAGCCCACTCCAGGCCAGAGGATATTTTGTATGGGGAGGGGGGGGGCCGCATGACCCCCCTCCCCAAGCCATGATAGGCTGTGGGGAGCCCACCCCAGGGCTGAACATTTGTAAAATGGAGAGGGGGACCGTGCCCCCCTCCCTGAGCCTCTATTGGCTCCGTGGACCCCTTTCCCCGGGGCCAGCACAGATGCTGTGTCCCGGGGAGCCCACCTCGGGACTTAACGGTTTCCCTGCCCACAGAGGTGCGGGCAGGGAAACCTGTGTATGCTCTCAATTGGCGGGAGAATTTTCAAAGTTCCTGCCAAGTGGGAGCAAACTCCAAGTCTCCTCCTAGTGGGCTGGAGCTTCGAAAATGCTCCAGCTCGCTGGAAGTGGACTTTTGATTTGTTTCTGAATCATGCAGGGAAACTGATCAAAAGATTGCTCCCACCCAGAGGGTGCAGTATTAGGAGCTGCTCCCTGTGGGTGGGAGCAATGTTCTAGGGGCTCCCTCCCCGACCCCCAACGAGAGTATGGTGTGCGGCACAATTTTTGTATTTTTCTAAGTGATAGTTGATTTTTCCTATTTGTTGTGGTTTCTATCTTCTTGCAGTTTATGGTGGAAACGGGTGCGAGATCCAGGGGTGATTCCCAGGAGCAATGTAGGTCTGAAAAGTAGAGAACATTTGGAATGCAGCGAGGGGTGAGTGTGAGAGTGTAGATCACTCATGTTTTTCCCCCCAAAGAAACCAATCTTTGAATATAAAAACATTATGGAAATAAGAAAAAAATAGAAGTAGGTGCCAACCTTTTCATCTGGAATTTTTGCCACACTCTTCTGGTTGCAGAGCTATATAAGGCTCTATTCACAAAGGTAAATGTAACAAGTATATTTACTGATTTACTCCAGTATTGGAACTTTCATAGATTCCCATGCTTGAATCATTCCCCGTCGTCGAGATGGGAGTCTCGGTATATATAAATAGTAGTAAATAAATCATTACAAAAGAAGAAACCAGGCCTAGGCCCAATCTCATTTTGTAATCAATCCACCTCTTTTTGTAAAAGAGACCAAAGAGAACGAACAACCAATCAGAGCAGCCTCACCCTCTAGAACCTTGGTGAAAGAACCTCAGACCCTCAGATTTTCTACCGCACGTTGTGCAGAAGGGGGTCTCCTTGAGCTCTGCTCAACTTCAACTCTTTTTCTCTGGATTTCAACAGTTCTTTCAATTTTTTCATCAGGTTTGTTGGTATATCCTCTGGATATGTCTGACAAGGAGAAAAAAGCCCTGTTTAAGGCTTGTGCCACTTGTGGCAAGAAGAGGCTGTACGTGGAGGATAGGCCTAAAGACTGCATTTATTGCCTATACCCTGACCACAAAGCTGCGGACTGCAAGATTTGCCGCACATTTTCATCTAAGACTCTCCGGGACCATGAGGGTCGCCTTCTCATCTGGCTCCAAAAGCTGAAGTCGAGGAAGGAGACACTGTCAAGTGATAGTGAGGAATCGTCTTCAGCTGCGTCATCTAGGAGGTCAGTGAAAAGGGGTAGGGCTTCCCCTTCACTATCTAAGGAACATCCCTCAAAGGCCTCAAAAAAGACCCCCCGGGAGTCTGAGGGCCGAAGTCCTAGCAAATCTCCTCACCGTGGTGAAAAGGAGAGGGAAGGACTGGTTTCACCTGCTGCAGCTCTGCCAAAGTCTGAAAAGCCTTTCAAAAAGCCTCCTTCAGTGTTTTCTGACAAGAACGAGCAATCGTCGTCGACGCTGCGCAAACTTTCGTCGACGAAACCTCCAAAAACACAACGTAAAGTGGCTCTGCCGTCGACGGGATCGTCGGCGTCTTCAGAGCTTCCGGTGTCGACGGGCTCGTCGACGAAGACTTCTTCGTCGACGAAGGTGACGACGAGGGTGTCGTCGACGCTCGCTTCGACTACGGTGTCGTCGACGACGAAGACTGCGACGACGGTGACGACTACGACAGCAGGAGTGTTGCTCATGTCATCGACGATGGTGTCGACGACGCCTGTTGTTTCGTCGACGATCAGCTCGTCGACGGTGGTTCCGACGACGCTCCCGTCGACGATGGTTCCGTCGACGCATTCGCTGACGGTGGTTCCGGCGACGCTCTCATCGGCGATGGTTCCTCTTTCTTCCACGCCGTCGACGGGAATAATTTCCATTTCAATTAAGAAGACACAGATTACACCGGACATGACGTCTCCTAGGAGAGTAGCTTCACTACCTCCTGCGCTGTTACTGGATGAAGAGGAGGACTCTGAGGGTGATGACAGTCCCTTTGGCTATGCCAATAGCCCCTCTCAACTCCTGGTCAAATGCCAGGATACTGATTCCGAAGGAGAATATCTTCAGGGCCATTCTTATGGTCAGTCATTTCCGCTTCAGGAGAACATTCGACAGGAGATGGTGTCTGTTCCCACTTCTCTGTTGGCTGATTTGCAAGGCATGCTGTTGGACTATAGGAGGAGATTCTCTTCTCACCCTCCTCCTCCGCAGCCACCTCTCTTGGCGCAGTCTCTACCTGCTCCTCCAGCCTCCACTGTTGCCTCGCCACGGCCTCCAGCCCAGATGTTTTCCCAATTTCAGGGGCCGACCACAGTCATTCCTCCAACTGTTCCAGAGCCCCAAGATGATTCCTCGGATGAGGATCAAGGAGAAATTGTTCAGCCTGATCAATGTGAAGAATGGGATGACTATATAATCCCTGATCCCGCTTCTCCATCTCCAGCTCCACTTGATTCCCCCCCTGCGGACATTGGGGGTTTTCATAAATTGATGGAAAGGGCCTCGCTCCGGTTCGAACTTCCCATGCCATCGGTTCAATCGGAGTGCTTTCTTTATGATTTTAAGGAGCCATATAAGAAAACGGTGCGCTCCATTCCTATTGTGGCTCATGTATGGGAGGAAGGGATTAAGGCTATGAAAAATCCAGCCACAGTGATCCCAGTCTTGCCGCGTCTGGACAAGAAATACAAGGCCCCGGAAGACAGTCCAGCATCCTTAACTGGTCAGCCGAAGCCAGATTCGGTCATATCTCAGGCGGCTCAAAGGAAATCACGGAATCCTTCGGCGCCCCTTACTACTCCACCCGACAAGGAGGGCAGACGCCTGGACAATGCTGGCAAGAGATTCTCCTCCATGGCGAGCTTACTGGTTAGAGCGGCGAATGCATTGGCGATACTGGGAAGGTATGATCGCCAATTGTGGTGTGACCTGTCGCCATACCTGGACCAGTTGCCGGAAGGGTCCAAGGTTGAAGCTAGAAAAATCTTACAGGAAGGGGAAGTTACATCGGCAGAAATCATCGACTGTGCGATGGACATTGCCACTACGGCATTCCGTTCGCTGGCTGGTGCAGCAGTTCTCCGTCGCCAGGGTTGGCCGAGGGCGACATGGTTCCGTCCGGAGGTCCAGAATAAGATCCTGGACCTTCCTTTTGATGGTGAGGCGTTGTTTGGAAAACACATCGATGATGCCCTCCAGGACATCAAGAAAGATACGGAGACTGCTAGATCCTTGGGGACACTACAATATCGGAAGGTCCCTTTCCGTGGGGCTAGAGGAAGAGGTGCTCCTGCTTACAGAGGATCTTATCAACAGCAGCGTTATACATCTTATGGTTCCACGTCCCAGTCCTATCGGCCGTCGTACCCTCAGAAGCAAGGCCAGACATCGTCTTTCTCTAGGTCTGGCGCTAGAGGAAAACAGAACCGTCAAGGACGAGAGGCCTCTAAGAGGCAATAGCGGCGTGCTGGCTCTTCGCACTGTGTCCTCCTCCTTGAGAACATCTGTGGGAGGCAGGGTGTCTCGATACCTCCACAACTGGCAACGGATAACAACGGACCGTTGGGTGCTCAATATCATTCAGAGTGGCCACACGCTAGAATTTGTACATCTTCCACCATCCAAGCCCCCTACCGTCAACTCCGCAAAACATCTGCGTTTACTTCGGCTGGAAGTCCATCAAATGCTGATCAAGGGAGCAAAAGAGCCGGTCCCTCTGTCTCAGAGGGGGAAGGGGTTCTATTCCAGGTTTTTCCTGGTGAAGAAGACGCTGGAGAAATAGCGTCCCATTCTAGACCTCAGGGAGCTGAACACTTGTCTCATAAAACAATCCTTTCGGATGGTTTCTCTCCAGGACACTCTACGTCTCCTCAACCCTGGAGATTTTATGGCCACTCTCGATCTCGAGGATGCGTATTTCCACATACCCATCCATCCAGCACACAGGAGGTTTCTACGGTTTACAGTAGCCAAGAGCCATTTTCAGTTCAAAGTGTTGCCATTTGGTCTTCGCTCTGCTCCGAGGGTTTTCTCCAAGGTGCTGGCGCCAGTAGCAGCCTTCCTCAGGAAGCAGCATTTCCAAATCTTTCCTTATCTGGACGATTGGTTGCTGAAGGCTCCGACCAGAAGTGCAGCAAAAGAAACAGTCGACACATGCACGCGTCTCTTCAACAATCTGGGCCTGACCCTCAACGAGGGCAAGTCTTCTCTCTGCCCGTTAAGGGAAGTTCAGTTCCTAGGAGCAGTTCTGGACACATCTCTCAGCAAGGCCTCTCCTTCCCTCGAAAGACAAAGGAGTCTGATCTCCATGGCACATCTCTTGCGAAGAAGAGAGTTTCTTTCCGTACGCTGTTACAAATCCCTGCTAGGAATGATTTCCTCCTGCATTCCTTTAATACCTCACTGCAGGTTGCGGATGCGTCCCTTGCAGGAACAGCTCGACCTACAATGGAGACAGGTGAGCGGATCCTTCGACGACAGAGTGGTGATCACTCAGGCTATGAAGAAGGCTGCCCTGTGGTGGACAAAGGAAAGAAATGTTTCCCAAGGTCTATCCTTCGTAAACACTCCAGCGCCTCAAGTGGTGACTACGGATGCCTCACTGGAAGGTTGGGGCGCAGTGTTACAGGACTTACATGTCAGCGGACGTTGGTTGCCCGAGCATCGCCTTCTCCACATCAACCTCTTGGAGCTCAGGGCGATTAGTCTGGCTTTACAAGCTTTTCTTCCAAAGTTGCAGGGTCTGTCGGTTCTCGTCCGGACGGACAACACCACAGCCATGCACTACATCAACAAAGAAGGGGGTACCAGATCCCGTCCTTTATCTCAGGAAGCCCAGGTGATTTGGGAGTGGGCTATCCTTCATGGAATATCACTAAGGGCGGAACATCTACCCGGAGTGCTCAATGAGAAGGCGGATATGCTCAGCAGGCTGAAGTCTGTCAGCCACGAGTGGGAACTGAATCAGGCTACTCTGGAGGAGGTCTTTCATCTGTGGGGAAGGCCCTCAATAGACCTGTTTGCCACTCTGGAGAACAGGAAATGCCAGTCTTACGCCAGCAAGCTACACCAGCGGGGGTCGCTGGGGAATGCGCTTTTGATAGCCTGGTCAGGCGCATTTGTATACGCTTTTTCCCCCATTCCGCTGATTCCCAGGTTACTCAGGAAAATGAAAGCGAAACCGTGCAGGATGATCTTGGTAGCTCCTGCTTGGCCGAGGCAGTTCTGGTTCACGGAGCTTCACCTTCTCTCCCTGGATCGTCCTCTGCCGCTGCAGCCGATCCCGGACCTTCTCACGATGTCACAGGGCCAGGTCTGGCACCCGCATCCTCGATCGTTACAACTGTCAGCATGGCTCCTGAGCAGCGAGAATTTCTTGGGCTAGATCTCCCGGAAGAGATTAGGGAGGTTCTCTCTCAGGCTAGAGCTCCGTCTACTAACAAGACATACCGCTTGAAATGGAGGCGATTCTGTATCTGGTGTCAACGGGAGGGTTTGGACCCTTTCTTGTCGCAACCTCACCAAGTCCTTCCATATTTCCTGTCCTTGGCTAAGGCAGGCTTGGCTCACTCTTCAATAAAGGTTCACTTGGCGGCGGTCTCTCGCTATAGACGCACTGCTGCTGCGCCTTCTCTTTGGTCAGCTAGGATTGTCAAGCAATTTCTCAAAGGCCTCTTCAGGGTTTTTCCGCCGGTGAGGCCTCCGCCTCCTACGTGGCATTTGAACTTGGTTCTCTCCCAACTAATGAAACACCCTTTCGAACCGATTCATCGAGCAGATTTGAAATTCCTCTCCTGGAAAGTGGCGCTTCTGCTAGCTCTCACGTCTGCAAGGAGAGTGGGAGAGTTACATGCTCTGTCGATTCAGGAACCCTTCCTTCAGTTCAAGAGGAATACTGTCATCATGAGGACTAATCCGAAGTTCATACCTAAGGTTCCTTCGGACTTTCACTTAAACGAGCCAGTGGTTCTCAAGGCCTTCTTCCCTCAGCCCTCTACACCGGCTGAAAGGGCTCTCCACTCCTAGATGTACAGAGGTGCTTGAAGTTCTATATGGACCGTACTAAGAGCTTCCGAAAATCTTCCCAGCCTTTTGTCTCTTACAGCGCTCCCCGCAAGGGCTTTCCCCTTTCCAAGCAAGGGATTGCTCGGTGGGTTGTTAGCGCCATACAATATTGTCACACAGCAGCGGGCAGGCCCCTGGAGGGTAAAGTCCGAGCACATTCTACGAGATCCATGGCATCTTCGGCGGCCCTTTTTGCTGGGGTCCGGATCAAAGACATTTGCAGGGCTGCGACTTGGAGCAGCACTCACACGTTTACAAGGCATTACTGCCTGGATGCATCGATGCAAGATGACACAGCGGTGGGCCAGGCAGTCCTAAGGAACCTCTTCCATTGAGCGGTGAGCTTTCCCTTTCTTCCCTCCTACCTTTCTTTCTAAGCTCTTGACACATTTTATCTTATGATCTAAATGCATGTGCTTGTTGTTTTTCTAAATATGATGCAAGATGTTTAATTTCACTTGACTATCTGCACATTAATGTTACAGGGTTATATGTAAAGTAACAGGAAAGGGGTAGCTGGAGGATAAAATGTGCATATGACTGCTAGCTACTCTGATTCAAGCATGGGAATCTATGAAAGTTCCAATACTGGAGTAAGAAAACAAGTTACTTACCTGTAACTTTGGTTCTCCAGTATTGGAAGCTTTCATAGATTCCCATGCGACCCACCCTCCTCCCCTGGGAAAGCTCAGCTCTCACTCTCTGTGATATTTGTTTTACAACGTCTACGAAAATCTGAGGGTCTGAGGTTCTTTCACCAAGGTTCTAGAGGGTGAGGCTGCTCTGATTGGTTGTTCGTTCTCTTTGGTCTCTTTTACAAAAAGAGGTGGATTGATTACAAAATGAGATTGGGCCTAGGCCTGGTTTCTTCTTTTGTAATGATTTATTTACTACTATTTATATATACCGAGACTCCCATCTCGACGACGGGGAATGATTCAAGCATGGGAATCTATGAAAGCTTCCAATACTGGAGAACCAAAGTTACAGGTAAGTAACTTGTTTTCTTGTAAATTTGCTTTTGTACTTAGGTGTACATCTTCACCATTTTCAAGTGTAGATTTACACCTAAGCGCAGTCTCACATGTCCCCAACCCCTCAGTTCAGGGACACCTAAGACTGAGTTTGCAAATGTAAAGTTAATACTAGTAAGATTAAACAAATAGGCGGAGATCTCCCCTACCTAGGTGAATATCTCGCTATAATAAACTACAGGGAAAAATAATAAAATGTATTTATTCTTAAAAATATTAAAACTACTTTAATGTTAAATTAATTTAAAAAAATTATTATTATTAACATAGAACTAATGAGAAAAAATGTTATAGCATATTAACTCTCACTAGCATGGTAATAAGTATTTAATACTTAATAATTTAATTAATGGGTATGTGTTTTTGTATCAATTAAAAAACGTGTTTTTAAGTTTAAACGTTTAATTTAATTCCTTAAAAATATGCTAATTATTACTTTTTTAATTTATACAATATTTAATTTTTAAATATTGTGGATGAATCGTAGGGGAAGTAATTTTTCAAAATTCCTTGATCCCTTCTGTACAATTCTGTCTTTTATGGAGTTTGCCCGATGGCTAATTTCAATTCGCAATGTTATCTGGGGCACTTTTTGAATTTAAAAGAGATGTTGAATTTTTCCCTGTCAGCCAGTTTGGGATTGTAGTAGGCCGACTGCGTAAATTCTGTAACAAAGCGTTGTCAAAGGAACGTGGAGGCCATAGTCATGTACACTATACGCAACACCCATAAGCTTCCTGGTAGGAACATGGATGTTAATTCACAGAAATGTCAGGTGGTTGCAGAAGTTGTTCACGCCATTTTACCGCAGCCCACATACGAAAATGGAATGGAAAGAAACTTATAAAGCGCATTATGCCAAGGCATCAAAGCAATAGAAAGCAACAGAAAGAAGTATCTGCTAAATTCAAGAGAAAAGAAAACATGCCATTATGGAAGAGAAAAGAGCCAAGCTTTCAATTGTTTCCGAAAGGCAGCAAAAGAGCCTAGACTAGCAATACGAGTGGGCAGGGTGTTCCACAATTTGGCAGCCGCTACAGAAAGGGAGCGGCCGCCCCATCTAGCTTTCCCGATATCTTGGAATAGTCACCTTCCTAAGGTAAGATGACCTAAGATGTCTTTTGGGAGCGACCCTTGACCTTGCCAGGTAGGTCGCTCCCCCACCACACAGCTCCGCCTGTGCTGTCTGCCCGCTGCTCCTGTAGGTAAGATCGCCCTCCGCTTGTGGCCCCGGTGCCAGTTTTGTCTGCTTGTCTCCCTTTTCCTTTCTGTGCCCCTCGCTGCCCCACTGTTGTTGTGCCCGTGATTTGCCTGCTCTCCCCCGTTTTTCCTTCTGTGCCCCTCGCTGCCCCACTGTTGTTGTGCCCGTGATTTGCCTGCTCTCCCCCGTTTTTCCTTCTGTGCCCCTCGCTGCCCCACTGTTGTTGTGCCCGTGATTTGCCTGCTCTCCCCCGCTTTTCCTTCTGTGCCCCTCGCTGCCTATCGCCATTCCCGCCGCTGCGTCCCCTGCGGCCCCGCCCCCTGACTGCCCATTCGCTGCCCCTGCCTCCCGCCTCCCAGCTGCTCCTCCCTCCCACCTCCCCATAAATGGCGGCCGCTGCACGGTGAGAGAGCGACCCTTGACCTTGCCAGGTAGGTCGCTCCCCCACCACACAGCTCCGCCTGTGCTGTCTGCCCGCTGCTCCTGTAGGTAAGATCGCCCTCCGCTTGTGGCCCCGGTGCCAGTTTTGTCTGCTTGTCTCCCCTTTTCCTTTCTGTGCCCCTCGCTGCCCCACTGTTGTTGTGCCCGTGATTTGCCTGCTCTCCCCCGTTTTTCCTTCTGTGCCCCTCGCTGCCCCACTGTTGTTGTGCCCGTGATTTGCCTGCTCTCCCCCGTTTTTCCTTCTGTGCCCCTCGCTGCCCCACTGTTGTTGTGCCCGTGATTTGCCTGCTCTCCCCCGTTTTTCCTTCTGTGCCCCTCGCTGCCCCACTGTTGTTGTGCCCGTGATTTGCCTGCTCTCCCCCGTTTTTCCTTTCTGTGCCCCTCGCTGCCCCACTGTTGTTGTGCCCGTGATTTGCCTGCTCTCCCCCGTTTTTCCTTCTGTGCCCCTCGCTGCCCCACTGTTGTTGTGCCCGTGATTTGCCTGCTCTCCCCCGTTTTTCCTTCTGTGCCCCTCGCTGCCTATCGCCATTCCCGCCGCTGCGTCCCCTGCGGCCCCGCCCCTGACTGCCCATTCGCTGCCCCTGCCTCCCGCCTCCCAGCTGCTCCTCCCTCCCACCTCCCCATAAATGGCGGCCGCTGCACGGTGAGGAGAGCGACCCTTGACCTTGCCAGGTAGGTCGCTCCCCCACCACACAGCTCCGCCTGTGCTGTCTGCCCGCTGCTCCTGTAGGTAAGATCGCCCTCCGCTTGTGGCCCCGGTGCCAGTTTTGTCTGCTTGTCTCCCCTTTTCCTTTCTGTGCCTCTCGCTGCCCCACTGTTGTTGTGCCCGTGATTTGCCTGCTCTCCCCCGTTTTTCCTTCTGTGCCCCTCGCTGCCCCACTGTTGTTGTGCCCGTGATTTGCCTGCTCTCCCCCGTTTTTCCTTCTGTGCCCCTCGCTGCCCCACTGTTGTTGTGCCCGTGATTTGCCTGCTCTCCCCCGTTTTTCCTTCTGTGCCCCTCGCTGCCCCACTGTTGTTGTGCCCGTGATTTGCCTGCTCTCCCCCGTTTTTCCTTCTGTGCCCCTCGCTGCCCCACTGTTGTTGTGCCCGTGATTTGCCTGCTCTCCCCCGTTTTTCCTTCTGTGCCCCTCGCTGCCCCACTGTTGTTGTGCCCGTGATTTGCCTGCTCTCCCCCCGTTTTTTCCTTTCTGTGCCCCTCGCTGCCCCACTGTTGTTGTGCCCGTGATTTGCCTGCTCTCCCCCGTTTTTCCTTCTGTGCCCCTCGCTGCCCCACTGTTGTTGTGCCCGTGATTTGCCTGCTCTCCCCCCGTTTTTTCCTTTCTGTGCCCCTCGCTGCCCCACTGTTGTTGTGCCCGTGATTTGCCTGCTCTCCCCCGTTTTCCTTCTGTGCCCCTCGCTGCCCCACTGTTGTTGTGCCCGTGATTTGCCTGCTCTCCCCCGTTTTTCCTTCTGTGCCCTCGCTGCCCCACTGTTGTTGTGCCCGTGATTTGCCTGCTCTCCCCCGTTTTTCCTTTCTGTGCCCCTCGCTGCCCCACTGTTGTTGTGCCCGTGATTTGCCTGCTCTCCCCCCGTTTTTCCTTCTGTGCCCCTCGCTGCCCCACTGTTGTTGTGCCCGTGATTTGCCTGCTCTCCCCCGTTTTTCCTTTCTGTGCCCCTCGCTGCCCCACTGTTGTTGTGCCCGTGATTTGCCTGCTCTCCCCCCGTTTTTCCTTCTGTGCCCCTCGCTGCCCCACTGTTGTTGTGCCCGTGATTTGCCTGCTCTCCCCCGTTTTCCTTCTGTGCCCCTCGCTGCCCCACTGTTGTTGTGCCCGTGATTTGCCTGCTCTCCCCCGTTTTTCCTTCTGTGCCCCTCGCTGCCCCACTGTTGTTGTGCCCGTGATTTGCCTGCTCTCCCCCGTTTTCCTTCTGTGCCCCTCGCTGCCTATCGCCATTCCCGCCGCTGCGCCCCTGCGGCCCCGCCCCTGACTGCCCATTCGCTGCCCCTGCCTCCCGCCTCCCAGCTGCTCCTCCCTCCCACCTCCCCATAAATGGCGGCCGCTGCACGGTGAGGAGAGCGACCCTTGACCTTGCCAGGTAGGTCGCTCCCCCACCACACAGCTCCGCCTGTGCTGTCTGCCCGCTGCTCCTGTAGGTAAGATCGCCCTCCGCTTGTGGCCCCGGTGCCAGTTTTGTCTGCTTGTCTCCCCTTTTCCTTTCTGTGCCCCTCGCTGCCCCACTGTTGTTGGGCCCGTGATTTGCCTGCTCTCCCCCGTTTTTCCTTCTGTGCCCCTCGCTGCCCCACTGTTGTTGTGCCCGTGATTTGCCTGCTCTCCCCCGTTTTCCTTCTGTGCCCCTCGCTGCCCCACTGTTGTTGTGCCCGTGATTTGCCTGCTCTCCCCCCGTTTTTCCTTCTGTGCCCCTCGCTGCCCCACTGTTGTTGTGCCCGTGATTTGCCTGCTCTCCCCCGTTTTTCCTTCTGTGCCCCTCGCTGCCCCACTGTTGTTGTGCCCGTGATTTGCCTGCTCTCCCCCGTTTTTCCTTCTGTGCCCCTCGCTGCCCCACTGTTGTTGTACCCGTGATTTGCCTGCTCTCCCCCCGTTTTTTCCTTTCTGTGCCCCTCGCTGCCCCACTGTTGTTGTGCCCGTGATTTGCCTGCTCTCCCCCCGTTTTTCCTTCTGTGCCCCTCGCTGCCCCACTGTTGTTGTGCCCGTGATTTGCCTGCTCTCCCCGTTTTTCCTTCTGTGCCCTCGCTGCCTATCGCCATTCCCGCCGCTGCGTCCCTGCGGCCCCGCCCCCTGACTGCCCATTCGCTGCCCCTGCCTCCCGCCTCCCAGCTGCTCCTCCCTCCCACCTCCCCATAAATGGCGGCCGCTGCACGGCCGCGCCGCTGGCGCGCCGAAGGCGCGCCTAAGGCAAGCCCGTCTGCGCCCGTCCGCGACTGGACCGCGCCCAGCGCCAGAACCCCTGGAACCCACCAACGCAACACTACTCGACGGACCTACGACGCCGCCACACTCACCGCACTCAATGCCGGCCGGAACCCTGCCTGCTACCGAGCCTCACCGAGACGCACCCACGGACCCTTCACCTGCCAAACCTGCCGATTCACCTGCCCCCTAACGTGCACCACCTCCGCCAAGTCGAGCAACAGCAGCAACCACCTGAAATGCATCCTGCTGAACACCCGCTCCGTCCACAGGCACGCCGTGGAACTCTGGGACCTGCTCGACGCAACAGCACCGGACATCGCCTTCCTCACCGAAACCTGGATGAACGCCTCCTCAGCGCCTGACATCGCCATAGCCATCCCGGATGGATACAAGATCACCCGGAAGGACCGCGTCAACCAGACGGGAGGAGGCATCGCCATCGTACACAAGAACACCATCCGCATCTCAACTAACTCCGACGAGACCTTCACCGCCGCCGAACACCTACACTTCCAGATACACACGGACCCCAAGACCACCCTCCGAGGCACCCTCCGAGACCCCCGGGACCACGCACACTATTCAGCGAAGACATCGCAGACTTCATCAGCCCGCACGCCATGCCCTCCGCCGACTACATCCTCCTAGGGGACCTCAACTTCCACCTGGAGAACAACAACGACAGAAACACCACCGCCCTGCTGGACAACCTCGCCAACCTCGGACTCAAGCAACTGGTGAACACGCCCACCCACTACGCCGGCCACACGCTTGACCCCGTCTTCTCGTCCAGCAAGCACATCTCCTTCAGCCACGCCACCGGACTCCACTGGACCGACCACAGCTGCGTCCACTTCAGCTTCAGAAAGACTGCGACCCACCACCACCCGCAACAGGCTCCCCGCCGGAGCTGGAGCAAGATCACCGCCGAGCAGCTCACCGCCTCCCTCAGCCAGAACACACCCACCGACACAACGGACCCAAACGAAGCAGCCAGCAACCTCGCCAAGTGGCTGACCGCCTGCGCCGACGACCTCGCACCACTAAAAACCCTCCCAGCAGACCCGGAAGCAAGAAAACCCCTTGGTTCACCAACGAACTCAAGGAATCCAAGAAGAACTGCCGCACTCTCGAGAAAACCTGGCGACTCGACCAGACCACAGACAACAGGACCGCCCTCAAGCACGCCACCCGCAAACACCACCAGCTGATCCGTGCCACCAAGAAGTCGGCACTCAAAGAACGACTGGACAACAACGCCCATGACAGCAAGGAACTTTTCAGCATCGTCAAAGAGTTCTCCAACCCCAGCGCCGGAAACAACGACATCACCCCCTCGCAAGACCTCTGCAACTCACTCTCCGCGTTCTTCCACCGCAAGATCACCGACATACACAACAGCTTCGACGCACAAACAACGCACCCTACCGCCGAACCAATGCCCGCCACCACCACCCTCTGCAACTGGACCCCGATCAACACCGAAGACACCACCCGCACGATGAACTCCATCCACTCCGGATCACCAACCGACCCCTGCCCCCACCACGTCTTCAACAAAGCCGACGCCACCATCGCACCCCATCTCCGGGACATCATCAACTCCTCCTTCCACACCGCCACCTTCCCGGAGAGCTGGAAGCACGCCGAGCTTACCGCCCTCCTGAAGAAACCAACGGCGGACCCCACCGACCTCAAGAACTACCGCCCCATCTCGCTCCTTCCGTTTCCGGCCAAAGTCATCGAGAAGACCGTCAACAGACAGCTTGCCGCCTTCCTCGAGACGAATGGATCCCTCGACCCCTCGCAGTCCGGGTTTCGGGCCAACCACAGCACCGAGACCGCCCTTATCGCAGCCACCGACGACATCAGAACCCTAACCGACAACGGGGAAACAGCTGCCCTCATCCTCCTGGACCTCTCCGCGGCGTTCGACACCGTCTGCCACCGCACCCTAGTGAAGCGCCTCAGCAACATCGGAATCCGAGAGAAAGCACTGGAATGGATCATCTCGTTCCTCGCCGGAAGAACCCAGAGAGTCCGCCTCTCCCCGTTCAGATCCGAAGCCACCGAAGTCATCTGCGGCGTTCCACAAGGATCCTCACTCAGCCCGACCCTCTTCAACGTCTACATGAGCCCCCTCGCAGCCATCGCACGCCGACACAACCTCAACATCATCTCCTACGCCGACGACACCCAGCTGATCCTCTCCCTCACCAACGACCCCACCACCGCCAGAGCCAACCTGCACGACGGGATGAGAGACGTCGCCGACTGGATGAGGAACAGCCGCCTTAAACTGAACTCAGACAAGACGGAAGTCCTCATCCTGGGCTCATCACCCTCCGCCTGGGACGACTCCTGGTGGCCCCCGGCCCTGGGCACCGCACCCAAGCCAACGGACCACGCACGCAACCTGGGCTTCATCCTGGACTCCTCCCTATCGATGACCAGACAAGTCAACGCCGTCTCATCTTCATGCTTCAACACCCTGCGCATGCTCCGCAAGATCTTCAGATGGATCCCCACTGAAACCAGGAAGACCGTCACCCAGGCACTCGTCACCAGCCGACTGGACTATGGGAACACCCTCTACGCCGGAACCACAGCCAAACTTCAAAAGAGACTCCAGCGCATCCAGAACGCCTCCGCACGACTCATCCTGGACATCCCCCGACACAGCCACATCACCGTACACCTGAAAGACCTGCACTGGCTCCCCGTCAGCAAGAGAATCACGTTCAGACTCCTCACCCACGCACACAAGGCCCTCCACGACCTGGGCCCAAAGTACCTCAACGACCGCATGTCCTTCTACACGCCCACACGCCAGCTACGATCAACCAGCCACGCCCTCGCCACCGTACCACGCATCCGCAGAACCACCGCCGGAGGAAGATCCTTCTCCTACCTGGCGGCCAAGACCTGGAACTCCCTCCCCACTCACCTTCGGCGAACCCAGGACCATCTCGCCTTCAGGAAGCAGCTCAAGACCTGGCTGTTCGAGCAGTAACTTACCCCCTCCCCCAGCGCCTTGAGACCCTCCCGGGTGAGTAGCGCGCTCTATAAATGCCGTGATTGATTGATTGATTGATTTTGGGGGTTTACCAATGAAAAGCTGTTTTCAGTAGCACAAACCCTTGCTGGTGTAGTGCCTGAAATACCATGCAGAGTGCCTTGAATGTCATACACTTTCTAACAGGAAGGCAGAGAAGGGAGTGCATACCTTTCCTCAATGAGAGATGTTTGGGGACATTCAGAACCAGGCGGGCAGCCACATTCCGAATAACCTGCAGTCTGTTCAGCGAGGATGCGTTGATTTTTAAATATAAGGTGTTGCAAAAATCAGGGCGCAATGTTATTAGCGCAATTGCTACTGCCACTTTAAGCTCCGCCGGAATTAATGGAAAGACCTTTTTAAGGATTTTGATTATATAAAAACAGGAGCTTACAGTTCTATTGACCAGTGTGTCAAAAGTGAGAGAATTGTCAAAAATGCCACAAGGGTAGGAAATGGGCCACAATTCTCAGGCCACCAGATTTCAGACCATACCGATTGCTGTGCTCCGAAAGGCAGGATCTCTGTCTTATCGGCATTTAATTTCAGATGATTTTCCTTTATCCATGTATTGACACTGACCATGAAGAGTTTAAACTTGTCAGCTGTCTCAGGCAAATCATCAGTTAAGGAAACGAAGATTTGCGTATCGTCTGCATAAGACAACACCTGAAAGCCAAAAGACCTCACCAGTCTGGCCAGGGGGGCAATATATATGTTAAAAAGGGTTGGACTGAGGGAGGACCCGTGTAGGACCCTTCAGGGAAGCTAAAAAAGGTTCAGCCCTTGAACTTGCCATAGCTGACTGTATGAGTTCTATTAGTCAGAAAGGACTATAAAAGGTCCAAAGGTGTATCCCTCACCCCTGCCTGGTGTAGTCTTTGCACCAGGTGGAATGGAGATATCTTATTGAATGCCACTGATTGATCCAGCATTGCCAGAATAGCGGCGCCTCCCTGATCTGCAACGGCAACCAATGCCGACTCAATGCCATGACCGCTGCGAAATCCATTTTGTGAGGGGTCGAAAAGATCATGTGCAGCTATGATATTTTTCTATAATGTTTGCTGGTGCAGGCAGCAGCGAAATAGGGTGCATATTTTTAAGATCCTCTGCATCCCAATTAGGCTTTTTTTGGAAGGGGATGACTACTGCCTCCTTCCACAATTGAGGAAATACTCATGTAGACAATACCAGATTAAAAACTCTTGCCAGGAAAGGCACGATCAAGTATGGAACAAGTTGAAGAATTATAGGAGGACAGGGATCATCAGATGATCCTGATTTAAGCTCATTAGAAGATTTTCTACATTTGCCGAGGAGATTGGAGTGAAAGCAGACATAACAGAGAGCGCATAATGGTCTACAGGACCTTCCATTGCCACACAGAGGGGGGCTCTTCCTCCAATACGTTGAACTCGAAATAGATCTTTAAGGTCTTGTCTTTGAAATATGTGGCAACATTATTGCAAAAACTTTGAGAGTTTTCCAAGGGTTGCTGAGTTGGCGGTATGGAAAGCCCTTCGACTACCTTGAATAATTCATTGGGAGTGTTGGTGACAGTCCTACTTTTGCTAATGTAATAAGTTGATTTGGCCATGGCAATAGCACCTTTATATACGTCTTTGTGTTTACCTTTCTCCTCTGATGTAGGATTAGCCCTCCATTTTCGCTCTTGCCTCCGGCACTGCCGTCTAAGATCTTTCAATTCTTCCGAGAACCAGGGTGTGAAAGCTTTGGATCTATTGCAAATCATAGATTTAATAGGCGATACCTGGTCAATGGCGACCGTAATCCAGTTTTTAAAGTTATCTGCGCTAAGTTTGTGGGCATAATTATTATTTTCAAAAGCCTCTCTAAGCTCAGATTCCATATCTTCTGCAGAGATTTTATTCCAACTCTGATAGATTACAGGTTTATCCTGAGCCTGTCCTACTTTCTTCTGTGTTAAGATTTTAAAAGTCACCACTGAGTGATCCACCCAGCTTAGAGGAAGAGTATCCCCCACCAGCAACACTACATGGTTGGTAAAAAGATCCCATCCAATGTACGTCCTGTTGTGTGGGTCAGGAATTTGATCAGTTGGATAAATCCAAAGCTTGACATAAATTCCAGCAGTTTTTGGGAGTCATTGCACCCCTTATCTTCCAAATGGAGGTTAAAATAACTCAATATAGTGAGGTTGGGGAGGACAATGTAAGGTTAACAAATTCGATCCCCAGGCCTCGATAAACTGAGTCCGAGAACCAGGGGGATTCCTTCTCTCACCAACAGACCTCCTATGTGATTCTAGGGGCAAGAGGAAAAGCAAGTGGTAGAAGTTGCAGACAGTAAAAAGTGTTCAAAGCTCCTTGTTTACTCACCGCTGTTCCTCTGCCTTCTTGATCACTCAAACTAGGGGTAGCAGGGCGGGGCAAATGGGTACCACAAGGAAAGTCGGGGGCAGCACATTCTCTCCCCGGCTACCCCCTATTTGATGTCCATGGTTCCCAACAGCCATTGAAAGCTTCCACTGAACAAAACAAACACCTCCTTGCTGACGAGAAGAGAAAATAAAATAAATAAATCCAGCAACCTTATACTAAATACAGTTTATTGAACAAACAGCTTACTGGTGCTCTGTATAGTATTTTAAGAATTTATCTTTACAGTTTTCACCTTTTTCCTCGCAACTCTGTGTGCTGGAACAAACCTGCCATGGAAAGATTTTCAACATCGTATTTTTGAATAGTACACTTTTTCACTATTTAGTTTTTTAAATTTTTTAAAAATTGTCTTTTTAGGTATATTGCTTTCATTTTTTGTTTCTGCAGATGTGTACTGGTGCTATTATAGAGCTCAAACTCTGAGGCATCAGAAATGCACCACTGCCTTTATATAACATAGCGCAAAACCTTGTTTGTGCAATATCATACCCTAATTGTCTATGCTTGGCACAAAATATGTTTGTTTTTTTCGAAATTACCTTACAGAGTTATGTGTTTTGTATCAGAAAGAATTCTGATCATAAGCTTTTACTGGAAGATTGTATAAATAACAATGTATTTCTCATAAATCTGCTTAGGAAATAAGACACACCCACAAATATATTTGTACTTTTCTATATAATTTGTGCACTCTCCCATTTTAGCCCAAACCCCATAATAGGAGGGAAAGGGAATCGTTATATAGTGGGACAAATTAGAGCTCGTGTAAGAGAGCTGGTGGGAATTCCAGATGACCAGTTGCAGTTTCTACTGGATCGGTTTGTGCCATACGGGTGTTTGGACATTTGGCTAATTTTTGTCCAAGGGTAAAAATAAAGTCGTGCTACTGGTTACAAAGAAATAAAACAGAAACAACAGACAGTTTACAACATCAAAGTTGTATGCCGTAACAGGAGTGAAACTGACGGGCATATTTACAACATAATGGAGAAGCGTGGCGTTAAACAAACATTGCTAACACCATGCTTCTCCATTCTGAAAATGGAGGGATGCGCCGTATTCATAAGAATGCGGTGCACCCCTGCGTTTCCCCCTGCGCTAGCGCTGAGTTCAGCTGTCTAGCGCCAACACAGGCACCCTTGCACCATAGTGCAAGGGTGTCTGCGTTGGGGGAAATGATTGTTTATGTGCAGGAAGGTCTCCCTTCCTGCACGTAAACAATCATTCATGGCGTTTTGAAACTTCTATGTGTGCTGCTTAATGCAGCACACACACAAGTTGCAAAACGTCATTTATTTTGGGATTGTTTATGTGCAGGAAGGGTCACCTTCCTGCACATAAATAATCAATGGCAATTTGTTGTTTCTATGTGTGCTGCACAAGGCAGCACACATGGAAACAGCAAAAACGAGGAGAAATAAAGCATTTCTCCTCGTCTCGCCTGTTTAAGATCAGGTTTTCTCTGGCCTTAATTTTGGCGCTGCCTCCTATTTATGCTACTTTGTAAATATGGGGCAGCGTCAAAATCAATGGGTGTTGCGGTGGAACGCCCACCGCAACACCCATTGCCCTCCCCTTTCACGCTAAGTACAGCGTGAAAGGGTGCCTCCCCGTTGTGTTTTCCTACCTGCATTCTCTACGCCCGTTTACCATTCCCCCTCTACCTCTTCACTCCCAATAAGACGTGTGTACGCGCTAATAATCTCACATTATTGTGTAATCTCATGTTTTTTCTTTTCTCCTATGTCTATACTTGTCTATGTAATTATGGAACCTGTAACTCTCTGATCCTCATGTAAAGCGCTCTGATACCCCCGGGTCTAGCCAGCGCTATGTAAAACTTTGCAAATAATACCGCGGTGCCCGAGCAACTTTGGCTGATGCCCGGTGGAGCTGTCATATGCAGCTATAGAGGAGTTTGGCTCTGGTTCACCCCTCGGCCGGCACCTACCCAGCCGGACATCGTTTTCCTCGCCTCCCCGTTGTGTTTTCCTACCTGCATTCCCTACCCCCGTTTACCATTCCCCCTCTACCTCTTCACTCCGCATAAGACGTGTGTACGCGCTAATAATTCTCACATTACTGTGTAATCTCATGTTTTGTTTTTTTTAAAAACAATTTCCCTATGTCTATATTTGTCTATGTAATTATGGAACCTGTAACTCACTGATCCTCATGTAAAACGCTCTGATACCTCCGGGTCTAGCCAGCGCTATATAAAACTTTGCAAATAAAAAAAAACAAATAAAATAAAAATACAAGGCAGATTTATGCCACGTTAAGTGTCTTAACACTGCCTTGTAAATAAGGCGAAGCCCCTATCGCCACCACAACGTCACTAAAAGTGACGTTGTGGTGGCAATAGGGGCTTGTAAATATGCCCCTCAATTTCTGAATAGCAGTTGGATAAATGTCTATAGTATCCATACGGCAGCAGCTCAACTGAGCAGAGGCCACTTGTAAATTGTCGTTCTGAGTTCTGTTGCAACCTCTTATTCTTTAAGGTGATTACTAAAATGAATGGTTTAATTTCTGACAGGATTGGGGGCATTCACCTGCAATGAAGATCAAACATGGGCAAAGCCAAAATGTGTGGTTTTAATGTGCTAAGACAAGGTAGCATTAGTTCATGTCTTTGTTTGCATGTGTGCGCTTTTTAAAGTCAGACCTTTTGGCTTTGCTGAAGCTTTTTACATGAAGACCTTGAAGATTAAGAAATATGAGTAAAAGACAGATGGAGAAAACAATGGGAAAATTCTTACAACGGAAAACAACAAGAAATAACCATCCATGCACAGTCGGTAGGAAAGGCACAGATGTGAAAAAATAAAGGATACAAAAAGACAGGGGAAAACGTGCACTGAATCCTGACTAAAACATGAAACAAAAATGCTGCGATGCATCAATCTAATCTCCATCACGACTTCCTCTACAGGTGCCTGCGTATATAAATCATTAAGAGTGCCCCTAAAGGATAGGATCTAATCCAAACTAAAACTTCAATGGGAATCTGATCTACAGTCTAGTTGGCCCACTTCCATATGGGATAAAATATGGGAAAAGATTCATTCCACTTCTCGTCCAGCCAACCTTACCCAAACCTTATATTATTTTTACAATAGACTTTTTTTTACACTCCTTCACAATTATTTAAACTTAAACTCCTCAAACAAGACATTTGTTGGCGATGCAACACTAATTCTGGTACCTGCATTCATATGTTTCTCCTATGCCATAAGTTATCTGGATTTTGGGTTAACGTATGGACTAGAATTGGAGTTATCACTGGAACTTCTACACCATTCTCATTATCCGCTCTATTCCTGGGTGGCTTAAGCAATCTCTGGCCTCATAACAAAATGTATGGAAAATTAGTTGATCTTCGAATTGCAATTGGTTTACAGGTGATTACTTCTAACTAGAAATGTACAGAAAATATAACTATCCAACAGTAGCGGAACTTAGTCTTTCATAATCATAGACTGGCTAGATATAATTTAAATTGTTATCTTTCATATGTCAAATGTGATGTATTAATGGTCACCACTCATCAAAATGTTGTCTTCATCTGCAAGTGATACTGCTTTACTTATCCCCCATGTATAGCATGTTACTTATACCTACTTAGTTCTTTATATATATTTTATTTAACCATGTTGTTTTAATGACATATTTAATATTGATCTGTTAACAATACTGTTATATAAAATTTCAACAGTTCGACACTTTTCCCCATTCCCCTCGCCTCTTTCCCGCTACCCTTCTTCCTTCTCTATTTCCTACTAGTTCTTACCATTTATTCATATCACTACCCTTCCGTAGAGATGCGTTTATTGATAAGCTTTACAATCTCTCTTAATTTTCTTGTATATTATTATTTTTCCACTTGCTGTTAACCATAGTTTATCATCTATTCGCTTTATTGTTTACTATTGTGCTAATGAAATGGTATTCATGTTCCTATGTATACTTTGGTTGTATGACGGAATCCCGCATGCCTTTAACAATGCTGGCATTAGAATGAACGCATCGTTACAATGACTTGCCTTTGGGGTGCGCTGGACACTGGAAAAGTATCATTTACTAAGAAGTTCTAGGTCAGTAGTGTGGGCAGTACAGACTGCACCAGTAAATTTATGCTCACGATATCTAATGTTGCAAAATGCTCAAACTTGACTTGACCCCCCTACTAAGAAGTCACATTTAAGAGAAAACTAGTTCCTCTTCCAATAAAAGCGATGATATCAAGGAGCAAAAAGATCTCTAAAATTCAAATGTTAAGTACAATTATAATCTTTCAATTCTTATAAATCAAAAAACATATGAAGACGGGAGTCTTGAAAGTTCTTGTATTCAGTTATTTCGTTTTATTTTCACAGTCAGATGTAAGAGTATATGCATCAGCTCAGCCAACGCGTTTCGTCCGATAAGGACTTCATCAGGTTTGGGATTAAAGTAGTTCCAATACCAATGGGGTGAACCTCCTAATGGAGCGTATCAATCAAAAGCGCTGGGAGTCCCCCGTAGCATCTTATCGGTCACAAGGAATAAATGCCTAAATCTCCAGTTGGAATATAAGGTATTTCAAAATCAATGGAGTAATCCTTCTTGATTAAAGTATAACCCCTGGGAATCCCCGTAGCGTACAGAATTTATTATCTGCTGAGTGCAGTGCCTCAGTTATCTTGCTGATCGTCTATCCGTGAATGAGACTCTCACGGTATTGGAACTACTTTAATCCCAACCCTGATGAAGTCCTTATCGGACGAAACGCGTTGGCTGGGCTGAGGCATGTACTCTTACATCTGACTGTGAAAATAAAACGAAATAACTGAATACAAGAACTTTCAAGACTCCCGTCTTCATATGTTTTTTAAATTATAAGAATTGAAAGATTATAATTGTAAGTAACATTTGAATTTTAGAGATCTTTTTGCTCCTTGATATCATCGCTAGTATCATTTACTATTCCAACACCAGTCTGCGCAACAGTAGGGACGGTGTTGGACTTAAAATCTAACACCACTCCACCAATGCGCCCCCTAAAGCAAGTCGTTGTAACGACTTGAGTGCTAAACAAATGTGTGGTAAGGACACGCTTGTTCTAATGTCGGTGCTGTAAAGGCACAGCGTGATTACGGCTTCGTAATAAAGGATGTTTCCTGTATACTTTGTCTTTACCTAAAAAGAAATGCTGTGATGAATAGACAAAACAAAAATGGTTTCCTTAACATTGCATGTATGAGATAACTTAATGTGTGTTGAGCCAGTGTTCTCTTGAGATGTAAAATATTCCCCAGTGCATTTCCGTGCAACCACAGGAGGTGTAAGGATGGACCAAGCAACCAATAGCATGAGGTGAGGGAGTCCTGCTGTTCTGGGTGTTTTTAAAGAAATAGGGCCAGATTTATCAAGGGGTTATGTCGCTTTTGCACCATGCCACGTGGTGCAAAAGCGACGCAACCCCTAAGATGCGATTTATCAAGCCACACAATGCCCCCTTGAGTGGCCCTGAGTGGCTTGATAAATCAGGAGTAATGCAACGCAGCGCAAATCGGTGCGTTGCATTACTCTGCCTTTGGAAGGCGATTCATGGGTATTCTACGCAACACCCATGGATTTTTAAGGCATTCCCAAATTTACCATTATTGGTAGATCTGGGAATGGTCAAAATGCTATGCCTTCTCAAGGGAGGCATAATGAGGAGAAATATCTTCATGTCTCCTCGTACCTTCCTCTTTTTATGTGTGCTGCAATCTGCAGCACACATAGAAAGAGGAATATGCCTCAGGGGATTGTTCTTGTGCAGGAAGGTGCCCCTTCCTGCACAAAAACAATCCTGCTTGCATTGGTGCTAGGCAGCACATTGGGCACCAACGCTGGGAAAAGGCAGGAATGCGCCGTATTGTGATAAATACGGTGCATTCCTGCCCTTTCCCTGTAACGCAGTGCAGTGCAGCGCAGCAAGGTGACTGGCTATGCTGTGTTACCTTTTGATAAATATGGCCCTTAGTAAAAAGAAATCTCCCAGACAGGGGTGCTGTCCAGCCAAGCCTAATAAGAGAAGAGGGTATTTTAGTACTGCCTGGTTCTAGAACCCTTACAGGCATATTTACAAGATTGTCACGCTGCGCTGTGTGACAGGGAAAGGGCAGGAATGCGTCGTATTTAAGGCAGTACGGCGCATTCCTGACTTTCCCCTGCATTGGCACCCTTTTGGCAGCCTAGCACCAACGGAGGCACCCATGCACCATGGTGAAAGGGTGCCCGCCTTGCATGCAGGATTGTTTTTGTGCAGTAAGGGGAGCCTTCCTGCACAAAAACAATACTGAGAGGCATATCGCTCTATTGATGTATGCTGCAAACAAGGAGAAATAAAGATATTTCTCCTCGTTACGCCTCACCTGAGAAGGCGTATCTTTTTGGCGCATTCCCAGGTCTACCAGTTCTGGTAAATCTGAGAATGTGTCAAAAACCATGGGAGTTGCGTGGGAACACCCACGCAACGCCTTCCCAGGGCAGAGTAAGGCAACACAGTGACTTGCGCTGCGTTGCCTTTCTCCAGATTTATGGAGCCACTCAGGGCCACGCAAAGTGGGTTACGTGGCTTCATAAATCACATGTAAGGTCTGCGTCATTCTTGCATCACGTTGCATGGTGCAAGAGCGATGCAAACTGGCTCATAAATAGGACCCGAAGTTCACTGAAAGTAAATTGGCATTCTGGGGAAGAGTTTCCCATCAATACATGATTGCCAATAACGTGGAATAAATAACGCACAGTCTTGATTCTTCTACGTATTCAGTATGTTCCTACAATAGCCTCAAACATTTTAAACATAAAAGTTCATCAATCCTGAAGAGGCCACGAGGTGGCGCTCAGTGCATATAAATAAACACCATCATGACGCCTTATATTTTTCTTTGTACATTTTTTTTAATTAATAAGTGAATCCTAAAGAAGGTTTTTGCATGAGAATGTCTCCTTTACTCCTGATGAAACCCCCCAAGCCAGCAGATTTTCAACATTCGTACGCAAACATGTGAAAGTTGAGTTGTAGAAAGGGGGAGGAGCACTAATACTTTTTCCCCGTGTGTTTTACTAAGCATTTTGATAACCACAGAATATATGTTCAGGTGTTAAAGGAATTTGTATATAAGCAGTCCATTATCATCTACACTGCGTTTGTTTCACAATCATGTAGGACATATTCAATTTACTGAATAATAAGTAATAATAAAAAATAAACCATAACTGCAGTGCAACGTTCCAGCATAATTAGTGTTTCTTCCAAGTATTTATCCCAGTCGCAAAGATCCATCGTAACATTTCTTCCAGTGTGATTGCCAATGACACACATTAAGGGGCAGATTTATCATTGAGTTGCGTCATAAATATGCCCTGATGCATTACTCTGTTAGAGACAAGGGGGCTTATTTATCAGAGCCTTGCGTCACTTTTGCACCACGTAAAGTGGTGCATGCGTGACGCAGGTGTCTGAAACAAATGTATGAAGCCATGCAAAGCCACCCTGCGTGGCTTTGAGTGGCCTCATAAATCTTGAGTAAGGTGACACAGGCAGTGGCGTAGCTAGGCCTTAGGCCGGCTGTTGGTGGCCCCTGCGTTTGCCGCCCGCGGCGGCCTGATCGAAGAGCGGGGGGGGCTAGGGGGGTGCTGCCGATTCTTGCGGCTGCGACGGCCGCAGGTAACAGCGGGGGGAGGGGGGACGACCCCAAAACTCATGCTGCCTGGGGCGGTCTGCCCCCAGCTACGCCACTGGGACACAGGGCAAATCGCTGCGGCGCCTTACTCTGAGCCCGGGAGGCATTCCATTGGCTTTGCAGTGGGTTTTCCCACTCAACACCCATGGATTTTGACGCTGCCCCAGATTTACAAAATCATTTATACCTGGGGAAGTGCCAAATCCTTACGCCTCCTGAGGAGAGGCGTAATGAGGAAAAATAACTTTATTTCTCCTCGTCTTTTCCTCTTTCTATGTGTGCTGCTTACTGCAGCACATATAGAAAGAGGAAAACGCCTCTTAGGATTTTTATTGTACAGGAAGGTGCCCTTTCCTGCACAAAAACAATCCTGCATGCAATGGAGGCACCCTTGCACCAGGGTGAAAGGGTGCTTGCATTAGTGCTAGGCTGCCGAAATGGCACCGGCGCAAAGAGAAAGGACAGGAATGCACCGTATTGCATAAATATGGTGCATTCCTGCCCTTTCACATTTGCGTAGTGCAGTGCAGCAAGGTGTCTTGCTGCGCTGCCTTAAGCCAAAATCCCGTAAATGAGGACCAAGGTGACATGGTATTTTGTAGCGGACAACCAGGTTGTGGTGTTTCAAGTTCTACTTTTTGGACTGTGGATAACCGCTTTAGGGAATAGATGCCTCTACCTCGCACTGGTGTGCAAATAGGCTGCCTCGCGCCATACACACCTTTGCACAAAAGTGCAAAGGTGTCTTTGTCATATCTAGCATAGGCTTTGTACTGGAAGGTGGCTCTTCCTTTCTCATTAAACCCATGATGCCTGGACACGATCCTCATAAGGACCGTTGAAAATATGACAAGTCCTTGTACAAGCCCTGAGGAGACCTGAAAGAAAGTAATAATAGGGACGAAAACACATTGACATTGAATATACGAAGCTCACCTACCGCATAGCTACACACTCAGAAATCCAGCTGCGGGGTGTCTGTGAATAAGGACTAATTAGATGGTCCTGGCTAACGCAATAAGGCTTCAGGATATTCAACTAGAACGTTAAAATAAAGACTGGTCAATATAAAAAAAATGTACATTTAAGGAAATTTATAATGCTGTATATTTGTGGATGTATAAAATCTATATAAAAGAGTTGTGCGTGATAATTGCTGAACAATGCACAATTATTAATACTATCAATACAAGAGAGTGAACAATACAAGAAAAAAGTGTGAAGATATATCCCCCCTCCAAAAAAAAATCAATGTATTAAACAAGGGGAAGTATAAATAATCCTCTAGGGTGGATAGGAAATTAATTTGTCATCATCTCCCGCTTCCCCTTATAAACCCCATAAAATTCTAATCTATCCCCCAGGGGGTACCTTCTCTTGTATGTAGTTTGCTAGGGAGAGAGTAGCACTGAAAGATGGAGAAGTGGTTCTAACACTTTTACTGCTATTGGACCGGCATGCCCTCTGAAAGTTGTCACAGACCATCCCCTAGTTAGGTGCAGTGTATGACTGCACAAGATCTCGGAAGGGCCACCTGGGGGTTCCAGAATGCTGCGTCTCCTTGTCAAAAAGTGCCCACGGGGTGCAGTTACTATGCATCACTTACCAGATGGTACATAGTTAGGGGCACATTTATCATCGTTGCATTGCGTTACTCTGCCCTAGGAAGGCGTTCCATGGGTGAAGCGTGGGTGTTCTCACGCATCCACCCATGGATTTTGGTGCATTCCTAGATTTACCAACACTGGTAAACCTGGGAATGTGTCAAAATTCTACACCATGCCAGGGAAGGTGTAACGAGGAAAAATATCTGTATTTTTCTTCGTTTGTTCCTCTTTCTCTGTGTGCTGCATTCTGCAGCACAGAGAGAAAGAGGAAAAAGCCTCAGAGGATTGGTTTTGTGCAGGAAGGTATCCCTTCCTGCACAAAAACAATCCTGTCTGCAGCGCAGGCACCCTTGCACCACGGTGCAAGGGTGCCTGCATTGGAGCTAGTCAGCCAAAAGGGTGCCAGTGCAAGGAAAGGACATGAATGCGTCGTATTGTGTTAACTATGGCACATTCCTGCCCTTTCACGCAACGCATCAAGGTTGCTTGCTGCGCTGTTCTGCGTGAAAGCTTCATAAATATGTCCCATAGTTTGCGTTAAGATATTCAAAGAGTAATGGAGGATACCAAATGACCTGGGGCAGGGATATTTTGACACAGTACATAAACCCAGAGATATCCTGAGACGTGATGATTTGTCATTCCTCATTTCAAATATCTACTTTCTACCACCTCACCTGCCCTTCTCTATCTCTGTTTGTATTCATGGCCTTCAGTTTGATTCTTCACGTAACTATAGTAATCAAATCTCCTGATGCTCTAAAGCATGTCGCTGGCATCTACAGAACATTTGCAAAATCAGATCACTTATTTCTGTTTTCTTCCCTAAAATTACTACTGCAGTGCTCGTTCTCTCTCAATCTCGCTCTGCCGCTCTCTCTCTATTGGTCATTCTTAGGGGCATATTTACTTCGAAAATGTTGCACCGAACTGCGTCATTAGGAAAGTGTTGTGTTTACAGCTATACGACACACCCCTGTGCTTCCCTCTATGCTGGCACACTATTGGCTGCCTAGCACCAACGGAGGCACCCACAAGAGTGCCTGCATTGAAGGGATGATTGTTTTTTGTTCAGGAAGGGACACCTTCCTGCACAAAAACAATCATTGATGGCATTTTCCTCCTTCTATGTGTGCTACAGGATTCAGCACACACAGAAAGAGCATCATTCTAGTATAAAACATATGTGCTGTAACAATCAGTAGACAGAAGCAAACGTAAAAGATTACATGCACCAAAAGAGTGAACAGTAGATCCATTTCTACCATGGTGCTAAGGCAATGAATATATGCAGGCATATATAAAAACAGTAATCTTTGCGTACTCCTACGATGCGGACCCTCCCTTAGTGTACCTAGCATGTATGTGGGTGTGAAGCCAAGAATCCCCTAGGAAAGAGCCAACCCCATTACCTGATGGGAGGGAATGAAGGACCCCATCTTGGTCATGAGCTGGACTCCCTGCAAGGGATGTCAGACCACTGCGTGTTGAAGCCTCGCATGCAGGGACCTCTGTGTCAGTGTAGATGTGTCTCCTCTGGCTACCTAGCGAAGGTGCGGTTCTTTTATATGAAAATCATAGGCCTTAGGGTTCTACCTAGATCGATATGCTTATGATTGCGAT
The DNA here is from genome assembly GCA_963921515.1 of Calotriton arnoldi. Classification (NCBI taxonomy): domain Eukaryota; kingdom Metazoa; phylum Chordata; class Amphibia; order Caudata; family Salamandridae; genus Calotriton; species Calotriton arnoldi. The sequence continues at coordinate 1,051,214 of CAWUFW010003367.1, forward strand.
TATGTAAATTAACCCGAATCAATAATTGTAATCATGCAAAGTAGCCCTGTTGCCCGAGGATGAAGATAGCGATGACTTTTGTACAGAGTATGTTAATCCTGTTATGTACGTCATGTGCAGGGGATTAAGATATGATGCTAAGAATCCTCATGCATAATAAATGAGGTTAGTTTCAAGGAACCCAGTCAACATGGATTCAGCACATAACTGGGTATAAGGTAATTGCTAGAACTGTTATGCAGCGCAAAGGTAGGACAAATGTAGGTACTAGGTCGTTTTGCTACTTAGGTCTAGGTAGGAAACATAACAACACTAAACAAACAAACACAAAAGAGGTGCACCATAGAAATTGGTCATAATTACTACTATATTCTCTCATCTATTCTCATGGTTTCAAAGCGTGTTAACGGTATCACTGCTTTTATGTTAATTTCTATGATTTCTCCCATCCTGTCTTGTTGTATCTCCAGTAAAGTTGCCTTTCATGGGTAAATATACCCCAAAATGTCCCCTTGTCTTGATCCCGGGAATCATAAGTCCCCCCTGATAGTACCAACTTACCAGGGTGGGATAAGATGGTCAATGATGAAGCATGCCACATTACTTGGGCTGCGACAAAGCAGTGAAACAACACTTCTCAGTGCGCCCTCCTTGCGACACCATTGATGCGTCATATTTACTGCATGACGCATCATGTCGCAAGGAATGACAGATACGTCAGTATTACTGACGTATCTGTCGGTGCAAAACTGACGCATTGCTGGAGTTGTGTCGGAAGCGTGACGCAACTACAGCAATGTGTCCTTTCACATGGGGCAAACCCCATGTGAAAGGGCCTGCGTAAGTCTTACGCCTGCGATGAGGCAGGTGTAAGGTTTTCATGCAATGGCGTCCTAGAAGTGGTGCACTGAAATCTTATAGATTTCAATGCGCCACTTCTACAAGGCTTTGATGCGGGGGAACGCCCACCCTGCATACATTATACAATGTAGTGCAGAGGTTTACAAAGTGACGCATCTGCCTAGATGCGTCACTTTGTAAACAGGGCGCAACGTGGCGCATTTTTTATGCCAGCGGTGCGCCACAAAAAGTGATGCAACGGCAGCGCAAAAGTGTCGCAAGGGCTCATACAGAAGTCCCAAAGGGCCTCATTTATGGAAAACTAATGCAGCACGGTGTCGCAAGTTATTTTGCTGCGCCACGCTTCGTTAGTTTCGAGGCACAGGGATGCGACATATTTACAGCAACATGTCACATCTCTGTGCCTTTCCCTGCGCTGGCGAAATTTACGAGCACATGTAAAGCCACGCAGGGTGGCTTTATGTGTGTTTGTAAATTTCACGCAGCAGGTTGCACCGTCGGTGCGTCGCGCAACGTGACGCACCGACGGCGCACAGGGCTCATAAATAAGCCCCCAAAGTGTTTGTCAAGAGAATGGGAAACAATATGCGCCCATTCATCTGCTCGCTGTGCCATAAAGTTACATGTTTTTAAAAAATATTTCAAAGAAATAAACATCAACCTAGCCGGCCAAACAAACAGCTGTCTGAATTTGGTTAAAGAGGACAGTGCATTTTTCCAGTTTATTAATTTTTTTGCATCATTTTCTAAATGCTGCAACTTTTTAGCCAGCATACAGTGTTTGGTCATGGCTAGTGAAAGGCGATGTCTGTAAGTTTAGGACTCAATACTTAAACAGGCTTTGGGTCAGCTTCCCGCTAATCAGTGGCTGGCTTTCTTGTCTATCTCATTTGCTTGTTCCTTATTCAATGGCTTTGCTTACTCTTCTAAAGTTTATCCTTCCACTGAAGTATAGCTGTTTTATAGTGTTTCCAACTGAATGAGTTGTATACTTTTCTTCAGTACTTTACATACAGGGAACTACTTTTTTCTTTTTCTTTCATTACTCCAAGGGAGTACATGTGTTTTCTTTCTCTCTCCCCTTCTTGCTCTTTCCACCTCACCCCCTCTTAGGTCTTTGTGTTGCTTTCCTCTCCCCTTCCTGTCTCGCTTACCTTTTTTTTTATTTTTATTTTTTATAAATCCCCAGTTACTTCATTGCTCCTCTCCCCCTCTACATCTACTGTTGTCTGCATTCCTCCCTGCCCTTTGCTGCCACTTTTTTATTTTTTTGTTGGGAGGGCCCAGCAGCTGCAATTTGCTACCACCCCACTCATTTCTCGAAAATGCACTCTTGCACATTTGTATTTTTTAATTTATCTTTCCTAGGAGTGTCTGCCATTTTGAAATGGTAAATTAAATGTAAAAAAAATGGTCACTACAGTATCATGACATATACGTGCCCATTCTTGGTGATACATCTATGGGTTTATGACCTCATGCATCATGCCTGACCCAGCCATTTTAGGTTTTTTTCTGCTGGTGTCGTTTAGCATGGCCAACAAACTTGTTTTAGGTCTCGCCCCAGAGACCATTGCTTTTCCCCCAAAAATACACGTAATATAAATACACAGAAGGTATTTCACATTTTCAATCTTCCCACCACAGCATACAGTTGTGGTGTAGTTCCTAGAAATACATAGGATCTGCACATTTGTTGGACAACATAAACTAAGGGCTTGGTGCCAAGACTGGTGCTGAGCACCCCCGCAGGATATGTTGGCCTATAGACCAGCTAGCTCACAGTGCCACCACAAGCCCCCTATCCTTACCAAGGAGCGAATAGTTTCTGGCAACCATCGAACATGACAACCCTTGACCCTTCAGGGATCGTGGAAACAGCACAGTCCTTTTATATGCTATTTGAGATAGTATGCACTTAGGGCTCCATAACTTTTTTTAAATATGTGGTATCCATGCCAAATTTGCACACTTTTTTTATCAACATTCTGGGGAATTTAAAGGTACCCAGGGTTTGTGGATTCCCCTGTAGAGGACTGAGAAAATAGGCAAAATATAGCTACATTTTGAGGGCCTCATATATGAGGACCCATGCGCCGCCGGAACGTCACTTTTTGTGACGTTCCGTTGCGCAGGAGCCTGCACCATATTTATCAGGCAGCACCCAGCCACTTTTTTTTGGATTAATGCTGCCTGATAGGTATTGTTCCCTTTAACGCAGTTTTCTGCATTAAAGGGGCGTGCAATGGGTGTTGCTGGGGGCATTCTCAGCAACATCCATGGCTGTTTGACACTGCCCCAGATTTATGAGAAATCGTAAATCTGAGGCAGCGCCAAAAACGTACGCCTCGCCATACGAGGCGTAAGGGAGCCACAACGAGGAGAAATATCTTGATTTCTCTTTGTTTTTCCTTTTTCTATGTGTGCTGCATTCTGCAGCACACATAGAAAGAGGAAAAAGCCTCTGATTGTTTTTGTGCAGGAAGGTTTCCCTTCCTGCACAAAAAGAATCATCCCCTTAACGCAGGCACCCCTGCACCATGGTGCAAAGATGCACGGCAGGCCATTGTGCACTGGCGCAGGGGAAAAGGAGAGGAATGCGCAGTATTTGGTAGATACGGTGCATTCCTGCCCATTTCTTTTGCCGTAGCTTAGCGCAGCAGGAAGGCCTGCGGCGCTGCCCTACGGCAAAAACTAATAAATGAGGCTCTGAGTTTTTGGGGAAAATAGGAAAAAAAGTGATCGGGATAAAGTGTCTGCTTTCTTCCCCAAAAATTGCACCAGAGAACAGCTTGCTGTGCTAAAGTCACTATCTTCCCAACTTTCATCAACATGCAGAGATGAATAAATAAACCAAATTTTTTGCACCACAGTTTTGTCATTTTTCAAAGCGGTAGCCCATTTTTCCTATTTTTTGTGCTCTCAATATACTTCCAGTTTGTAGTGGAAACTAGTCTGACACCCATGGGTGATCCAGGAAAGCTATTCATTTCTGGAAAGTAGACAAAAGTCTGAATTCAGCAAGGGTCATATCTGTAAATCCTTCAAGAGCTTCCTTAAGAAACAACTGTTGAACTAAAGAAATATTGAAAATGAGTAGGAAAAAACAGCCATTTGTGCTAACATTTTCATCTGTAACTTTTAGTGTCACAATGACTGATTTACAAAGGCAATATACCATTACATCCGCTAGAGCCTTCTGGTTGCGTGGATATATAGGGTTTCCAGAGCCAACAGCTAAGATGCACTGTGCAATGGTTTTTCATTGTGAACCTAGGGGCTTAGTTACAAGCCCCTTGCGCCACCAGTGCTTCACCTTTTGTGATGCACTGGCAGCGCATTTTGATTCCCCATATTTACAAGGACACGAAAAGCCACCCTGCATGGCTTTTCCTGTTTGTAAATACGGCCCCTTTACATGCAGTACTTTGCGTGAAAGGGGTGTTCCATGGGTGTTGCTGTGGGTGTTCCCACGCAACACCCATGGAACCTGACACATTTCCAGATTTACAAGAAATTGTAAACCTGGAAATGCATCTGAATGCTAGGGAGGCGCATTGTGATTGTTTTATGTGCAGGAAGGTGTCCCTTCCTGCACATAAACAATCATTTAAAAAAATGACATTTTGCAATTTCTAGGTTTGCTAATGCAGCAAACATAGAAGTTTCAAAACACCATTTCATATTGTTTATGTGCAGGAAGGTGTGAGAAGTTGGCCTGGTATATGCTGTCCACTAATTATAGTGGGCACCTTGCACCAGTCCAAACAACCCCTTATTGGAGATAGGTTAAAGACAACCTTATTGAAAGCTATCCTAGTGGTAGCTATGGAGAGCAGCCTTCAGGCTAAGTCTTGAAGGAATGTAAAGCAGCTTGTTTTACCAGTCTATAATCTCTTGAGTGACCAAATGAAAGAGCACCACACCAGGGGGCATATTAGCAAGACCCACTTTAAAATTATCGCCGTTTTAGCGGCAGGAAACTGCCGCTAAAGCGGCGATAATGGCTTGCTAATATGCGTTATGGAATTCAATAGAAGCCCAGGTTAAATGTCCTGCACATCTAACCTGGGCTTCTATTGGAATTCTATACGCATATTAGCAAGCCCATTATCGCCGTTTTAGCGGCAGTTTCCTGCCGCTAAAGCGGCGATAATTTTAACGTGGGTCTTGCTCAGGTATATATTCAAAATATATGTATTTATTGCTAAACACACCCCTCTAGTCTCTTTATGAGGCTAGAGTTCGAAGTACATAAGTTAGAAGTTATTTAAACACAGTAATAGCACAAATACACGTTTGGGCCCTAGGGGCGTACCAAACCATATACCAATAAAGTGGTATAAGAACCACGACTGAACTAGACACTAGGCCTAGAGCCTCTAGAAGTGCTTGGACCACAAGGAACCACCCAAGGTAGTGACACAGGGGACCCGCGGGAGACGCGTGCAGTGTAAATACACAACCACGATACGCCGTTGACTTCTATGGAGAAAGTCGTGATCGGGAAATTAGAGAAAAGGGACACTTAAAGGAGGACTTGGAGCAAACCCTTTGAGATCTAGGACTTTGAAGAGTCTCTACCCACGGGAGCACCGGAGTACTCGTGTTACCTCACCCAGGGAAGCCGGGTGCATAGGTGCCTTTCGGGGTCGGGTTTCGTCGTCGATTTGAATGGCGATCTGCTGCAAAGTGCTGCTGGCGACCAAGTGAAAAGTGTCCGGGTGGATCCAAGAGTGGATCGGAGTTCTGAAGAACCTGAAAGCAGAGGGGACAGAGTCTGGGTCACTAGCCAGTGACCAGGAAGGCGATGGACAGATGCCCACCGATGTCGAGTGCTTCAGGTGCGTTGACGGTCGTCTTGACTCTTCAGCCACGAGGTCCAGGAGGCGTTGTCGGCAACCAGGAGCAGGATTCGGGCTGGTACATGATGTTTGTCGAGTGCTGAGGTATCGGCGACTGGATTGGACCCAACAAGCCTTGGCAACGGCAAGTCTCGATGCAGAGGAAGATCGTCGATGGTGCAGACCAGCAAGGTCTCGGGAACTCACCCAGCAAGGGTAAGTGAGGGCAGGCCTGGAGCAACCAGGATGCCAAGTTAGAAAAAGATTGGCCTTCGTTAAGGGCTACTAGCCACCGGGCTAGCGACCGCGAAGGAGCCTCGAGACGCCGCACGTGGATCTGGCTCACAGGACACTCGTGGAGTGGAGGCCAGTGATCTTCGGTGCAGTTGGTGCTGGAGGCTAGGGCTACTCGGAGCCCAAAGCACGACTTCGGGGGAGACCCAGAAGAGGATGCACTTACAAATGAGTTCAGTGTCCAGGGGTCACGGTCTCAAGTCACCCACGATAGCCACGGGCCTCAGCTTTGCTGGGGACTCAGAGTAGCCTCGGGGAAGTCTGAGAATCCACCTCTGGTGATGCGATGACTTCGGCGTCCGACGGGAGCTTCAGAAATGCGAACCGGACAGATGCTTCTTTGGTGCCTGCCAAGCAGGGGAGTCACTCCTTGACCACAAGGGAGATTCTTCTGTCCTCTAATCGTGAGTAGAGCGTCGAAGGTCCAGGATTCAGTTTCAGAGTTTCGTCCAGGGATAATCTAAAGTCCTAAGGACTGGGTTCCTATACTTATACTAAGGATAGGGGTTGGACTACTCTGTGGCCCCACCTATGGGTGGGTCAGGGCAGAGGGGTGGCTACATCCCTTTCCCTTTGTCCAGTTCGCGCCAAAGCAGGGGCTGCAAGCCCCTGATCCGGTTTGAACTGGGGTATGCACAGGGACACCAAATGTGCCCCCAGTGCAGGACTTCAAAGCACCCGAAAGTGCTCCCGCCCAGCCCCAATACACATTATCCTGTCTGGGGAGGTGGTCACACCTCCCTGGGACAGGAAACCTATTGTCCAGGCCTCCCCTGCCGGAGTTTCGTCCAGCAGCAGGAGGCCAGACTCGTGTCTGTGGCAGCAGCATCCATTTTGTGATGCCAGGGCTTTGGAAAGAAGTTACCGGGCTAGCCAGAGTTAACATGTCTTTCCCTCTAGAAGGGTGGAATGCTACCCCCGCCGCCAGAATTGGCGGGGGGGTAGTATTCCAAGATGTTTGACACCAAACACGACATGTTTAGGTGCAGCCATTCCAAAGTTAGCATTTAACGCGAGGTTATAATGCGCTTAAGAGTATATGGTCAGGCTGCACTACAAACAGCATCAGAGAAGTGTCTCCGAACGCTGCAGGGGCACCCTCTCACATAGGAACCATGCACTCTGCCTTTAGGATTGATAAGGCCTGCCTTAGGAGTGACTTATAGGTTTATATGTGTGTATGTATTTAGTGATATAGGTAACCCATATCACAGTAAGGGGTGCATGCACCACCTTACCCAGGCTGCAGTAGCAGACCTGTGGTGTCAGTTTGGATGGCCTTCCAGGGGTGGCATAATACATGCTGCAGCCCCTGGTAGGCCTCTGAGGTACCTATGCCCTTGGTACATAGTATACCATATACTAGGGACTTATAAGGGCACTCCAGATCCCAATCGGTGATGTGCCTAAGGCACATGGAAACCATTTTAGAGAGGAAGCAGCTAGGCTGGGGTTCTGATTAGCAGGGCCCCAGCCAGACTAATGTCGAAAAACAGTGAAGCATCAGCAAAAAGTGGGGGTACCCATGTGAAGCAGATCCTACTCTCCTACACAACCCCCCCAAACGTAGGGACATTAAACTAACCTTGCCCAGTTAAGTCTTCATGTTCTAAGTGGAAGTACCTAGAGAGTCCATCTGCATTGGCATGGTTACTCCCAGGTCTATGTTCCACTGTAAAGTCCATCCCCTGTAGGGACATGGACCACCTAAGCAGTTTGGGGTTTTCACCCTTCATTTGTTTTAGCCATAAGAGGGGCTTATGGTCTGTCTGAACCAGGAAGTGTGTACCAAACAAGTATGGCCTCAACTTCTTCAGAGCCCAGACCACAGCAAAGGCCTCCCTCTCTATGGCTGACCAACGTTTCTCTCTAGGGGTCAGCCTTCTGCTAATAAAAGCTACTGGCTGATCCTGACCTTCTTCATTCAATTGTGACAGTACAGCCCCTACCCCCAATTCAGATGCATCAGTTTGAACAATGAACTTCTTGGAGTAATCAGGACTCTGTAGAATGGGAGCAGTGCACATGGCCTGCTTCAGGTCATCAAATGCCTTTTGACAGCTAACTGTCCACTGAACCTTTTTGGGCATTTTCTTAGAAGTTAAGTCATTCAGGGGTGTCACTATTGATCCATACCCCTTGACAAATCTCCTATAGTACCCAGTCAGGCCTAAGAAGGCTCTCACCTGAGTCTGGGTAGTGGGAGCAGTCCAGTCCATGATGGTCTGGATCTTGCTCTGCAAAGGTTGAACCTGGCCTCCACCCACAAGGTGGCCCAGGTACACAACCTGACTCTGCCCTATCTGGCACTTAGTGGCCTTGATAGTCAGGACTGCCTTTTGCAGGGCCTGTAAAACATTCCTGAGGTGGACCAGGTGATCCTCCCAGGTGGAGCTAAAGACAGCAATATCATCTAGATATGCTGCACTATAGGCTTCCAGACCTGTGAGAACTGTATTCACCAGCCTCTGGAAAGTGGCAGGTGCATTCTTCAGACCAAAGGGCATTACCACAAATTGATAATGCCCACTAGGGGTTGAGAATGCTGTTTTGGGCTTTGCAGTATCAGCTAGTCTGATCTGCCAGTAGCCAGCTGTCAAGTCAAATGTGCTGAGATATTTGGCTGAGGCCAAAATATCTATGAGCTCATCTGCCCTTGGTATTGGATGGGCATCAGTCCTAGTGACTGCATTGAGACCCCTGTAGTCCACACAAAACCTCATCTCTCTTTTTCCACCACTGGTGTGAGGTTTCGGTACAAGGACCACTGGACTAGCCCAAGGGCTATCTGAGGGTTCAATAACTCCCAATTCCAACATTTTCTGGACTTCAGTCCTGATACAGTCCCTGACATGGTCAGGTTGCCTATAAATCTTATTTTTAATAGGCAGACTGTCCCCAGTGTCCACTTCATGAGTGCACCAGGTGGTCTGACTGGGTGTCAGTGAAAACATATGTCTAAACTGATTGAGAACTTGCCTGCAATCAGTTTGTTGCTGGAGTAGTGAGGCTGCCTGCCAAGGCTGCACCATCTACTGACCCATCGTCAGGGTTCTGTGAGAGCAGGTCAGGGAGTGGGTCACTCTCTTCCTCCTGCCCTTCATCAGTAGCCATGAGCAAGCCCATGTCTGCCCTGTCCACATATGGTTTTAACCTGTTGACATGGAGAACCCTGTGGGGACTCCTGGGTGTTCCTAGGTCTACTAAGTAAGTGACCTCACCCTTCTGCTCAACAATAGTGTGGGGTCCACTCCATTTGTCTTGGAGAGCTGCTGGGGCCACTGGCTCCAACACCCACACCTTCTGTCCTGGCTGGTAAACAGTCAGAACAGCCTTTTGGTCATGCCAGGCCTTTTGAAGTTCCTGGCTAGCCTCAAGGTTTTTGGTTGCCTTTTTCATGTACTCAGCCATCCTGGAGCGGAGACCAAGTACATAGTCCACTATATCTTGCTTTGGGGGCTTGAGAGGTAACTCCCATCCTTCCTTCACCAAGCACAGTGGACCCCTCACAGGGTGGCCAAACAGAAGTTCAAAAGGGCTGTAACCAACCCCTTCTGAGGCACCTCCCTATATGCGAATAAAAGGCAGGGCAAGAGTATGTCCCATCTACGCCTAAGCTTTTCTGGGAGCCCTTTAATCATGCCCTTCAAGGTTTTGTTGAATCTCTCAACTAAACCATTGCATTGTGGGTGATAGGGTGTGGTGAACTTATAAGTCACTCCACACTCCTTCCACATTGCTTTTAAGTACCCAGACATGAAGTTAGCACCCCTGTCTGATACTACCTCCTTAGAAAAGCCCACTCTTGAGAAAATTCCCAGGAGGGCCCTTGCCACCACAGGTGCTGTAGTGGTCCTGAGGGGAATAGCTTCTGGGTACCTGGTGGCATGATCCACTACCACCAGGATAAACCTGTGCCCAGAGGCTGTTTGGGGATCCATGGGACCAACAATGTCAATCCCTACCCTTTCAAAGGGCACCCCCACCACAGGTAGTGGTATCAGGGGGCCTTTGTAGTGCCACCTGCCTTGCCACTGGCTTGGCAGGTTACACAGGAGCGACAAAACTCCTTGCTGTCTTCAGACATGTGGGGCCAGTGAAAGTGAGGGACAAGTCTGTCCCAAGTCTTGTTCTGGCCCAGGTGACCTGCTAAGGGAATATCATGGGCTAGGGTCAATAGGAAGCCCCTGAACTTCAGAGGTATAATCAACCTCCTGGTAGCACCAGGCTTGGGGTCTCTACTCTCTGAGTACAGGAGTCCATCATCCCAATACACTGTATGGGGACCACTAGCTTTCCCAGCAGCCTCAGCAGCAGCTTGCTGTCTGAGGGGTTCAAGGGAGGGGCAGCTCTGCTGCTCCTGGCTCAGATCTGCCCTAGAAGGTCCCCCTGTCCCCAAGAACTCAACCTGGTCAGGTTCAAGTTCCTCTGGGACAGTTCCTTCTTCAGGGCTGAGATCATCCCCCTCAAGGGACTGATCTTCCTCCTGAGCCAAGGGGGAAGGCACTGCCTTAACCCTACTACTCCTCCTCTTGGAAGGCACTTGGTCCATTCTTCCAGAATCCAAGGCCTGTTCAGTGCTAGACATTTTGGCTTGTGACCTGGTCACAGCAAACACATCTGCAGGGATCCCCAGCATTTCTGCATGGGTCCTGAGCTCCACTTCTGCCCAAGCAGAAGTCTCTAAGTCATTGCCAAGCAAGCATTCGACTGGTAGGTTTGCACTTACCACAACCTTCTTAAGGCCAGTTACCCCTCCCCAGGAGAAGTTAACAACTGCCAGAGAATGGTCTGTTCTGACATTGCTAGCATTGGTCACTTGGTACATCTCACCAAGTATAACTTGCCCAGGATTCACAAGGTCTTGTGTCACCATTGTGACACTTGCCCCTGTGTCCCTAAATGCCAAAGCCTCACGTCCATTGATTAAAGGCTGTTGTCTGTACTTGCCCAGATTACTGGGACTCACAGTGGAGGTCACATCCATGCCTCCATCACAGACTAACACAGCCTGAGTCAGTTCTCTGACTAGGTCAGAGCCCAACTCAGTACCCAGGGTGAACCCTACTAAACCCTTGGCTGGAGCACTCCCACCAACTGTACTAGGGGGAACAGGTGCCTTAGGGGCATTGGTGGGTGCTGGACTGGAGTCTTTGGACTAGGTGCAATCACTGGTCCAGTGGGTCTTTTGCTTACAGACCTTGCACCATGGTTTTCTTTGGCCTTTCCCTTTGGTAGACTGTGAATCCCCACCAGAAGAAGATTTTTGGGGGCCTGATGAAGACTTTTGATCTTTACCCTTCTCCCCACCCTTTTCAGAGTTCTTAGCATCTTGCTTCTTGGTTTCCCCACCTTGGTTCTGTACCTTCTGCTTCACCCTGGTTCTGACCCATTTGTCTGCCTTCTTTCCCAATTCTTGGGGAGAGGTCAGATCAGAGTCTACCAGGTATTGATGCAACAGCTGATTTTGACAGTTATTAAGAATCTGCTCCCTCATTATCAGATTGTACAATCCTGAGAAGTCACACACCTTACTGCCCATCAACCAGCCTTCCAGAGCCTTGGCAGAACAATCCACATAGTCTACCCAGTCTTGAGTCTGTGCTTTTTGGGTATCTCTGAACTTCAACCTGTACTGTTCAGGGGTTAGGCCAAACCCATCAATAAGAGCACTCTTCAAGACCTTGTAATTATCAGCATCCTCCTCTCTAACAGTGAGGAGCTTAACTCTACCTTTGTCAGCAAAGGAGAGCCACAAGATTGCTGCCCACTGCTCCTGAGGGACCTTCTGTACCTTACAGGCCCTCTCTAGAGCAGTTATCCACTTGTGGATGTCATCCCCATTCTGATAGGGAGGGACAATCTTGCTCAGGTTCCTATGGTCATAGGACATTTCCCTATCTCTAGGGACATGGCTGCCACCATGGGACTCTAGTCCCAACTTTCTTCTCTCTCTAAAGAGATCTAGGGACTCCCTGTCTATGGCTAGTTGCTTCTTTTTGAGTTCAAGCTGAGCTTCCTCATATTGAACCAGCCTCTTTCTTCTCTCATGAGAGGATTCCCTCCTATGAGATGAGACAGAGCTCCCTATTGAGGTGCCAGAGTGGTTAGACTCCTGAGAAGAAGATCTAGACCTTCTGGGCACACTCACAATCCTTCCTGGGGGACAAAGAGGGCCTCATTCTGATCATCCTCTTCATCTTCCTCAGGAGGGGTTGGATTATCCAGGTCAGGGCCATTGTCGCCCTCCTGGCCAGTTTCAGAGGGGGGGCTGGGGGTACTGGTACCCCTGGTCCCATCCTCATCTTCTGCCCCACCCTCAGCTCCTATCCCTTCAGTCCCCAAGGGCTTACTAAGGTCATAAGCCACCAACAACTCCTTGCGGTGTTGGGTGGTGGGGCTTTGGCCTGTCCTTATTTTTCTCAAGTTGCATAAAGCTCTCAATTCCAAGAATGGGAGTGTATCATACTTGGAGGGTGGAAGCTCAATGGCTTCCTGCAAGGATTCTTTAGATCCTACCCTTAAAGACATTACTAGTGTGGTGTGGTGTATGCACTACCTACTCTAGTGTGGCCTACTAAACTCTCTTGAGTTGTAGAAAGGGTTGTGCTATCCCTTAACACACAACTCTAAGTTCAGTAGAACTTACTGTATTCTAAGCTTATTATATGTACCTTAGGTACCTTTAGTGGTTTTCAGTTGATCAATTCAATTGAGATTATCTGGTAAAACAATAGCAAGCTGGAATCCCACACGCTGCACACCAATGTGAGAAGTTGGCCTGGTATATGCTGTCCACTAATTATAGTGGGCACCTTGCACCAGTCCAAACAACCCCTTATTGGAGATAGGTTAAAGACAACCTTATTGAAAGCTATCCTAGTGGTAGCTATGGAGAGCAGCCTTCAGGCTAAGTCTTGAAGGAATGTAAAGCAGCTTGTTTTACCAGTCTATAATCTCTTGAGTGACCAAATGAAAGAGCACCACACCAGGTATATATTCAAAATATATGTATTTATTGCTAAACACACCCCTCTAGTCTCTTTATGAGGCTAGAGTTCGAAGTACATAAGTTAGAAGTTATTTAAACACAGTAATAGCACAAATACACGTTTGGGCTCTAGGGGCGTACCAAACCATATACCAATAAAGTGGTATAAGAACCACGACTGAATTAGACACTAGGCCTAGAGCCTCTAGAAGTGCTTTGACCACAAGGAACCACCCAAGGTAGTGACACAGGGGACCCGCGGGAGACGCGTGCAGTGTAAATACACAACCGCGATACGCCGTTGACTTCTATGGAGAAAGTCGTGATCGGGAAATTAGAGAAAAGGGACACTTAAAGGAGGACTTGGAGCAAACCCTTTGAGATCTAGGACTTTGAAGAGTCTCTACCCACGGGAGCACCGGAGTACTCGTGTTACCTCACCCAGGGAAGCCGGGTGCATAGGTGCCTTTCGGGGTCGGGTTTCGTCGTCGATTTGAATGGCGATCTGCTGCAAAGTGCTGCTGGCGACCAAGTGAAAAGTGTCCGGGTGGATCCAAGAGTGGATCGGAGTTCTGAAGAACCTGAAAGCAGAGGGGACAGAGTCTGGGTCACTAGCCAGTGACCAGGAAGGCGATGGACAGATGCCCACCGATGTTGAGTGCTTCAGGTGCGTTGACAGTCGTCTTGACTCTTCAGCCACGAGGTCCAGGAGGCGTTGTTGGCGACCAGGAGCAGGATTCGGGCTGGTACACGATGTCTGTCGAGTGCTGAGGTGTCGGCGACCGGATTGGACCCAACAAGCCTTGGCAACGGCAAGTCTCGATGCAGAGGAAGATCGTCGATGGTGCAGACCAGCAAGGTCTGGGGAACTCACCCAGCGAGGGTAAGTGAGGGCAGGCCTGGAGCAACCAGGATGCCAAGTTAGAAAAAGATTGTCCTTCGTTAAGGGCTACTAGCCACCGGGCTAGTGACCGCGAAGGAGCCTCGAGACGCCGCACGTGGATCTGGCTCACAGGACACTCGTGGAGTGGAGGCAAGTGATCTTTGGTGCAGTTGGTGCTGGAGGCTAGGGCTACTCGGAGCCCAAAGCATGACTTCGGGGGAGACCCAGAAGAGGATGCACTTACAAATGTGCTCGGTGTCCAGGGGTCACGGTCTCAAGTCACCCACGATAGCCACGGGCCTCAGCTTTGCTGGGGACTCAGGGTAGCCTTGGGGAAGTCTGAGAATCTACCTCTGGTGATGCGATGACTTCGGCGTCCGACGGGAGCTTCAGAAATGCTAACCGGACAGATGCTTCTTTGGTGCCTGCCAAGCAGGGGAGTCACTCCTTGACCCCAAGGGAGATTCTTCTGTCCTCTAATCGTGAGTAGAGCGTCGAAGGTCCAGGATTCAGTTTCAGAGTTTCGTCCAGGGATAATCTAAAGTCCTAAGGACTGGGTTCCTTTACTTATACTAAGGATAGGGGTTGGACTACTCTGTGGCCCCACCTATGGGTGGGTCAGGCCAGAGGGGTGGCTACACCCCTTTCCCTTTGTCCAGTTCGCGCCAAAGCAGGGGCTGCAAGCCCCTGATCCGGTTTGAACTGGGGTATGCACAGGGACACCAAATGTGCCCCCAGTGCAGGACTTCAAAGCACCCGAAAGTGCTCCCGCCCAGCCCCAATACACATTATCCTGTCTGGGGAGGTGGTCACACCTCCCTGGGACAGGAAACCTATTGTCCAGGCCTCCCCTGCCGGAGTTTCATCCAGCAGCAGGAGGCCAGACTCGTGTCTGTGGCAGCAGCATCCATTTTGTGATGCCAGGGCTTTGGAAAGAAGTTACCGGGCTAGCCAGAGTTAACATGTCTTTCTTTCTAGAAGGGTGGAATGCTACCCCCGCCGCCAGAATTGGCGGGGGGGGGGTAGTATTCCAAGATGTTTGACACCAAACACGACATGTTTAGGTGCAGCCATTCCAAAGTTGGCATTTAACGCGAGGTTATAATGCGCTTAAGAGTATATGGTCAGGCTGCACTACAAACAGCATCAGAGAAGGGTCTCCGAACGCTGCAGAGGGGCCCTGCTCATGCAGGGGCACCCTCTCACATAGGAACCATGCACTCTGCCTTTAGGATTGATAAGGCCTGCCTTAGGAGTGACTTTTAGGTTTATATGTGTGTATGTATTTAGTGATATAGGTAACCCATATCACAGTAAGGGGTGCATGCACCACCTTACCCAGGCTGCAGTAGCAGACCTGTGGTGTCAGTTTGGATGGCCTTCCAGGGGTGGCATAATACATGCTGCAGCCCCTGGTAGGCCTCTGAGGTACCTATGCCCTTGGTACATAGTATACCATATACTAGGGACTTATAAGGGCACTCCAGATCCCAATCGGTGATGTGCCTAAGGCACATGGAAACCATTTTAGAGAGGAAGCAGCTAGGCTGGGGTTCTGATTAGCAGGGCCCCAGCCAGACTAATGTCGAAAAACAGTGAAGCATCAGCAAAAAGTGGGGGTACCCATGTGAAGCAGATCCTACTCTCCTACAGAAGGGACACCTCCCTGCACATAAACAATCATCCTCGCGACGCAGGCATCCTTGCACCATGAAGCAAGGGTGCCTGCGTCGGCACATGGCAGCTAATTGTGCGCCTGCACAGGGGAGAGCAAAGGGATCCGTCATATCGTTGTAGATATGACGCATCCCTGTGCTTCGGAATTAACGCAGTGCGGCGCAGCCAAATGGCTTGTTGCACCGTGCTGCCTTAATTCTTTGGGGCATATACTCATGAACGTGTGATAACTACCGCAAGTTTAGCTTAACGCAAATTTGCACATCGCAGTCTATCGCGGAAAAACAACGCCGTGTTAACATAGTATTCCCAACCTGGCGACACCATGCGATAGCCCCACGATAACGCGTCAAATGACCGCGTTAAAATCAACGCGACGCAGCAAAAATGCGAAACACGAACGTGAATAAAGTTGCGATGAGGCCAACCGCGATACAAAAATCAGCGATAACCAGCGACAGGCCTGCAATTCCCACGCGTCATGCGGGAAAATGCACCATAAAAGCTGAACAAGAAAAACACACCATAAACAAAATAAACTGCGTAGCAACATGGAGGCACCCGGAACGAGTGCCCAGGTCAACTCGAACCCCACAAGCCCCACAGACCACCAGCAAGGAACCTCGGGTCGGGGAAGGCCAAGGAGAAGAGGAAGAGGAAGACGGGGTACAGTCCGCATGACAACCGGATCGTCGTCACGGAGGTGACAGAGCACTAACAACAACTGTCCGTCACCTCCACCGTGTCATTGGCAACACAGACGGAAAAATGGCATTCCATCGTGAATGCAGCCGGAGTGTCGAGGAGGCCAAGATGCGCTGGCACGATGTGAAAAGCCAAA
Source organism: Calotriton arnoldi (assembly GCA_963921515.1). NCBI lineage: Eukaryota > Metazoa > Chordata > Amphibia > Caudata > Salamandridae > Calotriton > Calotriton arnoldi. The sequence goes on from CAWUFW010003367.1 coordinate 1,067,605, forward strand.
CCAAGCAGAAACCCGCTGCCAACAGGAAGGCAGCAACGGCGAATGGAGATGGGAGTCCTGCGCCACAGGAGGAGCTGGAGCAAATGGTGGCCACAGTCATCAGTGTGGAGACGGTGCAAGGAGTCGGGAGTACGGACACTGCTCGACATGACCTGACACCAGCAACAGGGTGAGCAACGAACAGGGACTGTGGGGACGGGGGGACGGGCACAATGGCACACATGCACAATGACGTGTAGCACACCGCACACCCACAATGACCCTGGGTCATGTCCCTGATCCCCGTGGCACACTGCAGCACACATACAAACATCAAGTAGGCCCCCGTCCACCATGTGCCCAAAGGGGTCCCACCCCACACATCACCAATTACACAACACACACATGCACCCGTGCGAAACACAGCAAAGATGCGTATGTGAGAGCCACACTGACAATGCAAGTGACACCACATGACGAGCAGCATGGCTGGAGTACAATCACCATGACATTGTGCACGCCACGAGACTGAAGTGGCTGAGTGTGGACCACATCCTGAAAGGAGCAGGTCACACTCTGACACATCCACAAACAACCACTGACGTCAACAACACATCTGCAGACATACAGTGCACAAAAGTACAAAAACCGTCCAAGAGCACAAATGACCCAAGTCGCCAACATCACAGCACCTCAAAAGCACAAAAGCCAAAGGCACACCGCCTCCAAGGAATAAGGGGCAGCAAAATCACAGCTGCAGGTGCGACTCCCACACAATGCAGCACACACACATGGCAATGACGGCACATCCACATGGCCGACAATGTGGCACACAGTCCAACACTTACACTGCAGAACAGAGGGCACAACTGGGTCCGCCTGTGCGTAGAAAATGGCCAATCACATCTGACATAGCAGGAAACTGTGAGATGCAAATGTACGTGTACAACCTCACCTACGTCATGTAGTCCAAATGTCCACTGTCCCGCATCAAATAGTCCGCCCCTCCCAAACCGTCACAATGTACATTGTCATGCAGTCTGTATGTAAACTTGAACAATACGGCAACATACATGCCAACACAATGTCAACAAGCACCTCCCCTTCACATTGCAGAGGGACAAACAACACCTCCAGCAGAGCAGACCAGACAACTCTACAGTGATGCTGAAGAGGACCTCCACACTTCCGACACCGACGCCCCACGACAGTCCATGGACATCTTAGGCAATCGAGCTCCAGGAGCAGGGCAGCACCGCTGCATCGAGGATACCCCACCCCCTGCATAGACAACACAGCTGGACGCACCCACCACCCCGGCTGGCTCCCAGCAGCCCACCGAAGCACACATCGCATTCCAAGGCCAGGTGTCAGACTGCCAGAAGGGGGTGGCCGAACATGTGTGGGTGGGGTACTACCTCATGGAACACGAACCAGATCACATACGTGGGTGTCTAAGTCCCATCAGGGACCACCTACACTCCCCAACGGAGACCCACACTGCGACAGAGACACATGCCTTTGCACATTTCCAGTACTGAACCACACCCAGAGCCACGGGATAATCATCCATCCCCCACGCTGGACTGGCGTACGCCGGCCCAGTTCACCCCTCTTACGTATTGAGTGGGGGACAACAAAGCAACATGGGCAATGTCTCACCCGCTGCCTGCGGTGACATGGCTGTGTCCTCTGTACACGGCACAATGTAATGTTGTAGGGCCCGGGGCCCTAATGCATACATCATGAGCACACGGACACACTCAGATAGTTTGTTGAACTGGCTACGGGCACGTGCGCTCGACACCTTTATTGGCATGGTCACATGTACAGTGATGCATATGCTGGATGTGTGTGGGGTGAGTGTAAGCCAGCCCTCATGGAGTCATTGGTGCTGGCAACAACTTGAACAGTGATCACAATTAAAGCGGAAACAGAAAACACCAGCATAACAGAAACAACTGTGAAGCATCATGGTGGTAGCCGGAGAAAGTACAGTGTTCTCCCAACATGCAAGCAGAATGGTCCATGATTTGTGGTGCACTGAGTTAGTGGCACCTGAAGAGCTGATCAGGGTATCAAGCTGATGATGCACCCACGACTGGTGTTAGCAACTCTGATAGTCTGGCAGTTAGACACTTACGACTCTGGCACCTGTCGTTTGGAGTTGGTCCTGGCGGTGGTGGCGTGTGCATCCTGCGGTGATGCGACGTCCGGGCAGGCAAGGACTCGATTTGATGTGTGAGCCCAGGTGGGCCGCAGTTGAGGCCGGAGGCAGCGGACAGCGCAGGGCCACAGACACATGGCCTTGATGACCCCCAGTCCATCACCCCAGAGGCCATCCAACATGCTATCAGACAGGGGCCATGACTTGAGCTGCACAGAGTTAGTGGCCCCGGATGCACTGCGGCCGGCACAGGCACACCGCCACGGGACTGTGACTTGCGGTGCAGTGAGATAGGGCCACGTGAGGTGAGCGGGTCCTCGTCGATGTCGAAGGTGAATGTAGCGGAGGTTTGCGGGGGGGACAGTGGAAGGTGTCCTCCAGGGCATGATGCAGAGGGCAGAAGCCAGCCGGAAGCGGCAAATGGAGGAGTGGAATGCTACAGCCTCGTTTTTGCCACAAAGTCAGTATCTCCGACATGATGATGAAGACAAGCCCCAGTCCGTAGACTCAGTCGCCACCAAAGTTCAACCAGAAAGTGTCCATGGATGTCGGGGAACAGACTTAGTGGCACCGGAGCTGAAAGGGGATGCAGTCTGCGATGAGGCCAGTACAATGATATCAAGTCTGCCATAAGTGATTCATGACTGAATTCCCAATGTGTGACCTACTCGACCGCAGTGTAGGCCAAGTGCGTAGTCATCAAGGGCCCACAGACACGTGTGGTTGGGATGCCATGCACATACTTTGTGTCACCACGGCGAAGGGAGTATAGTGATATAAACTCTGCATTGATATGTGTACTCGGCCATTGTGTAATCAAGACTCAGTTCCAAATGTGTGACCTACTTGACCGCAGTGTAGGCCCGAGGCAGCGGTCAGCAGGGGCCCACAGCCACGTGTCGTTGGCCCGCGATGCACAGAATTAGTGACACCAGAGCAGTTGTCGGCAGTGTTCGATCACCTCCGTAACGATGATCCTTTTCTCGGACTGAACCGCGTCTTCCTCTTACTCGTCTCCTTGCGTACAATGATATGAACTCTGCCATGCAGAAATCACGACTCAGTTCCACATGTGTGACCTACTTGACCGTTGTGTAGGCCCGAGGCAGCGGTGGAGTACGTCAACGAAAAAGGAGTAAAGCGGGCCTGTGTCGCGGAGGCCGTGATGGTCTGAGGAGGCTGCCAAGGTCGCGGGCTTCAGGCTTGGAGCTTGCGCCGGCACGTGGTGGGCCCTCTTTGACACACGCCGGTGTCGGCAGGTGAGCAGTGAGGCCTGGCTGCACAGGGGCGGGCATGAGGGGTTCGGGGACCAGCGGCCCGGGGTGCAGCAGGCGCACAGGATCGCAGGCCACACCGCTCACGGCGTCGGCCTCGTGGCGGGGTGGGGTGGGAGGCGCCGCTATGGCAGACACATTGGGCATTCCGGAAGAGAACCATGCCCAGAGCTACGTGCTTTTTATTCACACCCCTACGCTGGCCTGGCGTACGCCGGGCCAGCCCACTACGCACACGCTTACAGGGGGGGGGGGCGTCACAAGCTACATTTCCGCGATCTTCCCCACTGGCTGGGGTGACATGGTTGCGTCCACTGTCCACTACACTCCAAACACCAGCAGTGCATGTAGACATGGATATGTCTGTGCTCTGCATACTGCAGTCTGTCCAGCATATCTCCGCCACACTTGGCATTGTGTACATTCTCATTCATGGGTCACTTGCCGCCTTCGCACAGGACTGGTTCCCACATTCCGGTATTGTGTGGCTGAGGTGCCATGCCGTTGATGGCTCATGTACATGGCTAACCAAGGTTGCCACAGTAAGTTGTGCTGTCGTGTCTGGTGGGTGGGCATGTTGTTTGGCATATTGTATGTGATTTTGTGACGTGTGCAGTGCCAGAGTTGTGAGTTGCATGATTGTGGAGTTGAGGTGTGTGGTGTGTTCATTTGGTACTTGCCAACGAGCAGTGCATTTCCATAGGTGCCATCCTAGAAGCGCTGGTTGATGTTGGACTGTCGGAAGATGAAGGGATCATGCACACTGCCTGGGTAGTTGGCTACGACATTGGTGAGGAGTCCCCTGTGGTCCACTATTGCCTGCACGTTGATGGAATGCGTGTGCTTTCTGTAGCGGTAATTGTGTGCGGTGTTGGCAGGGGGCACAAGTAGGACATGTGTGCAGTCGATTGCCCCCAACACGTGCGGGAATCCAGCTATGGTGTATGGTCCTTGCCTGGTCTCCAGCTGTTCCTGCGCATTGTGGGGGACGTATGGGTACTGGGGTACCTAGCTGATGATGGCATCCAGGACAGGTGTGAGTAACTTGGATGGGGCTGGCTGTGAGACTCCTCCGACTCTGGCGGTTGTTGGTTGGGAGGTCCCAGAGGCCAACAGGTGCAGCACAGCCAGCAGCTTTGTCTGCGGAGGGATGTTGGTTGTCCGCTGTGTTGGTACCGTCAGCCTGTGGGCAATGATGTTCAGGATGCGGAGGATGGTTGTCCTATTGAGCCTGTAGTGGGCATTGACATTGTCTGGTGTTAGGTCTGTGAGGCTGGTGCATTTCCTGAAGGTCCCCTGTCTTTGTCTGCGCTGCCTCTGTGGTGGTCTGGGGCGGGAGGCGGGGGGGGGGGGTCCGGGGTGGGGGGCGGTCCTGGGGGTGGTGGCGGTGGATGTTGTTGCCCTCTCGGGCTCCGGGATGCATGGTGAGTGGCTCCATGGCATCTGTTGTTCTTCATGTGTGGCTCTGGGCTGGGCTCCCTTTGATGGTGCAGGTTGTCGTCCGACTTTGCACCAGGTCAGAGCAGGTATTAATTTCCTGCTGCTAACGCGCCTTATCGCCTGTTTTGTGGTCTTATCGCTGATGTGGCTGGTCGTTGAGAATGGTGTGGTGTTGTCGCCGATTTTTGCTTGGGAACGCCTACTCTGCATCTCATTAGCGATAGTTGCCGGCGTCATCTGTGGCGATGTTTTTTGCGAATGCTTTCGCAAGTTAAATGGTGGTATCGGATGTTGGCACCAGCTTGTGAATGGGGCGATAAATTTATTGCGACTTTGGCTGCGATAAAGGGCCGATAACTCGGCGATAGCTCCTTGAGAATATGCCCCTTTGTAAATAAGGCCCCAAGTATAGACCAATTCATGTGGTGAGATATGGAGAGTGAAAAATGGGTATCAAGGAAACCTAAGTATTTCTGAACTGGGCAAATGTCTTCTTTCTTACACATGGGCTTATATTTGGAAGGCACAAATGCAGAAAAATCTAATATGTAATAAAAATGTTCTACTATGCTATGCTCCCACATGTCTTCTGATACAAATGATACCTCACTTGAGTGGGTGGGCCAAGTGCCCACAAGAGGAAATGGGCCAAAACACAACATGGACGCATCACGTTTTTCTACTGAAAACTGACCCTTTTTTCCCTTGTAGATAGCTGTGTATTTTGGGCACTATTTCGGCCGGCACCTATGGAATCCTAGCAAACTTGCATATTTTTGAAAACTAGACACCTGGGGGAATCCAGGCAGGAGTGGCTTGTGTGGCTCCCACCAGCTTGTTTTTACCCAGAATCCCTTGCAAACCTCAAACTTTGACACTTTTTCTTCACATTTCTGTGATGAAACGTTCCTGAACCTGCATGAAGCCACCAACATCCTTCCATCCAGCATTCCCCTAAGTCTCCTGATCAAAAAGATACCTCAATTGCATGGAGCAATCCTCAAATCCTCAATCCTCAAATCCTAGAGCCCGCGACAGGAAGCGGCTCAAAATTCGACATGGGTACATCACATTTTTCCACTCAATATTGACCTATTTTTTTCAAAATGAGTAGCTGTGGATTTTAGGCCCTAGCTCAGCTGGCACATAAGAAAACCTAGGAAACTTACACATTTTTGAAAACTAGACACCTGGGGAAATCCAGGGTGGGGCAACCTGCATAGCGCTCAACAGATTCTTTTACCCAGAATTTCTTGCAAACCTCAAACTTTGACAAAAAAAACCTGATTTTCCTCATATACCTTTCATGGAAAGTTTTGGATTCTGCGGGGAGCCACAAACTTTCTTCCACCCAGCATTCTCCCAAGTCTCCTGATAAAAATGGTATCTCACTTGTGTGGGTAGACCTAGTGCCCGCGACAGAAAACGGCCTAAAACACAACATGGAGACATCACATTTTTCCACTCAAAACGGACCCTTTTTTTGCAAAGTGGGCAGCTGTGGATTTGGGGCCCTATATCAGCCGGCACCAAGGGAAACCTAGCAAACTTGCACATATTAGAAAATTAGACACCTGGGGAAATTCAGGGGGTGGTGACTCGTGTGGCTCTCACCAGGTTTTTTTTACCTAGAATCCTATTCAAACCTCAAACAATGACTAAAAACAAATTTTCCTCTTATTTCTGTGATGGAAAGTTCTGGAATTAGTGGGGAGTCACAAACTTCCATCCACCCTGCATTCCCTCAGGTCTCCTGATAAAAATGATACCTCAATTGCGGTAGTGGGCCTAGTGCCCGCGACAGGAAACGGCCCAAACAGCAACATAGATGCATCACATTTTCCACTCAAAACTGACCGGGCCTTATTTGTGATGCATCGCTGTGTGAAAACAGCGATGCGTCACTTCTCAGTGCGCCCTCCTTGCGACATGATGGATGTGTCATATTTACTGTATGACGCATCATGTCGCAAGGAGTTACAGATATGTCAGTATTTCTGAAGTATCTGTAGGCGCAAAAGTGACACATTGCTGGGTAGTGTCTGAAAACAGACGCAACTCCAGGAATGTGTGCTTTCACATGGGGCAAGCCTCATGTGAAAGGGCCTGCATCAGTCTTACGCCTGCTGTGAGGCAGGCGTAAGATATTGACCAAATGGCGTCCTACAAGTGGCGCACTGAAATCTCATAGATTTCAATGCGCCACTTCTACGAGTCTTTTTGCGGGGGAACACCCACCCTGCATACATTATACCTGGCACAGGTATAATGTGGAGCAGGGGTTTACAAAGTGACGCATCTGCCTAGATGCGTCACTTTGTAAATAGGGCGCAACATGGCATATTTCTTACGCTGCCGGTGCATCACAAAACGTGACGCACCGGCGGCGTAAAAGTGACGCAAGGCCTCATAAATAGGGCGGACCTTTCTTTTGCAAAATGGATAGCTGCGGATTTGGGTCCCAGCTCAGCCAGCATCTGGGAAAACCTAGCAAACCAGCACATTTTTGAAAAAGAGACAACCAGGGTAGTATAGGGGTGCATGACTTGTGTGATCTCACTAAGTAATTTTATCCAGAAGCCCTTGTAAACATCCAACTTTGGTAAAAAAAAAAAACATACATTTTCCTCACATTTCTGTGACAGAAAGTTATGGAATCTGTGAGGAGCCACATATTTTCTACCAGTCTGAGTTCCCACTTGTTCCCTGATAAGAATTAAACCCCACTTGTGTGGGTTGGCCACAAGACCACGACACAAAAAGACCCTAAAGCGCTACTTTGAGAGATAAGTAATAAGTAATCACAGTAGCTGCAGTATTTGGGGCTGTGCTGTGGTCCACCCATGCAAACCTACAAACCAAAGACATTTTTTCAAAACTAGACAACCAGGAGATCCCAGGGTGGTGTGCCTTGCTTGGATCCTATGAGGTTTTATTAATCACAATGCCCTGCAGACTGAAAACCATGCCGGAAATCACATATTTTCCTTACATTTCTGTAATTGAAACTTCCGGAACGCACAGAAATCCACAAAACTCCTACCACCCAGCCATACCCTACGTGTACCAATAAAAAGGCTGTACCAAACTAAGGGTCAATGGGAGCTCTTGCAAGGGGACTCCCATTGACCACAGTGACCTCACTTAAGAGGTTAAATAGCCACTGTTTATTTTGCCCGAACTTCAGCTAACTGGTTAGATGGTGATTTATTTTACACTTTCTTCTTCTAAGAGTTGCTGTTATAAGGTGTATAAATGACATTGTAGCATTATAAGCAATTGTAATTTAAGTACTTGGGGGCATATTATCAACGGCATGCGTTGAATATCGCAAATCGCGCTTAGCGCGAATTTGATTATTGCCGTCTATCACTGGATTACATCGCCGTGTTAGCGGCGTATTAGCAACGCTTAGCTCACAGGCGATGTACAAACCAGCGATAGACGGCGATAATCATCATTAGCGTGTGAAATCAAGCGATGATTTCACAGCGCTAATGAAAAGCTTGTTAATATGGGAGTGTGGACTTAACCTGTCAATCCACCTCCCATACTAAACATGCTTAAGTCAGGTTTTGACCAGACGTTAGGATCTGGCGATAACTGCGGTTAGCGGGACTTTTAATCTTGCTTTGTAAGACCGGGGCCGCCTTGTTAATACAGCGCTGTTGTGTTAGCGCCCTCTTTCATGTTGTATTTTTGAAGGAATGCCTACTTTGCATCTCATTAGCGATGTTTATCGCTGGCATGAGATGCGTTACAAAATCGGCTGCTAACATGCGCTATTGCATGTTAGCGACGCCTTGTAAATAGGGCGATAAAAATATCGCCGCTTTAGCGGCAAAAAGTGCCGCTAAAGCGGCGATACTGCCCTTGATAATATGCCCCTCGGTTAGGTCTTTATTTATTCTTCTTTACTTCACAACTAATAAATCGGGTGACACAACTGAAAAGCTTGGGGCATATTAGCAACGCTTTGCGATAAATATCGCAAAGCGCGCTTAGCGCTCATTTTTTTATCGCCGGATATCGCTGGATTTTATCGCCGAGATAGCGCGTTATTAGCAACGCGTATCTCCAAGGCCATATTAAATCCAGCGATAGCCGTGATAACATGCTGTATCGCGGGAAAACAAGCGATGATTTCCCTGCGATACTGCAAACCTTGCTGATAGGCAGGCATGGACTCAGCCATGCAATCCACCTCCCATGTTAAAGATGGCTAAGTTGTATTTTTAGCAGGTGTTAAAAACCTGCGATAAAGGGAGCTTAGCGCGGCTTTCAAGCTCGCATCGCGGGTCTTGTGCAGCCTTGCTAATATCCCGAAGCTGTGTTAGCGAGTGTTTGCCAAGGAGTTGTGTGGAGGAACGCCCACTTTGCATGTCATTAGCGATAAATATCGCTGACATGCAAAGCGGCACCAAAACGGTCGCTTTCGCCATAAAGCTGTCGCTAACAGCTGTTAGCGACAGCTTGCTAATAGGGCGATAGAAATATCGCCGCTTTAGCGGCAAAAAGTGCCGCTAAAGCGGCGATACCGCCCTTGCTAATATGCCCCCTTGTTATTTAAAAACACACTGGTAAAGTGAATGTTTTTGAAATTTCAGACAGTTTATGCAAGCATATGGCGGCCATATTTAGGTGATCACATATGTTTATGGCGCATGTTTGGAATATGAAAACACATTTTCCATTTCACCAGGTTGGCAGGGTTATCATGGCAGTCAAAGAGGAGCTGCATGTAACCATCGTGGTGGTTGGCGGAGCAGTGAGGGGGTGAAATAGCAAAGCATGATGAAGAACGGGTTGTACAAAGGGGTGTTTCAGGATGCAGTGGTGAGAAGCGGGGTATTAAAGTAGAAGCAGAGAGTAAACTGATGAAAATTAGGATCTGTCCAGTGGGACAGATTAAGACCTATGCTGAGGAGGGAGAGAACACTGTGCCAGGTGGGGTAGCATAGAAAGGGAGGACTTCAAAAGTGCCATACTATATGTGTCCTTTCAGCCTCCACTTTTGAAAACTAATCATATTGTGACTAAATAAAATATCTGTTTCTTTTGTGATTGTGCTGTAAATATATATTGCATTTCACCAACACTATTTTAATATGTATATACGCAGATGTGCAAATTGGACATTTGTTCAAATATAGATATGTTTCTGTGGGTGGCTCGGTCCTGCGGAGTGCATCCCTCAACCTCAAAGTTTGCAATCTTATGTGGGGGCTTCTATGGAGAGTAGCCACTTGCCCCAACCAAACAGATGTGCTATGAAAGAGCACATATCCAAAGGGTCAATAGGGACACTGTGGCCTCCTAAGCCATGGTGCACCAGTGCACAAGTGCTAAAAGACTGTGGCGTATATTTACGAGTTTTGTGGCGCAGGGCAGTGCAGTAAGTCACCTTGCTGCGCTGCGCTGCCCTGCATCAGAGGGAAAGGGCAGGAATGTGCCATATTTATCCAATACAGCGCATTCCTGTCCTTTTTCCCGCCTACCACAGACAGGCGTAATGAGGAGAAGTATATTTATCTCTCCTTGTTACTTCCTTTCTCTATGCGTTAAGTATTCTGCATTAGACATAGAAAGAGGAAACTGCCTTTTAGAATTGTTTTTGTGGAGGAAGGTGTTCCTTCCAGCATAAACCAAAAACAATCTGCCTGTAACGCAGCCAACCTTGCAGCATGGCGCAAGGGTGCCTGCATTGATGCTAGGCAGCCTCAAGTGCGCCAGTGCAGGTAGAGAGCTGAAGAGCATCGTATCTTAGTGGAAATGGTACTGTTCAGCTCTTCCCCATTCACAAAACGCAATGCAGCGCAGCAACTTTGCTTGCAGTCCTGGGTTGCGTGAACCTTTAGTAAAAATGCCCTTAGAGTGGAAGCAACATAAGCAGCTTAAGTCAGCCAGTATTATAGTAAGGCTGAAAGGGTAGAAAAAGGCAGAAAGAAAAAAGGCTGTTGGTTTGAAGAGGTGGCCAAGCATTGTGATGTATGCAAAGCATACCTATTGGCCTAGTTTTAATAGTAGTGTAGATCTTCGACGATTAAGGCCAATTGGACAATCTTTTAAAAAAAACTATATTTAGAAAATGATATGTATGTCAGTCGATATTCTAACAATGATGTTCTGCTACCATATCAGGTTCATACAATATAAGAAGCTTCCATTTGCTTCACTGGCCTTACTTTGTTGTTTGCACATTTGACTCCTAATGGATTATGGTCCAAACTGTCCAATCTGAGCATTCATATATAGAATTATAGATGGGTAACAGTGAATCAGGGGGATGTTTTTCACCGAGGGGTTCTGATTGACATGAGATAGACAACAAGAGAGAAACTCAAGTTGTCTATGATGACACTCCGATCCTGGAGGTGAAAAACACCCACGTAATTTACTGTTTACCCACCTATAATTTTATGTTATGTGGGGCCCCCAAAATCATTTGACCCTGCTATCTGCTGCACTGGACCAAAGATTTAACGAGAAGCATTACATAACATGGCCTCTCCTCCCTGACCCAAATGATAAAAAAATATACCTTACCTGCCATCTTTACCCAACCCCCACCACCTTCCCTGCTTTCCTTACCCCTCATGCAGCTGTGCTTTCTGCTTTCAGTTAATAAAGACAAGCAGTGCTGCTCCAACAGGCTTGCAGAGTGCCCTGGCAACCCGGCTTGGAAGGTCTTCAGGGTAGCAACAGCGGGTATGAGTTTTGTTATCACTTTTTGCTATGTCATAACAATGAGTTATCAGGTTCATGAAATGATGTAAACAAAGGAGGCTCTCTGTAGAAGCCAACATAACAAAGGAACATGACTCACTACTGTTGCTGGAACTGGTGAATGGACGGTGAATGGTGGACGCTGAACGAGTGAACTCTTCCCCTGCAATTTCAGGTCATACTCGTGACCGCCGCCCACAACGATTTTCGCTTCCCTGATTTCCCCAATACCTGCAGGACTCTTGCCATTCTCAACACTGCTGCGGCTGCTGCGGAGGGGTTCAGGTGGCGTCATCAGGTCCTTCCCCTGTAGGGAGCCATAGGAGATAGGACGCACGGTGGACGGGTGGTCACAAGGAATCTTGCTGAGCTGCGTCAAAAGAAAAAGACAGCAATGTGCCATATCTATGAGATACGACACATTCCTGTCTTTTCCCCCTGCGCTGGCGCACAATGAGCTGCCATGCGCCAATGCAGGCACCCCTGCGCCATGGTGCAAGGGTGTCTGCGTTGAGGGGGGGATTGTTTTTGTGCAGGAAGGAACACCTTCCAGCACAAAAAGAATCATGAGAGGTGTTTTTCTCTTTCTATGTGTGCTGCAGAATGCAGCACACATAAAAAGAGGAAAAAACAAGGAGAAATAAGGATATTTTTCCTCGTTGCACCTCCCTAACGCCACCCCTGGGCTTTGCGTGGCCTTGTAGATATGCTGCACCACATTGCACTACTGGAGCGTCAAAAAAGTGACGCTCCAGTGGCACAAAAGTGCTACTAAGGACCTTGTAAATGAGTTTCAGAGTTATGAAATGTAGCGACTTGCACTGCCTTTCGTTACTCCAGATTTACTAAGCCATGCTTAGGGCCTCATTTATGAGGCCCTACCGGCACTTTTGCGCCACCAGAACGTCACTTTTTGACGTTCCGGTGGCGCAATGTGCCACAGTATATTTATAAGGCCACGTAAAGCCACGCTTTTCATGGCCTTATAAATATGTGCCCCTTTCACACAGAAAACTGTGTGAAAGGGCCGTTCAATGGGTGTTGCTGGGGACGTTCCCAGCAACATCCATGGCTTTTTGACACTGCCCCAGATTTACGAGAAATCGTATATCTGAGGCAGCGCCAAAAACTTACTCCTCCCCAGGGGAGGTGTAAGGGAGGCACAATGAGGAGAAATATCTTTATTTCTCCTCGTTTTTCCTTTTCTATGTGTGCTGCATCCTGCAGCACACAAAGAAAGAGGAAAAAGCCTCTTGTGATTATTTTTGTGCAGGAAGGTTTTCCTTCCTGCACAAATATAATCATCCCCGCAACGCAGGCACCCGTGCACCACCGTATCTAATAGATACAAAAAGAACAATTGATGGACAGAATGCAGAACAATGTCATACATTCACCCCAGTACAGAGATCTGGGCTTAAATCCATTGTATTTTTGCTCACCATGCCATTCCAGTTTGAACCCAGCCATATGCAAATCAGTCTTGACCCTGTGCCCAATGGGAACAGTCCAGCCCGAACTGCCAGGCCAGGTCCTCCCTGGACTGGAACAAAGCATCCAAGGACCGATCAGCCAGGATAGCTTGACTCCAGTGGCATGAAGAGCACGGGACCCACGTCTGGGCATACCCGTCCCACTTGGGGGTGACAAATGCAAAACAAGCATTGGCATAGCCAATAGGTCTCGCCTTTGGGACCTTATGTGTTTAGCCAGAACTTTTGGCTATGTTGTAGAGCATTGTGGCTGCTGTGCATCATGTTGAAAAGTTATAATAAAAATGTGTTAAGCATTTTTGTTACCTTTATACAAACCAAGACGACATTATATACAACTGAACAACCTGATTAAAAAAAGGTTTTAACATAAAAAATGTCTTCTAGTTTTTTTGTACTTGCACTGCTGGCAACTTCTTCCTGCCTGTTCTCATGCTTGTTTGTTATAAATTTTTTTGTTATGGGGGAGCGGGACATAAATAACGGGTGAGTGCAGGTTGGAAAACAGTAATTTAATTAGAACACGAGCAGTGGACGGATAGAGTGTAATTGTGACGTGTAATTATGTGGTACTGAGTGTTATTATGTGGAGTGTATTTATGTTGCATTGAGTAGAGTGTAATTATGTGGCGTGTAATTATGTGGTACTGAGTGGTATTATGTTGAGTGTATTTATATTGCATTGAGTAGAGTGTAATTATGTGGCGTGTTATTACGTGATACTGAGTGGTATTATGTGGAGTGTATTTAAGTTGCATTGAGTAGAGTGTAATTATGTGGCGTGTAATTATGTGGAGTGTATTTATGTTGCGTTGAGTAGAGTGTAATTATGTGGCGTGTAATTGTGTGGCACAGTGTTATTATGTGGAGTGTATTTATGTTGCATTAAATAGAGTGTAATTATGTGGCGTGTTATGTGGCACTGAGTGGTATTATGTGGAGTGTATTTATGTTGCATTGAGTAGAGTGTAATTATGTGGCGGGTAATTAAGTGGAGTGTATTTATGTTGCGTTGAGTAGAGTGTAATTATGTGGCGTGTAATTGTGTGGCACAGTGTTATTATGTGGAGTTTATTTATGTTGCATTAAATAGAGTGTAATTATGTGACGTGTATTTATGTGGTACTGAGTGGTATTCTGTGGAGTGTATTTATGTTGCATTGAGTAGAGTGTAATTAAGTGGTGTGTAATTATGTGGCACTGAGTATTATGTGGAGTGTATTTATGTTGCATTACATAGAGTGTAATTGTGACGTGTGATTATGTGGTACTGAGTGTTATTATTTGGAGTGTATTTATGTTGCATTGAGTAGAGTGTAATTACGTGGTGTGTAATTATGTGGTACTGAGTGGTATTAAGTTGAGTGTATTTATATTGCATTGAGTAGACTAATTATGTGGTGTGTTATTACGTGGCACTGAGTGGTATTATGTGGAGTGTATTTATGTTGCATTGAGTAGAGTGTAATTATGTGGCATGTAATTATGTGGCACTAAGTGGTATTATGTGGAGTGTATGTTGCATTCAGTAGAGTAATTATGTGGCGTGTAATTATGTGGCACTGAGTGGTTTTATTTGGAGTGTATATTGCATTGAGTGCAGTGTAATTAGGTAGCATATAATTTTGTGGCACTGAGTGGTATTATGTGGAGTGTATTTATGTTGCATTTAGAGTCTAATCATGTGGCCTGTAATTATGTGGCACTGAGTGGTATTATGTGGGGTGTATTTATGTTGCATTGAGTAAAGTGTAATTATGTGTCGTGTAATTATGTGGTACTGAGTGGTATGTGGAGTGTATTTATGTTGCATTGAGTATAGTGTAATTATGTGGCGTGTAACTATGTCGCACTGAGTGGTATTTTGTGGAGTGTATTTATGTTGCATTGAGTAGAGTGTAATTATGTGGCATGTAATTATGTGGCACTGAGTTTTATTATGTGGAGTGTATGCTGCATTCAGCAGAGTGTAATTATGTGGCATGTAATTATGTGCACTGAGTGGTTTTATTTGGAGTGTATTTATGTTGCATTGAGTAGAGTGTAATTATGTAGCGTGTAATTATGTCACACTGAGTGGTATTATGTGGAGTGTATTTATGTTGCATTGAGTAGAGTGTAATTATGTGGCGTGTAATTCTGTGGCACTGAGTGGTATTATGTGGAGTGTATTTATGTTGCATTGAATAGAGTGTAATTGTGATTATGTGGTCCTGAGTGGTATCATGCGTTAAGTCCTTGTTTGCTGCACAAATGAACAGAAACTAGAGTCTGAAATATACATGTATCTTTAAAAAGACTTTCGGATATTTTAAAATGTAATTTCGGGGTCGCTTTTGATACCTCAGTTGTCCCGTTTGATCTGAGAGGTGCTTTGCTGATGCCTTCCTTGTTTGTATGCCACAGCCTTTGCATTCTGGTACTGGTAGTTTTGCTTTCCACAGCGATGCCCTCTGTCCATACAACATAGGCTGTCGTAGTTCTGTATTCTTACATTCCCAGCGTGCAGAATGGTTCTCCATTACAAAAACAGTGCTAACCTGGGATGACTATGATTACTTAGGAACATTGGGCAACGATAATGCGACCAACGTCCGCTGAGATCAGGGCTTTATTTGTGCCGGTGCTCCGCACCGGTACTCGTTTTTCGAGACTGGGCTTACTTTTCATCATCTGACTTTCCCAGAGGGCAACGAGAAAAAAGCAGCAATTGGAGAAGGGAGGAGAAAGACCCAAGAGGAGGAAGGAAAGGGAAAGAGACACAGGGAGAGAGCAGGGATAAAAAATAAACTGTAAGATAAAGATAAAGTGACAGTAAGTGTAGAACGATGAAGGCAAAATGGTATGAAGTAAGATCGAGAACAGGCACTTTTTATGCGGCAACCCCAGTATTCGGAGCGTCGCTGCTGTGCAACTTGGCTAAAAAAAAACATTAACTAAGCCAATGGATCTCGCATAGGCGCGACATATTGGCTTTGCCAATGCTTTTTTTAAACAAATTCGGCAGGTGGTAATTTACTTTAATTATTCAGACCTGTGGCTAATCAGCCCGCCAGGTAGCCCAGGTCCGCCTCACTTAAGCGCTTCGCCCAGAGGAAAAGATTTGGTTATTGCAAACATGAGTTCCAGAAAGGGAAAGCAGTCGAAAGAGACAGGGTCAGTTTTGTTACTTCTTATTTTAGCTTATCTCTTCGATTTACGCAATGCTATCAACGATGATACAAGGTAAATCCAACGTCCTGCTCTAATGAAAACGTGCGGCGGCATTCTCCATACTGAGCGTGGGAATTTTAAATGTTTATAATCTGGTACAATTCTTTAACGCCAAATGTAGTTTAATATGCATCATTGTATCACTGCACCCCGCGTAAGAACAGTCCCCTCCACCCTCAAACCCCAAGTAAGCGCGCCCTATTTTCTCTTGTGGAATCTGAGCTGTCACAAGCTTAGGGCCGTTATTTTGAATGTAATCCGTTTGAGGTCTAAGCAGTATGTTTGCATTTCTTTTTCCCTTCGCGAGCAGAGAGTAAAGTTAACTGTATTCCTTGCACCTCGCAGGTAACTTGAAATAAAACTAGCACGCGACCAGTAGTTTTAACAAGCCCGGGAGTGGTGCGCGCCGAGTGAGGGGCCAGGGAGGTGGGGGAGAGAGAGAGGGGGAGAGGGGGGCTGGTGAATGAGAGGGGGGAGGGCAAGGAATGTCAGGAATGCAGCTGGCATCCAGCTGCGCTGCTGCTCGCTCCCGAGCTCCCTAGGCCAGGGGAGTTAACATTTAGAGAGAAGGCGGGACATGCACCCGCCTTTGGCCAATTGCGGGCTTTCAATTTTTGAAAGCCACACGCAATGGCCAATCACTTCAGCTTTTCAGCAAACTCATGCGTGTGGCTTTTTTTAGCCACACGCACGAGTTTGCTGAAAAGCTGAAGTGATTCCAAGAGGTCATTTTCTAGAGTAGCGCATGCGCGCTGCGCTAGGCTCGACCTAAAGAACAATTGATGGACAGAATGCCGAACAATGTCATACATTCACCCCAGTACAGGGATCTGGGCATAAATCCATCGTTTGTTTGCTCACCATGCCATTCCAGTTTGAACCCAGCCATATGCAAATCAGTCTTGACCCTGTGCCCATTGGGAACAGTCCAGCCCGAACTGCCAGGCCAGGTCCTCCCTGGACTGGAACCAAGCATCCTAGGACCGGTTTCGGGGTTTCACCCCTCATCAGCCACGATAGCTTGACTCCAGTGGCATGGTATCTGATAGATACGGCGCATTTCTGCCCTTTTCTTTTGCTGTAGTGCAGCGCAGCAGGAAAGCCTGCGGCACTGCCCCACATCATTTTCACTGAGTGTATTTCAAGGTGTTATTCTAGTGTTGTTCTTTGACTTGGAACAAGGCATTAGTTGCTGGCCCACAATTAACCTGAAGGGTAACATTGTTTTGGAAACAAAGGGACATATTTCCCAAAAAATATTGCAACGCGGTGCTACGCCAAATTTGGCAGCGCCACTCTCCGACATTTTTTAAACGCAGAGATGCACCGTATTCACAAGAATACAGTGCACCCCTGTGTTTCCCCTAGCGCTGGCGCAATAAAAGCTTTCTAGCACCAGTGCAGGCACCCTGCCCCCATTTGCAAGGGTGTCTGTGCTGCAGGGGCGATTGTTTATGTGCAGGGACACCTTCCTGCACATAAAGAATCATTCATGGCAATTTGCTCTTTCTATGTGTGCTGCAGCATGCAGCACACATAGAAAGAGCACAAAACGAGGAGAAATTAATAATTTCTGCTTGCATCGCCATGCTAAGAACAGGTATTCCATGGTGATACTTTTTCGTGCTGCTTCAGCCTTGTAAATCTGGTGCAGCGTCAAAAAGCAATGGGTGTTACGGTGGAACGCCCACTGCAACGCACATTGCATGTCCCTTTGCCGCAGAGAACTGCAGCGGAAAGGGACATATTTACAAGGTGGCGTTAAGCTACGTTAAGTGGCTTAGCGCCACCATCTAAATATGGGAACTGGCACTACGCCACCGGAGCATCACAAAAAGTGACGCTCCGGTGGTGAATGGGGCTTCTAAATATGCCCCCAGGTTTCTGTCTCAGACCAAGAACCAAGCTTTGGGAGAAGTAGGAAACATATGCATTCTCATCTTTGGCACTGCTAGGTGGTCCCCACAAATTCAAATATCTGGCATAAACGGCTGGCTGAAGTATTATAACAGAATAAAAACAGGGCCACTGAAATTATGCTATTTTGTGGTCACAGCATTTTCTGTCTAAATATAGATATGTTCACCTGTCCCATAATCTATCATTTGCAGCATAATTTGTAGATGTTAAAAAAACAAATGGATCAAAAGTTACTAAAAACATCTACCACATGTGTTGCTGCACAGTGAGAGGACCTTTGCAAAGGCAAATTGGTCACCTTTGAGTTGCGGGTTACTAGGCTTAGGTGTCAAACTTATACGAATGAGGCGTAACCAGGGCCACTGGAATTATGCGATTGAGCGGCCGCTGCGATTTTCGCATAATTGTATATTTGCTGCATTTGCCACATAATTCATAATCTGCAGATTTTAACAAAACAAAAATTTGTTTCTAACTCAAACGGTTCACAAGTTGGTAAAACGCAGTGTTGCTGCGCAGTGGGAGGCCCTTTGTAAAGGTTGACTGGTCACCTTTCTGTAGCTTATTGCTATAGCTGGGTGTTAAACTGATACTAATGAGGTACAACTAATGCCTAGACAGTGTTAACAAGCTTAAAAAGACAAAATAATGAAGTAATACTATGACACAATGTGCCACATTATGCCGCATAATTTGCCTTTTCTTGCCACATAATGTACTCAAACATGGCTCATAATTCGACCCTCCACTGCCGCATAATTCCAATGGCCCTGGTTGTAACCTATGCCAAGAACAGTTTTTCTTGCTAAGTAATTTAGTTAACCCTGCCGAATAATTTGGTCCTCCCCTGCCGCATAATTCCAGTATCCGGTGCAACATTTCCCAGCAGAGAGAATATTCCTCTCCACGGAGTTGGCAAGCACGTGAAACGCGGTGTGACTTTTCCCAGCAGGAGTGCACCCTTCGAACGTTTGCTTTGTGCTGTTGCAAGGGGAGGGAGACGGCTCTGACGAATGACAAACAGGAACGGGAACATCCGCAGAGAACATTTGGAACGCGGGGTCCCGGGTAGCTAATATATAACCCCAGCTGTGCATTTTGTGATGATACAGCAAGATAGCAAGAAGAGGGCTTCCAGGATCAGATGCTGAGTGGCGAGCTCGAGAACTGACCTGTAACTCTGAGCTGGTCTGAGAAGTAAGTGAATCTTTATTTTAATACTAATTTTGCTATTTACTGCCAGCATGAACATTGTATGTATAAGAATGTTAGGTTAACATAATATCTATTTTGATTTGAAGGTCAAAACACACACTTGCATTTTTTCAATTTAATTTAATTTTAAAATATTTTCATTTATATTTTATTAACTATGGGGCATATTAGCAAGACCGGCGATAAAATTATCGCCGTTTTAGCGGCAGGAAACTGCCGCTAAAACGGCGATAATGGGCTTGCTAATATGCGTTATAGAATTCAATCGAAGCCCAGGTTAGATGTCCTGCACATCTAACCTGGGCTCTATTGGAATTCTATAACGCTTATTAGCAAGCCCATTATCGCCGCTTTAGCGGCAGTTTCCTGCCGCTAAAACGGCGATAATTTTATCGCCGGTCTTGCTAATATGCCCCTAAATGTCTGCGTAATGTTTAAATCTGGACTTGTTTCAGAAAATATGGGGGCATATTAGCAAGGGCACTATCGCCGCTTTAGCGGCACTTTTTGCCGCTAAAGCGGCGATATTTTTATCGCCCTAACAGCAAACTGTCTCTAACAGCAGTTAGCGACAGTTTGCGGGCATTAGCGCCCGTTTTTACCGCTTTGCATGTCAGCGATATTTATCGCTAATGATATGCAAAGTGGGCGTTCCTCACTAAAAATACACGCAGACAGTCGCAAACACAACTTCACACTATTAGCAAGGCCCGCGAAGCGATAAAAAATGTGCGTTAACCCCGATTAGCGCTGGATTTTAACACCTGCTAGAAACCTGACTTAGCCATTATAGTATATGGGAGGTGGATTCTACGGTTAAGTCCCCACCTGCCTATTAGCGAGTTTTTCCTTAGCGATGGGAATTTATCGCAAGGAATTCTCGCGCTAATGCTGAGAATCGCCGCTATCGCTGGATTTGTTTCGCATTGGAGATAAAACGTTGCTAATAACGCGTTATCTCCGCAAACGAATCCAGCGATAAAAAAACCACGCTAACCGTGGTTTGCGTTATTTAACGCACGCTGTTGGTAATAGGCCCCATGAGTTCTTACTACATTCTTGGGGGGGTAATGTTCTGTTTTTTTTAGTTAAATGTTCTTTCTGGTAGTCATAAAGAGGCAAGTTAGTGCGCTATAAAAAATAAATACTGTACAATGCGTTTAATCGCATTGTTGTTTTGCCATATGAGTACATTGCAAAGTTGAGAGGAGAAAAGTCCACCAGCGCGCACAAGTGTTAAATGTTGTCTGTTAAGCATCATGAGCCGCACGCTTGTTCTTACTTTCTAAGATGTAACAAAGCAGATTGATAAGTGTAACTACCGGGGAACTTGTCAGGTAACACAAAAATGTAGCCAGAATGATTTTTTTTAAACGCAAAAACTTAAGAGCTGTCAGGAGAAAATCGATATTACTGTTGATTGACGTATGGCATTGCCATAATTTGAGGTGAATGAAATATTCCACCCATTGGAAGCACGAGTCCAAAACGAATACAGCGCATTCTGTTTTTTCATCATGTTCTGGTAGGCGGGTCATCCAGTGGATGGTATGTTGTGCCAACCATTGCTGACGACTGACAGACCATTTATAGGACATTTCGACTGATTGGTGCGGCCAAAGCATATGACCAGAATTTTTTTTCATAGGACTTGGGGTTGGGTCAAAACAACCCAGGTGGTGGAAGTCTTCCCTTCCTTTCGGCGAGATTGGGGTTGTTCTGCCCAACCCCAGTCACAATAAGTCATTGCTTTACTGGCCGTTTTAGTTGATCTAATATAAAATGGCGTCCACTGGGACCAACCACAGCATACAGACTTTTCAAACATCTGTTTACAATCTGGACGACCTATGATCGGTAGACCAAACCAAGGTAAACTCTGTTGGTACAATTTGAAACCAAGAGGCACCATTATATGTTATGTCTTGCACTAGTGCAAGAAAAGAGGCATATCCAATGAGCACCATCAGTTATGCTCCATCTTAAGGAATGGATCATTCAAGCTTTGCTCAAAGCAAATTTTACCTAAGCTTTGAACCTGGGGCAAAAAAAGAGGGTAAAAAACGATGTTAGCAAAATTCGGCACAGAGACGATTTATTTCCACCTCTCAAATATGGCTGCTCCCCAACGCATCGACATAGCATGTCTGTGTAAAGCACACGTTCATCCCCTAATGCATATTGTCACTGAATAACAGATGTTTATTGTTAACCAACTAAATGGTACTCATTTTGTCACCCTCAGAAAGATGAAAGGCTGAGTGTGCCCACTGGGATTTGAACTTGTGACCATAATGTGAAACCCAGACTGCAAGAGTGGGGGTGGCGAGAGTGGGTGCATGAGACCAATGAGACACCAGATTAGCCACATCATTACGTCAATATAGGCATTGCCTCCTTACCCCATGGCCATGAGTTGGCTCTAGAGTCCAAATTGCATGGCCTGTTGTTAGAATAGTAAATTTGCCAAGCCAAAGTAATAACGAGTGGGTCGAGGTAATAGTCGGGTGGATGTAGTGACAGTCAAAGCAGCAAAGCACAGCTGCAAGATGGAAGTAAGCTTGCCTGAGACAAAGGGGTATATTCACACGGAAATGGCGCAGCGTGCCAAATTTTGCAGCTCCGCACTGCGTCATTTCAAAAATGCAGGGATGCGCGTATTCCCAAGAATACTACGCACCCCTGTGTTATCCCTTGCGCTGGTGCTAAAAATAGCAGCCTAGCGCCAACACAGACACCTTTGCGCCATAGTGCAAGAAGGGTGCCTGCGTTGCAGGGATGGCTGTGTATGTGCAGGAAGGGACACCTTCCTGCACATAAACAATCTTTAAGGTGATTTGCTCTTTCTATGTGTGCTGAAGAATGCAGCACACATAGAAAGTGCAAAAACGAGGAGAAATAAAAGTATGTCTCCTCGTTGCGCCAATCTTTGCATGACGTTAGTTTTTGGCGCTGTCTCAGATTTACACATCCTTGTAAATCTGGGGCAGCGTCAAAAAGCAATGGGTGTTGCAGTGGAACACCCACAGCAACACCCATTGCACGCCCCTTTTATGCAGAAAACTGCGTGAAAGGTACCACATTTACAAAGCGCCATTAAGCCACGCAAAGTGGCTTAACGCCGCTTTGTTAATATGATGCAGGGCATTGCGCCACCGATACATCCCCCAAAAAAAGTGACGTTCAAGTGGCGCAATCCCCTTGTAAATATGCCCCTAAATGACTTTACCCTACTACTGAGGACAAGAGCAGCTGCATAATGCTGTTAGTTTGCTCTATTCTTGATAGAGCAAAATCGCTATGCATTTTTACTGTTCGGCAACACTTGCTTTCTGAGGGGTATATTTACAAGGGGATAGTGCCACCAGAAAAAACTTTTAGAGACGTTCTGGTGGCACTATGCCCTTCTTCATATTTACAAAGCAGCTGTAAGTCACTTTTTGTGTCTTAACGCTGCCTTGTAAATACGGCCCCTTTACACGCATCACTTAGCGTGAAAGGGACGTGCAATGGGTGTTGCTGTGGTCATTCCACAGCAACACCCATTGCTTTTTGACGCTGCCTCAGATTTACAAGGATGGGTATATCCAAGGCAGCGCCAAAAGCTAACACCATGCAATAGCAGGCGTTAAAATTGGCACAACGAGGAGAAATACTTTTATTTCTCCTCGTTTTTGCTTTTTTGATGTGTGCTGCACAATGCAGGACATGTAGAAAGAGCAAAACGCCAAGAATGATTGTTTATGTGCAGGAAGGTATCCCTTCCTGCACATAAACAATCATTCCCTGCAACGCAGGCACCCTTGCACTATTGTGCAAGGGTGCCTGTGTTGGCGCTAGGCAGCTAATTTTAGCACCGGGGAAAGCACAGGGGTGTGCCCTATTGTTGTAAATACGGCCCATCCCTGCATTTTGGAAATGTCAGAGCGCGGCGCTGCCAAATTTGACTCAACACCGCGCTCCGACATTTCATTGTAAATATGCCCTTGAGTTCGATACTACACCAGCAGCAAAAATGAAACAAAATCTATTTCTGCACCAGTGCAAAGTTCACATGATGTAGCTCAGTTTGACGTCATTCTAAGTCAATTAATTAAATTAGAAACCAGTTCCAGTCGCAAATGGGATCAACTGAACTGTTTTGTTTTATTTCGTTTGTTTAAATAAGCAGATTTAGCATGTTTGTTTAGTAAAATAATCTGTTTACATTTGACATAACCCTCTATAAAGTTGCTATTTTTGTTTATTTCTACCGCAAAATATATGCTATCGTTGAACAATTAGTGAAACCGGTTACTGGACCTCACTCCCTTGGTCACAGAAGTGAGCAGTAGATTCACTTTTATTTAAAATCGTGTTGTTAATCCCACTCCATTACAACGTTCATTTTACAGAGTGGTAGACTTTAAAAGTGACACGTGTTATTTTCCATTCGTGCGCAACTTTGGCATGATTTCAAAAGTGGATGACATGTTTATATGTTGACTGATTGTGTACTTTACCCTGTGTTCAAACCGCTGCCTTGTCTAATGTGTGCCTCTCACAACCAATTGAAAACAAGAGTTCCTTTTTAAAATACCTGTTAATTAGTTATTCAGAGCTTTCACCTGTAGGTCAACTTTACCTCAACTGTCAAATTCACTAAAAGTGTGTATGTGTACAACAGGTCTTCACTCTAATTTGTGCTTGAGACCTAGTGACACACAGGTGCTTGAAACCTACAGTTTTAGTGGCCAGAAGAAAGCCTCTAGTGGATGTCTATGGAACTACAGACAGCAGAAAAAAAACATTCCATTGCTAGAGAGGGTGGTGGGGCACAGTGCATAAGCCCAACCCCCTCACAAGCGATCAGTGGGGCTAAATGCACTCACGGTGAAAGTGCACTGTGCCACTTGTGTTTCTGCTAAAAAGATCAAGCAGTTTTAATGCATTGCATTTACCTTCAAGACACATCTATATGATGCTCATAAGGAATTGTGTCCAATTTTGTATACACGCCAATGGTATTAAAGTTGCACAAACAGAGCATTATTGTCACTAAGGCTGTCTAAAGTGCGGTTAGTTTTCTTGAAATATTGACAATTACTCCATCTGTGAAAAAAACCAATATGAAAAATAGAGACAGGGCATTTGACTGGGATCTTTACCAACAAGGGGCGCTTAAACATTTAACCAGCCCCCTGATTGAACGACTAACCAGGCCCCTGGCAACAGTACTAATGAAGGCATTGAGAAGATTCTCTCACGTCCTGGGCAGGGCCTTAAATTATGGAATGGCATTGTTCAGTGCTAAGTCTCCTCATAGGAGGCTGATCAGGGCCGGCTTTAGGGCGGTGCGACTGGTGCGGCCGCACGGGGCGCTGACCTGGAGGGGAGCACTGTGTTTAGCAGTAAGGTAAGATTTAAAAACACCTGCTGCAGAGTTCCTTGTGTGTCCAGCTTTCAAGCAGCAATAAAAATGTTAAGATAACTCTTGTGATTAATGTTCCTGCTAGAGAGAGAGATCGGAGTTTGTCTAGGGGCAGTTTTGACTCACCATAAAGTAGTGCAGAGGGTTAACATGCCTGCTGCAAATAACAGATCTGTAATTTATGTGGATATCTGAGTGGAATAGCAAAGCCAGTCTTTACCAGCGCTTTAAAACAAATGAAATCTATTTGAGAGGGGCTATGGAGAGATGAGGAGCACTTTTGCCCAGGTGGTAGTGAGGGAATCGGAGGAGAAGGTTATATGGAGGGGGGTCGCCAAAAAAGATTGTCGCACCAGGCGTCACTGGAGCTAAAGCCGGTCCTGAGGCTGATAACATACTTCATGACTTCTAGCTCACTTCATATTATCTTTTGTCAAACTGTACCTTTACCGCGTGATAATTCTTGTGACACACAACAGTGGCATAATGCACAATGATGGGGGCTCCTGCAAAATATGTTGAGGAGTCCCTGAGACTCCAATATCACACAAATAATAATAGGCCTTAGGCTGAATGGGGAGCCCCCGAAAGAGTGTTACGCCCCTGACACACAAAGGCATCACGTGAGTCGACAGCTCTGTGACTGAGCGAATCGGAGTGAGCAGCTGTCCTGCAATCACTCTATAAAGTTTCATTATGTCCATCCCAACCTGTACCTCAGCCATTCTGCCATTACTTGCCTATTTGATCATGGTTATTGAGCCTCGCTTCTTGGCCACAGCATTCCTTTTTCTCTCATCCTAGAAACTCAGACTAATAGGGAAAATCTAAAATACCCCAAATCCGTCAGACATTTCCAAAATATTCAAAAACTGTAGGGAACTTAAAAAAATCTGTATTTCCTGCAGAAAAATCTGCTCTGCAAATTTGAATTGTCTGTACTAATTGGTTTAATATTAATGATTGACAGTTATTCTACCCAATGGGAGAAAAGGCCATTTGCTCACCTTTTGATATGGGAAAAAGGCCATTTGCTCTCCTTTTGAAAGATGCCTTTTTGTTTTTCTCTTAAACCTATC
Source organism: Calotriton arnoldi (assembly GCA_963921515.1). NCBI lineage: Eukaryota > Metazoa > Chordata > Amphibia > Caudata > Salamandridae > Calotriton > Calotriton arnoldi. The sequence continues at coordinate 1,093,521 of CAWUFW010003367.1, forward strand.
GCCTGACCTTTATTCAGAAATGGCAAGTGCCACTGCAAGCCACACAAAACCACTGACATTTATTTTCACTCCCCAGTCAAAAAAACTCAATAAGTTTTTGCTCATTTACATTTTTATTTCCTTCTTTCTATCTCACTCACATTTAAACCATTACCACTGTACAATACATCAGTTTCGGCTTTTAAACGGGTCTTCTCTACTTTATTCTTCCGTTAAGGTACATAGGTCCCTGAAGCAAGGAAATTTAAGAAATTCAGCTTTTAGACAATACAACAATATCTAACTATGTTGCCTAGAACTATCTAGCGCAGTGGTTCTTAACGTTTTGACTTCTGTGGACCCCCACTTAATCATTACTGCAATCCGGAGACCCCCACTGAATAATTATTGGAAACCGGGTACCGTCAGCGAGTCATAATTGTAATGGGAAACATTCTTTGCCCCCCAGGCAGAACCACAACTTGCCTTTACTCCGCAGTCACTACGCTGACTGCGCCAGGTGAAGCCCAGGTTTTTCCTGTTCTAAAGCAATGGGTGTTGCGGCGGAACGCCCACTGCAACACCCATTGCCCGCCCTTTTCACGCTAAGTGCTGCATGAAAAAGGGGCATTATTTACAAGGCTGCGTTAAGCCACATTAAGTGGCTTAATGCCGCCTTGTAAATAAGGCGAAGAGCTTATCGCCACAAGAACACCATAAAAAGTGACGTTCTGGTGGCGATAAGCCCTTGTAAATATGCCCCATGGTTTTTGACACTGCCCTAGATTTACAATATAGCGTAAATCTGGGGCAGGGCTAAAACTAATGCCATTCTTAAAGCAGGCGTAACGAAGAGAAATGTTTACATTTCTCCTCGTTTTTTCCTCTTTCCACATGTCCTGCATTCTGCAGCACACATAGAACAAGGAAAACACCTCCTTTGATTGTTTTTGTGCAGGAAGGTGTCCCATCCTGCTCAAAAACAATCATTCCAACAACACAGACACCCTTGCACCATGGTGCAAATGTGCCTACATTGGCGCTCGGCTGCGGTTTGTGCCGGCGCTGATAGAAAGGACAGGAATGCACCATATCTTGTAGATACAGTGCATTCCTGCCCTTTTCTTTTGATGTAGGGCAGCACAGCTAGAAGGCTTGCAGCGCTGCCCTACGCCAAAATATTGTAAATATACCCCCGGGTCTTTAGTTGGCAGAGGTATGCACCCTTGTTCAAGTAGGGACCACGATCCTAGTCAGGGTAAGTCATAACACAACACAAATTATCCTGTGCTCACTCTTGTTAGTTTGGCACTGAGCAGTCAAGCTTAACTTAGAAGGCAATGTGTAAAGTATTTTTGGCTCATGCAACAACACAATGAGACACCATAAAAAGACTCCACACCGTGTTAGAAAAATAAACTCTGATTTTGTATAAATATCACAAGACCAAAGATGATAAGAATCTTTTAGTAAACGTTGAAGTATGAAATTGTGTGGATTAAAAAAGTCTTGAGAGTGCTTGACAGTGACAAGTGCTTCAATGAGTGATTGAGTCGCACTAGACCAGGACAAAGTCAAGAGTTCAGGCCAACCGCAAGGGAGCGTGGGCCAGGAGCAGGTACCTTGATCTGGGAGATGTCGTCGTTACAAGGCTTTGTAGATCACGCTGTGGACGAGATGCATAGGGGTCTCCCACGTAGCTGCAGCGAGTCGCCAAGTCCACAAAACACGCGCTGGCGAGAATGCACAGTTTCCGACCCACACTGCGGCAGAGATATGCCGAATCCAAGGTGGATGTGCTAGTTCAGGAGTTCATACACCTTAAGGCCTGACTTCTAAGGGTCAAGGACTAGGATGGCACCACTTGGCAGGGCAGACTCCCAATGCATAGTGTCCAGGCGCGGATGCAGGTGGTTCAAATCTTTGATATCCCTGAGACTTGGGAACAGCAGGCAAGCCAACAAGTCCTTGGAGTCACTCTGTGTTCAAGTTATGTGGTCCAGTCCTTCTCATCCAGTCAGTAGAACAGCAGGCAGCGGGGGCAGCTCAGCACGGCAAGAGCACAGCAAGGCAGAGTGCAGCAAAGCAGCAGTCCAGCAGCATAGCAGTCCTTTTGGTAGAGTGGTCACCGGTCCAGAAGTGTACTGGTTTGTTACTGCCAGAGGTCCAGTTCTTATACACAACGGTGGCTTTGAAGTGGGGGAGACTTCAAAGAAAGCTTTGAAGCACACACAAGTTCCCTCCTTCCTGACCTGGCTCCAGACACACTACAGGGGGTAATCAATCCTTCGGTTGAGGACAGGACACCATCCTTTCAAGGTAAATGCCAGCTCCTCCCCCCCATCCTCCTCGGGCACACCTACTCTTCCTTGGTGTGTGGTGGTCTTACGGAAATGCCAGAAGCTAGCTGTCACCCACCCCAGATGTTATTTCCAAAGACAGGCAGCAGGCACCGGCTAAGCTCGTAAATGTCAACTTTCTAAAAGTGGCATTTGCTAAAATGGAACCTAAAATCCAATCTCACCATAAGTTGTGTTTTTAGATTATGAGTTCAGTGACACTAAACTTGAAATGTCTATTTCTCCCCAATCGGGACTTACGCTTAAAAACGAGGCAACAAGGTAAACTCAATGCTGGCCTATAGTAGGGATAGGCCTCGCAGTAGTGAAAAACGACTTTGGGAGATTTTCACTACCAGGACATGTAAAATCAAAGAGTATCTGCCCTGCCACATACATATATGGCACACTGCCCTGCGGACTGACAGGACCTATGTTAGGGGTGATTTACATGTGGGAAGAGGAAAGAGTTAGGTCTGGCAAGAGGGTTACCATACCAGGTCAATATGGCAGTTTAGAACTGCATGAACAGGCTCTGTGTTGGCAGGCCTGAGTCATTGTTAGAGGGCTACGTGGTGGGTGGCACAATGAGTGCTTCAGTCCACTAGTGGCATATAACTTACGTGCCCTGGGTTGTGCATGATACGAGTGACTTATACGTAAATCAAATATGCCAATTGGGAGTAAACCAATGTTACCATGTTTAGTTACAGTGCTTAAAAAAGCTTCAGATGGTTCAAAACTCAGCGGCACGTTTACTGGTCAACATCCCCAGGGGAAACTCTGTATCTAAAGAGATTCGTAACCTGCATTGGCTTCCGGTGTCACAACGCATCAAATTCAAGGCTCTGTTTGGCGTATAAAGCTCTGAACCACACAGGTCCTTCCTTTTTGCAAAACCGGTTTGTCTGGTATGAACCAACAAGACACCTTCGTTCCACAGGGGCCAGACTCTTGACAGTGCCCAGAATTCGAACATTGCGTTGGGGCGGCCGCAGCTTTCACTACGGCACCTCCAAACTCTGGAACACTCTTCCGAATGAGCTTAGAACTGCGAGCTCCCTTTCCACCTTCAGGAAGGAACTAAAAACCTGGCTGTTCATGAATTAGACGTTACAGCGGGCGTACTGTGTCCTCAGCGCCAAGACACCTCCGGGTATTCGTGCGCTTTACAAATCCCGTTAACATTAACATTAGAGGAGAGAGCTCAAGAACTTTAGCACTGGTTAGCAGTGGTAAAGTGTGCAGAGTCCTAAAACCAGCAAAAACAAGTTCAGAAAAATGGAAGGAGGCAGGGAAAATAATCGAGGAAGACCACCCTACGACTGTCTGGTCTAACAGATCTTCATTTGCAATTTCGTTTTTTTACCATATTATAATACCTTATTTTCAACATTTCAATTATGTATAAAAAACAAAAAAAAACACTTACTGCACTTCCTAATATTATTTCTTCAACCTGGTTTCTTGTGGTTTTGCACCCGTCCAAAAAGTAATTGATGGAATGTAGCACTCTCATAGTTTCACATTAATGAACATGAGGAGGCCTCTTTTGTTTAATATTTCCTATAGATTTTTAGGTCTTGGCCCCAGGCAGCTTTTGCAGCCTTTATGGAGATCTATTGTTTCCATTAGTGTTATGGGCAAATTAGCTAATGTTTTCAAAAAGGAGAAATAAACCAGTGCAAAATTTTTATTTGGAATTTACTTTCCAGCTGAGTGCAATGCAAAGCAGTGCTGTGCGTGGCTTTGCATTACGTTGTATCAAGGGGACATCCCAGGGGTGGCACATGGGTGTTCTAATGCAACTATCCATGTTTTTTATGCAAAGTCTTATTTGCTAACAATAGAAGACAGAGATTTGCTCCAAAAAAGAACACCTGTTTAAGACAGCCGTTATAAAGGAGAAATACTTTTATTTCTCCAAACGTTTTCTGACTTTGAATGTATGCTGCACTGTACAGCATACATCCAGAGTAGGAAAAAAATTAAAAATTTGTCTAGGCATAGTATTTTGTACTGGAAGGGTACCCTTCCAAGACAAAATGTACACTAGACATGACACCTTTGCACTTTGGTGCAAAGGTGTGTGCATGGCACTAGGCAGTCGAGTTGTTCGCCAGTGCAAGGGAAAGAGCAGGACAGTGCCATATCTTATTAGATATGGTACGGTTATGCTCTCTCCCACTTACACAATGCAGCATTGCAACTTTGGTTGCTGCACAGAGTTACCTGAGTTTTCTACCTCTTAGAGTTGGCTTTGGGTCAGCCCCTTGCTCTTGACTGAAAGGCTTTGCTGTCTAGCTCAGTTGTGTGCTCCAGTATCGATGTTCTTGTGTTTATGCCGCCCAGGAGCATTTCAGTATCACAGTTTTCTGATTGATGGGTCATATCCTCCCCCTGCTTACTTAACGGGACTATTTTTTGTTTTACTTTCAGCGTTCCATTGGTGTGCATGTTTCCTTCCTCTCTCCCCCGTTTTCTTGTTTTTCCTGTCTCCTCACAAGCTCTCTTAATTCTTCTGTCCCTTGCTTGGCCAAGACCTATTGGTGTTTACCAATGCTTGTTATAAATTCATCTCAGATATTTGCAACCAGGATAAAGCCTTATGCCTCTGAACCCTGATGCCTTTGTACACAGAGGCCTGAGGCTCCTTGTGAAATGTTAAGTCCCCTCTCCAGCTCCCTTCCCTACAACACCTAGACTCTGTTCCCACAGATACATATATCAATTAGGCAGATAGTGCATGAGGCTTTGCTCAAACACTCTGGGGGCCTCATTTATGAGGCCCTACCAGCACTTTTGCGCCGCCGGAACGTCACTTGTTTGACGCTCCGGTGGCGCAATGTGCATATTTATACGGCCACGTAAAGCCACTTTACGTGGCTACTCATGGCTTCATAAATGTGTGCCCCTTTTACGCAGAAACCTGCGTTAAAGGGGCCTTCCGTGGGTGTTCCCACACAACACCAATGGAACCCGACACATTCCCAGATTTACGAGAAATCATAAACCTGGGAATATGACAGAATCTAACGCTACCCAAGGGTTGCGCCTCCCGAATGCCACCCCTTTGCCATTTAAGGGTCATCGACGACCCTGTGCCATTTACTGTGAACGAATGGGCCCAGCCTTTTTTCTTTTCATTATTGCATATGATTTATTCTAGAGTTGATTAATTTTGCATCATGTGATTGTTGTTGATCATTCTACTTACAATCTCTGTTTTCGGAGTGTTTGTTTCCGCAATGGCATTGGCCTCAAGGTATTGTCTTCAGTTGGATTCAACTGGAATGAGATTTGGACAAAATAAATGCCAGTGGTTTTTAAGGGGGCACACATTGGGCCATAGATATAAGTGCTGCAACCACTTACAAAGAGCTCATCATATGTGAAGACATCAAATTGGTTCTGCTGAACTGATTTCTGCTCCAGAAAGTATTTCAAGTCCAAACATAGAAATGTAACAGGTCAGGCCACTTTATCAAATCCAGATGTGTGCACTCATAGGCCAACCTCAAGACTTCCATCAGGGGGCCCAAATATTTATTCTCCTTTTTTGAATAAATCACAGATTTCATTAATTTTCAAAGAAGTTGTTTTCCCTTGCTCTATAAACTTTGCACCATCTATTTTCCATAATGTTGTGACATTTTTATTATTAAATTTTTATCTTTTTAACTAAAGTGGTCTGGACCTCAACTGTTTTATTTCTTTAATTGTGTTGTTGTTTAATTCATCTGTTATACACAATGCCCAGGACACGTCTCTTGGAACTGCCCTGATGCTGAGGCTTAGCTACCAAACATGACCCATGGTTATCATTAGTGACAACTGTTTACCTTTGTTGGTCCTAGTGTTAGGACAGTTAAAGAGCCCAATCACAGCTGGCAAATAAACCGTAATCTCTCCAAATTGTATCTCTTTTCCTGTAAATATAATTTATATTGATGAAGATTGATAACAAGAGGTTAGGAATATGGCAAAAATACACTTTCTTGCACAACACTCTTTTTCCATTTAAAAATAGTATTTTTTTTTAACTCTTTATTTATCTTTTTCTTACATATACACAGACTGAATATAATAACTCACTGCAATAACGAATCAATCACCATCAACATATCTGCACCATGACATCGTGCACATATACAATCAAGGATTGGAAACAGGTAGTTCCTGAATACATACATTTCTAATTATCCTGTGATCCTTTCCCTCACATCAAGCCATGTCTTATACATCATTTCTTCATCCACAATGTGTGTCCGGGAGTCCATTTAGTGTTCTATTTGACGTTTTCCATTCAGCCCAACCATAGTCGTATTTTGGCTAGTTTGGCTCACGTTAAGTAAGTCAGAAACCCTGAGTATTTTAACAATCCCCATTTTGTTGGAAAAAGAGTGGAAATTTGGCTTCAATATCATATGTGGCCAAAACTTATGAAAGCCTAAATGCAGTCTATCCCAAACTTATGAAAGCCTAAATGCAGTCTATCCCAAACTTATGAAAGCCTAAATGCAGGCTATCCCAAACTTATGAAAGCCTAAATGCAGGCTATCCCAAACTTATGAAAGCCTAAATGCAGGCTATCCCAAACTTATGAAAGCCTAAATGCAGGCTATCCCAAACTTATGAAAGCCTAAATGCAGGCTATCCCAAACTTATGAAAGCCTAAATGCAGGCTATCCCAAACTTATGAAAGCCTAAATGCAGGCTATAACAAACTTATGAAAGCCTAAATGCAGGCTATTCCAAACTTATGAAAGCCTAAATGCAGGCTATTCCAAAAAATAGACATTACAGTTGAATATTTTATAGTCTGGAATATATTCAATCCAGCATTGCAGGGGCAAATTTCATTAAAGTACATAAAGCAATCAAGCAAAGGCAGGCAATCCTTTCAGCTCTAAATCAAATATAGTAAGCACAGAAAGTACTTTTTTCAAATCACGTTCCAAAGAAGACAACAGGCAATTGGAAGCGGTACGAATTAAGTTGACCGAGTTTTATTTTAATGAAGGGACAGTTGAAGCCCCACCATAGGCCAGAAATGGTTATGAGGACGGAAAATTTATAAAATTATGAAATTATGTGACCCACTACAGGTTTTATGACAGATTATCCCCAACAAATTCAGGATATTATGACGAACCACTGTCGCAATTTTAATCAGGGAATTTAAATTATAGATCATGGATACTCGCAAACATTTTTCCAGGGGCCAAAAGGTATGGACCGTGGTGTGACCGAGTCTGAGGCAGCGCCAAAAACGTACGCCTCCCCAGGGGGGCCTAAGGGAGGCACAATGAGGAGAAATATCTTTAAAAAGCCTCTTGTGATAGTTTTTGTGCAGGAAGGTTTCCCTTCGTGCACAAAAATAATCATCCCCGCAACGTAGACACCCTTGCACCATGGTGCAAGGGCGCCTGCGTTGGCGTACGTCAGCCCATTGTATGCCGGCGCAGGGGAAAAGGACAGGAATGCACCGTATCTAATAGATACGGCGCATTCCTGCACTTTTCTTTTGCCGTAGGGCAGCGCAGCAGCAAGGCCTGCTGCGCTGACCTACGGCAAAAACCCCATAAATGAGGCCCATAGTGTGCAAAGTGGGTTGTAGAGGTATTTTGAGGGTTTTATTCCATACTGCCCTATAAAGTAAGCCCCTGCTCTCTAGAAGAGTCATAGATTTGACAGTACTGTTTTATGCTGTATCTAAGTTACTATTCCTTTATTGCACCCTGGGGTGAGCCTTCTCTGCTTTCTATCGCTATCGTTGGTGGGTCAAGTGTACAACTAAAGTAACTTGATTACTGAATCGGAATGAAATAGAATCTTAGGCCTACCTATGCCTGTCCTTATGCCTGTACTCTGTTATTTGTAAACATTATGGAGTGCTTAGAAGCAGAGATCAAACCTGGGATTAATACCGGCTTCCCCACTTGATCAAATTTTGTGATTCTAGGCAATTGCTTTATTTCACTTTCCGACATTTTTCTTCATTACCGCATATGAGAGCACCCTAAAATATGAGTTCAGGATGTGTGCCTTACAAACATTTTCTACGATGCGTTGGTCCTGGATGTGCAACAGCAGCAATGCATCAGTTCTAATGAGCGGGTTGTAGCAATGCAGAGTTTCATTGTTGTCATTGAGGCTGTCATCAATGGAGATGCGAGGACTTTGCTTTAGTAGAGCATCGCACAGTGATGGTTCAGAAGGCAGAGCAGTGTCTCCAAGCCACGCAACAGCAGCGATGCACTGGTTCTGGTCCATGCAACAGGGCGATGCACCAGTTCCAATCCGCACAGTGGCATGGACTCACCTGGTCCCAACCATCGAGACAGCACTGGAGTTGATGCTAGACCTCCTATCCCTCTCAGAAAAGCGGAAGTTCCAGGGATGACAATCCTAAATCACGCACTGTTCCAAGGGGAAAGGGGGGTACGGACAAAATAAGGAAAGAGAGACTTGCTGTACTGGATCTGATCTGCTGCAATGCACACTGCTTAACCGGATGTGTCACTGCTGAGACCTTCTCTATTTGGGAAGGTAGGATGTATGGTTTTGTGAAGACGCAATACATTGGAAACAACAAGAAAAGGCAATTACCATCAGCACACTAGCAGGCTTTCTTATACAATGTCATTGCATTAACTTTGGTAACATTCACTTACATGCTTCTTCTACAATACGGCATGAAAGTGGGATAACCAGGTTCACAGATAGAAATCTCTGAGACCCTTGAGGACGAACTCCAAATGCTGATTGGAGCCTCTGACACTCCCAGGATAAAACTCAAAAAATGGGTAGGAGTTAGTGGCACTCCCAAGGTTGCACTCAAAACATGGGTTGGAGTTTCTGGCATTCCCAAGGTTACACTCGAAACATGGATTGGAGTTTCTGGCACTCCCAAGGTTACACTCGAAACATGGATTGGAGTTTCTGGCACTCCCAAGGTTACACTCGAAACATGGATTGGAGTTTCTGGCACTCCCAAGGTTACACTCGAAACATGGATTGGAGTTTCTGATACTCCCAAGGCTACACTAAGAACACAGATTTGAGTATGAAACTCCCAAGGTAAAACTAAGAACATGGGTTGGAGTATGACACTCGCAAGGGATACTATGAACACAGGTTGGAGCATGACACTCCCAAGGATAAACTCAAAACATAGATCTCGGTACAGGGATCACACATTCATTAAACAATCTGAGGACAATTCTCTAGGCAATACTGTTAATCACAGAAACACAGAGCAAAGTCTTTAGTCCTTGTATAAACACAGTTCAAAGGTTGCAGGAAAGGTCTGGAGCAAGAACTATCAAGGTGAACTGGAGGAAGTCACTGAGGGGACACTTAAGGGCAAGTCTACAGTCTTGAAGACGCTGATACTCCAGCCTGCTTATTACTATTAAAGGATAGTGCACACTAACCTGATATCAAGTACTTAGCCTAGTGCTTCAACTTGTCCTAAGTCCGAAGAAGGTTTGTGGTCTTGACTCAGGAAGTCGCTGAGGAACTGGAGCAGCTGAGCAGGAGGTGGAGACGAAGGAGCTGAAGCCAAGGAAATCATCAGAGGAGCTTGAACTGCAGCCGAGAAGTGCGCTGCCCAGGTCTAGTCGATTCTTCAGGTGAGTGGGTAGGCAGGAAGCTTGTTCCGCATGGAGCGTAGGCCAAGCAAGGGGCTTGGGTTTGGACGTGTTTTATATAACATGCTCAGGGTCCAATGGATACAATAGAATCACGTGGCACATGGCAATCTGGAAGGCTCTCCAAGACTCCTGAAAGAAACACATGTTATTACACTGGCTTTGACCTTACAGAAAGAGCAGGTGCAAACTAGTTAACAGGAAATAAATGCATTGTGTTATCTAAACACGTGCAAGTGAAAACACTCCAAGACCCTTGTAACAGCAGGAGCAAGGCAAGCCATTGGTTCACGTGTTCAGGGAATGCTTGCATGCTCAGACGTAATGGAATCAGGGGATTGGGGAAACTCAGGCATGGAATCATAGCATGTCAGAAGGCGCCACAAGGATAACACAACACAGAGTCAAGTTTAAAGGACACGTGTGGTTTGGGGAATAAAACCACACTGAATCAAGGGTAAGGGAATCAATGATCTAGGGGAAACTCAGGCAAGTTATCATAGCGTGCCATAAAGCGGCACAGGGGTAGCGTGACATGAGCTCTGCATGCTAGGCCCTCTACACAGAGTACGCATGAGGGGGTCGTGACAGTCCGCCACGCAAGGAACGACCTACAGGTCGTGATTTGTCTAGGTGACGTGCATTAAAGGAACGAACCAGCTAGGGGGCAAGAACTTAGCGATACAAAAGGGGATGATGGACGGAACGTTTGAGCCAATCAAACACTCACCCCCAGTCAACTGATCTGGGTTTAATCCATCATCATTCTTTAGCTCACTCCACCACCCCAGTTCAGACATGGCCATATGCAAATCAGTCTGACCCTGTGCCTCATGGGAACAGTCCAGCCCGAACTGCCAAGCCATGTCTTCCCTGGACTGGAAACAAGCATCCTAGGACCGGTTTCTGGCATTTCAGCCGTCATCAGCCAGGCTTGCTTGAATCCAGTGGCAAAGTGAGCAAGGGACCCACGTCTGGGCATACCCCCGCCAACTTAGGGCGACCAAAGCGATACAAAAGGGGATGATGGACGGAACGTTTGAGCCAATCAAACACTCACCCCCAGTCAACTGATCTGGGTTTAATCCATCATCATTCTTTAGCTCACTCCACCACCCCAGTTCAGACATGGCCATATGCAAATCAGTCTGACCCTGTGCCTCATGGGAACAGTCCAGCCCGAACTGCCAAGCCATGTCTTCCCTGGACCGGAAACAAGCATCCTAGGACCGGTTTCTGGCATTTCAGCCGTCATCAGCCAGGCTTGCTTGAATCCAGTGGCAAAGTGAGCAAGGGACCCACGTCTGGGCATACCCCCGCCAACTTAGGGCGACCAAAGCGATACAAAAGGGGATGATGGACGGAACGTTTGAGCCAATCAAACACTCACCCCCAGTCAACTGATCTGGGTTTAATCCATCATCATTCTTTAGCTCACTCCACCACCCCAGTTCAGACATGGCCATATGCAAATCAGTCTGACCCTGTGCCTCATGGGAACAGTCCAGCCCGAACTGCCAAGCCATGTCTTCCCTGGACCGGAAACAAGCATCCTAGGACCGGTTTCTGGCATTTCAGCCGTCATCAGCCAGGCTTGCTTGAATCCAGTGGCAAAGTGAGCAAGGGACCCATGTCTGGGCATACCCCCGCCAACTTAGGGCGACCAAAGCGATACAAAGGGGATGATGGACGGAACGTTTGAGCCAATCAAACACTCACCCCCAGTCAACTGATCTGGGTTTAATCCATCATCATTCTTTAGCTCACTCCACCACCCCAGTTCAGACATGGCCATATGCAAATCAGTCTGACCCTGTGCCTCATGGGAACAGTCCAGCCCGAACTGCCAAGCCATGTCTTCCCTGGACCGGAAACAAGCATCCTAGGACCGGTTTCTGGCATTTCAGCCGTCATCAGCCAGGCTTGCTCGAATCCAGTGGCAAAGTGAGCAAGGGACCCACGTCTGGGCATACCCCTGCCAACTTAGGGCGACCAAAGCGATACAAAAGGGGATGATGGACGGAACGTTTGAGCCAATCAAACACTCACCCCCAGTCAACTGATCTGGGTTTAATCCATCATCATTCTTTAGCTCACTCCACCACCCCAGTTCAGACATGGCCAAATGCAAATCAGTCTGACCCTGTGCCTCATGGGAACAGTCCAGCCCGAACTGCCAAGCCATGTCTTCCCTGGACCGGAAACAAGCATCCTAGGACCGGTTTCTGGCATTTCAGCCGTCATCAGCCAGGCTTGCTTGAATCCAGTGGCAAAGTGAGCAAGGGACCCACGTCTGGGCATACCCCGCCAACTTAGGGCGACCAAAGCGATACAAAAGGGGATGATGGACGGAACGTTTGAGCCAATCAAACACTCACCCCCAGTCAACTGATCTGGGTTTAATCCATCATCATTCTTTAGCTCACTCCACCACCCCAGTTCAGACATGGCCATATGCAAATCAGTCTGACCCTGTGCCTCATGGGAACAGTCCAGCCCGAACTGCCAAGCCATGTCTTCCCTGGACCGGAAACAAGCATCCTAGGACCGGTTTCTGGCATTTCAGCCGTCATCAGCCAGGCTTGCTTGAATCCAGTGGCAAAGTGAGCAAGGGACCCACGTCTGGGCATACCCCGCCAACTTAGGGCGACCAAAGCGATACAAAAGGGGATGATGGACGGAACGTTTGAGCCAATCAAACACTCACCTCCAGTCAACTGATCTGGGTTTAATCCATCATCATTCTTTAGCTCACTCCACCACCCCAGTTCAGACATGGCCATATGCAAATCAGTCTGACCCTGTGCCTCATGGGAACAGTCCAGCCCGAACTGCCAAGCCATGTCTTCCCTGGACCGGAAACAAGCATCCTAGGACCGGTTTCTGGCATTTCAGCCGTCATCAGCCAGGCTTGCTTGAATCCAGTGGCAAAGTGAGCAAGGGACCCACGTCTGGGCATACCCCCGCCAACTTAGGGCGACCAAAGCGATACAAAAGGGGATGATGGACGGAACGTTTGAGCCAATCAAACACTCACCCCCAGTCAACTGATCTGGGTTTAATCCATCATCATTCTTTAGCTCACTCCACCACCCCAGTTCAGACATGGCCATATGCAAATCAGTCTGACCCTGTGCCTCATGGGAACAGTCCAGCCCGAACTGCCAAGCCATGTCTTCCCTGGACCGGAAACAAGCATCCTAGGACCGGTTTCTGGCATTTCAGCCGTCATCAGCCAGGCTTGCTTGAATCCAGTGGCAAAGTGAGCAAGGGACCCACGTCTGGGCATACCCCCGCCAACTTAGGGCGACCAAAGCGATACAAAAGGGGATGATGGACGGAACGTTTGAGCCAATCAAACACTCACCCCCAGTCAACTGATCTGGGTTTAATCCATCATCATTCTTTAGCTCACTCCACCACCCCAGTTCAGACATGGCCATATGCAAATCAGTCTGACCCTGTGCCTCATGGGAACAGTCCAGCCCGAACTGCCAAGCCATGTCTTCCCTGGACCGGAAACAAGCATCCTAGGACCGGTTTCTGGCATTTCAGCCGTCATCAGCCAGGCTTGCTTGAATCCAGTGGCAAAGTGAGCAAGGGACCCACGTCTGGGCATACCCCGCCAACTTAGGGCGACCAAAGCAATACAAAAGGGGATGATGGACGGAACGTTTGAGCCAATCAAACACTCACCCCCAGTCAACTGATCTGGGTTTAATCCATCATCATTCTTTAGCTCACTCCACCACCCCAGTTCAGACATGGCCATATGCAAATCAGTCTGACCCTGTGCCTCATGGGAACAGTCCAGCCCGAACTGCCAAGCCATGTCTTCCCTGGACCGGAAACAAGCATCCTAGGACCGGTTTCTGGCATTTCAGCCGTCATCAGCCAGGCTTGCTTGAATCCAGTGGCAAAGTGAGCAAGGGACCCACGTCTGGGCATACCCCCGCCAACTTAGGGCGACCAAAGCGATACAAAAGGGGATGATGGACGGAACGTTTGAGCCAATCAAACACTCACCCCCAGTCAACTGATCTGGGTTTAATCCATCATCATTCTTTAGCTCACTCCACCACCCCAGTTCAGACATGGCCATATGCAAATCAGTCTGACCCTGTGCCTCATGGGAACAGTCCAGCCCGAACTGCCAAGCCATGTCTTCCCTGGACCGGAAACAAGCATCCTAGGACCGGTTTCTGGCATTTCAGCCGTCATCAGCCAGGCTTGCTTGAATCCAGTGGCAAAGTGAGCAAGGGACCCACGTCTGGGCATACCCCCGCCAACTTAGGGCGACCAAAGCGATACAAAAGGGGATGATGGACGGAACATTTGAGCCAATCAAACACTCACCCCCAGTCAACTGATCTGGGTTTAATCCATCATCATTCTTTAGCTCACTCCACCACCCCAGTTCAGACATGGCCATATGCAAATCAGTCTGACCCTGTGCCTCATGGGAACAGTCCAGCCCGAACTGCCAAGCCATGTCTTCCCTGGACCGGAAACAAGCATCCTAGGACCGGTTTCTGGCATTTCAGCCGTCATCAGCCAGGCTTGCTTGAATCCAGTGGCAAAGTGAGCAAGGGACCCACGTCTGGGCATACCCCGCCAACTTAGGGCGACCAAAGCGATACAAAAGGGGATGATGGACGGAACGTTTGAGCCAATCAAACACTCACCCCCAGTCAACTGATCTGGGTTTAATCCATCATCATTCTTTAGCTCACTCCACCACCCCAGTTCAGACATGGCCATATGCAAATCAGTCTGACCCTGTGCCTCATGGGAACAGTCCAGCCCGAACTGCCAAGCCATGTCTTCCCTGGACCGGAAACAAGCATCCTAGGACCGGTTTCTGGCATTTCAGCCGTCATCAGCCAGGCTTGCTTGAATCCAGTGGCAAAGTGAGCAAGGGACCCACGTCTGGGCATACCCCCGCCAACTTAGGGCGACCAAAGCGATACAAAAGGGGATGATGGACGGAACGTTTGAGCCAATCAAACACTCACCCCCAGTCAACTGATCTGGGTTTAATCCATCATCATTCTTTAGCTCACTCCACCACCCCAGTTCAGACATGGCCATATGCAAATCAGTCTGACCCTGTGCCTCATGGGAACAGTCCAGCCCGAACTGCCAAGCCATGTCTTCCCTGGACCGGAAACAAGCATCCTAGGACCGGTTTCTGGCATTTCAGCCGTCATCAGCCAGGCTTGCTTGAATCCAGTGGCAAAGTGAGCAAGGGACCCACGTCTGGGCATACCCCCGCCAACTTAGGGCGACCAAAGCGATACAAAAGGGGGTGATGGACGGAGCGTTTGAGCCAATCAAACACTCACCCCCAGTCAACTGATCTGGGTTTAATCCATCATCATTCTTTAGCTCACTCCACCACCCCAGTTCAGACATGGCCATATGCAAATCAGTCTGACCCTGTGCCTCATGGGAACAGTCCAGCCCGAACTGCCAAGCCATGTCTTCCCTGGACCGGAAACAAGCATCCTAGGACCGGTTTCTGGCATTTCAGCCGTCATCAGCCAGGCTTGCTTGAATCCAGTGGCAAAGTGAGCAAGGGACCCACGTCTGGGCATACCCCCGCCAACTTAGGGCGACCAAAGCGATACAAAAGGGGATGATGGACGGAACGTTTGAGCCAATCAAACACTCACCCCCAGTCAACTGATCTGGGTTTAATCCATCATCATTCTTTAGCTCACTCCACCACCCCAGTTCAGACATGGCCATATGCAAATCAGTCTGACCCTGTGCCTCATGGGAACAGTCCAGCCCGAACTGCCAAGCCATGTCTTCCCTGGACCGGAAACAAGCATCCTAGGACCGGTTTCTGGCATTTCAGCCGTCATCAGCCAGGCTTGCTTGAATCCAGTGGCAAAGTGAGCAAGGGACCCACGTCTGGGCATACCCCCGCCAACTTAGGGCGACCAAAGCGATACAAAAGGGGATGATGGACGGAACGTTTGAGCCAATCAAACACTCACCCCCAGTCAACTGATCTGGGTTTAATCCATCATCATTCTTTAGCTCACTCCACCACCCCAGTTCAGACATGGCCATATGCAAATCAGTCTGACCCTGTGCCTCATGGGAACAGTCCAGCCCGAACTGCCAAGCCATGTCTTCCCTGGACCGGAAACAAGCATCCTAGGACCGGTTTCTGGCATTTCAGCCGTCATCAGCCAGGCTTGCTTGAATCCAGTGGCAAAGTGAGCAAGGGACCCACGTCTGGGCATACCCCCGCCAACTTAGGGCGACCAAAGCGATACAAAAGGGGATGATGGACGGAACGTTTGAGCCAATCAAACACTCACCCCCAGTCAACTGATCTGGGTTTAATCCATCATCATTCTTTAGCTCACTCCACCACCCCAGTTCAGACATGGCCATATGCAAATCAGTCTGACCCTGTGCCTCATGGGAACAGTCCAGCCCGAACTGCCAAGCCATGTCTTCCCTGGACCGGAAACAAGCATCCTAGGACCGGTTTCTGGCATTTCAGCCGTCATCAGCCAGGCTTGCTTGAATCCAGTGGCAAAGTGAGCAAGGGACCCACGTCTGGGCATACCCCCGCCAACTTAGGGCGACCAAAGCGATACAAAGGGGATGATGGACGGAACGTTTGAGCCAATCAAACACTCACCCCCAGTCAACTGATCTGGGTTTAATCCATCATCATTCTTTAGCTCACTCCACCACCCCAGTTCAGACATGGCCATATGCAAATCAGTCTGACCCTGTGCCTCATGGGAACAGTCCAGCCCGAACTGCCAAGCCATGTCTTCCCTGGACCGGAAACAAGCATCCTAGGACCGGTTTCTGGCATTTCAGCCGTCATCAGCCAGGCTTGCTTGAATCCAGTGGCAAAGTGAGCAAGGGACCCACGTCTGGGCATACCCCCGCCAACTTAGGGCGACCAAAGCGATACAAAAGGGGATGATGGACGGAACGTTTGAGCCAATCAAACACTCACCCCCAGTCAACTGATCTGGGTTTAATCCATCATCATTCTTTAGCTCACTCCACCACCCCAGTTCAGACATGGCCATATGCAAATCAGTCTGACCCTGTGCCTCATGGGAACAGTCCAGCCCGAACTGCCAAGCCATGTCTTCCCTGGACCGGAAACAAGCATCCTAGGACCGGTTTCTGGCATTTCAGCCGTCATCAGCCAGGCTTGCTTGAATCCAGTGGCAAAGTGAGCAAGGGACCCACGTCTGGGCATACCCCCGCCAACTTAGGGCGACCAAAGCGATACAAAAGGGGGTGATGGACGGAACGTTTGAGCCAATCAAACACTCACCCCCAGTCAACTGATCTGGGTTTAATCCATCATCATTCTTTAGCTCACTCCACCACCCCAGTTCAGACATGGCCATATGCAAATCAGTCTGACCCTGTGCCTCATGGGAACAGTCCAGCCCGAACTGCCAAGCCATGTCTTCCCTGGACCGGAAACAAGCATCCTAGGACCGGTTTCTGGCATTTCAGCCGTCATCAGCCAGGCTTGCTTGAATCCAGTGGCAAAGTGAGCAAGGGACCCACGTCTGGGCATACCCCCGCCAACTTAGGGCGACCAAAGCGATACAAAAGGGGATGATGGACGGAACGTTTGAGCCAATCAAACACTCACCCCCAGTCAACTGATCTGGGTTTAATCCATCATCATTCTTTAGCTCACTCCACCACCCCAGTTCAGACATGGCCATATGCAAATCAGTCTGACCCTGTGCCTCATGGGAACAGTCCAGCCCGAACTGCCAAGCCATGTCTTCCCTGGACCGGAAACAAGCATCCTAGGACCGGTTTCTGGCATTTCAGCCGTCATCAGCCAGGCTTGCTTGAATCCAGTGGCAAAGTGAGCAAGGGACCCACGTCTGGGCATACCCCCGCCAACTTAGGGCGACCAAAGCGATACAAAAGGGGATGATGGACGGAACGTTTGAGCCAATCAAACACTCACCCCCAGTCAACTGATCTGGGTTTAATCCATCATCATTCTTTAGCTCACTCCACCACCCCAGTTCAGACATGGCCATATGCAAATCAGTCTGACCCTGTGCCTCATGGGAACAGTCCAGCCCGAACTGCCAAGCCATGTCTTCCCTGGACCGGAAACAAGCATCCTAGGACCGGTTTCTGGCATTTCAGCCGTCATCAGCCAGGCTTGCTTGAATCCAGTGGCAAAGTGAGCAAGGGACCCACGTCTGGGCATACCCCCGCCAACTTAGGGCGACCAAAGCGATACAAAAGGGGATGATGGACCGGAACGTTTGAGCCAATCAAACACTCACCCCCAGTCAACTGATCTGGGTTTAATCCATCATCATTCTTTAGCTCACTCCACCACCCCAGTTCAGACATGGCCATATGCAAATCAGTCTGACCCTGTGCCTCATGGGAACAGTCCAGCCCGAACTGCCAAGCCATGTCTTCCCTGGACCGGAAACAAGCATCCTAGGACCGGTTTCTGGCATTTCAGCCGTCATCAGCCAGGCTTGCTTGAATCCAGTGGCAAAGTGAGCAAGGGACCCACGTCTGGGCATACCCCCGCCAACTTAGGGCGACCAAAGCGATACAAAAGGGGATGATGGACGGAACGTTTGAGCCAATCAAACACTCACCCCCAGTCAACTGATCTGGGTTTAATCCATCATCATTCTTTAGCTCACTCCCACCACCCCAGTTCAGACATGGCCATATGCAAATCAGTCTGACCCTGTGCCTCATGGGAACAGTCCAGCCCGAACTGCCAAGCCATGTCTTCCCTGGACCGGAAACAAGCATCCTAGGACCGGTTTCTGGCATTTCAGCCGTCATCAGCCAGGCTTGCTTGAATCCAGTGGCAAAGTGAGCAAGGGACCCACGTCTGGGCATACCCCCGCCAACTTAGGGCGACCAAAGCGATACAAAAGGGGATGATGGACGGAACGTTTGAGCCAATCAAACACTCACCCCCAGTCAACTGATCTGGGTTTAATCCATCATCATTCTTTAGCTCACTCCACCACCCCAGTTCAGACATGGCCATATGCAAATCAGTCTGACCCTGTGCCTCATGGGAACAGTCCAGCCCGAACTGCCAAGCCATGTCTTCCCTGGACCGGAAACAAGCATCCTAGGACCGGTTTCTGGCATTTCAGCCGTCATCAGCCAGGCTTGCTTGAATCCAGTGGCAAAGTGAGCAAGGGACCCACGTCTGGGCATACCCCCGCCAACTTAGGGCGACCAAAGCGATACAAAAGGGGATGATGGACGGAACGTTTGAGCCAATCAAACACTCACCCCCAGTCAACTGATCTGGGTTTAATCCATCATCATTCTTTAGCTCACTCCACCACCCCAGTTCAGACATGGCCATATGCAAATCAGTCTGACCCTGTGCCTCATGGGAACAGTCCAGCCCGAAATGCCAAGCCATGTCTTCCCTGGACCGGAAACAAGCATCCTAGGACCGGTTTCTGGCATTTCAGCCGTCATCAGCCAGGCTTGCTTGAATCCAGTGGCAAAGTGAGCAAGGGACCCACGTCTGGGCATACCCCGCCAACTTAGGGCGACCAAAGCGATACAAAAGGGGATGATGGACGGAACGTTTGAGCCAATCAAACACTCACCCCCAGTCAACTGATCTGGGTTTAATCCATCATCATTCTTTAGCTCACTCCACCACCCCAGTTCAGACATGGCCATATGCAAATCAGTCTGACCCTGTGCCTCATGGGAACAGTCCAGCCCGAACTGCCAAGCCATGTCTTCCCTGGACCGGAAACAAGCATCCTAGGACCGGTTTCTGGCATTTCAGCCGTCATCAGCCAGGCTTGCTTGAATCCAGTGGCAAAGTGAGCAAGGGACCCACGTCTGGGCATACCCCCGCCAACTTAGGGCGACCAAAGCGATACAAAAGGGGATGATGGACGGAACGTTTGAGCCAATCAAACACTCACCCCCAGTCAACTGATCTGGGTTTAATCCATCATCATTCTTTAGCTCACTCCACCACCCCAGTTCAGACATGGCCATATGCATGGCCCGCGAGCAAGAACTTGGCTGGCTGGCTCCCAAGACTGCTCTCCAGAACCATAACCTTTCCATTCAATCAAATAAAACAAGCATCCATTTTTACATTTAGAATCAAGGATTCTCTGAACCTCAAACTCCAAATGACCAGCCAGCGTAATAGGTGCAGGAGGGAGAGCAGGACGGATCTGGGCACAATAGGGTTTCAACAAGGAGACATGAAACACTGGATGAGCAGGTAAGTCTTTAGGCAACTGTGGGGGGCGTGGCCGAGCCGAGCTGCAAAATGGCTGCTTGGTGAAGGGGCTCTGCCGGCCGAGCCCAAAATATCCGTCAGTTATCTGGATAATCCTAACAATCCTGGCCTGAAACGGGAGCGAGTGATTGATGCTTAGCAGTGGGCACACACCCCTGAAATTTCGACATTGCGGAGCCGAGGATAGCCTGCCTGCCCTGCCTCGTGGTCATGTGGCCTGCTCGCAGCCTAAGAGGCGCGTCCCTGCGACTGCCTGCTGTCGCGTCTAAAGTTGTGGCTTACCCGGCGCCCCTGCCGATCTCCCTGGGCGCAGCTGCGGAGCCTTCTGGGACTAGCGCTGCGGTCGTGGCGGGCTGTGCGGATCTCCGCGGCTGAGAGCTGGAGGTGACTGGCGGTGGGCCGGGGCAGACTGCGACTGACCGGTGAGTCATGCCGCGCGGCTGCTGGGCAGTCGGCGTACCCGTTGCCGTGACCGCTGCTGGTTGATAGGTGGCGCGTGGAGGCTCACGGAGCCGCTGGCGGACGAGCCGGCGGTTGCCTTTGGAGCAGGGCGCAGCCCCCGCCGTGTCCTCCGGTGCGGCCTACATCTGTCTGTCCACGATCCCCTGAGGCCCAGGGGGTCTTATCTCGCGGCCCTGCTGGTGGCTGGAAGAGGTCGGAGGACAACACGCAGCACGCCGGCTGTTGTGGATCTCCGTGGCGCACCTGTGAAGGACTGTGGGAGGCTCATAAGGTACCCCGAGAGCAACATTTAATTAAAGCGCTGCACACAGGAAAAGTGGGGAGGTGCGGCAGTATGCACCAGTGCATAAGAACAGCTAAGGACACGCAACGAATAGATGGGAAGGAAGAGGGCTGGGCGCCATCATTCCCCACTTGCACTAGGCCTCTGAAAGTTGAGAGCTCTGCACGCCAGCCCAGTGAGCGTTCTGCCTGTCCCCAGGAGTGTGGGGGAAATGTGTTAGATCCCCAAGGTGCGTGATTGCACCCGCTCTACAGGCGCAACCAGGAGAAACTGCGCTGCGTCACCAGTAGCGCGTGCAAAACACAGCCTGCATAGGGCAGGGGCACACGGTGAGGCCGGGCGAACTGGTTGGGAGCATAGCTTGTCAGGCGCATACAGTGGAGGTGCTGTGCCGGATTTGGGCAAAACAAAAGAGATCATGTAGAAACGGACATTAAGCAGCCAAAATTAAATTTTGAGAAAAGGTCGACAAGACAGCAGGAGGGTGGACCCGCCCCTTCTAATGTGGTGCCAGAAACACAAATGGATTCAGATCAGGAAGACGACATCAGGTCCATGTTGCGTGAAGTTAAGGTCAGTTTGCATGCGATTGATTCGAAATTGGACTCCATGGCGGCGAGAATGGACCAAGTAACTCAAAAGGTGGAAAAACATGAGGCTAGAATCAACACTCTTGAAACTAGAGTCTCAGATTCCGATGACCACCAAACCGAAACGCATGAACAACTACTGCGCATGGATCAACATCATCAAAGCAAAGAACGAAGACCTTGAAGCACGGTCGAGGAGAAATAATGTTCGCATCACAGGAATTCTGGAGTCAACGAACATTACGAACATGGAGAAATATGTTGAAGCTATGCTAAAAGAGCTATTGGGAAAAGATCTATCTGAAATGTTTCTGGTCGAGCGTGCCCACCGCACACTGGGCCCTAGCCCACCTCCTGGTGCCCAGCCCCACCCGATCCTTGCTCGCCTCCTGAATTATAGAGATAGAGACACTGTCCTAAAAATGACCCGCGAGCAGGGATCAATTCAATACCAAGGTAACTCCATCACCCTGTTTCCGGACTTTACCCAAACTGTTCAGGCGGCGCGCAGAGAGTTTGTCCTGACCATAAAACTGCTACAAAAATCCGGCACCAAATATGCATTCCTATATCCTGCCAAGCTCTGTGTTCATACTGGCAGCAGGCCCTTAATATTTACAGATGCTAGTGCAGCGCTCAAGTTTGCAAAGCAGGCGGCAAGGAAACATCAGAGTCCGAATGGAGAGAAAGAAGCATCACCGAGCGGGCATTTAAGTGATAATGATTGACTTGTAATGAATAAGGCCTTCTTTTATGGTCGTTCTTGTCTTTTTTAGACTGCAATAGCCCAAGGGAGAGTTAACACAATTGTGTTAAAGGGCTGCAGACACCCTTATCTGATCTGCTAGTAACTCATGCTGCCTTCCTAGAACTATTAATGTAATGTTCATGCTCGCTCCCGATTCACACATTGTAGACTGTTTCATGAAATTGTTAGTTCAGAACTGAGCTCGGCCACCCTGTGTTTTCAACAGGGGAGTATGCCGGCGACAGTACGCTCCCCCTGGGATATTTCCCAATAGCCCTAATTTACACAGGGCATCTTTCACATCTGGGGTCGTTCAATGGGAATGAGAACACAACCTGATTGGGGGGTTGGTGTGGGAGGGGGGAGGGCAGGGAATGTTAATGTTTATAGTTTTCTACCGCAGAATGCACTACTGATGGATTCATCGCGCTCAGACCCAGGGAAATGTCTATATAATTCACATGATTTAATCATAAGACATGGAGGGACCCTAGTTATTAGGTCACAGCTTGTTCTAGACAATATGGTACTTCACGACCGTAACTCTTACACAAATATGTATGCTTGCGTCTCACAGACTTAGATGTCATCATTAAAATGCATTACCTGGAACGTACGCGGTCTGAACGACCATAGGAAATCCAGATTGGTACAATCTTACCTCATCAGACACGAAGAAGACATATGCCTGTTACAGGAAACTCACTTGAAAGATGAGGCCCGTTCCAGACTGGCCTCAAACAGATGGGGTGAGGTATATATGTCCAACTATTCAAGCTTCTCTCGTGGGGTGGCAATTCTGATAAAGAGAGGTATCCCTTGGAAAATGCAGCAAGTGGTCACGGACCCTGAGGGTGGCTTTATAGTAATACGGGGTGTAATTTATGATCAGCAGATCATTATCACTAACACATATGGACCCAACACTGACAACCCTGAATTTTTCTATCATGTATGGCGCAAGGTACAGACAATGGGAGACGCCGCAATACTGTGGGGAGGCGACTTTAATGTAGTGTTGTCGCCCACTGCAGATAGAGCAGGCTCCTCCCGCACGCACCATCCGCAGGCAGCAGCTGCCCTGAAGGGATTAATGCTGGACCATCAACTGCTGGACACATGGCGTATATTCAACCCCACAGCCCGCGAGGGTACATGCATAACGCAACAACACCAAGCCTGGTCCAGGCTAGACTTTCTGGTTAACTTCCAAAGACCTACACTCCTGGGCTACTGAGGTCACACACCACCCCCGCACGCTGTCGGATCATGCTCCTGTCATGATAAAATTCTCAGTACCGAAACCCTACATTCAGCCATTCACTTGGCGGCTTCCCCCAAATGCGCTGCTTGATTCTGTGTTTAGAGAAGAGACTAGTAAACATATAACAGAATACTTTGAACACAATGTGGGCTCAGTAGACTCCATGGGGGCTACATGGGGAGCCTTTAAGGTGGTGATTCAGGGCTCCTGCATAGCCCTACAATCAGGAGTACTCCGAGATATCCGCAACAGCCTGAGCTGGTTGGAAGCGGAGATCCGTAATTTGGAATTGCAATACTTTCACTCCCCATCGTCTTCGTTACTTGGGCAAATCCGGGGTAAACTCACTGCTTTTCAGGAAGAGGCTGAAAGAGAGACGAGATTTTTACATAAACATGCACTGGCACGCCGTTATGGGGAAGGAGATAGGCCCGGGAAGACGCTAGCGAACCTCCTAAAACCACCCTGAAGCTCCACATTTATCACAGAACTTTCCACACCCGAAGCCCCGCAGGCACGTACACAATCAGTGATTTTGGACACAATAAGAAACTTCTTTTCACAGTTATACACTTCTCAGTCAGACTCGTCTGAATGTGACCTGCTAGAGTATTTTGATTCTATAGAACTCCTGTGGCTAAGTAGGGCCCATCGTGCATACCTTGATGTCCCATTCACTTGCGGAAGACGTAAGGAAGGTAATTCCTAGCTTACCGGCTGACAAGGCCCCAGGGGCTGATGGCCTAACGTCTAAATTCTATAAAGAATATTCAGAGCTGGTTGCCCCTCACCTGCTAGCGGTATATCAAGAAGCCTCACAAAATGGGGTTCTACCAAAATCCATTCGTGAGGCTATTATCATAACATTGTTAAAACCTGACAAAGATCCCTCGAGATGCAACTTGTACAAACCGCTCTCACTAATCAACTTAGATGCTAAGATCTTTGCCAAATTACTGCCCAATAAACTACAACCGCTTCTCCCATTAATCGTTCGGATCAATCTGGTTTCGTGCCGGGCCGATCCACCTCACATAACTTGAGGACAATTTTCGCCTTACTGCATTATCTCGCTCCTCACGTGTCGGCAATAGCAGCACTACTAGATGCCACGAAGGCTTTCGACTCTCTGGAGTGGAAGTTCTTGTTCACTCTGCTCCATAGATTGGGATTAAGCCCCTTGTTTATTGAGCAGGTCAGGCTTCTATACACCTTGCCCACGGCCAGAATTAAAGTAAACGGGCTAATCTCTGAGCCCATAAAAATCACCAGAGGAACTCAGCAAGGGTGTCCTTTGTCACCCTTATTATTTGCGATAGCAACAGACCCACTAGCGGCCAGACTAAGACAACACCACACAAACCGTGGGATAGGGTTCACAACCAGAGGCCTGACTGTGTCAATGTATGCAGATGACATTACCCTTTATATGACAGACCCAGGGGAAAATTTTGCACCCATGACAAGAGAATTAGTGCGCTACGGGGGCATGTCGGGTATAGTGGTCAATTGGGGGAAATCCATCATTATTCCATTAACATCAGGCACACTTGCTTTTGATACTGAATTTCCAATAGCCTGGGCGGACGGCCCTACGCGGTATTTGGGTGTCTGGATCAGCAGGAACTTACAAGAGATCTGGACGGCCAACTACGGCAGGGCAGTGGACTGGATAGAAGACCGTGTAAGGAGATGGAAGACAGTGCCTCTTTCCTTAGCAGGCCGTATTGCCATAACAAAAATGATTATCCTGCCAAAATTACTGTATCTATTCGTGAACATTCCAATGCCAATCACGGCACAATTTTTAAAATGTGGGCAGGGAGACAGCCCCGGATTTCTTGGGAGCTACTCACATTGCCGCTGGCACGGGGGGGGCTTGGTGCTTCTGATTTTGCACTATATGCATACAGCTCTCAGGCACAATTCCTACACTTTTGGCTGCATACCATACCGTTCCAGCCACATGTGGCAGTCGAAGTGGACAGAGTGGCACCACTCCCCTTGAATACGGCATTATATCAAAAATATAAACGCCTGAGACATGAAATTGACACCACTGAAACCCTGCGCTGGGCCTGGGATGGGCTCTGCAAACGGACAAGAACAGACGCACTATATGCGCCATCAATACTGCTAGCGAATAATCCACTGTTCCCGCCACTCATGGATAGAAGGGCGCAGGCGCGCGCACAATCACACAAAATCCTTATTGGTAAGGACTTGTATCCAGGAGAAACCTTCTTAACGCTCCAACAAATGTGCAGTTCACCACCTCAATCAGCGCTAGACACGCTCTTATACTACCAGCTACGTGCATCGTGTCGGAGCAGATTTAACACATTCCCAGATGCTCCTCCGTCACTGCCGGCATTAGAAAAATAATTGTAGTAGAATCAGGCCGCAAGCTGGTGACCCGTATTTATACCATCACACAAAAAAATTCTCCAATCATTGTACCACAATCACGTGGAGCATGGGAGGTGGACATAGGGGAGGATCTCACAGATGAACAGTGGGACTTTTGCTGCAGGCAAATGGAACAACTGTCTCCTAACTATCGTCTGCGGCTCATCCACTTTAAATACATACATCGCATTTACCGCACCCCGACACAACTACAACGCATGGGGTTGAGATCGGACGCGAACTGCTGGCGGTGTGGGACCCCTCAAGCCACTTTCATTCACCTAGCGTGTTAGTGTCGGCCAATAGCTAACTTCTGGTCGAAAATACTGCACCACATTAAGAATATTACTGGCCAGAATTTGCCTAGCACCCCACTGGTGGCGTTGCTGGGGTTTGTTCAGGATACCTCACCATCGGATAGGCGGCTCACTGCAATGCTGCTGCTGCTGGCAAAAAGACAGGTGGCCCTGCATTGGGGCGCTACCTCCCCCCAACCACAAAAGCTTGGGTAAAGGACATCACATACTGCAGAGACAAATTAACCTGCTATTGGGAACTGCTACCGACACAATCCCGCCCTAAAGACATTTGGTCCCCATTTACAAATTGGCTCTGTTCTACTGCTGCGGACGCTCCATGATCCTACCTGTACAAAGAGATAGTGCCCATTTTCTGCAATGAGAGGGTGCTCGCTGGCTAGACTGGTTGTGTAGTATTGTAATGCTAAATGTCTGTTACTTTCATCGTGACTGTGATGCACCACCGTGATGTATTTTTCTTTCACTATGCTAACAAGCTCAAAAATGTTGATCTGCGGATGTTGTGACCCTCCAGGCAAACAAATGTATCAGTAGACATATAATGTAACTGCAGTAGCATGTTTCACCGTTTAAGTTCTTATATGAAATCTCAATAAAAAGAATTTAAACAAAAGTCTTTAGGCAACTGTAACTTAACAGCTACGGGGTTAATGATATGTTCAATAGAAAAGGGACCCTTATAACGGGGATGGTGTGCACGTTTTCAGAGGACAGTCAAACTTGGGGGGAGATTTACTAAGCTTTTGCACTGTGTTTGCGTCACAAAAGTGACGCAAAACGATGCAAAATCTTATTTTTGTAATTTACTTTCCAGCGCTAAACTTGTTTAGCACTGGAAATAACGTAAAAGTAATGGGGGCGTACCAAGGGTGGTGCATGGGCGTTCCCATGCAACCGCCCAAGGTTTCTCACGCTTAACCCAATTTACTAAAAACAGTAGATTGGGTTTAGCGTGAGAAAACTGCGCCCTTTTCAACTAGGGCGCAAGGAAGGAGAAATGCTTTCATTTCTCCTTCCTTTCCGACTTGCATGCGTGCTGCACTGTGCAGCACGCATACAATGTGGGAAAAGCTTTCCTTTTGTCTAGCATAGTATTTTGTACAGGAAGGGTACCCTTCCTGTACAAAACCTATGCTAGACTCATGCACACACCCTAGCGCTGCGGCGCTAAGGTGTGTGCATGGCGCACAGCAGCTGTAATCCGCTCCGGCGCAAGGGAAAGGGGAGGAGATAGCCATATCTTTGAAGATATGGCGCTCTCCTGCTCCCTCCCTGTCGCGCAGCGCAGCCTCGCGGGGGGCTGTGCTGCGTTGCGTGACTTTTTCGTAAATCTCCCCCTTGGTCTCCTAACTTGTAGTCAGACTGTGGTTGTTGATTTCTATCAGCATGTCTTTCAACACCAAACTTAGCTGGATGCAAGAGTGATAATCCCTGATGTTGAGATTCTATCAGAAGTTTAACAAAGTCTTGTATAGCAGGTTCATTTTCAAAACTCATTACAAAGTTTTCAGGTAACACACTTGGCTGTATCCCACTTAAGCAACAGAATGGGGAGACACCAGTGACTGAATGCGGTGTGTTGTTGTAAGCAAACTCAGCGCAAAGTAACAAGGATTCCCAGCCTCCGGGGGTAGAGCTTAGAAAACATTGCAGTGTGGGTTTCAACACCTTATTTAACTGCTCCGTCTGGCCATACAAAATGAGAGCGACAGGCAGACGAGAGTCGAGTATCAATGTCCAAGGATGTGCAAAGACTGCACCAAAATCGTGAAATGAATTGCGAGCCCCTATCAGAATAAATAACCAAAAGGAGCCAGGGCAACTGCAGAATTTGTTGAACAAACAGCACGGCATAGGCTTTATTAGTGGGTGTCTCTTTTAGGGAAAAAAAATGTGTCATCTAGGAAAAGAGATCGGTTACTACCCAAACAGTAGTATAGCTTTCAGAACTGGGAAGGTCAGTAATAAAGTCCATGCTGATGGCATGCCAAGGATAAGGAGGTATGAGCAAAACTTGTGAATAGTCTAGTGGGTTGGAATGGGGTGTCTCGCCTTGAAAGCAAGCTAAGCATATTTGAACACAGTCATGTACATCCTTAAAAAATGTGAGCCCCTCAAACCATAGTTGACCATTTACTAGGGTCTTTTGAATTCTCAGAAGATCTGCTAATTGAGTGTCAGGGCACCTGGTTAAGGCTTCTTGTCTTAATTCTTCATGGGAATGGATGAGGTCGGATCATGATAAGGGAACTGGTTATATAAGTAATTGACTATTTCAGTTACACAAGAGTTGGGTTCGTCCCAACTCAAACTCTGACTGCTACCAAAGAGGGATTTCTGGTCACAGGGATTTTCAATGTGTTATGCGTAAACAACGTTCTGAGAAGTAGGTTCCTGCGTGTCCTGAGTGGTGTAAGTCTGTACCGGCGACAACATCCCTAGTAAAAAGGGAGTAACTGAGTGCACTTGTCCTGTCGTACGGTAGAGTTGTGATGGAACCCTTCCCAAGTCTACCTGGGAGGCCCTCACCTCCACTAAAATATACTGCGCGGGGTCTGGACATCTAAGCACTGGGTCCATTTTCCTTTTCATGGTGGCACCCTTGGGGACCATGATGGGTACCATGAAATCAACAGAGTGAGCATGAAATATGTCTACTCAATTCAGAAAAAGGGGAACAATATGTCTCTGGTCCTATAGGAGCGTGAGCTTGACAACAGGGAAGCGTTGCACCCGGAATAAAGTCTAAGTGACAAACAATTACCCTATGAAGAGGTAGTGGTGTAATCTTGTGTTCGTCGAGATTGTCTTGAAGGTTGAGGCAACCCACTGGGCGCTGGGTCAACGAGTCTGGTGGGAGGACTGCACATGCCAAGAGAGATAAACCCCTCTGAGTGTTATCATAGCAATGAGTGCGACAGTAATTAGATTCTAAAGTGACAACATGGTGGGACCAGTTACCAACTCAGAACCACAGGTATGGACAAAGGTACACATAGCCAAGAGACAAGACGTCACCTCTTTAAACTTTTCAAAATCATGCAAATCCAAGTTATTCTTTTCTAAGAGTGGAATAGCCCCATTAACTGCATCACCCCCGAGAGGGAATACTATAGAAGCCATTCTAGCGACTTGGACCAATTTCGGGTTATCACCCCTCAAAAGTGTCATTTTCAAAGTTGTAATAATAAATCTGACCTTGCCATTAAAGAGGATTAATCATTACATGTCGATAGGTACCAAACATGACAGATCTACTCCCTCTCAATCAGGAATTACAGCTTATTAAATGTAATAAGGAATCACCAATGTTATCCTATGAGAGGAGTAGGCCTCGCAGTAGTGAAAAAACGAATTTGGGAGTTTTTACTACCAGGACATGTAAAACTTAAAAGTACATGTCCTACCTTTTACTTACACAGCAACCTGCCCTATGGGTTACCTAGGGCCTACCTATGAGGTGACATATGTAATAAAAGGGGAGTTTAAGGCTCGGCATGGGGTTTTAACTGCCAAGTCAAAATGGCAGACGAACAGTGCTACAGGCTGCAGTGGTAAGCCTGGGACATGTTGAAGGTACTATTTAAGTGGGTGTCACAATAAGTGCTGCAGGCCCACTGGTAACTTTTAACTTGCAGGCCCTGGGTATATGATATACCACTCTACAAGGGACTTACAAGTAAATTAAATATGCCAAACAGGTGTTAACCAATTATACTATGTTTTAGGGAGAGAGCTCAAGCACTTTAGCACTGGTTAGCTGTGGTAAAATGAAGAGTCCTAAGGCCAACAAAAATGAATTCAGTAAAAAGTGGGAGGAGGAAGGCAAAACGTTTGGGGGTGACCCTGCAGAGAGGACCATTTCCAACAACAGTTCTTTTAGGGTGACCCTCTGCAGCAAACTGTTTTTTCAAAAACAACTTCCTTTTCCCACTGCCCCCTCTGGAATACTCGCCATATGTATATTATTTTGTTGTGATCAACCTTCAACATCTTCAGCTTTCTATTGAAGGAACCTGACCCTTTCCATGAAGTGAGCCACCTGACATTGCAAATTCATTTACATCTGGTTCCAGTAGAGCCACAGCGGACTGAACTTCTGGGACTCTTTCCACCATCTTCTGCTGGCTTACCCTGACAGTCTGACATCTGGGACGATTGCATCAGTTGTACTATGTAAGCCATCTCTAGTTTCCTATCTTGCTCTAAGTATGTTATCAAACATGTCACTGGCCAATGAGCTTCTCTGTTTTTAAATAAAAAGCAAAAGACACACAATTGATGGACGGAATGCAGAACAAATCAAAACATTCACCCCCAGTCAAGAGATCTGGGTTAAATCCATCATTCTTTTGCTCACCATGCCACCCCAGTTTAGACCTGGCCATATGCAAATCAGTCTTGACTCTGTGCCTCATGGGAACAGTCCAGCCCGAACTGCCAAGCCAGGTCCTCCCTGGACCGGAAACAAGCATCCTAGGACCGGTTTCGGGGTTTCACCCCTCTTCAGCCAGGATAGCTTGATTCCAGTGGCACAGTGAGCCCAGGACCCACGTCTGGGCATACCTGGCGCACTTAGGGTGAGAAAGCAAAAGACACACAATTGATGGACGGAATGCAGAACAAATCAAAACATTCACCCCCAGTCAATAAGCCGTCAGGTGGAGGGACTAGCACTTTGACCTCTAAACACCCTGAAGCCACTTCAGTGCATGATGCCTTCATTCTACCAACTAAGAAAGTCTTCAGGCTCCTACCTATATCCAGGTGGAGCCTACTGACAATAAAGGAGTTACCATGGTACATAATATTTCAAATTTGCTAACACAGGTAGGTGCCTCAATGGGCTTCTTCACCTGGGCTGAAATAATCAGGAGCTGCTTTATGAGAAAGTTAATGAAGATCAACCTTTTCAAAGATGCGGTAATCTTTTGCTTTGTATTGAATAATTCATAATTTATACACTTGTTCTTTAGAACCCACTGATGAAGAAATTAGAGTGACTCATGTTTATTTGGTTGCTAGTGAATTACAGTCAGCTATGATTGTAATGGCAAATAAATGTTAATTTTGGAAATGTTGACAAACATTTTAATTTCATAGGAGCAATAGGAACAAGCATCAACAATTACACTTGTACACTTGTCTTTAATCCATGTAACTGTGATGGGATTAAAGACTGAGTTCCCAAGAAAAGAATACCCTTTCAGATCAGGGCATTAGAACATACGACTTTAAAGGTTCCAATGACCTACATTAAGGGCCATATTTATCAACAATGCACGCAATGGAGCAAGCCACCTTGCTCCGCTGCGTGAAAGGGAGTGGGCACGATTGCGCCATATTTAACATTCTATTGGCGTATTCCTGCTCTCTTCCTGCGCTGGTGCACAATCTGTGCCTAGGACCAACACAGGCACCCTTGCACTGTGGTGCAAGGGTGCCTGCATCGTAGGCAGGAGTGCTTTTGTGAAATTAGGGGCACCTTCCTGCACAAAAACAATCCTCAGAGGCATGTTTTTCTTTCTACGTGTGCTGCAAAGTGCAGCACACATAGAAAGAGGAAACAACGAGGAGAAATAAACATATTTATCCTCGTTACACTTCACCTGGAGAGGCGTAGCATTTGGATGCATTCCCAGGTCTACCAGTAATGGTAAATCAGGGAATACACCATGGGTGGATGCGTGGGAACACCCATGCTCCACCCATGGAACGCCTCCCTTGGGTAGGGTAACGCAAGGCAGTGATTTGCATTGCCTTGCATCACTCTAGATTTAGCAAGCCACGTGGTGCTATGCAAGGTGGCCTTACGTGGCTTGATAAAGCTCCTAGGTTTTGTGTCACCCTCGCGCCCGCTTGCGCAGCACCAGGGTGACGCAAAACCTTGATAAATGTGGTCCTAAATTCCAAAATAAATCAGACAATGTATTTGCCTGTGGAACCAACAAGGCAAACCATTGATCATGCGTTAGTGTTGTGCCAATCAAGTAAGATAATTGCTGCCCTCCTCTTCCTCCTACGCTTTTAATCTGATGTACTCTGTACTTGAACTCTAGCCTGACCTGATCTAGCTGAACATCATCCAAAACTTCTCCAATGCCAAACGTGTGTCGGCCACTTACTGATGATGAGAACAACTGGATCAGGTTAGATTGAGCCAGAGCAAACCTGTTCACCCTGGACGCGGTTTGCATCAGATCGGTTGAACGGCTAAAACAAATGAAATGTTCTGTTTTTCTGTTTGAGGACACCATGGTGATGACATTGAGGACATGCACAAGTATGCTTTCAACCCCTGTAAAAAGATGTTCTTGAACCGTAGCCTTTTATTGTCATCAAATTGGAGAGCAGATTCAAAGAGGGTGAAGGGTGGAAGTTAGACCTCCCCAGCCCTTGAGGTTTATAAACTATTGTGCCAGACGCGACCCGCCAAGGAGCCGAGATAATGGGCTGCCCAATATTTTCCACATTATTGCTATGATGATACAGACTTTTTAAAATACCTGCTAATGTCACCCTCCAGCACCTCAATGGTACCTTTGTTCTTTGACCTTGGGCCGAGGGGCATATACTTACTTGCTGAATTAAGACCACTTCTGTATTGGATTAGTTTGGGGGGACACCTGAGTTAAGGCATTATAAGGAGGCCCTAAGCGGTGTTTTTGGCCTCCTTGGTAGTTGATCACTTGCCTGGTATAGGCATGTATGTGATCTGTGAAGTCTGTCAGATCACTATTCTTCCTTTGAGCTTATTACCTTGGGCATAGCCAATAAGGTTAAATCTGTGTGCACAAAATGGCTTCAGGGGGCGATACTTTCAGATACCACCCAAGGGAGTCTTACAAAGGCCTTTTACGATAATAAGGGCCTCATTTACGAGGCCCCCAGTGCCACTTTTACGCTGCCAGAACGTCACTTTTTTGACGCTCTGGTGGCCCAATGTGCCGCAGCATATTTACAAGGCCACGTAAAGCCACTTTATGTGGCTTTTCATTGTGGCTTTTCATGGCCTTGTAAATCTGTGCCGCTTTCATGGGTGAAGGGGCTTTCCATGGGTGTTGCTGTGGGTGTTCCCACGCAACCCCCAAGGAATCTGAAGCATTCCCAGATTTCCGAGGAATCGTAACCCTGGGAATGCGTCAGATACTACAACCACCCCAGGGGTGGCGTTAGGGAGGTGCAATGAAAGGAAATCTCCTTATTTCTACTAGTTTTTTATCTTTCCATGTGTGCTGCATTCTGCCCCTTCCTGAACTAAAACAATCCTGCATTCAATCAGGCACCCTTACACCATGCTGCAAGGGTGCCTGCATTGGCGCTAGGCAGCACATTGTGCATAAGCGCTGGAAAAGGCAGGCCTTTGTTCTGAATATATTACCTCTGGATGTAACTAATCATTGTTTGAGCTAAAACAAGCGTTTAAGCCCTTTTCCTAATCTACATAGGGAAATACATATATGGTTATGAAAGGATGCATTTGTTGAAAATATATGACCTCTGGATGCACTTAATCACTGTTTGAGCTAAAACAAGCGTTTTAAGCTCTTTTCCTATCTCCTTAGGGAAATACTAGGGAAGCATGGAAATACATAAGGAATACATAAGGAAATACAATGGATGCCTTTGTTATGAATATATTACCTCTGGATGTAACTAATCATTATCTCCATAGGGAATACAAGGGAAGCATGGAAATACATAAGGCATACATAAGGAAATACAATGGATGCCTTTGTTCTGAATATATTACCTCTGGATGTAACTAATCACTGGTTGAGTTAAAACAAGCGTTCTAAGCCCTTTCTCTAATCTACATAGGGAAATACATATATGGTTATGAAAGGATGCATTTGTGGCGAATATATGAATATGTATGTAACTAAACAGTGTTTGAGCTAAAACAAGCGTTTAAAGCTCTTTTCCTATCTCCATAGGGAAATACAAGTGAAGCATGGAAATACATAAGGAAATACATAAGGAAATACATAGAGAAATACACATATGGTTATGAAAGGATTCATTTCTTGTGAATATATCAGCTCTGGATGTATCTAATCACTGTTTGAGCGAAAACAAGCGTTTTAAGCTCTTTTCCTAATCTCCAAAGGGAAATACAAGTATGGTTAGGAAAGAATGCATTTGTGGCGAATATATGAATATGTATGTAACGAAACAGTGCCTGAGCTAAAACAGGCGTTTAAAGCTCTTTTCCTATCTCCATAGGGAAATACAAGGGAAGCATGGAAATACATAAGGAATACATAATAAATACCTCTGGATGGAACTAATCACTGTTTGAGCAAAAATAAGCGTTTTAAGCCCTTTTCCTATCTCCATAGGGAAATACACATATGGTTATGAAGGGATGCATTTCTTGTGAATATGACATTACCCAGACTTAAGCAACCCCGGCACTGGCGCCGATTGTACGTGCGCTGGGAGTGATTCTCACTTCCTCTGCTCATTTGCATGTTTCCTGCCAGACATCTCACTCACCCCTACCAGCTGCTGCATGCATAACCAGCTTCACTTCACACCCTGTGCAACGAACAGAATGTTTGATTTCGCAGCATAGGAAAAGAAAACGGCATTACTGTCTGCTGGAGAATATATTCACTGCGTCTTTCGTGAACCTTATTGGGCATTGTTACCATGTATGGCGCACACTCTGCACGATTCGTTAAACCTGTGCCGATTTCTTACAGGTGTGCATTTCGCCACGTGTAAGGATAGTAATTACTACACGTCGGCGTGAGGGTGCACTGGCCATGCTGTGTCGGGTTAACAGCAGCGGAATAAGAAGGCAGGCTGCAGAGCAGGGTTGAGGGACATTGGTAGAGTTGTAATAGGAATCTGCAGGGCGGGTTTGAGGATATATTGTCAGCTGTTTGTGGGCCCTAAATACTGGGAAAGTATATATATGGCAGGGTTGAGGTGCAAAATCAGAGCTGCCTATTAGAATAGGAAAGGGGCTGAAAGGTCAGGAGTGAGGTGCACTATCAGAGCTGAAATATGATGTTCTAATATTGGAGTAAGAGAGTGTGACGGAGAGCAGGGTTGAGGTGCCCTGGCAGAGCTGTGTGTAATAGAAGGTAAGGCTGCGGGGAAGGGTGGAGGGGTAACAGCAGAGCACTGCGGGTCCAAAAAAGGACAACGCAGAGGGTGAGACTATCCTTCCAGTAGTGCTGCGGGTTTGTATTGTGTAGTGCTGCGAGCCTGTATTGTGTAGTATTGAGTGTGCACTTCCTGTAGTGCTGAGGCTGTCTGTCCTGCAGTGCCTTGGATGTCTGTCCTGTCGTGGCACTGAAGGGGTCTCCCCTGTTTTGGGCGGAATGCCGTTCAGCTTGTGATATTCACAATTTAGCTGAGACTCAATGTAAGTGAGAAGAAATAGATAAATACGTGAAAAGGGATGCATATTCTGAATATTAGCAGCATGTACAAAGAAAAGAAAAGAGTGAATTGTGTTGAAATGTTATGCGGCTTTTCTAAAATATAGTTTTAAAATGTTTTCATTTTCACTCCATTATTGCAGCTTTTCTATTTACATGTCTCTGTCAAAATGCGCATGAGCCAGACATCCCTTCCATGTACTCTGGTTTATTACAATCACAGCCCGGGGGAGAGCTTCAAAGCCCCGAATGTCTGATCTCTCAACACTATCGCTTCTTCCCCTTCACCTCCTCTCAGGAATTACGCAGCCTATTTATTGAACATATTTGTGACGGGCTAGTTCATGCTTGCCTTCATTCCCCAGGCGAGAGACATGAAAACAGTTTCTCAGACTAAAATTGTGATTCCACTGATTTTAGGGGAGGACTTGATTTATGCTTATATTTGAGGGAGTGCAGTGCATGTTGGGGGCGGTGAAGTGACAGATGTGAGGAAGGGCATTCAGGGAAGAGTGAAAAGAGGATGCTGAAGAGGAAAGGGGTTGAAGATGTGCAGATGGACAAGATATGCAGAGAAAAAGAGGCTACATATCTAACATAAAGCACACATAATTGAAGGCCAAAACTCCTTCCACAGGCCTCATGCTATTTAATTCACAGACTTACTATTTCAGAATTTAAACATTTTCGATGTTAATTATTTATAAGAAATCATTGTTGTTACGCATTTATCTTAAACAGCTAACACCCAGTGACAAAGCCAATCATACTGACAGGCTTTAGGCGTATGTCAGTTGCTGTGCCATTTATCTGGATAAAATTACATCTCAGAGAGAAACCAAAATACCGGTCTGATGGCACACTATGGGAATCACAGAAATGTATTTGGCATGTTCCTTTATAGGGAGCACCCATTTTTTTCATCTCACTTAAAGACCTGTCTGCACATATTTCTATATGACTGGTTACAGCCAGAAGCTCTGGGTGCTTCCTGAAGTCTGGTTAGAGCATATTTTTCCAAAGTTAATGCTGCATGCAGTGCAAGACACTGGGCAAGGATACATTTTAAAGGGCTAAAGTTGTCATGCAGAACAATTTACATATTACAGTAACTGTTGAACAAATGAATGCAAGAAGATACGGGGCAGTTTTTAATGTGTTTAATATTTCAAGACTATACCTTCCCACTGCTTAATAAGCCTTGCTTTCTCGCTGCATTCATTTGCTTTAAAATGCACCATTTGCCAATCTTTTTAAAATTTCTTTCTCAGGAGAGGGACTCTCCCTAGACCCCAGATTTTTCAATTGAACTTGTTCACATCGCTAACTAGTGTTTTCTATTGGAAAGGGTAGAGCCAAAGCAGTCTTGCTTAGTACCCTAGCCCTCTTCAGAAGTCAGACTTGCTTGGTAACCCAGAAATTCTCTGAAATAATGTATGAGTTTTCTTTTATGAATGCCTAGAAGAACTGAATTTTTAGTCCATTTATCACAGAAATAGTGCTGAAAATCGCACCAAAAAGATGCCAATTTTTAAAAAAATTCTTCACGGGGGAGAACCCCCCTGAACCCCCCTTATTGCCGTCCAGCTCGCTCGCTGCGCTCGCTCGCATACGTTGAATCGTTCTGCTTACGCCACACCAGTTTCAAATTCCACCAGCCGCCACTGTGAATATATTACCGCTGGATGTATCTAATCACTGTTTGAGCAAGCTAAAACAAGCATTCTAAGCCCTTTCTCTAATCTACATAGGGAAATACATTTATGGTTATGAAAGGATGCATTTGTTGCAAATATATGACCTCTGGATATAACTTACCACTATTTGAGCTAAAATAAGTGTTTTAAGTCCTTTTTCCTAATCTTCATTGGGAAATACACTTATGGTTATTAAAGGATTTTCCTAATTTCCATAGGGAAATACAAGTATGGTTAGGAAGGGATGCATTTGTGGCGAATATATGTATCTAAATGTAACTAATCACTGTTTGAGCTAAAAGAAGCATTTAAGCCCTTTTCCTAATCTACATAGAGAAATACATATATGGTTATGAAAGGAATCATTTGTTGCGAATATATTAATCTGTATGTAACGAAACAGTGCTTGAGCTAAAACAAGCGTTTTAAGCATCTCTTCCTAATCTCCATAGGGAAATACACGTATGGTTATGAAAGGATGCATTTTTTGTGAATATATCACCTCGGGATGTAACTAATCATCCACAACTAGTCATATTGCAAAAAAGGGTCAGTTTTCATTGCAAAAATGTGATGTGTCCACGTTGTGTTTTGTGCCATTTCCTGTGGCGGGCACTAGGCCTACCCACACAAGTGAGGTACCATTTTTATCGGGAGACTATGGGGAATGCTGGGTGCGTGAAAGTTTGAGGATCCACGCAGATTCCGGAAGTTTCTATCACAGAAATGTGAGACAAATGTTTTTTTTTTTTTTTTTACAAAGTTTGAGGTTTGCAAGGGATTCTGGGTAACAGAACCTGGTGAGAGCCACACAAGACCCCTGTGAGAAGTTGGCCTGGTATATGCTGTCCACTAATTAAAGTGGACACCCTGCACCAGTCCAAACGACCCTTATGATGTATGAGGTCAAAGATAACCTTTAGAAAGCTATCCCAATGGTAGCTGTGGAGAGCAGCCTTCAGGCTTAATCTTGAAGGAATGTAAAGCAGCTTGTTTTACTAGAATATCACCTTTAGTATTAATCAAATGAAAGGAGAACCACACAGTAGTTATAAAAATATGTATTTATTTATATAACACTCCCTGGTATCCTCTAAACGAGGATACAACACAAAGCACACAATACTTTAGCAAAGAAACAGTTGTAAGTAGCACAATACACAGTGGGCTCCAGGGGGAGACCAAACCATATACTAAAATAGTGGTATAAGAACCACGACTGGAGTCGAGACAGTGTCTAGAGCACGTAGAATTGCTGGGACCCCAAGGAACCACCCAAGGTGAGTAGAAAGGGACCCCACGGAGGATGGGTGCACTGTGCTAACACATTCGCGGGCTCCGTACAATTCTATGGGAAAGTCGCGGTTACAATTTTAAAGTTTAACGACCCTTCTCGGTGGACTTCAAGGAAACCCTTTGGAACTTTGGAGGTTGGAGAGCCACCCCACCCTTGGATACTGGAGTACCCGAGTTACCTATCCCAGAGGAGCCGGGTGCACAGGTCTGGAGTGGTGTCAGAAACGGCCGTCATTTTCAATGGAGGGCTTCAAAGAAGAACTGCTGCCCGGAAGGAAGAAAGTGTCCGTAGGAATCCAAGGGTGGATTCGCGATGGGAGGAACCTGAAAGCAGAGGGGACAGAGTTTGGGTCACTTCAGGGTGACCAGGGGCTCGGTAGACGAATGCCCACCAATGTCGGGTGCTTCAGGTGCGAAGAAGGGATGCTTGACTCTGCAGCCACGAGGTCCAGGGAATGTTGAGGATGACCAGGAGCCGGATGTGAGCTGTCCCACAAAGGATGTCGAGTGCTGAGAGGTCAGTGTCTGGCGGGAGCACCAACAAGCCTTGGCAACAGCAACCCACGCAGGAAGGTCAAGCAGGTTACGGTGTGGACCAGCAAGGTCCAGGGGACTCACCAAGCAATGGGGAGTCAGGGCACGTCTGGAGCAACCAGGAAAGCCCAATGGAAATCAAGATGACCCTCAAGAAGACCCACAGGTCGAATGACCAGTAGTCGCGAGGGGACCTCGAGCAAGATCACAAAGTACCAGCCCACGGAGCACTCGCTGCAAGGAGGCCAGAGTTCTTTGGTGGAAATACTGCTCAGGGTCAGGATTACACGGAGTCAAATGCACAAGCTCGGGAATTGCCAACAAGCATATGCACTTGCAAAAGTATGGGGTGCACAGGGGTTCGGGTTATGCGGTCCCCACTAGCGATGCTGGCCTCAAACTCGGTGAGAGGGTAGCTCAACCTCAAGGGACTTTGGAACCCACCTTCTGTGTTGCTGGAGCCTTCGGAGTCTGCAGGAGCTCAGGATCAGCAGACCAGTCAGTTGCATTACGGTGCCTGCAAATGCAGGGGAGTGACTCCTTCACCCCAAGGGAGATTCTTCAGTTGTCCTTAATGCTCCACAGGTCCTGCATGGAGCCTGTATGGTGCAAGGGCACAGACGATGCTTTGGACGGAGAGGGAGACGAAGTCGGGCCCAGTCGAGGTTCAGCGAAGTCCAGAGTGTCCAGACGGTCGAAGGTCAGTGGTTTCTTGTTCAGAATCTTGTCCACGTAAAATCTAGAGTCCTACAGCCAGGTAAGGCCTTATGTCCCCACGGAAGAGGGTTGGACAGATTCAGGGGACCCTCCTAGGGGAGGGTCAGGACAGAGGGGAGGTTACTCCCATTTCCTTTGTCCAGTTTCGCACCAGAGCAGGAGCCAACGGCTCCCAGAACTGGTTTGAGCTGGACTATGCACAGGGACACCAAGTGTGCCCCAGATGCAGACTTTCAGGCACTTTGGAAGTGCACCCACCCAGCCCCAATACACTAAATCCTGTCTGGGAGGTGGTCACACCTCCCTGTGACAGGATGCCTATTGTGCTGCCTTCCTCTGCTCGAGCTTGGTACAGCAGCAGGAGGGCAGAAATGTGTCTCTGGTCGGCAGCATCCATTTTGTGCTGTCCAGGTCGAGAAGGCTGGCACCGGAATGACCAGTGACCCCACGAAGCTCGCTTCAGAAGGGTGGAATCATACCTCCCACACCGATTACTGGTGTGGAGGTATGATTCCAAGGTGTTTGATACCAAACACAACATGTTTTGTTTCAGCCGTTTTCGATATAGCATTTACCGCGAGGTTATAATGCACCTCTACCTATATGTCTGGCTGAGTCACAAACAACCCGGGAGAATGGTCTCCGAAGGCTGCAGAGTGGCTCTGCTCACGCAGGGGCACCCTCTCACGTAAAACCCAGCACCCTGGCTTCAGGATTGTTAAGGCCTGCTATAGGGGTGACTTATAAGTTTTAAGTGTAGCGACCTATAGATATAGTGAACCTATATCTAAAGTAAGTGGTGCAAGCACCAGCTTACACAGGCCTCAATGGCAGACCTGTAGTTCCATTTTGCATGGCCTCTCATGGGTGGCATAATACATGCTTCAGCCCATGGGAGGCCTCTGGGGTACCTATGCCCTGGGTACATGGGTACCATATACTAGGGACTTATAAGGGTACACAGTATCCAATATGGAGTGTGCCAAAATACATGGTATAACATTTTAAGGAGAAAGCAGATAGACTGGGGTCCTGATTAGCAGGATCCCAGTCAGACTAGTCAGAACAGTGTAACATCAAGCAATAAGTGGGGGTAATCATAAGAAGCAGATCCTACTTTCCTACAGTTTTATTTATTTTGTTTTCCCTATTCCGTGATTTGTCACTTCCACAGCCCCCCACCCCAACCCCCTCCCTCCTACCCTACCGCCCTTACCTGCACGAGCTGCCACTGCTTGGAGGGTACTTTCCAAAGCAAAACAAGATTTGCGCTGGAAAGTAAATTGGTCAAAAAAACATTTTGTGCTGGTTAGCGTCACTTTGGTGATGCTAACCCAGTGCAAAATGTTTGAAAATCTACCCCTTCGACTGTTCACTTGCTTGCCGCAGTTGTCCCATCGTGTTCCAGTGGAGCGGCCACTCAAAATTGTTGTCCATTTTACTTACAAAACATTAAAATCCTGCCTTATCCTTAATAGTAATTGTATCTCGTGAGATCGATTTTGTAGTTGCACTCTGTTCCTACAACGATGCTCTTTCCTGGGATAGAAAGTTTGTTTTTAGTAAATGTTTGAGCCAAGATCAACAATTCCTAATACCCGCTGGTCCAGGAGGCGATGTTGCAATCTCAGAGGTCATTGGTGGGAAAAAGCTGGTGTCCTGCTGTCATGATCTGTCACACTCAACCCCCATTGGCAGCCCAGGGCAGATGTTCATATTGCAGCACTGGTAGTGTGCCTGTGCTGATACAGCACATCTGTGTGGAATTAAAATGTTGAATAACACATGCACATAGGAAAATACTCCCGAAGCAGGTGGCAGACTTCAGATTTTTCTGGCCTAAAACCGTTTAAGCTTTTTTCTCTTAAAAGTGCCTTCGCTACAATGCAAGCAATTGAGTAATTAAAATCTCCATTTATTTTCCTCTAATTTGGCTATTCCCAAGTGTTCTGTTTGTTTCCTCTTTACCCTACTACAGTGCATGTACATATCTTTTTTTTAAAACTCAGATACAGATCATTTAATTTGTTGGTATTCTACCACAATATTGCTCCTAAATATGTTATATATTCTAATCTAAAGAGATTCTGAGTTCATGGAGAATTTTCTCATTATATATTGCTCTGGACGACTCACTGCGATAGGGTGCAGAATGCTGTTGCTTATGCGTTATATTCTTTTCACTCAAAGACTGGGTGTATCACCACACTTTTCCAGTTTCAGGTATGATTGTTTAAAGGCCGGCAGTAAACCACCCAGCACTTTGTTTCTTGACTTAGCAATGTCCCTCTTTACCTTGTCCAATTCATTCCCCGAAAGGTGTGCCCCTATTCTGGAACTTGCCGAGAGCCCAAGATCACTCCCTATTTTCAGATGGGAGAACTTATTCCACCCTACTCTACTTGTGATTTCAACAATAACATATGCTTTATAAAGTGTCCATGTGTGGTGGGATAAGTAGGACAAACCTCAAGAAAAGTAATAATTTGCATCAGCGTACACAAGTGCAAAAAACTGATGACATTCATTCCTCATTGACACACGACTGGCTGGAGGAAAATCACCATGGGCCAGATGTAGGACGGATTTTTGCATGCGAAAAATGGGTTTTAGACCCGTTTGCGCATGCAAAAATTCTGTTGGCCATGTACTAACCCTATTTTGCGAGTCGCAACAATTTGCGATTCGCAAAATAGTGTTTTATGACTCGCTATTAGGAAGGGTGTTTCCTTCCTAATAGCGACCCCAAATGCCAT
Organism: Calotriton arnoldi; assembly: GCA_963921515.1. Classification (NCBI taxonomy): domain Eukaryota; kingdom Metazoa; phylum Chordata; class Amphibia; order Caudata; family Salamandridae; genus Calotriton; species Calotriton arnoldi. Next base: position 1,136,259 of record CAWUFW010003367.1, read on the forward strand.
GTATGACTGTTTTGCGACCGCAATTGCGGTCGCAAAACAGTAGCAGTTTACCACCCTTCACAGAAGGGTGGTAAACCACTCGCAAACGGGAAGGGTCCCCAGGGGACCCCTTCCCCTTTGTGACTGGCTCTAAAAATATTTTTAAGGCCAGACAGTGGTCCTAGGGACCACTGCCTGCCCTTAAAAACATGAAACTGAAAAGTTTCATTTTTACTTTTTAAATGCATCCCGTTTTCCTTTAAGGAAAACGGGCTGCATTTTAAACAAAAACTCCTTTATTTAAAAGCAGTCCCAGAAATGGAGGTCTGGTGACCCCAGCAGGCCACCATCCATGGGAGTGCCAGCCATTCCCAATGGGGTCGCAAATTGTGACAGCCTCATGACTATTCATGAGGCATGCAATTTGCGAACCCATTGGGAATCGCAAACAGTGTCTCAGACACTGTTGTACATTGGCAATTGCGACTCGCAATTAGGCACAATTTGCGAGTTGCAATTGCCAATGGTCGTACATCAGGCCCTAAATTTCCTAACTTTGCGTGCAAATCCTTGAAAGAATTCAAGCACCACTGAGAAGTGGCACCATAGCCAAATTATTACTACACCGTGCGCTATATTGGATTCAGAGATGTAACACTTTAAAAGGTGGAGGCCTAGCTGATGAACACTTGTGGTCATGCTTTTTATTATATGGTTAATCTTGTGTGTAACAAACTATCCGTTAAGATCTAAGAAAACAAATTGTCAGAACAAAGCACATCTTTCCGTTACTTAGGATGCACTATACGATCATTCACTGAGACTACAGGCACCTGCATCCCGTTCACCTTCTTGGTTTAGCATTAGGTATACATCCTGTGCAGTATCCAACTTCCTTTGATAGTTCAAGAGAAACGCACATTTTGGGTTCTGCTGTGATGGCATGCAACCACATCTTACAGATGTTCTGAACGCCACTTCAAATGACTTTTGGCATGTACACAAAAGTTTATCATAACAATTTGACTTTGCATTATAGTATCTACTGAAACTGATGTGGTACAAAGACATTGTGAACACAATTATGTTACTTCTTTACAAACTGTCTAATATTTAATTTGTACCTTTGGTTGCTTTTTAGAGATTTAAGTTGGATGTTAATCTCTCTCCTGATGAAGGGATGTAGTCTTGAACTGCTCAGAGACATAAATGTTGACAATACCTGCAAGCAAGGATTACAAATGAATTCAAGAAATATAAAAAAAACCTGGCAATAAAAAACATACTAAATATTAGCTAAAAGATTTGACAATTCATTGAAGAAAGTTGTTTGTTAAGAAGCTGCGAACTGAAAATATCAGAGGAAGTATTTCCCAAACTTGTGAGTGCACACTATTAGGAAAGAAGCACAAATTTTCGAACAAATGACTACTTAACTTCTAGGATAAAAGGTTTCAGAAGAAGCACCCTTTAAACTACTTTAAACTCATACAAAGGGGAATATGTACAAGCCCCTATCGCCACCACAACGTCACCTATATTGATGATGTGGTGGCGATAGGGACTGCTCCTTATGTAGAAGGTAGCGTTAAGCCACTTAACATGGCTTAACGCTGCCTTGTACATAAGGCCCCCTTTCACGCTATGGTTAGTGTGAAAGGGGTGGGCAGTGGGTGTTGCGGTGGGCGTTCCACCGCAACACCCATTGATTTTGATGCTGCCTCCTATGTACAAGGGCAGCCTACATAGGAGGCAGCGCCAACATTAAGACCAGGTAAAAACTCGTCTTAAGTTGACGAAACTAGGAGAAATGCATTATTTCTCCTCGTTTTTGCTTTTTCCATGTGTGCTGCCTTGTGCAGCACACATGGAAAAAGAAAAATGCCATGGTTTGTTTATGTACAGGAAGGTGTCCCTCTCTGTACATAAACAAACTTTTTAAAAAAAATGCAATTTTGTCACTTTCATGTGTGCTGCATGAAGCAGCACACATAAAAGTGACAGAATGGTATTTCTAGGATTGTTTATGTGCAGGAAGGGACACCTTCCCTCACAAACAATCCTCCCCTGCACGCAGACACCCTTGCACTCTGGTGCAAGGGTGCCTGCGTTGGCGCTAAGTTGCTAAACTTAGCGCCATCACTGGGGAAACGCAAGGCTGCACCACATTCTTGTAAATATGGTGCAGCCCTGCGTGTTCAGAAGTGGAGGAGAGAGGTGTTAAGCCAGGAAGGCTAACGCCTCTCTCCTCCACCTTCTTGTACATATCCCCCAAAGTGTGGACAAGGCCGGCTTTTGGGCGGAGCGATTGGTGCAGCGGCACCCGGCGCCGAGCTCCGAGGGAAGTGGGGAGTAGCTGTGTTTAGAAATGTAATGTAATGAAATTATTTGTAAAGCGCTGACTGTCACTCCGAAAGGAGTATCCTGGCGCTGGTTGGAGGCGAGGGGGGGGTCCAAGGGAAACTAGATGAGTGATAGACAGAGTTCATCTGAGAAATTGAAAATCCAAGTTTTCAGTGCCTTCCTGAATTGAGTCTCGGCTTTTATTAATCTCAGATGGATTGGTAACTGGTTCCAGGCCTTGGAAACCAAAGCGGCCACAGTTTTTCCTCCCTTAGTTTTACATCTGAAAATAGGTGGTTTGAGGAGATTGGACGACGAGGACCTAAGGGTCCTAGATGTAATATAGGGAGTAAATCTTTCTGACAAGTATTTAGGTCCTATTTTCAGTGAGGCTCTGAAGGTGATTAGGAGAATTTTAAAAGTATTCCTTTATGAATTGGAAGCCAATGAAGGGCTTTCAGTGCTGCCGACGCAGAGGACCTATGTGGCAGTTTCAGTACTAAGCGCGCCACGGCATGTTGGACGACTTGGAGTCTTTCCAAGGTTGATTTAAAAGTAATTGCTGCAGAGTTCCTTGTGTGCCCTGCAGTTTTCAGGCAGCAATAAAAATGTCATGATATCTCTGGTGGGGGGATATCTTAGTTCATGTAGATGGTTCATGGGATCAGAAGGTAAAATAGAGGAGATTAGAGATGACTAGGTTGCAGAGTATGATTTTCAAAGAGGGCAGGTCATAATGAGGTGTGGGCAATTTGCAGAAATACAATAACAGAGGTTACTCAAACATGCACATGACTTAGGTTAGGCTGTACACAGAGAAAGGGGTCATTCAGAAGAAGGGAAGTAAGAAGAGGGCCATTCAAAGAAAAATGAGAGCCAACATTAGGAAGCTTTAAATTAATAAAAAAGTTTTCATGCAGAGTTTTAGGAACATATAGGAGACTTTTGAGGTAGCATGCATTCTGAGGATGCAAAACACTAGAAAAAACATCATTATTTGTGCAGTGGAAGGCACAATGAGAGTAATTTTTGAAAGGCCCTAAAATCAGGTGAACAGTCTGCCTGCTGCCAGACTACATCTAGACTACCGCTTCAGCAAATACAGCTGATACAACACGGGCTGGAAGTGTAAAGTAATGGCAGGACACATACATAGGGCGAAATCAAGAATTTGAGGCTGCACTTGAATTAGGCAGTAATCTCATGATAAAAGCAATGTGAGAGAATACACAGAGTAAGTAATGCAAACATCGAAAAGGACATTCTGCAAATGCTGGAGGGGAGGATTTCTGATGTGTATACTTAAAGTTTGCCTCACAGTATTGATTACCAAAGCAAAGTGGAATCCATTTGGATACTCCTGGTTTAGCATGGCACAGCATGGGGACGAGGATAGTTTTCCAGACAGTGAAAGTGTATTGCCTGCATTCCTGCGGCTGGATGGAGGAGACCCAGTGATGGAGCAAGGACTCACAATGAGACTTGCTCAAAAGCAATCTTCTCACAGTATTAATTTATTAAACTTTGTAATGTCTGTAATAACAAATGCACACACGAATACAAGTAGAAAGAAGCTTGCTTATGCGTTTAAACTAACAAATAACGCTTGTCTAATCTAAAATGGCCGCTAAAGCGCGGGAAACTTATTGCGCATGTGTCAACCATATCACATGGTGCGACGTCTTTCTTTGCTTGGAGGGAAATCCTTGCTTCTGCGCAGTGTGTATTAAAATGGCTGCTTAATGTTTTCACGTGCTTCAGCTTGCTCATATGTTGCAATTAAACTGTGGTATTCTAACGCTATTAATGCAGGATAGATTTATAAATAAATGGGAATAGAGTAGACAAAGTGGGTATACAATGAAACCATTTTTATTGTGATTTTAATATTTCCTTCTTTGACTTTTATTAGTTCGTAAAATGGGCCTGGGTTGGCTGAACTGCAGCTCGAGAGACATTGGTTCTGCACATGCGCCCTGAAAGGCTGACCAGAGAATGCGATGAAGTCAACTTGGAAGCTCTCCAAGGTCGCGAAGCCTGGTTCACAAGTTCACCTGAAATGTACCTGCACTCGATACAATTGTATATAAAAATTGTTGCTGAATCAATGAGAAACGGGTGGGAAATAAAGCAAATGTATTAATTGTGATGGGCGGTATTTTAAAGACAATGGGCTTAAAGAAATTGAACTAAAATGGTATGGTGTGAGGATCAACCCCCTGTCCCCGTCAAATCAGAAGTAGTGGGCCCATAATTCTGCAACATTAAGGGGAGGTACATGGGCGTAGAAGGGTATAATAGATATAGAATTAGCTAATTAGTTAGCATAAGCTCCAGACATACAAGCTGATCGATTGCAGACTGAACCGCTGTCCAGAGAGGTCCTGAGGTGGGGGCGGCGGAGTACCTTAGAAGGAAGACACGGGAGAAATCGAGGAGAAGCGAAGTACCAGAGAGGGGAACGACGCAGGCGTCGTGGATAGAGAGGTCACCTGTCCCGTCCTGAACTTGGTCCGGAGGTCATTGCTCTTCATCCTTCCTGAGACCTATCTTTCCAACTCCTTGGCCAAGGGGTTTGGTTTCTCGCACCTTTAGGTAAATATAAATGCACCTTTAGCTGTACTGCTGTCTCTATCTTCTCCTTTCTGAGGGACCGTCATTGATCGATAATTGATTATTATGCTTCATCCTTGATATACGATTAAGTATCATGTGGTTCTGTATTTTACTCTGCTAATCTTTAGATAAATATTTTAAAACTTCCTGACTCAGTGATTATTTCAGGATTATGAATTGTAATGAATGTCACTCATTTTAAACTTCCCAATTAGCAAAAGGTCCATTGGTAAGTCATTACTCTTCAATCAGAAAAGTAATTGGTAGCAGGGATTTGATAGAGTACAACTGACCCACCAGCGGAAATTGCTAGCGTAGTATGAATGTAGGGGCCAAAGTGAGTATTATGTGTATGAATGCTCGTTGCTAGTAACCCGCTGGATCAGTTATCTGGTCATCAGAGGATGGTTGTATTTTGTTAATTGGGTAAAGAATTTTAATTTTTATAAACTAACATCCGTTTGTTCAAAGTTTGTTTTATGTTGTCCAGAATTCCCCGGAGAAAATTGAATAGCGGATGGTAATTGGAAGCCATACCTCAGTGAGGTTATCTGTCAGGCAGAAATAGTACTGAAAAGTTAAGCAGGGCTATCAGTACTTGTTAGGGACTCTATGAGTGTGAATAATAGCAAAAGGAATATGCTGGTAACATTTTTATGTTATATCACCTAGAAAGGGTAACATTGAAGAAGTAGCAGGTATTTCTGAAGCTTAGGTGAAGAGTAAACGGAAGGGTTTTACTCGTAGTGTATGTTTAGTAAACGGAAAGGTTTTACTAAGTGTGAGAGAGACTATCTTTTCAAATTAGCGAAACTGACACGATAGCGAATGTTTTATGTTGTTACTGAATTTTTATAAGAATTGTGGAAAAATAAAGGTTTCGTGTACGATTTTGTAAAGGGAGGGTCAGCTGCCGGAGAGGAAGCTGACGTCACAAAACGCCGCGCTGGGATTGGTTGAAACAGTGGGCGTAGAACGACTCTTGTAAAGGAGGGGTCAGTAGTCAGGAGTAGTATTGACGTCACAGGTGTCGAGCTGGGATTGGTCGAAACAGTGAGGGACAGAGAAAGCAGATTGTAAAGGAGGGTCGTCAGAAAAGACGTCACTGAAAAGCCGCGCTAGGATTGGTTCGGAGATAATTGTTAGCTGGAATTTAATTGGTTTGTTAGCATAGTAGTCAAAATCCTAGTGGATAGTGAAAATTATATGGTGAAACGCGATCCGACTTTAATAGGAACTCGTCCGGATAGGAGATTCCTAGGTTTCGCAGAATATAATTTTATACACCGAGATTTACCCAAAATGTACGGAGAGAAGAGAAAAATGTCATTTTTACAAAAGATGAAGAATTATTTAAAAAAGGATAAACCCATAAAAACTAGAGAAGGAATTATCATTCCACCAGCTAAAACGCCCGCTTTATTCATGATGATGGAGAGAGGTTATCATACTTGCGTATGGTTAGAGAATTGGATAGAATATACCAAAAATGATGGAATATTAGCGTTCCCAGAAAATGGCACTTTCAATGGGAGAATTCTTCAAAATTTGAGATTGAGGATGAATGACTTAGAACCCAGACCAAGATTAACTCAATTCGAAGCCCTAGAAGAGTGGGAAACCGAGGCATTCGAACGTGACAGATCCCGGAGTAGTAGGGGTTATCGGGGATTTTTTCCTAGAACCAAAATGAGTCAAGAGACGGTCAAAGGAAACAGTGGAGAAGAGCGATGCTTACAGAAGATTTGTATCCAATATTAATGGCAGAAGAATCGTTAGGGAGCAAGTGCACAGAGAAGACAAAACATTTGACAGGATTTGGAGATTCCGAAGACGAATTTATGGAAGAAATATTAAAGAACCCGCCACCATATCAGGAAGGAACAAGTGGATGCACCCCAAGTGCACCACTGTTAAAGACACCATTGGTACCGCAAGTACTGCATAATCCCCCAGTTAATAGGGTACTTCAGGATAAGGAAAAGGAAGCTATAGACAAAAACAGAGCAGAATTGATACAGAAAATAACACAGTTGAATGCACATCCTGATTCCCTGACCATACCTGTAACAATTGGTCCCGTGGTTCCCTTATATGGGGACAAGATAAATTATCCAAACCCATTAGCAAGGCCCACACCGGTAGAAATTCTTAAACCTGAACCTGTAATAATTGATGATTGTTAGATTTGGGGGTCTCTAGTTGGCAGAGGTAGGTACCTTTGTCCAAATAGGGACCCTTGAGTCTAGTCAGGGAAAGTAGGTACACTCCTGAAATAACCCCTGCTCACCCTCTTGGTAGCTTGGCACGAGCAGATAGGCTTAGTTCAGAGGCAGTGTGTAAAGCATTTGTGAACACATACAGTAATCAAGTGACAACACTACAAATGGACACCACACAGGTTATATATTTATAAAAATAGGTATACTTTATATAGATTTATCACAAGACCATAAACGACAAAAATAATCCACAATACTGTTAAGAATGCTTAGTTCTGATCAAAAGGCTTAATTCAAGGTTCTGTGCGAGTCGGTAGCCTCCTCCGGCTACGGCGATGTTGAGAACAAACAGAGTCTAACAAATCCAGCTGACCGCGTCGAGACGGGCCAACACAGCGTAGACAGACTCGGTCACAGTACCTTTTACTTGAAGCGGCAGGCACGGGCGTGCGAGCCGGATGGCTGTTCGTCGCGGTCGCGATGCAAAAATGGAAGCGTTGCAGGACGCGTTGTCCCTTGATGCGGTGCAGGCAGCGGCTCGTTGACGTCGTCGAGACGGAGTCGGTGAGACCAGGGCCGTGCGTTGCAGGGCGGGACGGTGCTTCGATGCGGTGCTGGCAGGTTGCGGTGCGGCGACGGAGCCGGATTCAGGAGCTGGCGTCGATCAGTCCGGACAGCGGTGCGAGTCGGGCGGTGCGTCGCAAAGCGTGCGAGCGGTGCCCAACTCCGGTGCGGTCCCAGGACTCGAACTCCGCAGCAGTGACCGTGTCGGTCGGACCAGTTCGATTCGGCGTAGCGAAGCGTTGCAGGACACGTTGTCCCTCGATGCGGTGCAGGCAGCGGCTCGTTGGACGGAGTCGGTGAGACCAGGGCCGTGCGTTGCAGGGCGAGACGGTGCTTCGATGCGGTACTTACAGGACACCGAGTCGGTCGTGAGAGTCGGTCACAGCTCCCTACCTCTGCAGCCACTAAAACAGAGTTTCCAGCAGCAATTCACAAAGGGGGTGAAGTCCAATGGTCCTGGGACTTCGGTCAGGGGGCAAGCTCTCTTCCAAGCCCGTGGAGATCCTTCACAAGTTGATGAAAGTCACAGCAAAGCAAAAGTTCCTTTCTCCTTTCTTTGGCAGACAGGCAAACCACTGCAGGCCAATCCCCCAAGCAGCACTTCAGGCTTAGGGATAGTCTCTCCTCAGTTTCTTCTTGGTTCCGCTCCTCAGCAAAGGTTTCTTCTTGTTCCCAAAAGTGATCTAATTTTCCTGGGGTCTGGGTGCCCCTCTTATACCCTGATTCTCTTTGTTCTCTGGAGGCAGAGAGGCCTCTGCCTAGTCCAAAACCAGTTCTGGTCAGTCCTGGAGCACTTTGTTTTTCTGACTCCTTCTTTCCTTTCAGAATGTGGGGCAGAGTGCTCAGCCGCCCGGCAGGAGGTGGAGCCAGCATTGTGGAAGGCAGGCACAGCCCTATTCAGACCCAGGTGCAACTCCTCCCTCCACTCTGGATGCAGATCTTTCTATTCAGCCCTGCGCTGACTCACCCTGTCTCCTGTAGCCACCCCCAGCCCCTGTCACTCAATCTCCAGACAAGGAATACACAACCTAGCAGAGGCAGGCTTGGATAGTTAGGCAAGAAAATACCCACTTTCTAAAAGTGGTATTTTCAAACACAGAATGTTAAAACCAACTTCACTAAAAGATGTATTTTATCATCCTGAGTTCAGGCATACTAAATTCGTTTTTCTACCATGTTCCCGGGGTCAGTTCTGACTATAAGGTGTAATAGTCAGTCTGCCCATTCTGGCCTATGGGGAGCAGGTAGCCTTGCAATAGTGAAAGGCGAAAATGGCTGTAATTCACTATTAGGACATGCCACACACACCAGGGCATGTCCTACCTCATACTTACAATGCACCCTGCCCTAGGGCCTACTTTAGGGGTGACCAACATGCAGTAAAGGGAAGGTTTAGGGACTGGTAAGTGGGTGTACTCACCAAGTCGACATGGCAGCCCTAGGCTGCACACAGGCTCTGCGATGGCAGGCCTGAGACACATTTTACAAGTCGCGTCTGTGGGTGGCACAACCAGTGCTGCAAGCCCACCAGCGGCATTGGATTTACAAGCCCTGGGCACACTCAGTGCACTGTACTAGGGACTGACAAGTAAACCAATCATCCAATCATGGAGTCACTAATACATATATCAATTAACGATCGGGAGCACTTGCACTTTGGCACTGATTAGCAGCGGCAAAGTGCCCATGAGCATCTAGTCCAGCAAAAACATATCGGCAACAGTGGAGGCATTACGAAAAAATGGAAGGGAGACCCACGCCAAGGATGCCAGGTCTAACACGTGTCCCCTCCAGCTGAAATGTGGGGAGAACTATCCTACCCCTAGGGAGTTCTCATCGCTAAGGCGGAAAAATCGGGACAGTCCATCAGCATTGGCGTGTTCTGTACCAGGGCGGTGTTCCACCGTAAAGTCCATCCCCTGTAGGGAAATGGACCACCTCAACAGCTTTGGATTCTCACCCCTCATCTGCATCAACCATCTGAGGGGCCTGTGGTCTGTCTGAACCCGGAAGTGAGTCCCAAACAGGTATGGTCTCAGCTTCTTCAGTGCCCAGACCACAGCAAATGCCTCACGCTCGATAGCACTCCATCTCTGTTCCCGGGGAAGTAACCTCCTACTGATGAAGGCTACAGGTTGGTCTAGGCCCTCCTCATTGATCTGTGATAGAACAGCCCCTACACCATGCTCTGAAGCGTCGGTCTGAACAATGAACTCATTGGAGAAGTTGGGTGCCTGGAGCACAGGCGCCGTGCACATGGCAGTCTTCAAGGTGTCAAAAGCTTTTTGACAGGCGTCAGTCCAAATCACTTTCCTGGGCTGCTTCTTGGAAGTCAGCTCGGTCAAGGGGGCAACAATGCTGCCATACCCCTTGACGAATCTCCGGTAATACCCGGTGAGTCCTAGGAAGGCTCTCACCTCTGTCTGGGTCTTGGGGGCTCCCAAGCCAGAATGGTATCAATTTTCGGTTGGAGGGCGCCACCTGGCCGCTCCCCACCTGGTGTCCCAAGTACACCACAGAACCCTGCCCAATCTGGCACTTACTCGCCTTGATTGTGAGGCCTGCTCTCCGCAGCGCCATCAACACTTCCCAGAGGTGGCGCAGATGTCCTTCCCAACTGGCACTGAACACTGCGATGTCATCCAGGTAGGCGGCACTGAAATCTTCCAGTCTCTTCGGAGGCGTGGGTTCGAATCCCACCGCTGCCACCAATGTTAGATTTGGGGGTCTCTAGTTGGCAGAGGTAGGTACCTTTGTCCAAATAGGGACCCTTGAGTCTAGTCAGGGAAAGTAGGTACACTCCTGAAATAACCCCTGCTCACCCTCTTGGTAGCTTGGCACGAGCAGATAGGCTTAGTTCAGAGGCAATGTGTAAAGCATTTGTGAACACATACAGTAATCAAGTGACAACACTACAAATGGACACCACACAGGTTATATATTTATAAAAATAGGTATACTTTATATAGATTTATCACAAGACCATAAACGACAAAAATAATCCACAATACTGTTAAGAATGCTTAGTTCTGATCAAAAGGCTTAATTCAAGGTTCTGTGCGAGTCGGTAGCCTCCTCCGGCTACGGCGATGTTGAGAACAAACAGAGTCTAACAAATCCAGCTGACCGCGTCGAGACGGGCCAACACAGCGTAGACAGACTCGGTCACAGTACCTTTACTTGAAGCGGCAGGCACGGGCGTGCGAGCCGGATGGCTGTTCGTTGCGGTCGCGATGCAAAAATGGAAGCGTTGCAGGACGCGTTGTCCCTCGGTGCAGGCAGCGGCTCGTTGACGTCGTCGCAACGGAGTCGGTGAGACCAGGGCCGTGCGTTGCAGGGCGGGACGGTGCTTCGATGCGGTGCTGGCAGGTTGCGGTGCGGCGACGGAGCCGGATTCAGGAGCTGGCGTCGATCAGTCCAGACAGCGGTGCGAGTCGGGCGGTGCGTCGCAAAGCGCGTGAGAGGTGCCCAACTCCGGTGCGGTCACAGGACTCGAACTCCGCAGCAGTGACCGTGTCGGTCGGACCAGTTCGATTCGGCGTAGCGAAGCGTTGCAGGACGCGTTGTCCCTCGATGCGGTGCAGGCAGCGGCTCGTTGACGGAGTCGGTGAGACCAGGGCCGTGCGTTGCAGGGCGAGACGGTGCTTCGACGCGGTGCTTACAGGACACCGAGTCGGTCGTGAGAGTCGGTCACAGCTCCCTACCTCTGCAGCCACTAAAACAGAGTTTCCAGCAGCAATTCACAAAGGGGGTGAAGTCCAATGGTCCTGGGACTTCGGTCAGGGGGAAAGCTCTCTTCCAAGCCCTTGGAGATCCTTTCCAAGTTGATGAAAGTCACAGCAAAGCAAAAGTTCCTTTCTCCTTTCTTTGGCAGACAGGCAAACCACTGCAGGCCAATCCCCCAAGCAGCACTTCAGGTTTAGGGATAGTCTCTCCTCAGTTTCTTCTTGGTTCCGCTCCTCAGCAAAGGTTTCTTCTTGTTCCCAAAAGTGATCTAATTTTCCTGGGGTCTGGGTGCCCCTCTTATACCCTGATTCTCTTTGTTCTCTGGAGGCAGAGAGGCCTCTGCCTAGTCCAAAACCAGTTCTGGTCAGTCCTGGAGCACTTTGTTTTTCTGACTCCTTCTTTCCTTTCAGAATGTGGGGCAGAGTGCTCAGCCGCCCGGCAGGAGGTGGAGCCAGCATTGTGGAAGGCAGGCAAAGCCCTATTCAGACCCAGGTGCAACTCCTCCCTCCACTCTGGATGCAGATCTTTCTATTCAGCCCTGCGCTGACTCACCCTGTCTCCTGTAGCCACCCCCAGCCCCTGTCACTCAATCTCCAGACAAGGAATACACAACCTAGCAGAGGCAGGCTTGGATAGTTAGGCAAGAAAATACCCACTTTCTAAAAGTGGTATTTTCAAACACAGAATGTTAAAACCAACTTCACTAAAAGATGTATTTTATCATCCTGAGTTCAGGCATACTAAATTCGTTTTTCTACCATGTTCCCGGGGTCAGTTCTGACTAGAAGGTGTAATAGTCAGTCTGCCCATTCTGGCCTATGGGGAGCAGGTAGCCTTGCAATAGTGAAAGGCGAAAATGGCTGTAATTCACTATTAGGACATGCCACACACACCAGGGCATGTCCTACCTCATACTTACAATGCACCCTGCCCTAGGGCCTACTTTAGGGGTGACCAACATGCAGTAAAGGGAAGGTTTAGGGACTGGTAAGTGGGTGTACTCACCAAGTCGACATGGCAGCCCTAGGCTGCACACAGGCTCTGCGATGGCAGGCCTGAGACACATTTTACAAGCCGCGTCTGTGGGTGGCACAACCAGTGCTGCAAGCCCACCAGCGGCATTGGATTTACAAGCCCTGGGCACACTCAGTGCACTGTACTAGAGGCTGACAAGTAAACCAATCATCCAATCATGGAGTCACTAATACATATATCAATTAACGATCGGGAGCACTTGCACTTTGGCACTGATTAGCAGCGGCAAAGTGCCCATGAGCATCTAGTCCAGCAAAAACATATCGGCAACAGTGGAGGCATTACGAAAAAATGGAAGGGAGACCCACGCCAAGGATGCCAGGTCTAACAATGATCAAATCAGGGATTGTGAAAGCATGATATGTTTAATGGATTTACCCATTCGAGGATCTATAAATAGTACTCCTAGAAGAATAACACCTGGTTGTTCCAAAGATGTAAATATAGTGACCTCATCTGGGACTAAGAGTGCCACAGTAGTTACACCAGAAGATTTAGAAAGATGGGCACAAGGATCAGACAGAGTTCACCCCCAAAGATCATGGACATTTACAAATTAAAGGTTGAATTAGACGAGATGATAGCAGGCAATGTAGGAGTAGATCGGCTAAATACTTACGATGAAGAAGAACTATTGTTCGTATGCAGAAGTATCACTAGAAAGGTAAAAATATTTCATGAAAAATTATCAGATTTGGCCTTACAGATGGGGATTGAATTAGGAAAGTCAAAGGTACTACAGAAACCCTATAGAGCAGATTTTTCTGACAAAGATTTAGAAAACATGAATGCCTCCGGTCGAAAATTACAAGTAAAAGAATTAATGACAGTTTTACAGAAATGGGGAGACTTAGATAAATGTAAAGTTAGATGGACAAAGAAAAAGGAAGAGGCACGGTACAGTAGAACCACTTCTGAATATTTAATGAAGGAAACGAGGAAAGCAGATCAAATGTATCCGATGCGAGAGGTTCCTGGAGGAGGTTATGTTCATGTCCCATGGAGTAGACAGGATATTTTGTCATTTACGAATGATTTTCCAAAGTTGAGGGAAAAGCCAATTGAATGGTACAAGCAGGTTGAGAGGTTTGTGAAAGTGTCAAAGGTATTGTTGAAGGACTTGGATGGTTTGTTCGACATAGTGGTACCTGCCGATGTATGGACAGATTGTAAAATCACAGTTGATTGGCCGAGTGAAGAGTATCCTAGAGATCCAAAGACAGGTGCTCCATCAAGTGATGTAATGAAAAAGTATCAGCAGGTAATAACTTACTTGAAAGGGAAAATACCACCGAAAGAAACGGATTGGGTGAAAATAGACAGAACTACCCAAGAAGCAAGTGAATCGGTACATGCCTATTATGAACGTTTATTGCAGGTATTCAAACAGTATAGTGGATTTGAGGACATTGGAGACAAAAACATGAGTCAGTTTGTTTACCGATATGTTTATGGTTTAAAACCAGAGATTTGTCAGATGATTAAGCAGCACATGTTGTACTGGCAAGGGAAACCCATAGACGAAATTTTAAAATATGCTAAATATTGTGGAGACGACATTGAGGATAGGCACAAGAAACTACAAGAGAAAGTGATGTGGGCTCAGGTGAAAATGGCTGAGCGACAAGGAATTAATTTGGATAATCCAAATGATAATCAAGGAAAAGATTCTGGAATGAATGGTGACACTGGGAATGGTGGTAAAATGAGAGGACGAATGAGTAGAGAAGAGGCTAAAAAGAAATTTCCTTGTCATGGATGCAGAAAATTGGGGCATTGGAAGGATGAATGTAAAAAGATTCGAAATAATAATGGCCCAAATCAAAATTTAAATCCACAGACGCAGAATGACTCACAGCAGGGTGTAAATCCTCAGAGTCAGTTGCCACCTGCACCTATACAGGGTAATGTAAGCAGAGCAAAGCATGGTACAGACGTCGGATATCAAGGAGGAAGTGGTAAGAATGAGTATGTAACTTCACAATTTCTTTTACAGGACGACTTTTGTCCATATAGTCAATGACGGTGCCTAGGAGAGGGGAAGAAGGAATGCGTACTTGGCGCATCCTTGCCGGTAGACCAGTCAGGTCCATATGTTGAAGGGAAGGTAAGAGGTAATGATATTACTTTCCTTTTGGACACTGGTGCTACCAGATCTACTGTGAGAACAGCAGACATCCCAGACCTTCCTCTCTGGAGAAGCTATCCAAGTCGTGGGTGTAGCTAATCGAAAGATTAGAACACCTCTTACCGAACCAATGGAAGTAAAAATTGGAAATTTTAGAGAAATGCATCAGTTTGTAGTGTGTGATTCCTGTCCAGTAAATTTATTGGGCCGAGATTTGTTGTGTAAAATGAACTGCACAATTTTCTGCACACCGGATGGTGTTGCAATTCAGACCCCGGATGAAGACCATGTATATAAATTTATGATTGCAAAGCAAGGTACAGAAGTAGATGAGATGTTCTCTTTGATAACAAAAGACGAATTGCCAGAAGAATTAAAAACTGCAGTAAATTCCATGGTATGGGATTTTACCTGAAAAGAAGTAGGACTTATGGCCAAAATAGACCCAGTTAAAATCACTGTAAAGGAAGGTGCAATTTTCCCAAATACCAGACAGTACAAAATGAGTGCAGAAGTAAAAGCAGGAGTTATTGAAGAAATTAACAGAATGATAAAACAAGGCATATTAAAAGAAGTACTGAGTAGCCCTTGTAATTCACCAATAATGGGTTTGAATAAACCTAGTGGAAAGTATAGGATTGTTCAGGATCTGCGCAAAATAAATAAGATTGTGGAACCTTGTTGTTCTATAGTGCCGAATCCTGCAGTAATCTTATACCAGATTCCCTGGAGTGCAGGATGGTTTACTGTGATTGACTTATGCCAAGCATTCTTTTCCATACCATTACATCCAGATAGCCAGTATCTTTTTTCATTTAAATTTGAGAACAAAGTCTATGTATGGAATCGTGTTCCTCAAGGGTACACAGAGAGTCCTTCCATCTTTAATCAAATATTGAAAAAGTGCTTAGAGAAACTAGTGATGCCAGGAAGTTCAGTCTTAGTGCAGTATATCGATGACTTACTAGTGGCATCTAACACTAGAGAGGACTGTGTTGTCGACTCCATTGCACTATTAAATCATTTGGCAGAAGAAGGGCATAAAATTTCGCCTGAAAAACTACAGTTTTGTACAACAGCAGTTAAATATCTAGGACACCAAATTGAGAGGGGAAAAAGAAGGATAACCTCTGAAAGAGTGAAATTAATCAAAAGAATGCAAATGCCTGTAACTCAAAGAGAAGTGAGAATGTTCCTTGGAATAGTGGGATATTGTCGGCAGTGGATAGTAGGGTTTTCTCTGCTAGCAAAACTATTGATTCAAATGACAAAAAAGAAGGCAAAGGACCCAGTTGAATGGGATGATGAGAGCGTAGGAGCTTTTGTAAAATTGAGAAGTGCTTTGTGTGAAGCACCTGCCCTAGGCATGCCTGATTATACAAGAGGATTCGCATTATTCTGTCATGAGAGAGAAAATTGTGCACTTTAAGTCCTAACTCAGAGACATGGTTTGGACAGACGTCCTATAGCATACTTTTCTGCTACATTGGACCCAGTGGCAGCAGCGTTGCCAGGTTGCTTAAAAGCAGTAGCTGCTACATGTTTGAGCATTGAACAAAGTGAATCAATTGTAATGGGACATCCTGTAAAAGTGTTTGTTCCACACTCAGTTGTGATTCTGCTGACAAGAACCAGAACTCAGCATCTTACTCCTAGTCGGCTGACTAAATATGAGAGAATAATATTAGGTGCTGAAAATGTGACTATTGTAAGGTGCACAATAGTAAACCCCGCTACCTTACTACCAGATCCGTATCATGAGGAAGTTAAAGATGATGAAGAGGAACATGATGGTTTACAAGTCACAGAATTGTGCACAAAACCACGTTCTGACATACAGGAACTACCCCTTAGAGAGCCAGACAGGGAGCTGTTTGTTGATGGTTCGTGCCAAAGGCATGAAGATGGTAAACTAAGTGCAGCATATGCAGTATGCGAATTAACTGAAATAGTCGAAGCATCCTATTTACCAGGAGTAAAATCTGCACAAGTAGGTGAATTAATTTCTTTGATAAAAGCCTGCAAAATTGGGAAGAATCAGAAAGTAACTATATTTACAGATAGTCAATATGGTTACGGGGTTGTGCATGATTTTGGCCAATTATGGATGCAGAGGATTTCATGACTTCTTCAGGGTCCCCTATTAAAAATGGACAGTTTGTAAAGGAACTGCTGGAAGCAATACAATCACCAAAAGAATTGGCTGTGGTGAAATGTAGCCGCACACCAGTCAGGAGATGACTGGGTGGTAGTCGGTAACAGATATGCAGATTTGGTGGCTCAACACTGCGCTAAAAACAGGTTGTCAGTCAATAAAAGGGTTGAAAGAATGGGAATCAGCTGCCAACTTATGCTGTATGCACCTCCTAAAACATGGAATGATGTGAAACGACTGCAAGATGATGCTGATGAGAATGAAAGAAATGAATGGATTAAAATGGGATGTTCTCAAAGGGCAGACGACGATGTATGGATTTATGCTGATGGCAGACCAGTCATGCCCGACTGTCTGATTTCACAAATGGCCAGAATGTATCATGGAGACACACATGTAGGGAGAGACGCAATGATTAGGCTCTTCAGACAAAATTGGTACAATCCAAGGTTTAGGGCAGCCGCAGAGAGTCTTTGCCAGAGATGTCTAACTTGCCAAATGCATAATCCAGGAAGAAAAACAATAATTGGTTTTGGGAAAATCGGAAAGGCAGAAGGTCCATTTGTGAGATTGCAGCTTGATTTTATTCAGTTACCACCATGTAGAGGACTGAAATACGTACTTGTCATAGTGTGTCTGTTTTCAAAGTGGGTGGAGGCTTACCCTACCAGAAGGAATGACAGTATTACAGTCGCAAAATTATTGCTACGAGAACTCGTTCCTAGATTTGGTTTCCCAGTAACTTTGGAATCAGATAGAGGAGGACACTTCAACAATGAAGTGATTAGAATAATCTGTGAAGCATTCCAAATTGAGCAAAAATTGCACTGTGCATATCGTCCAGAGGCTTCTGGAGTTGTTGAACAAATGAATGGCACAATAAAATCAAGACTGGCAAAAATGTGTGCATCAACATCGTTAGATTGGCCGGATGCATTGCCAATTGTTCTAATGGGACTCAGAAGCATTCCTGATAGAAATACCGGATTGAGTCCGCACGAAATAATCATGGGAAGAGCAATGAGACAAGCACATGTTCCTACAAATAAACTGCTGAATATAACTGATGATATGGTTCTGGATTATTGCAAAGGATTGACTGACCTAGTGCGTTCTGTCTCTCACCAGGTTGGGGAAAACGCAGTTTCCAGGCAGCCCGAACAAGAGCATGATCTGAGTCCCGGAGACTGGGTGGTTGTGAAGCATCACACCAGAGAAACGTGTCTATCACCCAGGTGGGGCGAACCTTGTCAGGTCATACTAATTACGAACACAGCAGTGAAATGTGCAGGATTGCCTAATTGGATTCATGTAAGCCACACCAAAAGAGTACCAGACCCTGAAGAAGAAAATCCTCAGACAGCATCGATAACTGAGGAAGCTGAAGGTTGCCCAGCTGAAGAATCTCAGGTGCGAGATTCCAGGGAAGCTGAAGAAGAACAACCGAGCACAAGTCAGGACTTGATACCAGTGATTGAAATACCTGAAGTTTATAACAGAACCAGAAGCCAAGCAAATTTAGAAGAAATTGAAGAAGATCAGATAGGCGAAGAAGAAGCAGCTCAGGAGGAGGAAAATGAAACAATAATAGAACCTGAGCAGGATCAGATAGGGAGAGGAAATTGGGCTCAAATCAACAACGAACCAACAAATTTTGAGCAGGGACAGACAGGTCTAGAAGAACGCGGTCAGGCTGCAGAAGTACAAAGTGCAATAAGCCCGGATCAGAACCAGTTAGGTCTAGGAAAATACATTCAAGAAGAAGATCACGAGAATCACAAGCATGAAGACGTAAATCCTGAACAAGGTCAGTTACTGGAAACTCACAGTGGAGCAGCTGAAGAGAAAGCAATAAGACCTGAAAAAGAACAAGTAGAAGAAACTGAAATCGAAGAAAACCAAATTGTGCCACAACTTGAAAATAAAAGAACTTCTGAAGAAGAAAAAAGAAGTGAAGAGACAGTGCAAACAAAGAAGGTCAGAAAAGGTGATCGTTGGCCTAGTGTCATTAAAAGAGTAAAATATCACATAAGAACCAGAAGTGAAGATCCAGAACAAGTAAATGAAGTGACAAGCCTAACGGGACAAACAAGTGGAATTGAAAAACAAAAAAGCAAAAGACTGAAACTTGTGAACAACAAATTTAAAGGTCCCGATTGGACTTATATCATCCTTGAAGACTACGAGAGCTCAGAGTCAAGTGAAAATGGTGACGAAGGAACAAATGCGGAACTGACTTATGAGAAAGAAATAAAACCACCTTGATAACGTAAAGAGACTTGAAATAACGATAAGAGAAATCTTCCTTGTCAAAAATGCCTGACGATAAGAGTTTCTGGGAGACCAAAACAGAAATGTTGTAAAAGATGCTGTGCTATATGCATATGTAGTCTGGTAGTGGTGCTTATAGTATGGTTAGTTGTGATCGTAGCAATTCCTTAATCTTCTGATAATGGATAAAAAGATTAACAACGAAACGAAGAGGAGGACAGATAACTTGAAAAGTAATAGAGTAGAACTAAAGTTAGAAGATGAACCAGAATTTCATCATGAAGTAACAGATAACGACACTAGTTTGAATGTTTTCACAAAATTATTGTTTCAATATGTAGATACCATTGAAGTTGATAATTTTTATGTCTGTATGAAATTACCTGAATCGGTAGCAGAAGGGTTAACATATCATCATTTACCATTAACTTATGGCATATCATGTAGTGTATTGGCTAGTCTATTTTATAGAACAGGGAGACTTCAGTATTATTATTCAAATATAGATGTGATATTTTGTGAGGTTCCGATTCGAAAGAATATGAATCCAGTGCTGAGTAGTCAAGATGCACAGTTTATGGGAGAATTTTTCTTAACAATGAAATCAATAGACATAACACATGCACATAGAAGCAATCTAACATGTTCGTTACATGAAGAAGAAAAGATATTTTTGAATTTAGTAGAGAATAGAAGACAAGATTTCCAAAAGAAAGCTTCTGAGCATAAGGCTCATCTGCCACCTTGGGCTGAGAAAGAGGGTAGTTACACACCTGGCAAAGCTCAAGCTGCTATGGCTCTAGATTTTGTAAAGACAGGGAAAATTTGTCTACATAGGTTAAAAACGGAGTATAACAATATTTTCATCGGTACCAGTGAATGTGAACATAATTTCTTAATTCTTGGAGGTTGGGGACTAAAAGGAGGAACGGATTCAGTTTTTCCTGGAATCTATTATGTGTGTGGGAATAAGGCTTACTTTAGGCTTCCTGCACGGTGGTATGGAAGTTGTTATTTTGGAATAGTATTTCCAAAGATATACCACGTAAAAAGAAACACTGGGAGCAATGAAAATAATAGTGATTTAAAACGTAGTAAAAGAGCTAGTTTTTCTGAAATTGTAGGTGATATATTCGGTGCATTGATACCTTCAGTGGGAATAATTCTGAACTCAAGGAAAATATGTAAATTATCTACAGTGGTTGATCGTTTGTCAACAGACACTGCTGGAGGATTTCTGATGATTAATGCGGAGATGGTTGCGATTAGATCTATGGTTATGCAAAATCGACTTGCTCTTGATATAATATTAGCAAAAGAGGGCGGAGTCTGTAAATTATTGAAGACGAAACACTGTTGCACTTACATACCTGATAAAAGTGCAGAAATTGGAACATATATACAGAATATAACTAAACTTGAGAAGGAACTAAAACCACTGGAAGTTGATAGTGTATGGGAAAGATTGACAAATAGTATTACGTCAATTGGTACCTGGTTTGCTAATGTAGGGAAAGGACTTATAGGTCAAATATTAATACCCTTAGCAGGGATAGCAATAATAGTGCTGTCAATCATAATATGGTGCAAATGTTGTAGAAAGAATGAGATGTATAGAGTGACGGGAAAAGGAAAGAAACGAAAGTTTGATGAAATTGAACTAGAAGATCTGAGAAGCGAATTATACAAGAAACTAAAAGGAGACGTGAAAAATAGAAAGTGTAAAAATGGAGCTGAGACAATTTTATGCTAAAAGTTGGCATCTGGTTGTGGGTAATATTTTGATGGCTCAGAAACGCCATCAGAGAGGGGATTGATGGAGCAAGGACTCACAATGAGACTTGCTCGAAAGCAATCTTCTCACAGTATTAATTTATTAAACTTTGTAATGTCTGTAATAACAAATGCACAAACGAATACAAGTAGAAAGAAGCTTGCTTATGCGTTTAAACTAACAAATAACGCTTGTCTAATCTAAACTGGCTGCTAAAGCGCGGGAAACTTATTGCGCATGTGTCAACCATATCACATGGTGTGACGTCTTTCTTTGCTTGGAGGGAAATCCTTGCTTCTGCGCAGTGTGTATTAAAATCGCTGCTTAATGTTTTCACGTGCTTCAGCTTGCTCATATGTTGCAATTAAACTGTGGTATTCTAACGCTATTAATGCAGGATAGATTTATAAATAAATGGGAATAGAGTAGACAAAGTGGGTATACAATGAAACCATTTATATTGTGATTTTAATATTTCCTTCTTTGACTTTTATTAGTTCGTAAAATGGGCCTGGGTTGGTTGAACTGCAGCTCGAGAGACATTGGTTCTGCACATGCGCCCTGAAAGGCTGACCAGAGAATGCGATGAAGTCAACTTGGAAGCTCTCCAAGGTCGCGAAGCCTGGTTCACAAGTTCACCCGAAATGTACCTGCACTCGATACAATTGTATATAAAAATTGTTGCTGAATCAATGAGAAACGGGTGGGAAATAAAGCAAATGTATTAATTGTGATGGGCGGTATTTTAAAGACAATGGGCTTAAAGAAATTGAACTAAAATGGTATGGTGTGAGGATCAACCCCCTGTCCCCGTCCAATCAGAAGTAGTGGGCCCATAATTCTGCAACATTAAGGGGAGGTACATGGGCGTAGAAGGGTATAATAGATATAGAATTAGCTAATTAGTTAGCATAAGCTCCAGACATACAAGCTGATCGATTGCAGACTGAACCGCTGTCCAGAGAGGTCCTGAGGTGGGGGCGGCGGAGTACCTTAGAAGGAAGACACGGGAGAAATCGAGGAGAAGCGAAGTACCAGAGAGGGGAACGACGCAGGCGTCGTGGATAGAGAGGTCACCTGTCCCATCCTGAACTTGGTCCGGAGGTCATTGCTCTTCATCCTTCCTCAGACCTATCTTTCCAACTCCTTGGCCAAGGGGTTTGGTTTCTCGCACTTTTAGGTAAATATAAATGCACCTTTAGCTGTGCTGCTGTCTCTATCTTCTCCTTTCTGAGGGACCGTCATTGATCGATAATTGATTATTATGCTTCATCCTTGATATACGATTAAGTATTATGTGGTTCTGTATTTTACTCTGCTAATCTTTAGATAAATATTTTAAAACTTCCTGACTCAGTGATTATTTCAGGATTGTGAATTGTAATGAATGTCACTCATTTTAAATTTCCCAATTAGCAAAAGGTCCATTGGTAAGTCATTACTCTTCAATCAGAAAAGTAATTGGTAGCAGGGATTTGATAAAGAGTACAACTGACCCACCAGCGGAAATTGCTAGCGTAGTATGAATGTATGGGCCCAAGTGAGTATTTTGTGTATGAATGCTCGTTGCTAGTAACGCGCTGGATCAGTTAGATACTGAAGTGAGGAGGGAGGCTACCTGTAGAATTTCCAAGAGGCCTTTTGTTTAACAAGGAGAAACAGGTTAGTCCCCCTGAGCTCTGTCATCCTGTCCCTTTTCTGTCCCTGATTATGGCTTTAGGAAGATCTCCCACATCATAGTACCCATATTGTCAGTCCCAGTGCTACCTTCTGTGAGAAACATCACTTTACACAAACGCTATATCTCCAGGGCATCCCGAGAACGATACTTAAAAGAAGACCAGCCTAACTCAATGTCCTATTTACAAAATAAAAAATAAGTGTAATGACAAAGAAAAGTGAAAAGAATACGTTTTATTTAGGTTTCACCCTATTTATTTATTTGTAAGGTTTTATATAGCGCTGGCTAGACCCGGAGGTATCAGAGCGCTTTACAGGAGCAGGCGCAGGCAAAATATACAGGAAACAATAGTTCAAGCAAAATCTACAATCAGGAACAAGCAAATCTCACCATTAAGTCAGGTGAAGGCAGAATTCTGATGATTCACAGGTTATATACATTTAAATAATAAAATGGAGTTCTGCATATTAGTATGTAATGTGATGTAATAATGTCATAATATAACCAACAAAACGTTCAAAGGCATGCTGTGAGAGTGGTAGGAAAAAAAGCAAACAAAGTCCCTGAAAGCTTCATAAAACAGCAGGAAGTGACAAAGGGCAGCCAGTCCATGAAGCGCATGTATCAGGTTTAGCTTGTGGCAAGTGCAGACCACGCATCTCGCCAGGGCCGATCTGTGTTTCTCTGTGGGTTGGCTGCACTGTTTCAGCTCAACTGTACTTTGGTTTGAAATAGCCATTCTAGCTACGGTTAAGGGGTGGCTCTGGAAGAAGAGATCAGTGCAGGTAAGGAGCTTTGAGGCAAAGATGTGCCAACTTGGAGCAACTGGGAGATGTCTGCTTGGTGGCAATGAGACCGTAGGTCTAAAATAGCTTAACATTTCCAAAAAATGTAAAGGAAAATAAGTTGCGCAAGTCATATGCATTTTAAGTGTTATGCCGGAGGGTGCCCACTTCTGTTCTGCTGTGCAGCTAAAGTAGTGCTGGAAATGGATTTATTTTTTTATATTGGATCCCGTAAATTGGGGGGGGGGTCAAGGTGTGGCAGCGAAAAGGGTGTGGAGCCAGAAAAAGTGCAGTCTGACAGTCAGCTTATAGATTTCTTTAAAAATCTGCATCAAAGAAACTGGAAACAAGCACACATGGAACAGAAAATCTGTCCTGGATTACCCAATTGGTTCCAAACAGGCTCCATTTTAAAATATATTTTGGGTTCCAGGAGGATGAATCGCAACCTTGACTACTAAACACCCCCTGGGAGGCCACACTGTACGTTTCAGGTGAATGCAAAGGGAGTGGGTATGTGGTACATATCTCCACGAAGGGATTTTGTGTATTTTAAGTGGAGTGCGATGGGCCAATTATATGTGCCGAGATACGATCTCATGCTAGAAGTAATTGTTCTGTCATGTGATCAGTGGTGTGTCATTGCGAGAATATAAAGCCAGTAAAGTTAGAAAAAATATTTATATCTTTTGAGGTAAGGCCCCTGCTGCAAAGATCTTGGGGACATATTTACAAGCCCCTATTGCCACAGGAACATCACTTTTTGCGACGTTCCTGTGGCGATAGGGGCTTCGCCATATTTACAAGGCGGCGTTAAGCCACTTAACATGGCTTAATGCTGCCTTGTAAATAAGGCACCCTTTCACGCTAGACTTAGCGTGAAAGGGGTGGCATTGGGTGTTGCGGTGGGCGTTCTGCCGCAACACCCATTGATTTTGACACTGCCCCTTATTTACAAGGGTGGCGTAAATAGGAGGCAGCGCCAAAATTAAGACCAGGGACAACCTGGTCTTAACATGGCGAAACGGGGAGAAATGCTTTATTTCGTTTTTGCTCTTTCTATGTGTGCTGCATGTGTGCTGTATACATAGAAAGAGGATATTGCCTCTCAAGATTGTTTTTGTACAGGAGGTGACACCTTCCTGCACAAAAACAATCCTGCATCTAACGCAGGCCCCCTTGCACCAAGGTGAAGGGTTCCTGTGTTGGCGCTAGGCTGCCAAAAGGGTGCCCGCTCAGGGAAAGCACACAGGTGCACTTTGTGATATTCTTGTAAATAAGACCACAAATGAGAACGCCCGTCAATCAATATGCGAAGTGACTCACCCACCATGTTGTGAACACAAACCGCCTGATGAAAAACGTGAATTTAGTGCACCCAAAAACGATTGACGCCCAATACACCGTGAACAAAACAATCTGGTGAAACGTGTGGATTCAGTGCACCCGAAACCGATTAGGCAACAAAATACTCGAAACAAGTAAAAAAGAGACGTATATGGCCATTTAAACAACATCGTTCACGAGCTGTTTCCAGCTGTTAATTTAGCACTAAATTACATGAATGTTCTTTGCGATTCTTAAAATGCATGATTGTTCATTAGCCCATTTTTTTTGTCAGTGATCCGCTTGGGTTTTAAACTGTGTCCTATTAATTGGTCTTATGAGCTTGACTTTTAATTCTTCGAGATTTTATGTGAATTGTAACGATTTAATTAATCACACAATAAAGATATCTATGTATTCTTCTCCTCAGCATACCAAAGAGATATGCCACAGTCTATAACATAGGATGTTAAAATTCTTCTTGCGGACATGGTTACCATAAATGACATAACAATAACCTGCGTTGGCTTTCTGTTGGAGTAGATACCTCTCTATCACCTGTCCAAGACGTCCCTGTTTTACCTGCAAGAAGAAATTCGACGTCATGTGAAAATGAGGTCCCTGAGATGATGTGCTCAATCTTTACTTGTAGCAGTCACATTGCAGATTTTGAGTGTGGGTGGCTATCCCTTTTTCTCACTTGGCCACACTCTTATGAATAACCCTCGGTAACCTCCATATCTCATGGGATGATAGGGAAGGGAATTCTTCAAAAGGAGAATAAAATATTTTTCTGACGAAGGAAAAGAGAAAAACAAATTGTGCTAATGGACATTTCCTCTACACTTGCTTATGTGGTTAGTTCACTCTGCATACAATCCTCTTGCTTAAAAGAGAGTAGGTAAATCTATCATGCAGGCAAAAAATAATGAGTAGTCTATGGAGTTTTTAAGAACCCCCAAAAAGGAAGTACTCTACTCAAGTTTTATAAGTAAACCTACATAGAGTACATTTCCAACTTTTTAAATAATGAATTGTCTACTGATGAGGTCAGGAAGACCTTGGCCCGCGGTATGCAGTCCACAAGCTCAGCAGAAACATGGCCTCTGAATCTCTGGCAGAGGACCACCTGTCATATTTTGAGATTGCCACCTGCCTGGCATGCATCTCACTACATTCCGGGAATCCTCAAGTGTGGAGATTGAACAGAAGGCAGAGAAGTTTGCAAAATGGGTTCCATGTTGTTTTGGTTCAGCTTGGCAAATGTTTTTATTAGAAACTGATGGGGCCGGTTCCCTGATTTCCAATCTACTCTGGAACCCTCGGTCAATGGACCGTTGGTGCCTCCTTAGAAGTGTAGAGGGAAGAAATAATTTTTCACATCTAGTTCAATTGCACGATAAGTCATGACTCCAAAGGATTACAGACTCCAGGTTCTAGGTTAGTGAATTTATTACAAAGCCAAAAATAACTGGACATACAAGCACCTCAAGATGAGGTTGTAGAAATAGATTGGAACTAATACAAAGCCGAATCTGCGTGCAATATTCAATCGCTGGATCATGAAAAGAATGACAAATTCCAAAACCAGAACGCAGGCAATGAGTGCCCCCAAGTCAAGATCACACTTCATTGAAGGTTTGTAAGTATAAAGCATTTGTCTGTCCCTACACTACTACTAACGTGACATCCCTACTTAGCATTCCCCAGGCAAGTTAGGAAAAGGTGTCAGCATGTGAAGGCTTCCTAAGAAGTGCACTCACGTTGTATGGGTCTAGTAGCCAAAGGCTACAGAGCTCATTCTAAGATGTTCCTTCCCTCTCCATCGATCTCTCTTCTCCTAACTCAACCCCCGGGGCACTGTCCCTAATTCCAACACCAAAATCATAAAGCACGCCCATTAGGCATCATCCGATCGCCTTATCCCACTGGGCACCTCCTCATAGATGATTTTCCATTTAGTTCCCAGCTCCTGGCTTGAAGACCTTGATTCCCAGGCCTTCTCCAGAGAGAAAGAACACCGTCTCACATTATCAGCAATCCTTGTACAAATGTATCCTCTCCTCCCCGAGCCTAACTCGTAAAACAAAAGCGTTATTCTAACTAACAAAGATGAATTTCTCCACCTGCAACAGAAACGTGAGAAAAGACAAATCCAACATGCACATGAATTTCAGCTTTTAAATCCAATACGAGAGCTTCCAAGGAGAATGCATTTCAGGCCTCCAGAAATCGGCCAACATAAGAGCATGGCACATAGGCCTTATGAACCCATACATAAGTGAACATTTTCTAAGCATTTCTAAGTCAACACATCACATGAGCACATCAAATACATGAATACTGGTAAGCCTCATATACAAATTCCGCACGTTAATGTTTTCAACTAAAATACATGTGTATTGCAACATTAATTTACTTCACGTTATATGGAAATTATCCCTAACACGACACTCTTCATATTATTACAGTACACATTCTACTGTCCCATGTTAATACAACAAAAGAAGAAATGCAGGTGTAAACTCCTCATCATTATGATCTACTCCTACAAATGAAAGAGCACAATTGCACTCTATCAGTCCCCCCCTGATGAAAAATGTCATCACAACCAATCACAGCTCCCTGTAGAGAGAACCGATATAAACAGAAGTTGTAGCCGTTCTTCCCTGCTGGAACTTCTCTAGACTTTTGAGATTCTCATAGTGACTGTCCTGCAGTCTCTCCATTCTCCTCTCCCGCTCTCTAAGAAATCTCTCAGCCTGTCCTGACTTACGCCATTTGTAGGCCCTTACCACTCCAACCAAAAGAATCACAAAAACCACGACTATGATGATGGGCTTCAGAATATACCCAAGGAGTCCCTTACCAAGGTTGGCAAACCAACTCCCAATCTTTCCCAAGCCTTTCCCAACCTTGTCCCACAATCCTTCTGTCACCAAATCATGCACCTCATGGTGAATCTCAGTGATGTTACTTATATACTTTCTCAGATCCTTACTGTGGTCTGCGATATAAGTACAGCACTGTTGGATCCTCAACAGTTTACAGACTCCGCCCTCCTTTGCTAATAATACGTCTAAAGCAAGGCGGTTCTGCATCACCATGGCTCTTATCGACACCATCTCTCCATCCACCAGCAATAAAGACTGAGCTGTATTCGCTGACAACTTATCCACAATAGTCGACAACCTTCTAATCCTAATATCCTTCAGAACCATTCCCAAACTTGGTATCATTGCTCCAAATACGTCTCCAACAATTTCTCCTGCACTCACACCTCGCTTCTCTCTATGGTGCAGTTCACCTTCCAACGGGCCCAAATCTTCAACGTGGTAAATCTTAGGAAACACAACAGCCACATAACACGTACCATACCAATTCAATGGCAACCGCACGTATGCATTTTTCCCAAACACAAAATACACATTTGGAATCACTTGCACTGCTTCTGGCAAAAACTTCTTCGCAGTGGCTTCAATTGTGAAGACCTGATCACACACACTCTTTCCAACAAAGATCTTATCATAAAAAGTCTGCACTTGTCTAATGCAAAGTTTCCCTCGCTGTTCAAAATCTAAGGCTATTGGACCATAGCTCCCCTTCGCCAGGTGTGCTAACTCCTCCTTGGTCCACTGAAATTTCCCTTCTCTACTATTAACCTTAACTGCTAGTTGTCTATGTCTATCTTCTACTTGATCTATAAACTTATTTTCTACGTGAGTTAACACACACGTTAAGCTGTGACGATGAGCATAAGCTGTATCTAATGTATCGGTAGGTATGAAATACTTCCCTATTCTCTCTTCCTGTTTGTAATAATCATACTTATTCAGGTGCTTATAAGCTGGAACTTCAGAAAGCACCACGTCGTAGTTCAAGAAATAATATTCATAGTGACCCTTACCGTAAAACATGCTAAGCAATAGACTACATGTAATGCCATACGTCAGGGGCAGGTGGTGATAACGAATCCCCTCCTGCACAGACGCAGGCAACTGCATACACACACAACAATCTCTCACATCCATGGTATTCACATACTCATACAATAATTTCACATAGGCATTCACCGTATAATCACCCTTAGACAAATCTACATGCAACATGCGACTAGTTTGATCTAGCATAGCTTTATCCGCTCCTAATGTACCCTCTTTTGTGCTAGAAGTAGTAGGTGAGGATGTCCCTTGCATTCCCACCCCATCAACTTCTGCATCATGTGAAATTTTTACAAAGACTATAATGACTACTGCTATCACTACTATCACTCCTACTATGAGTGTACCTATCACACACTTTGCTCTATGGTTCGGATTTCCAGACTCCATTTTAACTGAGTCAGTTCAGCACAGCAAGAGGATCAATGCAAAGTCTCTTTCCCTGCCTCTGATTGCTGTTCAACAATGTTCACATCAGTTCCTTGGAGTCCTGGAGATCAATTTCACAGTTCGCTGTACAATTATTTACACCGTTCAAAAGACTTCCTTAGCCCTCTTTCTTCTTCTACTGAAAGTCCCTAATTTTATTCTTCTTCCACTCGGGCCTAGGTTATCTTCTTTAAAGCAGATGTTTCTATTTACAGTTCACAGTTCAATCAACAGAGTCTTACAAGTTCAGATCCAATTTCATCAACGACACACTGTAGAATGAAAAGACGAAATGCTGCAATCTCCTGAACCGGTGGCTGATATCGGAATGTTGGAAAAGACAGATCCTGCAGAATCAGAACCCTCACGCCACTCAATAATGGAGGGTTTGGCACAGTCACCGTCAACACCCCATCTACTTCTAATCCAGGAACTACTTGTTCAATCTCAATCTTCAATCCTGGAACTCTGCTGACCACTCGTGAAGACCTCAGTCTCCCGGTCCCCACTGTGCCCGGCATCTGTGATCAGATAAGTCCACTCTGGGGCAGCGTACCTCTGGCAGGGCACTCTTGCTCTTCCCGATCTCCTCAGGCCCCCTTGTGCTTGCTCTGCGTCACTTAGCTTTGATTTAGACGTTTCAGACACAGGGGCAAGATCTCTTTCAGATGCCAATCTCAAGTTTTGTCTCTTCTGTCTCACAGGCCATGATTTTCTTGCGAACTCTGCTTTCCTTCCCTGCACCCGACCACTTTCCACACCAGTTTCTCCAGCTGAGTCATACTCTGTACCACTCGCAACGTTACCGTCTCCCTCAGAGTCGATACCTGGGCCTTGTATAGATTGACCCCCCCTCAGCTTGCTCTGGTGGGCGACAGGCCTCATCAGTAACCCTCACAACTTGGCTTGTCCTGTCCAGTGGCCTCACCGCCATGGCGGGATTTCCTTCAGAGAGGAGCTGTTTCTTCCGAGGGACCTGAAACTCTGCAGGTGTGTGAAGCGTGTATCCAGTTCGGCAAGCCTCCACACTTCACAGATGTGATCGTCACCAGAATCACTTGGTATGGAACTTTCCAGCGAGCATCAAGACAGAACTTCCTCACATGCTTTCGAACCAGGATCCAGTCGCCTGGACACTGATCATGGCAGAGGTCCTTCAAGGTCGGGGCAGTCGCAGCTTCAACCTGGTGAGACACAGAACGGACCACATCAGCCAGTCCTTTGCAATAATCAAAGGATCAAATCATCGGTGATGTTTATCAACGCTGTAGACAGCACTGCTGGCAAACGCTCGCCCTCCCCATCAGGATCTCGTGTGGCGAGAGGCCTGTTCTCCTATCAGGGAATGCTACGCACACTCGACACCAAAGGCAATGCATCAGGCCATTTCAGAGACGTGGACGAACAGACCTTCGCCATGCGCATCTTGAGAGTTCCATTAATTTGTTCCACATGGCCAGATGCCTCTGGTCTGTAGCTACAGTGCAATATCTGATCAACTTGTAAGGCAGTACAAAACAGTTTCATAATCTCGTTATGGAAATGCATTCCTCTCTCTGACTCCAACGAGGTCGGAAATCCAAAGCATGGAATCAACTCTCTAAGTAACAGCTTCGCTACTGTGAGACTATCACACCTTCTCGTTGGATATGCTTTCACCCACTGTGAGAAAACACACACTTTTATTTATTTATTTATTATTTGTATAGCGCGACATTCATCCCAAGGGATATCACGGCGCTGAGGAGGCGAAACCTGGTGCTGAGAAGATGGACAGAAAGTACTATGGAGCTGCTTAGGCGGGAAATAATTTTTTCCTGAAGGTGTTATAATCATTGATTAGCCGCAGTTCAACTGGCAGCCCATTCCAGTGTAAGGCCGCGAGGTGCGTGAAGGTGCGTCCCCCGGCTTTGACCTTTTTGATCCTTTTTGATTCTGCAAGCGCCAGATGTTGTGACCGTAAGCATCTGGGGGTGTAGAATCGGATTTTACCTTGGAGAATTTTAGGACCGATGCGGTGCAGTGCCTTAAAGGTGTGCCCCAGGAGCTTGAATCGTGCTCTTTGGCGCACAGGCAGCCAGTGAAGTTGTTTCAGGCATTCGGTAGCTGAGCTTAGTCTGCCCTTGTTGCAGACCAATTTAGCTGCATCATTTTGTACTACCTGAAGACGTTTAAAAAGGTAGTCTGGCATGCCCACAAACAGGGCATTTCCGTAGTCCATTCTGCTAACAAGCAGTGCCTGAGTGACTGTCCTCCTGTCTTCCAAAGGGATCCAGGGGAAAAGCCTTTTTAGAAGTTTTAGTAAAGCGAAACTTTTCCCGCAGAGAGTCCGTACGTGATCCTGCATGGATAGTTTGTAATCTATAAGGACACCCAGATTCTTAGCGCACCGCTTGGGCTCTGGAGCGGGTCCTAAAGAGTGGGGCCACCATGAAGCGTCCCAAATATGGTGGGCTCCACCAAAAAGCAGGATCTCAGATTTGTCTGCATTAAGCTTAAGGCAGTGGTCGGACATCCAAACTGCCATTTCAGTAAGGCAGTTGTTAAGTTTGGCCCTTGTGCTCTCGTGATCATCTCCAATAGCTTTTGTTAATTGCGTGTCATCCGCATATAAGCAAATGTCGAAGCCCCATTTAGAACCAATTTTTGCCAAAGGTGAAACATAGGCGTTAAAAAGGGTGGGGCTAAGGGAAGCTCCCTGGGGGACACCACAGCTCAAAATGTTTGGTTTAGAGGAAAAAGCGCCCAGTTGCACTGTTTGTTTCCTGTTGCTGAGGAATGAACTGAGCCATTGAAGTGCTTTAGCATGTATCCCTTTTTCGCGGAGGTTTCGAAGTAGGAGCTGATGGGAGACCGTGTCGAATGCCGCCGACAGGTCCAATAGGATATGGGCAACTACCTTGCCCTGATCCAATAGTGCTCTTACATTGTCGAACACGGCCAGCAGGGTCGTCTCGGTGCTATTTGCGGCCCTGAAGCCTGTTTGAGAAGGGTCCAGAAGGCCATTTGATTCCAGATAGGAGGACAGCTGTCTATTGACCAATTTCTCCATTACTTTGGAGAGATATGGGAGTAGGGATATTGGCCTGTAGTTTGCTGGATTAGTCACATCTGCACCAGCCTTTTTAAGCAAGGGAGTGACTATTGCTTGTTTCCAGGCCTCCGGAAAGACTGCTGTCTCAAGTGATCTGTTAAAGAGCTGCGTAACATAACTACACACTACCACCAGAATGTACCTCAATCCATTGCACCTAGGCATCTCAATGAAATCAAGCTGGATCCTATTGAAGGGACCCCCAGATCTCCCAATGTGACTCAATGCAACCACAGTCTTCTTCCCAGCATTCATCTGTTGACACGTAACACATCTGTGACACACTGCTTCAGCAAACGGACAAAACTGTGGGTTAAACCACGTCTGCCTGAACACTCGCACCATGGCATCTCTTCCAATATGAACTGCTCCATGAATCTGCCTCGCCATATGACTCAATAAATCATCTGGCAACACTGCTCGACCATCATTTGAAACCCAAATGCCATCATTTCTCTCCTCACAACCTGCTTTATTCCAACCAGCTTCTTCCTAAGCAGACACTTCTCCCTGCAGACGCTTGACCTCATCCCAAGTATCCGCTATGGCTAACATCATGCTGAGCTCGGTTCTCTGTGTG
This sequence comes from Calotriton arnoldi, assembly GCA_963921515.1. NCBI lineage: Eukaryota > Metazoa > Chordata > Amphibia > Caudata > Salamandridae > Calotriton > Calotriton arnoldi. The sequence goes on from CAWUFW010003367.1 coordinate 1,168,908, forward strand.
ATCTCTCCAGTATATTCCCCATTGAAAATGCACCCTTGTTCAGCACAGAAACGTGCAACTTCATCGGTGTCCCTATTGCCCAGTGTCACAAAGTCCTCCCTCCTCCCATGGGCAATGCACTTTACCACAGATATTTCTTTTGGTCATTGCAAGGCTTCCAACAGTTGTCTCACATATTCCCAGTTTCTGATAGGAGAGCCTGATGAGGTTAGGAATCCCCTCTGTGACCACAGCTGCCTGAAGTCATGAACCCACATTGTCTATCAGTGTAGGTGGTGACTCGGATCTGATCAGAGACCAGGCATGCACTTATCAAGGCAATGATTTCACCCACCTGTGCGGAGTGTACTCCCTATAAACAAGCAGCTTCCACAACTCCAGAAATCGTACAGACAGCAAATGCTGCTCTCAAATAACCCGCATTGTCCCTTAAGCATGAACCATCTACAAAAAGGATTTCTTCTGATTCAGGCAGAGGTTCATCAACAATGTCGGGTCTCGGTTTGGTGCAAAGTTCAGTCACATCGAGAAAGTCATGGTCTTCACAATCTTCATCTTCAATATTTGGAATAGGCCTCAAAGTAGCAGGATTCAGAACAGAGCATCTTTTTAGAGTCCCTTTCTCTGAGGCAAGTCTGACTTGCTCATAGCGTGTGAGTCTGTTATTCGTCAAATACTGTGTTTTGGTTCTCGTCATCAGAAGCTCAACTGAATATGGAACATATACAGTAAGAGGATGACCCATCACAATACTCTCACACCTTTCAATGCTGACACCTGCTGCAGCAACAGATTTTAGACATCCGGGCAACGCTGAAGCTACGGGGTCTAACATAGCTGAAAAGTAGGCAACTGGTCTACGGACACCTCCATGAGTCTGTGAGAGTACTGACAGTGTGCAACCCTCACAACAAAATAACGAGAATGATTTGTTGTAATCAGGCATTCCTAGAGCCGGAGTGCGACACAGACTTTCTCTCAGCCCCAGAAAGGCAACCAAACAGTCGTTATCCCATGGTACCGGATCATTCACATCCTTGTGTGTCAACCTCTGCAGAGGTTTCGCCTTCAATGAGAAGTTGGGAATCCACTGATGGCGGTACCTAACCATTCCCAAAAACATCCCGACTTCCTTTTGTGTGGTAGGCACATTCATTTTCATGATCGCCTCAATGCGGCCTGGTGACACCTTCCTCTTGCCTTTCTCAATGCGATGACCCAAATACTGAACTTCAGGAAAACAGTACTGGAGTTTGCTCGGGGACACCTTGTGGCCATTCTCTCCCAGGTGATTTAACAATGCAACAGTATCAATCCTACAAGCTTCCACCATTTCTGATGCGATCAGGAGGTCGTTAAAGTGCTGCACGAGAACTGAATTTTGCGGCAGTACCAGACTCTCAAGATTCATCTTCAAGATCTGATTAAAGATCGATGGACTCTCAGTGTACCCTTGTGGGATACAACACCAACTTAACACATGATTTTCCAGACGGAAAGCGAATAAAAATTAGCTTTCCTCGTGTAAGGGTATCGAAAAGAACGCCTGGCATAGATCAATCACTGTAAACCATTCAGCTTCGCAAGGAATTTGAAACAGGATCACTGATGGATTCGGTACCACAGGACAACATGGAACTACAATCGTGTTGACCTTTCGGAGGTCTTGCACGAGTCTGAACTTCCCACTTGGCTTATGCAATCCCATTATGGGGGAATTGCATGGGCTCCCCCCATTATCTCCTTCAAAATACCCTGTTCGACCATAGACTCAATCACAGGCCTGATCCCTGCCACTATTTCCGGCGTCAGGTTGTACTGGGGAGTTTTTGGGAATTCAGCATTTGGCTTGATCTGTACTTTAACTGGCTCAACCCATCGGATCAGTCCTATCTCTTCTCCCGTGAAATCCCACACCTCTGGAGAGACTGAGTCCCTCAAGTCGTATGGCAGAACTTCAGTTGTCAACACGGGAAACATCTCCATGCAGAGATTCTGATTCGCCAATTTGAATGCAATGTCATAATCGTTAGTCTGCAACTCTACTCCATTGGGTGTGCACAAAAGGTCATGACCCAACAAACAGACTGGACTAGAATCACACACCACAAATTGGTGTAGATCCTGAAAGGTTCCTATTCTCACAGGTATCTCATCTGTCAATTGATTGGTCATTCTCTTATTAGCAACTCCTACAACTTGGATTGATTGTCCTGAGAGGGGTAGGTTTGGAACTTCTGCAGACCTCACAGTAGAACGGGTAGCACCAGAATCAATCAAGAATGTGATGGATGACTGTCCACATCTGCCTCCACATACGGTCCTCTCTGGTCTACCTCTAAGACTGCTCCAACAGTACAGTCTTCCTCCCCCCTTGGGCACCGTCATTGCAACGGATCTGGATCTAACTCATCTAGAGTTTCGATAAAGGGCATCTGCTGGTACACTCCATTTCCCTGTGGGATCCTCGGAGGTTGGGGAGCTTGCACCTATGGACTCAGACCTCCTCTATGTACAGACCTAGGCCTCGTCACAGTATTTACGACCTCAGGTACCTGCACTTTCTCCTCATCTTGGATCTGATTCACTTAATTTAGTCGACACTCGTGCTTCCAATGCCCGATTTTGTGACAAAAATGAAATGCAGTAGTTCTCTTTAGGGTACCAACGTCTATCCCCGTCTTGGGATCTATGGGCTTCCCTCTTCCCTGCCCCACATGAACTGACGTATTCTGGGTCCCTCCATGACTGTTTCCTTGCTTCCGTCCCAATGTCCCTCCACTCGACTGCACTTGGTCTACTCTATCTGCATTTTTCATCTGGACTAGCATTAGCTTGACCTTTAGTTTCCTATGTTTCGAGTCTACCTCATCACTACAATATTTGTCATACCGTAGAATCTCGTCCACGGATTTATTTTGCCAACAGATCAGATTCTGCTGGATCATAAAGCTAATTTCTGGCCTCAATCCTAGGACAAATTTGGAAACAAACTGTCCCATGTCCTTTGATTCTAACGTGTCCAGCCCACTGTACTGCTTGTAGGCTTGTAAAAGCCGCTCATAGTAAGCATGTACCGATTGCTTGGGTAGTCCGACCTATTTTGACCCAATCGATGTCTTGTGGGGAAATCTTGGACTGTAACCATGTGATTACCTGCTCGAACTTTTTCATAGCTAAAGATGAAGGACCATGCGTTATGGGGTCTCGGTCGGGTTCAGTAGATGGCCATTGAACTGCAATCTTACAAGCCAACCACAAATCACTTGGTACCACAATGTCAAACAAAGTGTTCAAATCAATCCACAGTACTTTTGAAATCTTGACAAAGCGATCAACCTTTTGTACCATTCAACAGGCTTTTCCCTCAGCCGAGGAAAATCGTTTGTAAACGCTGCCAAGTCACCCCTGCTCCAAGTCACATGCACATACCCTCCGCTTGGTACCTCTTGCAATGGGTAAGCCTCTACTCCTGATGTCCCCCCTCCTGGTGGCAGCGTATCTCCGATCCCTTTCTTGACATTCTTTTTCTTGGACCACCTTTCCTCCCACTTGTCAAGCATGCTCCATGCTCGTATCCCTATAATCAATTCTTGAATGTGGCTTTTCAATCCTATGACTCTTCTCTCTTCTAATTCTTGATCACTGTAATTTAACCTATGACCTCCCTGCAACATTTTGGTTTTCGACAAATCCACATCATACCTCTGTGCCAATTCTGTCAGTTTCTCATGTGCCTTCCTTGCCCTACAGGTAACATTCTTTGCCACAAACAACAGCTCATCTTGTTCATAAATTTCTATCCTTTCAAGGGGCAAATTTCCACTTATTATCTCATCCACTTCCACCTTTAACCTCACTACGTTTAGCACCTTAGCTTTCACTGCAGCCTTGATTGTTCCCTGACTTGATGCACTACTCGATTCTCTGCTTTAACTGCTCCGATTCCTACGAGGATTTTCTTCCTCTATGTCCCGAGGAACATACTGACTCCTAGAAGTTTCCTGATCAACTCCTCCTCCTGTTATCCTCCCCGTAGGTCCGCTAACTGGAGCTTCCCACATCCTCAAGTCAGAACGCGAATCTGCCAATGACACTGGTCTCACTGCACTAGAGCCAACTTGCGCTCTGGAAGAGTCTGCAGTGGCTGGCAACGGAGTACTAGCTTCTATAGGCACCAAAAATGGACAATTTCCGTTCACCGTACCATTTCCTCCAAAATTGACCCCTTCTCCTATGCCTGACTGTGACTGGCTACTGTTTTCCCCCTGATTTGGATCATACACTGACACTATAGGGCCAATGGTGACCGGTACCGTAAGGGCTTCCGGCAATCGAGTAGCAAAATTAGGTCCATTCATCTCTGTACCTCTCGATGCCGGTATACCGGTTCCTTCCATTTCTGCTGAAATCATTCCCACTACTCGTGCAATATGGCTCGTCTGTGGTTTTCCTGTTTTTTCCCTGAGTGCTCGCCTTCCCTCATCCAAATCTGGATTGTATGGCGGAGGACGCACTGCTAGCAACCTATCTAACAAGCTGTCATCAGTGGCACTATCATCATCTTCCTTCCACTTCCAAGCGTCTCCTGTTTTCACTAATAGTGGAAATAGCCTCTCTCCCTCGATGGTGTCTGCCCTCCACTTCTTCAACTGTGCTTCCCATCGCGCATCCTGATACGCCTTCATCATCATTTTCATCCTTACCTGACTTCACTCTCTGCTCTTTGCCTGTGCTGCTCTCATCCATGCATCTAGTCCCTCAAACTGTGTCTGTCTAGGTGGAGGTCGCAATGAAGCCATCACTCCCCTCAACTGCTACAGCACCTCTAACCTAAAAGAACCATAGCGTGGAAAAGCCAAATCTCCCTCTTTTTCTGTAATCTTATGTCAATTTTGAAGCCAAACTATGGTATGAAGTCCTACATTTGAGGCCATATTTATTTATTTATTTATTAAGGAGTTTTATATAGCGCTGGCCGGACCCGGGGGTATCGGAGTGCTTTACAACAGTTTTAATGCAAGAGTCGCACAATAGAGCAGTAGTATACATATTGGTTCGGAAGTCCAAGTGTGCTGTGCAACATTGAGGTAGTACGTGAGTCCTGAGATAACCTCATTGAGTGCACGTTGTCTTGGGTTGAACCTCTTTGAGGGAGGAGGGAACAGGTAAGGGTCAGGGAGCAAGGAGGAGGTAGGTCTTAGTGTTACAGTGTCGGGGAGCTACGGTGAGCAGGGTTGTGCGCTTAGGCGGCGGCTATCTGTTCCGGAGGGAGCGGTTGAGGAAGAGGGCTCTTAGGTGTTTTTTGAATTTTGCGAAGGACGGGATAGTCCTGATATCTGCTGGGATGGGGTATCCTCGGGTGGTGCTTCTTCACCCACTCGAGTCACTACTCCTCTATCTCCCCAGCAGAGATCTCGTAACACTCTAAAACATCACATGATTGAATCAAATTCTTTTACCCACAAGATGCTTTCGTTTCCACTTCCTGATGACAATCCACCAATCCCAGCGCATCTTTACACCAACCGACCTATTGCAGCGTGGCACACTCCGACGTCACTCCTCCTCCTCACACAGCAGTTCACCCTCCTTCACAATCTCACTTTACGCATTCACGCACTTCACTCCTAGAATCTAGTAACTGTCTGTCCACCAAATGACCCAACAGTTACATATCCGACTGTCTGTCCACGAAACGACCGGACATTCTCTAGTAATTATCTGCCTCTCCTCAAGCAACTGTCTGTCTGCGAAATGACCGGACAGTTGCACCTCAGACTGTCTGTCCACGAAACGACCGGACAGTCATATAAATAAAATCGATAGGATCCAACCGCTCAAAATCATTCACACACTGTGACCCACGACCTGCACTGGCCATTCGAATCGCCATGGTCCGCCTTTGTGCACTAGCTTCCCACACGATTCTAACAAGCTCACTCACAGACGTTACCTATCTCCAAAAAGGTCATCGATAGCGCTTCACGACTCCCACAATCACTGGTCAGACAATTACATCAAATCGGTGTCTTCTACACCTCAAATCTATCCCGGGATCTTAGGCTACTAGTTGAGCCTGAAATCAAAATCAAATAATATCACATGGACCGCACGCTTTCGGCCCAAAACCACATTCACTTGACTCTCATCCCAACTCCACAAGACATCACGCAATCAAATCATCACTGCAATCTAACACTCGCATCCCTATTCATACTCACTCCACTGTGAACCGCTGTTCCCACCGCATCGGCACTCTCCGTCGGTCTCCGCCAAGTCCCCTCGCTCTCTGCTCTCGGTCCTCTGGGCTCTCATCCTTTGGGATCTTTGGGGCTCTATGGCTAGACTTTCCCTAACTTTTCTAGGTTCTCCCCTCACTCCAAGAGGCAACCATCCAACAGTGCTACCAACTGATGGGGCCAAGTTCCCTGATTTCCAATCTACTCTGGAACCCTCTGTCAATGAACCCTTGGTGCTTGCTTAGAAGTGTAGAGGGGGGAAATAATTTTTCACATCTAGTTCAATTGCACAATAAGTCATGACTCCGAAGGATTACAGACTCCAGGTTCTAGGTTAGTGAATTTATTACAAAGCCAAAAATAACTGGACACACAAGCACCTCAAGATGAGGTTGTAGAAATACATTGGAACTAACACAAAGCCGAATCTGCGTGCAATATACAATCGCTGGATCATGAAAAGAATGACAAATTCCAATACCAGAACACAGGCAATAAGTGCCCCCAGGTCAAGATCAGACTTCATTGAAGGTTGTAAGTATAAAGCATTTGTCTGTCCCTACACTATTACTAATGTGACATCCCTACTTACCATTCCCCAGGCAAGTTAGGAAAAGGTGTCAACGCGTGAAGACTTCCTAAGAAGTGCATTCATGTTGTATGGGTCAAGTAGCCAAAGGCTACAGAGCTCGTTCTAAGATGCTCCTTCCCTCTCCATCGATCTCCTCTCTTCTCCTAACTCAACACCCGGGGCACTGTCCATAATTCCAACACCAAAATCATAAACACGCCATTAGGCATCATCGATCGCCTCATCCTGCTGGGCATCTCATAGGTGATTTTCCATTTAGTTTCGATACTCCAAGCTCCTTGCTCAATGACCTTGATACCCAGGCCTTCTCCAGTGTGAAAGAACACCGTCTCACATTATCAGCACTCCTTGTACAAATGTATCCTCTCCTCCCCGAGCCCAACTCCTAAAACAAAAGCGCTATTCTAACTAACAAAGATGAATTTCTCCACCTGCAACAGAAACGTTAGAAAAGACAAATCCAACATGCATATGAAATTCAGCTTTTAAATCCAATACGAGAAGTTCCAGGGAGAATGCATTTCAGGCCTCCAGAAATCAGCCAACATAAGAGCATGGCACATAGACCTTATAAACCCATATATAAGTGAACATTTTCTAAGCATTTCTAAGTCAACACTTCACATGAGCACATCAAATAATTGATTACTGGTAAGCCTCATATACAAATTCTGTACGTTAATGTTTTCAACTAAATATATGTGAATTGCAACATTAATTTTCTTCATGTTATATGGAAATTATCCCTAACACGACACTCTTCATATTATTACAGTACACATTCTACTGTCCCATGTTAATACAACAAAAGAATAAATGCAGGTGCGAACTACTCATGATTATGATGCACCCCTACAAATGAAAGAGCACAATGGCGCTCTATCAAAGTAAACCCTCAAAGTGTGGGTTTGTTTTCTGAAAAACAAAAAATAAATGACGCTCTAGGTGGTTTCTTCTAGCACTGGGGTGGAGGAGGTCAGTTGTAAAGTTTATTGTTCTGGATTACCAGGCTTTTATAGGCAACCAAGGTCAGGAAAAAAGTATGTGGTAAGGCTCGCCCTAAATAGAGCAAGTGACCCAACATATATTGACTGACAGCCTTGTGTTGGACCAGGTACTGATTAAAGATTCTGATGGCAGAGTCAGCTGAGTTTCCTCTTCCAGAAATGTGACATTTGGCTCACTTCTAAACAAGGTGGATAAACCCTAAATTTGACAAGGTGGAGCTCAGCTGGTTTACAGAAAGACTCCTGCTCCACCAAACTTTAAATGAGACCACTTGAAATAGTTTATTACTGTAAAAATTAAAAAGATATTACTGAAAGATCATTGTGTTTCCTAGCTTGAACCAGGACTGTCCCATGTTGGTACACAAGGGTTGGAACCATGCTAGATTTTCAGGATAGGCAGTATTTAAGTGGATATAATTTACAAAATGATTGGCTGTTCTGAATTTTGGCATGACTCATGAGAGCATTTGCACTGCATACAAGTTACAAGAAGGCTTGGAGTTGAGGAATATGTGCCTTCTGAGGGAGTTGTGGATGACAAGAAAAAGCCTCACATATTCCATCCCTCCTAATATATCACCCTTTCTGACCTCACTGAGTGGCAGTTCAGCACTCTGCTTCTGTAACTAACTTTTGTAGTATCCTGAAGATATTTTAATAAATATTACATTCTAAGTGCATGTAGTTTATCATATGCCATACGGCCCCTCTTCAGCAAGGTTTCTGTTGCACTGTAGATGACGTTTGTCTGATCCGGTGTGTCTTTAAATTGCCAGAACGTCTCTGTTAATGACGGGAGCTGGAATCTTGGCAGTCATTGGGTGTCTAACGATCAGAGATCCTACTTTGAGGGGCAATATGGAAATGATGTATACCAACCATAGGTTTTGTGTCAGTTTCAATTTTTTACTAACAAGTAAATTGGACGTAGGTCATTCAGATGTTCGTAGGCTGATATGCACGCAAGCTTCAAAAACTTTTATTTTGTTGTCTCCGACAGGTGTCTGAAATTCCCCTTGATCCGGCTTCACCATGAACTCAGGATTGATTCTGCTATGCCTTACTGCGTGCATCGCCCACTCAGTGTGCAACCGTGTCTATGTGCATCCATTCCACTTGTTTGCCTACAACCAGAGCGCGTGTGAGAAGCTCGAGAAGGAGAACCAAACAACCAGCGAGGAGAAAACCTTCATCCCTATCCTGATTGATTCCACAAACACAGCCGAAGAGGAAGGCTTGAGAGACCGATTTACCCTTGAATCACAAAGTCTTGGTCCCAAAGGGCACCAGAGACTCCTCTACTTGACTAAGCTAGTGAATATCCTTGGCTTTCGTTTCTTTGGTGCCTGGAAAGAAATGCACAAATTGGAAACAGTGCTGTTATCTCCCACTAATCTGTATGGGGCCCTGGTCTCATTTTACTTAGGGGCATCCAAGAATACTTCTGACAATCTTCAGGAGTTTTTGGGCTTCCCATCTGGTGGGTCCAATTGCACATCTAAGCTAGATGGCCACATTGTCTTTTCGTCACTGAAAGCCATTGATAGTCTGCTTTTGTCAAAAGAAGACAACATCGATGCCTCAAAGCTGGCTTTCTTATTTGTCACCCCAGGAATGCACTTGTCCGGGTCCTATGTGTATGATCTGGTTCCATCAGCGGACGCCTTGTTTGTGAGAGCTGTTGGTTTCTCTGATCCAGCTCAAGCAACAGAAAAAATCAATGGCTTCTTCAACGGCAGAATATCCAGAAAAGGTCGTCCACTTTTGACAAGTGTTGATCCGTCTACCACCCTCATGTATGCCAGTTACATGCACGTCAAAGGTAAGAGTGGCAGCCATGAAGTTCAGATGGGTGTTCAGAGGGAGGTACACAGCACGCGCCCCACATTTGTGTTCACTGACAAAGCACCAGGAACTCATTGAGAATAAAGCCATGTTAAATATCTTTCTGCTCGAGGGCACCAATGCAGCACAAACCAATTTAAACCGTGTTGCTTCTTCTGTAGTAACATATCAACACTGAGATTTTGCTTAAATCAGTGTTGGTGAACAATGGCATTCCCATTGTCAAGTATTAACGCAATACGCTGAGGATCACGTCCTCTCATAGTAATTTTAATTACAGAGAGAGAGATAGAGAGAGAGAGACAAAGAGTGTGAGTGTGTGTGTGTGAGTGTGAGTGTGCGTGTGAGTGTGCGTATGAGTGGCGAGTGTGTGTGTGTGTGTGTGTGTGTGTGCACGTGTCATAGGCATCCATTTTGACTTTGTTCTCCATGCCCCCTTCTTAGCTGGTCATGCGGTGACGACGTTTTTTGTGAAGCCAGTGTGTGTGTAATTGTGTGTGTTAACGATCAGCCCAAACATTAATACATATGTATAGTCATAAAACACAACTGTGGTGACAATATAAACATGGGAGCAGGCACAATGTAGCAAGTTCACCCCAACCATTACAAGCCTAGTGAGTAACTGTTAGCAGAGTCTAGAGACAAAGGCCAGAACTTCAGCATTGTCCCCAGCCCAACCTCAACTTACTCTTGGGCAAACTATCAATTTTGGTAATTCCAAAAAACGGGAACCAGTGCATAAGGGAATGCCCAGTCCCTTAATTTATGCCACCAGGTATGTAAACAATTAGAGTTTGACCAGAAAGAGTGAGGGGAGGGAGGGGATAAAGCTCCAGTTTGCCGCTGGCAAAGCCCTTCTCCCATCACAGGCCTACTGCTGCCATATGTATGGCGGTGAGGGCGAAGTATTGCAGCTGCTACATGATGGGCAATTTTCCTTCAATGTTTCCACTCTGTAGTATCTGTAGCTAGACTAGCTGGGCACCAATAGTATCTCTGCTATAAAGATAATAGTCCCTCTCGGGTTTGGGGATCAGAATCTTCTGGGTCACCTCTTTCAATTCTACCACATTTTCAAGGGATAGAGCAGAAAATGATCATGAGGTTGGATCCTGTAGTCTCATTTTCTAGCCCCCTCCCAGTTCTCAGTTTCAAGGTTGAAATGTATATGAGAGGGCACACTGCTGAAACTGAAGATGCACCTGGTCGGAGTCTTTAAGCTCTTTCACTTTTTGAGCATCACTACACATGGGATACTGACTAATTTAATGTCCTTTTCTGCCACAGCTATTCTTATCCAAATTGACGTCAAGTGAATACCCTTTTTCAGCATTGTGGGCTGTCCACTTGAGGACCTTCAGAGCCTTTGTCAACATTGATTCTCCTTGCGTTAGAGCTTCTCCACCTGCATTCATCATCCTCGTTTCCTCTCCCATAAACCCAAATCATTAAGGGATCTAGCTATAAAGTAATTGTCTCTTCTTTTCTTTGACTGACTACCAGTTTGTGTTTGGGGGGATATGGGCATCTTTTTGGGGAGAAATACCGCTTACTGGATCAAACAATGTGGAAATGACTGCCAAACAGCACTTAGAATCAGTCACTAAGTTTACTTACTTCAGGAGCATCATGTTAATGCCTGACTTTGTCTCCACTGTCTCACCATGGTGATTCCGAGCTAATCACATTTGGGAAATGTCCCACCTTGCTCTATCAGTTTTACCACTACCATTGATTATTTTCTACCTCATTTTCCAGCCTCCTGAAATAAATTTTGCTGAGTTCAAGGAAAACGAGATGGATATAGTTCTTCAGGTTTATTGATTTCACCAAAAGATTCAGAACAGCCTTCCTCAAACAGCCACCTCAGCAACTTCTTCCCCATTCAGCAAAGCCACATTCCACGTTCTCTAGTCCTCATGGTACCCACATACACAAATGAGTCATGGTTAGATGGAACACTGACTTAACCAATCAGTTGCAGGTTACAACACATCTCCTTCCTTCAGTAATTACAAAAATATGCAAAACCAAAACAAAAAGAAAATTCCGACCAAAAATGTTGAAGGAGGAAAAGAGGGATAAAAACAGTGCTTAATTTGAGCCAGTGGTTTCCGGTGCTCGGCACCGGCACTTAATTGGCAGCACCGGCACTTATGACAGTCTGCCACACAGTGGGCTGTTTGTCTGATTTAGAGTGAGAACAACAGCAGGTGTTTACTAATTCAATACACATTAAAAATGACTATTACCTGCTGTCCAAGCCATTCTTATAGCTTTGGGGGCCTGGAATAGTCTGAATTGTCACACTTGTAGGAGTGTGATGGTTAGTAGCTGGTTTGCTACTGTCATTGGCAGTGCTGGAGGGGCAATGGGTGGTGAAGGCTGCAGTGGCCTCCTGATGAGGGCCCTGGTACTTATCCTTTTACAAATGAAGCACTGGAAAAAGGAGGAAATAAATACACACTAACTTCCCTAACATGGGATGACAACACTGGAAACATGACCAGTGCAACAAGATGTCAAAATGGAAAGTACATGATGTATAATAAGCTCCATCAACTCATAGTGCAGATAAAAAAACAACGCGACTACAGAGAGGCTGAGAGGACTCGCAGCCCCACAACCTTGGGAGGCAATAGCACAGACAGAGGAAGCCAGGCGGAGTGGCAAATTACAACAAAGAAGCTTTAGTTGCCGCTAGGAGAACAGTCCACAGCCCCATGAACATGGCAAGGCATATACAATAAGACAGGACCCCACGAGGGGCCCAGCTCAACAAGTACTGAAAGAAGTATCCTCATGAACTAGGCAAACGTGTCCTAAGAAAAAACCTGCCCTGAAGAAGACCTTCTCTTAATCAACAACACAGGCCCACCCCGGAAGGTTGAAACGCGTCGGCGCAAATTTCTTTGAGGCCAAGAGTTTCCATTTAGTGACAAACACAGTGCATAGTGATAATGCACAATGGGAAAAGCAAGTTGGGAACTTACCCCTAAATATCAGCAGAACTCTGACCTCTATAGGGCCACTAAGTAGTAGGGATAAACAAATTAGAAAAAGGACCCAGGAATAGGTCCCAAGCCAAATCACCCTAAGGACACTAGTCAGGTTACAGCAACAGATGGTTGCGATATTGTAGATTCATCCTCAAAAATAATGAGGTGTGAGGAGGTTGTAAATATGTTTTGTAGATAACCATTGATGTATTGTATTGTCAGTTTGTAGATAACCATTGATGTATTGTATTGTCAGTCATTTTGTGTCCCTTTAAATGTAATACTTGTTCAACTAATTTGTTGTGCATACGTCAAAGCCAAACATGGCGTGTAAAAAATAGTTGTCTCATGTCTTTATGGTGCAACCTGTAAATTAATTGTGTCTTCGTGGTGTACATTGTAAATTCATGTGCCTATGTGTGTGTAAAAATTAACAAAACCCGAAACAGTAAAAAGACAAACTGCAATTGATTGCAAGCGTGATAAAAATTTGCTTTAAAAGTGAAAGGTGCGGGATAGCAAACTATACTTAAAAAGTTATTCAAAAAGATAATCCATTTAATGGACATCAATGGGAACAAAGTATAAGTTCCTATTTCTGTAAATCGATTATAATTTATGGTCTGGGTGGCACACTTCTATGAACAGTTCATTATGATTCCAGCCTCCACAGCCCAGAACAGAATAACTCCCCTATCTAGGAGACACAGATAAAAAAAACATGGCATTCACAAATAGGCTACTTCAGTTCATGGTGCGTATTGATCAGCGTAGTCCAGTTTAGGCCTGGGCGGTAAATTCCGTTCCGCTCGCGGAATTTGCGGAATTTGGGTAATTTCGCGTTCCGCGGAGAACGCGGAATTGCCAAAAATTCCGCGATCTGCGGCTTTGCGGAGTTTTTTGCTTGTTCGCGCTTTCAAAATGCGTGTTCGCGAGATATTTCTCCCCGAGCACGCAAACAGCGTTCGCGAGCAGGAAAAAAGCATTGCGAACGGGCGGGACAAGCAATTCCGCGTGTTCGCGGAACTTTTGCGTGCTCACAGAGATTTTTTACCGTTTCGCGGAGCTTTGCGTAGCTCAACTACGCAAATTCCGCCCACCCCTAATCCAGTTACTACAATTCGGAATCTTCAAGACTTAAATGTCTTCTACTGATACGAGAACTACTGCGTATCACTTTGTGGCTACAAGGAAAATGCACTTTGGCCCAAAAAAATTGATTTGCCTTTAGAGGTCCAAACTATTTTTTTCATAAAAACAGCTCTCCCACACTCCATTTCCGGACACACACACCATGCTTATCATCAAAATGCTTCTTGTACCCCCTCTGATAATCCTTGACAGGACGGAAGTCCAACCCCCCTCTCACTTTTTTTTGTATCCAAATCACAATGGGAAGAGTTTGCAATCTGCCAGTCTACCTTTTAAACACCGGAACTGCAATACATTAGTTACACTATTGAGGGCATTATGATTTGCCCGTAACTTCTCCAGCAGAATTGCCTTTAGAGGTACCCTCATCTCTACACCAGATTGAGCAAACACCCTCACAAGGCGATTCATGCTTTCTACCAGACCACTGACCTGTGGCGAATACAAGGCGGTGTGGTGATGTACAATGGGAAGGCCATCTAAAAATTCTTTCATATCAGTGGACATAATTGGACCCCATTGTCAGTGATAATGGTCATAGGTATGCCATCACATGCAAAGACATACCTCAAAAATTTCAAGACACTCCTGGTAGTTGTAGAATTTACACAACCCATTTAGAAGTATAATCAACAAAACAAGAACATACCTTTCACCTGGTAGCAGTAATTGAAAAGAGCCAACTATATCTAACCATAACTTCTTCCAAGGCTCCACAGGAATTTCAACAGGTTACAGCGGAGCAGTCCTCACCGACCTGGACTCGTCATTGCTTGCACATTGAAGAAATCTCTCACTACACACTTAACCTGTCTGTCTATCCCAGGCCACCAATAACTTTCTCTTACCCTTGTTTGGTTAAGTTTCTTCCTAAATGCCCCCCATGGACAAGACTGACCATTCTCGGCCATAGAACTACTGGTGGAACCAACCGGTCCCAGCGGTAAAGCTCTCTATTCACAATGCATAACTCATCTCTGACATTCCAAAAAACGTAGGCATTTTCTTCTACTGATTTGAGATTAGGCCAACCTTCCACCACATAATCCATCACTACTTTCCTTATATCATCCTTAGCCACTTAGTATCCCATTCAATTTACATATGGCAGGCTTGTTAACCCACATTATAGGAAGGTCTACATCCATCAAAACTAATTTATCCACAGGTAACCTTAGCAAGCAGTCTGCTGAAACGTTCTTAGACTCAGGAAGATACTCCACACGAAAGTTGAACTCAATCCGACTTTCAACCCCATCTGTGGAGTGGTATTCTAAATATTCCTGCAACCTAACAAACGAACAAAGGGCCTATGATCGGTTATCAGCACAAATAGTAAACTCCAAAGAAAAACTTGAAATGATGCACCGCTCACATACATACCAAAGCCTTCTGTTCAATAACGCAATATCTTTTCTCTGCCCCCTTAAGTGAGAGTGATGCAAAAGCCTCAACTCTTTCCTCACCATCACTTACTTGGGATAAAAACCTCCCCCAGACCTTTCAAGCTAGTTTTTGGCGCTGAAATTTTTTTGGGAGACATCAAAATGCCCAAGGTTTGGCATTCTAGCAATTTCTTCTTTGATGATCTTAAAAGCTTCCTCACAATCTTTGGACCAATCAAAACTCAAACCCTTTTTGATCTGGAGTCTGATAGGTTATACCACATTAGCAAACTTTGGAAAACATTTGGAACAGCACTCTGCCAGACCCAGGAACAACCTAACTTGAACTTTATAAGTTGGGGATGGTACTGCAATGATGGAGTAAGCCAAATCTAACTTCAGGCTTATACTATCAACTGATATATTATGGCCTAAATACGAGACTGTGCTCACACCAAACTTTCACTTTTCTTTTTTGAGCACAAGTCCTCTGTCCCTAAACCGGGTGAATACTCATTGCAATGTCTCAGCATGACTCTTCCTCATCCCCAAAAAACTTTTCTGAATCTATTCCTTTCAATATATCCTTCATGAGTCTCTGAAATAAGTATGCAGCTGAAGCCAACTCAAATGGTAACCTTAAAAATCTGAAAGCATCCAAAGGTGTGACAAAGAATGTGACAGCTCTCAAATCCTCATGTACTAGTCCCTGATGGTAAGCGGCCAAAAAATCTATGACACTGAAAATACATGCATCTTTTAGCATAGCCAGAGCCTCAGTTATATTAGGTAAGGGCTGGCAATCAACCCAAGTGCTTTGGTTGAGATCTCTTGGATCAACAAACATTTGCAGCATGGTACCATTGTCCTTAGGAACCAAACTACAGGAGCCAACCACTCTGAGGATTCTATTTCCTCAATCACCTTTATCTGTAGCAACCTATCCAATTCTTCTTGCAAAGGTTTCACATAAGGTTTGGTACTCCCCTCACTTAATGTACTCCAGGATTAATGTTCTTCTCTAATAATTCTTTGTGTGAAGTCTTTCAACAAACCAAGTTCATCCTTAAACACATTGTAAAATTCCTTGACTAGTTCAACATCCTCCCCAATGTTAGCAATCAAAAGAACTTGATCAGGGAAATTGTAATTGAGGGTCATTACAAATCCCTTTGGTGGCACCACCCCAGACAATTATCACTGTGTTTTGCTACATAAATCTTTCCCACACTCGCTCTCCCCTTGAAATTAATGTTCACTACTGTATATCCTATTGGATCAATCTTCATTCTCCCATACCCCTCTGGGTTTATGTCAGGCAGTAACATGTAATATTTTCGCTTCCATACATCTTCTCCCAGATCCTATCCAGCCCCAAGATAAAAGTGGAACCTGAATACAAAATTTTCCAGCTATCGCGACAAGAATTTTAGATTCTATTAAGGTCACAGAGGCGAGGATTATGCTGTCTCAATTTCTTTACTGACTCACAGCAGCCAATGAGAACACAGTAACATTAATAAAAAACTTCATATCCCATGAGGATTTGAACCACGCCTCTTCCAACAACCAATAATAACACATTCCATACAGCAAAATAATGAGGCACCATCTTGGCTTCCTCTTTCTTTGCAAACCAGTCTTTAAGTGTCCGAAACCAGGAACAGTCCGAGCTCTCAACGGAGAGTATAAACAGCAGAAGCAATTCTCAACGGAGAACACGATCCAAAGATCCTGAAGACATCAGTCATCCTCCAACGACAAGGCGATCCATGCCAGGGAACATCGGCTCTCTAATTCTGTTTAGAATCCGTTCCTGAAAACAGAAACAATTATGAAAATAACGAACCTAGAAGGTTCAACCGTTCAGGGTGGGAATAACATACTTAAATATAAATACACTACAACATGACAGTTGATATCAAACTAGTCCCTTAATAGAATCTAAAATTCTTGTTGCGATAGCTGGAAAATTTTGTATTCTATAGCAGGACCGGAGGCTTCAGATTATGCTGGTTCAAAGCTCACCAACAACAACAGAGGAAACATGAGTAATAGGCTTATAGTAAAACACTTTAAACATGGAGTCCGAAGACCAGTCTGCCGCTCTTAGGATGTCTTCCAATCTGGACCCTAACATATATGCTTTGGAGGCCATGGCGCCTGTTAGAACTGGGGGTCTCTAGTTGGCAATGGTTTGCACCTTTGTCCAAATAGGGACCCTTGCTTCTAGTCAGGGTAAGGGGGAAACACTCCTAAAATAACCCCTGCTCACCCCCTGGTAGCTTGGCACGAGCAGACAGGCTTATCTCAGAGGCAGTGTGTAAAGCATTTGTGAACACATACAGTAATACAGTGAAAACACTACAGATGGACACCACACAGGTTGTTTATGTAAAAATAAGTAATCTTTATATAGAGTTATCACAAGACCCAATAGCAAAAATCCACATTACAGTACTCAAAAATAGACTTAAAATGATAGAGACAGTTCACGTTATCTTCAAAAATAGGATAGTCAATCAAATAAAGCTTGTAGCAACAAATAACTCCACTTGGAGTTATCACGACGTCGTGACCGGTGGAAATCCCAAAGTACGGCGCCGACCGCGAGGTGCGCGGCGTCGGGCCTGGAGTCGAGCAGACCCACAAAGAACAGTACCTGGAATTCGATGACAACAAAGACGGTGCACGGCGTCGGGGAGGTGATGCTTCGTTGGCGCCGGCGGCGTCGGTTCCTTACGACCCCAGGGGAGGTGATGTCTCGGTTCCTTACTGCAGCGCAGGGGAGGTGAGGCGTCGGTTCCTTACTGTGTCGGGGAGGTGACGTCACGGATGGCGGCGAGGCGTCGGTTCCTTACGATGGTGCGGCGTCGATGGATTCGGGGGTCACCCACGTCGAGGATCGGCTCCGCGATGATGCAGCCCTGGCGTCGGTGAAGTCGGGGCTGCGGTGCGAGTCGGGACGGTGCGTCGTGAGCGTCATGAGCGGTGTCCTCGGCTCCGGTGCAGGCAGCGGCCTCGATGACGGCTTCGGAGTCGATGTCGCACGGCGTCGGCAGGCGTCGGGCCTACGGTGCAAGTCGGGGCGGTGCGTCGTGCTCTTCACGAGCGGTGCCCACGGCTTCGGTGCAGGTTACGGCGTCGCTCGCCGGCGTCGGTGTTGCAATTTCCCTCTGTTAGCAGCTAAAACAGCAGTTCCAGATGCAGGCAAACAGAAGGGGTGAAGTCTTTGTGTCCCTGTGACTTCAGGCAGGAGGCAAGCTCAGTTCAAGCCCTTGGAGATTCCCTTCTTCAAGATGACAAAGCACAGCAAAGTCTTTTCTCCTGTCCTTGGCAGAAAGCAACCACTGCAGGCCAACCCCAATCAGCAAAACAGCACAGGGGCAGTACTCCTCCTTCAGCTTCTCCGGTTCTTCTCCTTGGCAACAGGTTTCTTGATTTCCCAGAAGTGATCTACTTTCCTAGGGGTCTGGGTCCCCTTTTTATACACAGTTTTCCTTTGTTCTCTGAAGGCAGAGAGGCCTCTGCCTAGTCCAAAACCAGTTCTGGTCAGTCCTGGAGCACTTTGTTTTTCTGACTCCTTCTTTCCTTTGTGAGTGAGGGGCAGAGCCATCAGACGCCCGGCAGGAGGTGGAGCCAGCATTGTGGAAGGCAGGCACAGCCCTATTCAGACCCAGGTGCAACTCCTCCCTCCACTCTGGATGCAGACCTTCCTATTCAGCCCTGTGCTGACTCACCCTGTCTCCTGTAGCCACCCCCAGCCCCGGTCACTCAATCTCCAGACAAGGAATACACAACCTAGCAGAGGCAGGCTTGGAAGTTTAGGCAAGAAAATACCCACTTTCTAAAAGTGGTATTTTCAAACACAGAATGTTAAAACCAACTTCACTAAAAGATGTATTTTATCATTCTGAGTTCAGGCATACTAAATTCGTTTTTCTACCATGTTCCCTGGGTCAGTTCTGACTATAAAGTGTAATAGTCAGTCTGCCCATTCTGGCCTATGGGGAGCAGGTAGCCTTGCAATAGTGAAAAACGAAAATGGCTGTAATTCACTATCAGGACATGCCACACACACCAGGGCATGTCCTACCTTATACTTACAATGCACCCTGCCCTTGGGCCTACCTTAGGGGTGTCTGATATGAAGATAAGGGAAGGTTTAGGGACTGGCAAGTGGCTGCACTTGCCAAGTCGACATGGCAGTCACAGACTGCACACAGGCTCTGCAATGGCAGGCCTGAGACACATTTTACAAGCTGCTTCTGTGGGTGGCACAACCAGTGCTGCAAGCCCACCAGCAGCATTGGATTTACAAGCCCTGGGCACACGCAGTGCACTGTACTAGGGACTGACAAGTAAACCAATCATCCAATCATGGAGTCACTAATCCATAACACAATTTACAGTAGGGAGCACTTGCACTGTGGCACTGAACAGCAGTGGCACAGTGCCCAAAAGCATCTAAAACCAGCAAAACATAAGAGGCAACAGCAAAAAAATGGAAGGGAGACCCACGCCAATGGTGCCAAGTCTAACACGTGTCCCCTCCAGCTGAAATGTGGGGAGAACTACCCTTCCTCCTGGGAGTTCTCATCACTAAGGCGGAAAAATCTGGACAGACCATCAGCATTGGCGTGTTCTGTACCAGGGCGGTGTTCCACCGTGAAGTCCATCCCCTGTAGGGAAATGGACCACCTCAACAGTTTTGGGTTCTCACCCCTCATCTGCATTAACCATCTGAGGGGCCTGTGGTCTGTCTGAACCCGGAAGTGAGTCCCAAACAAGTATGGTCTCAACTTCTTCAGTGCCCAGACCACAGCAAATGCCTCACGTTCAATCGCACTCCACCTCTGTTCCCGTGGGAGTAACCTCCTACTAATAAAGGCTACAGGTTGGTCTAGGCCCTCCTCATTCATCTGTGAAAGCACAGCCCCAACACCATGCTCTGAAGCATCTGTCTGCACAATGAATTCCCTTGAGAAGTTGGGCGCCTGAAGCACGGGCGCCGTGCACATGGCAGATTTCAGGGCATCAAAAGCCTTTTGGCAGGCATCAGTCCAGTTCACTTTCCTGGGCTGCTTCCTGGAAGTCAGCTCAGTCAAGGGTGCAACAATGTTGCCATACCCCTTGACAAACCTCCTGTAATACCCGGTGAGTCCTAAGAAGGCCCTCACCTCTGTTTGGGTTTTGGGGGTTCCCAAGCCAGGATGGTATCTATCTTGGGCTGTAGGGGCGCCACCTGGCCGCTCCCTACCTGGTGTCCCAAGTACACCACAGAACCCTGCCCGATCTGGCACTTACTCGCCTTGATCGTGAGGCCTGCCCTCCGCAGCGCCTTCAACACTTCCCAGAGGTGGTGCAGATGTTCCTCCCAAGTGGCGCTGAACACTGCAATGTCATCCAGGTAGGCGGCACTGAAATCCTCCAGCCCAGCCAACACCTGGTTGACCAACCTCTGAAAGGTGGCAGGGGCATTCTTCATCCCAAAGGGCATCACCCGGAATTGGTAGTGCCCATCTGGTGTGGAGAATGCTGACCTCTCTTTGGCCCCATCAGTTAAGGCGATCTGCCAGTACCCAGACGTTAGATCAAACGTGCTGAGGTACCGGGCAGCCCCTAACCGATCAATGAGCTCATCAGCTCTGGGGATGGGGTGCGCGTCAGTCCTGGTGACTGAATTGAGTCCTCGGTAGTCCACACAGAACCGGAGTTCGGGTGTGGCACCAGGCGTGGCAGCCTTTGGGACCAAGACCACTGGGCTGGCCCAAGGGCTGTTAGAGGACTCAATCACCCCTAAGGCAAACATCTTGGAGACCTCCTCCTTGATGCAAGCTCTCACCCTGTCAGTCACTCTGTAAGTTTTGTGCTTCACAGGAGGACTGTCCCCAGTGTCCACATCATGGATGCACCATTCAGTGATACTGGGAGCCAGGGAGAACAGATCAGCAAACTGCCCCAACAGTTGGCGACAGTCATTCTGCTGCTCCGGGGTCAGGGTGGGAGAGAGGTTCACACCATCCACTGACCCATCTTGCTCTTTTGCATACAGGAGGTCAGGAAGAGGTTCAGTCGCCTCTTCCATCCCAGCATCTGTTGCTAAGAGCATGCCCACTTCAGACCTCTCAAAGTGGGGCTTCAGGCGGTTCACATGCAGGACCCGCAAGGGGTTCCTGGGAGACTGCAAGTCCACCAAGTAGGTGACTTCACTCTTGCGCTCCACCACCTCAAATGGTCCGGTCCACTTATCCTGGAGCGCACAGGGCTCCACTGGGGCCATGACCCACACCTTTTGTCCAGGCTGAAACTCGATCAGAGTGGCATTCTGATCATGCCAACGTTTCATCTCTTCCTGGCTGGCTTCCAGATTCGCCTCAGCGAGTTGTCTGAAACGCCGAGTCTGGTTTCTGAAGGCCAGCATGTAACTAAATACATCCTGGGGAGTTTTCCTGGGAGCTTCCTCCCAGCCTTCCTTGACCAGACTCAGAGGTCCTCTTACAGGATGGCCGTACAGCAGTTCAAAGGGACTGAACCCTAAGGACTTCTGGGGCACCTCTCTGTAAGCAAAGAGCAGGCATGGCAAGAGGACGTCCCACTTACGCCTCATGGGTTCTTCCAGACCCATAATCATGCCCTTAAGGGTCCGGTTGAATCTCTCAACCAGCCCATTACCTTGGGGGTGGTAAGGAGTGGTGAACTTATAGGTTACACCACACTCCTGCCACAGGGACTTCATATACTTGGAAATGAAGTTGGTACCACGGTCAGACACCACCTCCTTGGGGAACCCCACACGGGAGAAAATCCCCATCAGTGCACGTCCCACCACGGGGGCCGTCACTGTCCGAAGAGGGATGGCTTCCGGGTACCGGGTGGCATGGTCCACCAAGACCAGGATGAACCTGTTGCCCATGGCTGTCTTGGGATCCAGAGGCCCCACAATGTCAATACCCACCCTCTCAAAGGGGGTGCTGACAACAGGGAAAGGTTGGAGAGGAGCCTTGTGCTTCCTCCCACTCTTACCACTTGCCTGGCAAGTCTGACAGGTCCTGCAATGAGTATCTGAACTCTTGCGCATTTGGGGCCAATGAAAGTGGGTGACAAGCCTTTGAAAGGTCTTGTCTTGCCCCAAATGTCCTGCTAAAGGCACATCATGAGCCAGACCCAGTAGGAAGGCTCTGAAGCGCTGGGGTACCACCAGCACACGGGCTGACCCAGGCTCAGCAACCTTAGGCTCACTATACAGGAGACCATTCTCCCAGTAGATCCAGTGTGATCCAGACTGATCACCTGCTGCCTGGCTTACAGCCTGTTGCCGCAAGCCCTCAAGAGAAGGGCACTTCTTCTGCTCCTCGCAGAACTCTTCCCTGGAGGGGCCTCCTTCCTGCTGCCAATGGGTCAGCTCAGGCAGGTCCCCCAGTTCAGCCACTTGTTCCCCTGTAGGTTCCAGGGCATCCCCCTCAAGGTCTGCCTCCTCCTGGACCGTGGGAACTTCGGGGGCCGGTTTCCCGCGCCCCTGCCTCCTCTCTTTAAGGCAGGCACCTGGGCCCTTCTTCCAGGCTCCAGGTCCTCTTGAATACCCTTACCGGCTGCCATTGACCGAGTGGTCACACACGCCCACTCTGGCAGACCCAACATCTCCAAATGAGACCTCCGCTCCACCTTCGCCCAAGGGAGCTCTCCAAATCATTGCCTAGCAGACAGTCAACAGGCATGGCTGGCCTCACAGCTACTTGAAGGATACCTGAGACCCCCCCACTCAAAGGGAACCTGGGCCACCTTGCAGTGGCTCTCTGAGTTGTCAGCGGCAACTACAGGGTAGAATACATTGGGGACCACCTGCTCCTCAGACACCAGCCGACAACTGACAGCTGTCACACTGGCCCCGGTGTCTCTCAGAGCCTCCACCCTATGGCCATTGATGGTCACCCACTGCCTGTATTTCTTAGTGTTATCAGGCAGCTGGGTCCTAGGGACCATCTCACTGTCTCCTAAAGAGACCAGGGACATCTCTGCGGGACCCCACCCACCTTGGGCACCCAACTCCTCCCCCAGGGCTACACTAGCCATCTGCCGGGGTGGTGCACCAGTGGGTGCAGTGGTCACAGTATTGGGGCACTTGGGACTTCCTACAAAGTGACCCACCTGACCACAACTAAAACATGCTTTGGGCCCCTTCTGAACAGACTTATCTGTTGGGACCCATGGTCTTTTCTCAGTGGGAGGCTGGGAACCCTTACCTTGGTTCCCTTGGGGTTTACTTTGGGGCCCTTTTTGGAACTCCTTCTGTTTACCCTTGTCCCCCCACTCTTCTGCTGGGGACCCTGCCCACCTTTGGCGGAGTCTCCCACAAGACCCTTGTGGACCCGGGTACTGACCCAGCGGTCCGCCTCCCCAGCAAGCTTCCTAGGATTAGTCAGCTTACTGTCAACAAGGTGCTGGCGTAGCTCTGGAAAACAACTACTGGACAAGTGCTCCCATGCAATTAAATCATAGAACTCCTGCAAGTCATTTACTTTGCTACCCTTCACCCATCCATCCAATGCTCTGCAAAAATAAGACACATACTCCACCCAGGTACTAGACTCCAGCTTTTTGCAGTTCCTAAACTTCTGTCTATACAGCTCTGGAGTTAACCCATACCTTGCCACTAAAGCTTCCTTCAGGTGGGCATAGGACATCTGATCCACTGTGGGCAAGGCTAGCAAGGTTTCCCTTCCCTCACCTGCAAAGCGGCCCCACAACCCCGCTCCCCAATCCTTCTCAGGGACCCGGTGTGATGTCATGGCGATCTCATAAGCTTTAAACCATTGCCCAATGTCCTCCCCCTTCATGAAATCCTTAATAACCTCCTTGGGGATGTACACTCTACTTTCTACAGGCACTGGAGGTGTGCTGCCACCAGAGGGAGTGATTTCTAGGCTCCTAGCCTTTAGCTCTAGCTCCCTCACCACTCTCTCATGCTCTAAAAGCATCTTCTTTTCTTCCATGGCCAACCTCTTACTTTCTAACTCCAATTTCTTATGCTCAAGGCTATCATGGCTTCCCTGTTTCAGTTTGGCCATTTCCATTTCATGCATCCTGCTTTTGTCCCTGTCCTCCAGCTCCTCTGGAGACAGGCCCTTTTGAGAAACACTGCTGCCCTCCCTGGAAGGCACTCTCCTCCCAGTTAAGCCCAATGGCCCCTCAAGCTGCCCATCTAAATTCTCTGCCTCCTCCACAGGCTCCTCGGACTGCCCACTGGCATTCCGTGCTTCCAACCAGGCCCTTAGCGCCTTGTGAAACTCCTCCTTCCTGGTGAGGCCTCTCATAGAGATTTTAAACTTTTTGCAAACAGCTTTGAGTTCTGGCACAGTGTAGGTATCAACCCTATCTTCTTCAAATTCAATATCTGCAGGTGCAATGGATCCTTTTTTGCTCATGGTGAAAATTGGCAGTTCTCAACAAAAATAAAGGTTCCAAGGAAAAAAGTCCTATCAAAATGTATGTGGTCGCGTATTGGTCTGCACTCACTAGTAGTGTACACCAATCACTGTATATGAATCACAAATGCAAGTCCAAATCCTCACCGCTGACCACCAATGTTAGAACTGGGGGTCTCTAGTTGGCAATGGTTTGCACCTTTGTCCAAATAGGGACCCTTGCTTCTAGTCAGGATAAGGGGGAAACACTCCTAAAATAACCCCTGCTCACCCCCTGGTAGCTTGGCACGAGCAGACAGGCTTATCTCAGAGGCAGTGTGTAAAGCATTTGTGAACACATACAGTAATACAGTGAAAACACTACAGATGGACACCACACAGGTTGTTTATGTAAAAATAAGTAATCTTTATATAGACTTATCACAAGACCCAATAGCAAAAATCCACATTACAGTACTCAAAAATAGACTTAAAATGATAGAGACAGTTCACGTTATCTTCAAAAATAGGATAGTCAATCAAATAAAGCTTGTAGCAACAAATAACTCCACTTGGAGTTATCACGACGTCGTGACCGGTGGAAATCCCAAAGTACGGCGCCGACCGCGAGGTGCGCGGCGTCGGGCCCGGAGTCGAGCAGACCCACAAAGAACAGTACCTGGAATTCGATGACAACAAAGACGGTGCACGGCGTCGGGGAGGTGATGCTTCGTTGGCGCCGGCGGCGTCGGTTCCTTACGACCCCAGGGGAGGTGATGTCTCGGTTCCTTACTGCAGCGCAGGGAGGTGAGGCGTCGGTTCCTTACTGTGTCGGGGAGGTGACGTCACGGATGGCGGCGAGGCGTCGGTTCCTTACGATGGTGCGGCGTCGATGGATTCGGGGGTCACCCACGTCGAGGATCGGCTCCGCGATGATGCAGCCCTGGCGTCGGTGAAGTCGGGGCTGCGGTGCGAGTCGGGACGGTGCGTCGTGAGCGTCACGAGCGGTGTCCTCGGCTCCGGTGCAGGCAGCGGCCTCGATGACGGCTTCGGAGTCGATGTCGCACGGCGTCGGCAGGCGTCGGGCCTACGGTGCAAGTCGGGGCGGTGCGTCGTGCTCTTCACGAGCGGTGCCCACGGCTTCGGTGCAGGTTACGGCGTCGCTCGCCGGCGTCGGTGTTGCAATTTCCCTCTGTTAGCAGCTAAAACAGCAGTTCCAGATGCAGGCAAACAGAAGGGGTGAAGTCTTTGTGTCCCTGTGACTTCAGGCAGGAGGCAAGCTCAGTTCAAGCCCTTGGAGATTCCCTTCTTCAAGATGACAAAGCACAGCAAAGTCTTTTCTCCTGTCCTTGGCAGAAAGCAACCACTGCAGGCCAACCCCAATCAGCAAAACAGCACAGGGGCAGTACTCCTCCTTCAGCTTCTCCGGTTCTTCTCCTTGGCAACAGGTTTCTTGATTTCCCAGAAGTGATCTACTTTCCTAGGGGTCTGGGTCCCCTTTTTATACACAGTTTTCCTTTGTTCTCTGAAGGCAGAGAGGCCTCTGCCTAGTCCAAAACCAGTTCTGGTCAGTCCTGGAGCACTTTGTTTTTCTGACTCCTTCTTTCCTTTGTGAGTGAGGGGCAGAGCCATCAGACGCCCGGCAGGAGGTGGAGCCAGCATTGTGGAAGGCAGGCACAGCCCTATTCAGACCCAGGTGCAACTCCTCCCTCCACTCTGGATGCAGACCTTCCTATTCAGCCCTGTGCTGACTCACCCTGTCTCCTGTAGCCACCCCCAGCCCCGGTCACTCAATCTCCAGACAAGGAATACACAACCTAGCAGAGGCAGGCTTGGAAGTTTAGGCAAGAAAATACCCACTTTCTAAAAGTGGTATTTTCAAACACAGAATGTTAAAACCAACTTCACTAAAAGATGTATTTTATCATTCTGAGTTCAGGCATACTAAATTCGTTTTTCTACCATGTTCCCTGGGTCAGTTCTGACTATAAAGTGTAATAGTCAGTCTGCCCATTCTGGCCTATGGGGAGCAGGTAGCCTTGCAATAGTGAAAAACGAAAATGGCTGTAATTCACTATCAGGACATGCCACACACACCAGGGCATGTCCTACCTTATACTTACAATGCACCCTGCCCTTGGGCCTACCTTAGGGGTGTCTGATATGAAGATAAGGGAAGGTTTAGGGACTGGCAAGTGGCTGCACTTGCCAAGTCGACATGGCAGTCACAGACTGCACACAGGCTCTGCAATGGCAGGCCTGAGACACATTTTACAAGCTGCTTCTGTGGGTGGCACAACCAGTGCTGCAAGCCCACCAGCAGCATTGGATTTACAAGCCCTGGGCACACGCAGTGCACTGTACTAGGGACTGACAAGTAAACCAATCATCCAATCATGGAGTCACTAATCCATAACACAATTTACAGTAGGGAGCACTTGCACTGTGGCACTGAACAGCAGTGGCACAGTGCCCAAAAGCATCTAAAACCAGCAAAACATAAGAGGCAACAGCAAAAAATGGAAGGGAGACCCACGCCAATGGTGCCAAGTCTAACAGCGCCCCTGGTAGAATGTGCACTATACACAGAAACATCAATCCCAGATTCCGACATAACCCATCTAATCCACCTGGCCAAGGTGGCCGCTGAAACAGGTCGGAAGGGCTTTTGAACTGCTAACAACAATTGACCCAACGGGTCTGCCCTATGCGCTAACGTACGTTCTTCATACGTTTTTAAACACTGTAAAACGCATAATTTAGCATTATGTGGAAAAGCAGGATACTCAACCGAACATGACATAGTTTTGGTTCATCTGGAGATGATGAAAGATGCACCCTGTGGAGAGAACATCCTTCCTGCCAAATCTAAAGCACGTACATCAGAGACTCTGCGACAGGAGATCAAACACAAGAGCATTGTAAGCTTGGCTGATAACTGTTTCAATGATAAATCCTTGTTATCCGGCCAAGATTCCAACAAAGACAAAACTTTAGAAACGTCCCACAACGTATAATATCTGGGTCGTGGCGGTCTAGCCACCCTAATGCCTTTGAGCAATTTACACACTAGGGGGTGCATCCCCACAGGCTTACCGTCAATGTGATTATGTCCAGCTGAAAGTGCTGACCTGAAATTATTCACAGATCTATATGAGGCCCGATTCAGCACATTCTGATAGAAAATTTAATACTTCCTTTACATCTGATCCCACGGGATCCACCTGCCGTTGAAGGCACCAGCCCACCCATCGCTTCCAAGAAGCTGAATACCGTTTGTGGGTGGATGGAGCCCAAGCTTGATGTATAAACTCAGCAGCCGCCGATGAAAGGCCCTCAATTCGCTCATGTCGCCTGAGAGCGTCCAGACCATGAGGGCTAGTTGGTTCTGCAGGACCAGCGGATGAGGGGCTCCCACCGGGTCCTGGAGAAGCAATGGGAATACCGGAAGCTGAAAAGGTAAGTCCACTGATAACTCCAATAGTGTCGGAAACCAAGACTGCGTCTTCCACAAGGGTGTGACCAACACTACTGACGCCATCTGTCGACGAATCTGGGCCGCCACTCTCGGTATTAGAGCAAAAGGCAGAAATGCATAATTCCTCTGCGGCCCCCAATGATGAAGGAACGCGTCCGTTCCCTTCGCCATCGGGTCCGGTCTCCAGCTGAAGAAAAGTGGGAGATGTGCATTGAGGTGAGTGGCGAAGAGATCTATCCGGCAGGGGCCTCGCATATGCATGATCTCCAAGAACATGGAAGGGTGAAGCCTCCAGTCGCTGTAATCTCGCAGGAACCTGGAGTTCCAATCCGCTACCTGATTGAGCTTGCCGGGCAGGTATTCCGCTATCACACTGATCTTGTGGTCTAGGCAGAAATGCCAAAACTCCTTCACAATGTTGACCAGCATCCTGGATTTCGTCCCCCCTAGGCGATTGATGTATCTCACCGCCGACACATTGTCCATCCGGAGCAGGATGCAACAATTGCTTTTTACCGGGGAGATCGACTTTATGGCAAAAGAACCCGCTAGCAATTCTAGGCAATTGATGTGTAACTTTAACTCGTCGGCGGACCATCGTCCGCCGGTGGCAAAGTCCCCACAACGAGCTCCCCAACCCCATCTGCTGGCATCGGACTCTATAACGACGTCCGGAGCGGCGCCAAAAATAGCTCTTCCGTTCCAAGCCGCCATATGCTCCAACCACCACTGAAGCTCTTCTCGGGCGTCTGGGGACAAAGGAATCATGTGATCGTAAGAGAATCTTTGCCGAAGGTAGCAGATCTTGAGGCGCTGCAAGGCCCTGTAATGAAGAGGACCCGGGAAGATGGCTTGATGCCAGGAGGCCTACAATCCTCGCTAGGACCCTCAAGGAGACCGCCTGTTTGGACAGGGTGGAGCTGATCTCTCTCTTGATTGATCTGATTGTGGTCATGGGCAGAAGCAGTTGAGCTGATACAGAATTTATCTGAAACCCCAGGAACTCTATTTGTTGATTTGGGATGATCTTAGACTTTTTGAGATTTATCACAAACCCCAAGTCCTGCAAAAGAGACATCGTCCATTCTAAGTGCAGGAGTAGGGTGGCTCGATCCTGAGCCAAAATCAGCATATCGTCGAGATAGACGATCATGCGTACTCCCATTTCTCTCAAGCGAGTGACCACTGGTTTTAAAAGTTTTGTAAAGACCCATGGAGCTGAGGACAGGCCGAAGGGGAGAGTGCGGTATCGGTACCATTGCCCTCTTCAGCGGAATTGAAGGAATTTCTGGTGGGAAGGACAAATGGGGACTGTAAGGTAGGCGTCCTTGAGGTCCAGTCGGACCATCCAGTCCCGCTCCAGCAGAAGGTCCCTCAACAGATGGATCCCCTCCATCTTGAAAAGCCTGTATACCACAAAGGGATTGAACTCCCTGAGGTTGAGCACCAACCTTTGACCTCCTCCCTTCTTTTGGACCAGGAAAACGTTGCTGCAAAATCCTTCGAGTATGAAGGGTCCTGCAGCAATAGCTTGCTTGGCCAAAAGCTCTTGAAGCTCGGAATCTATAAAACTTTGCTCTTGTAGGGAAAAAAGGATAGTCCGGGGAGGATTCACCTGGCACGGGGGCTGTATAAGTTCTATCTGATAACCCTGGATCGTGTGAAGGATCCACGCATCTGAAGTAAGACGGGTCCAATTTACCACAAAATGTAACAATCTGCCCCCGAGGGGGATCATGGGCGAGAGATGAGAACTTACCAGAGGATTGGGTCTCAAAACTCTTGTAGCCCCTGTTGACTCCCCTGTTGAACCATCCACCGAAGCCGCGGGACCTGGAGGGGTAGAAGCCCGCCTGCTCTGGCTCCTGGGTATATCCCCTGCGTCGAGGGGTGAAACCTCGGTGAGGACTGGGGTTGATGTAGCGGCAGGTCGAGCGTCCCCTGCCACGGCCAGCCCTACCAGAGACCTGATGGAAAACTCTCTTTAAAGAAGACTGGGATTTGTCCAAAGAGGCAAAGGTACTGACAAATTTCGCTATGTCCTTGACAAATTTGTCGCCGAACAGCTGCCCCTCGGCCAGGGGGCCAGGCTCGGCGGAGGCCAGCTCCGCAACTTGCGGATCGATTCTCAAGAGGACGGACTTGCGGCGTTCTGACGAGAGGGCGCAATTAGCATTGGCAAGGAGGCAAATAGCCCTCTGGGTCCACCCAGCCA
Source organism: Calotriton arnoldi (assembly GCA_963921515.1). Taxonomy (NCBI): domain Eukaryota; kingdom Metazoa; phylum Chordata; class Amphibia; order Caudata; family Salamandridae; genus Calotriton; species Calotriton arnoldi. The sequence continues at coordinate 1,199,233 of CAWUFW010003367.1, forward strand.
GGACCTCCGGGTGGATAGCCGCACCTGTTTCCTTGGCTTGCAGAGCAAATTCCAGGATTTTCGCCAATGGCCTAGCGACATCCAGAACCTTGTCCTGACACGCCCGAAGGGCGCGATCTATGCCCTTTTTGGGATCTTTCTTGTACTTTTTCAAAAAGGTAGTCATAGAAGAGTCTATATCGGGGGTAACTGACACTTTGTGCGCCAAGTCTGGGCGGGGACACTCTGACCTTAGGCGAGCTCTAACCTCCTTGTCGAAGCTTTTCCTAAGGTGAGTTTGCATATATTCCGCTACCGCTGGGGGGGGGCCCAGTCGGCGGAGCGGGGGTGTACTATGTCGGAGGGATCAAAAGAAAAGGGGGTGGGGGGGACAGGCGAGGAAGAGTGTTTACGCTTCTTGGCGCGCTTACGGGGCTTGGATTCCTGGGAGGAATCGGTGTCTGTACCTGCGTCCGTGGTAGTGACCGGGATCGGGCTAGAGAGGGCAGGAGGGGGATCAGGGATGTCGTCCTGGGTCTGCTCTTTGACCTTATATATGGAGGAATAAGCCTTGGCATGCGGCCAGGGGAGTCCAGTTAGTTCAGGGGCGGGAAGGGGGGCAGGAGTAGGGCCACCAGAGGGATTAGGATTAACTGCCACCAGTTGCTCTAAACGCTGGGCGATAGGTAAACGGGCGGAGGAAAGGACCTTGTCCAGCTTGGCATCCAACTTTTTATCAATAATGTCCTCCATTGATTCCTCATAGCAATACCCTTCCCCTTCAGGGTC